>JACMZG010000022.1:40574383-40829383 GCA_018340805.1 Microvelia longipes | reverse complement strand
ACCATTAGGAAAATGTCGAAGGAGTGTTAGGAGTCATGTCCACCGTCCCCTAATTTGCCTTCACAAACGAGCCCTGCCCCTAAAGAAAATTTGAAATTCAAATTTTCCTCTGAGAAACATCTAGCACACCACCTGACTAACCGATATGGCATAACCCTCAGTGATAAGACCCTTAAAAACCTTAAAATTGCCAAACAATAACGGCCAATTTCCATTCCCAACACCCATACCTCGGGTTGTTTTTTCCACGGTCGCACTAACGATGGAAATGAAACAAGTGGGAAAAACCTATTGAATTAAACATTACAAAGGGTCCTGACTTTTCCCGTGGGAGCGTCGTTACAAAACTAAATGGAGCAATAATGTTTCAATTATTTCCACTAATATGAATACCCCATGACTATAGGGTTTTGCTAGATTGAAGCGATGAAATTGCTCGGACTACAAACCGCATATTAGAATCTATTTAACGAGCCTGCGGTTATTTTAATAAGATTTTCACCATTCACTTGTAGATTCAAAGTCCTTTGTTTAAATAAATTCGATCTAATGGACTGATTTTATTTAGCAAAAATTATGCGTGCGAAGTTTGATGGTATTTTTTTTATTTGATTTTAACTAAAATATTCCTTATGTTTTTTGGGGGGCTGAATCGAACAAAACCGGTCCAAAGTTAATACGATCACTTTAAGTGACTAAAAAGTAAAAATAAAGTGGAAATTGTCAGGAAAACAAAATAACGATTGATAAAGAATTATTTGAGTGGGGTGTCATTTCCGATGTTTTTTGTAGTGCTGAATCCAATAAAACCTGTCCGGAGACGAAAAGTCTACTCAAAGCTTGGGTTTCCAGGTTCGAATCTTAATACTGGCGCTCATTGTTTATCGCCTTATTTACTATATTTAAGTTTATAACTACAAAATTATTCTGGCGTGGAGGGCCGCAAGCCGGCCGATTTTTTTTTGAAATACGCGCTTTCTTACTTATCACCCCAATCGTTGCTTAATATTTTGTATATATTTAATAACCTAAGCAGTAGCGTCACAACTTGTTATTTATTTTTTTCGAATGTTTCAAAGAAAATGCTCAAGAAATTAGCACAAACTGAGCTTCAAATGAGTGCAAATAATGCTGTACCATGTAGTGTGTGCATATTTATGGGATAAATATGCGCATTTTCTTTGAAAAATTCGAAAAAGTTAAATTACAAGTCGTGACGCTACTGCTCAGGTTGTTAAATATATATCGAAATATTAAGCAAAAATTGGATTGATAAGTAAGAAAGCGCGCATTTCAGAAAGAAAATTCGCCCGGTTTACAGACCTCCGCGCCAGCATTTGTTTTTGTTTTATTAATTAATTACGAAAGGTTAATTTTATATTTGGCACCTTGTTTTTGAATTAAAAAGATAAGGAGAGATCTGTGATATTAGAATTTATTTCCAATACTTGATGGGGAAAACAACTTTCAAGAAGAGAAATATTGATAAATCCTTTTCATAACATTAGAAAATTTGTAATAATAAAGTGAAAATTGGAAAAACAGGACATTCATATCACGCTTTTGATAGATAACAGGTGCCGGCAATAACCTTAGATAAGCACTGGGAAATTTCTCAACCCTTGACTATAAACGAGTTCGCTTCTTAAGAAAATATGTGAAAATTTTATACCCAAGTTTACTTGTATTAAAAATTATTTAGTGGATTTATTAAAACTTTATGACCATGCTATCCTGGCACTTCTTGATATTTGCTGTTGTAAATTACTTTAATAGTATAGAATACTCCTTTTTTAAGTACTCTTTTTTTATAGTTATATCGACTGATATAACTATAAATATATCTAAATAAGCCGCCTCTGTGGCCGAGGTCGTTAAGGCGTTAGTCTTTACACTGACCTTTGATACCCACGGAGGTCTGGGGTTCACATCCCAGGTTACACTCTCAGTTTATAGAAGATTATTGTTTAGATAAATTATCGCTAACTTTAGAATACACTTTGAGCGTAACGGTTGCTACTACCACCCGAGGTGGTTCCCGCAGGTTATATCCCTGATGAGCCGCAAGGTTCTAAACGGGCATTATTATTATTATATTATATCTAAATAAATATATCTATCTATAAATAAATAACTATATCTGACTAGAGATAAATAAATTAAATAATAGGTCAACCTGATTCAGCAATAATGTGGCACCGACTATCAAATGCTATTCAGTTTTGTGAGATAACTGCGCGGTCATCGTACAAACTTATGGATTTCGCGATGACTGTATTGACTTAAGGATCTTAAGGGATAAAGGGGATAATAGGATAAAGAACTTTATTATATTTATTTATTTGTCTAAATACATGATGTTACTATCCAAGGAAATATCTCAATTGTCAAGAACACAACATTGATATACAATAACAAATTAAAAAAAACGAGTACAAATGTAAATTAAAAAACATAATTACATAAAACTCACGTGAAATAAACAACTACAATTATTGAAGAGGAGGAAACACCAAATCATCTAATAAAAATTGATTTATAGAATAATTTGATTTCTGAAGCAGCATACATTTAAGCGTATGAATATTAGAAAAAAAAGAAGATTTACAACACTTTTTAAATTACATTTAAGCGTTTTCTTTTTAGTAAGTTTTGAGAGGTAGTTCAATTATAGATTCAGGTAATTTATTAAAGTATTTAGATAGGGAAAAAGAAAGATCTATCTAAGATCCATCTAAGATAGTGAAAAAGGAGCAAACTTACCTTCCCAGGGTTATAGCAAAAAAGTCGCGATGCGCAGGTTATGTAACCAGGATAAGGCGATTTCGCTTGTTCGGTGTTTGTAGTAATTTTAATTACCTTAGGTGCTTGTTAAGTCAGTTAAAAAGTACTTTTATTTGTTTATAACCTTCTCAATAAGCAAAAGTAATAGGACTTTATCTGGAGGTAAGTTTACCTCTAAAGTTAAGACCTGCGCAGTTAATGTAACGATTGTAGGCAAGGTCAGTTTGTTCCAAAGATGTGTTTTGTGATGGATTCTACTCTATTTTTTTGTTCTTTATAGGGTCACTTTGTTGCGTAACAAATTAACTTTGTGTCATCCTCTTTTTTTAAGATCCTTTTATTAATTCCGGTCCAACCGTGAACAGAGCTTAAAAAAATTGTTTAAGTCAATGACTTAACAATGGCTTAAGCAAAGTAATAACTTAAACAAATTAATGACAAACAAATTATGACTTCAGCAAATTAATGACTTAGAATAACAATTACTTAAGCAAATTTTTGCTAGGGTTCTAAATCTTATTCTAATCACTTGACTCGGAAAGTTGTGGAAAAATTAGGTCATATTTGGTAAACAAGTTCTTATTATTTGTAGTGTTGAAACTTTAACAATGGAGGTAAAAGAAAATCCTGAAATATACTCATAATGCACTGCGAAGGCAAGGGAGCTTAAAGTTTCCGTGTAACGTCGCTAAAAAAGGGCTTATGTAGCTTTTAAAGGATAAAAAAATCTTAAAATTTGAAACCATGAACACGAGTTGGTTAAAAACAAGTTTTTCTCGAAATGTCTTTTCATGAGTAGAATGTAGGACAGTAGTTTTAGAAAATAGGCTTTTTTGTGGAAAGCGAGGTAACATTTGAAAATTTCCTTCAATCTATGTCTTTCCAGTTTCCTGAACAACTGCCAGGGAAAAGAGAGGAAATTCAACGTCAGTACTCGTGGATATTGACAAAACCACTGAAAAATAAAAAAAAAATACGAAAAAGAAGCAAGAAAAGAATAGTCACACATTTGAACATTTTCAACATAAAATAAACTTAAAAACGATAAAAGCCAATACTGTTTTCCCCTATGTACTCTAAGTAGATAAAAGTTTTAAAACCAATATAGAAAATAAAGCACTTTTTATTGCCTTAAAAACCCCTAAAACTGACAATAAAGTGATTTATTTTACAAAAACTAATTTCTTGTTTTTATATGTATTCATTTATTTATTTATTACTTTTTTTCTATAGATTAAAAAAAAAGAATTACCCCAGCTTTTGTTAATTAGGACTAATAAATTTATTCATTTAGATAAAAACGACAATCCACCTTCCGGTCTATAAAGCATGATCAGTTTTAATATATATATATATATATATATATATATATATATATATATATATATATATATATATATATATATATATATATATATATATATATATATATATATATATATATATATATATATTGTGGAAACTAAACTCCGGAGTTCACAGATGCTTTTAAATGAAGGTTTAATGAATTTAATTATCATAAACTTATAGCATCTTGGTTGAGGATACATTCTGGGGGAATCACTTAAATTGTTTGTTACACTCTCAATACATAAATGTGGAGCTAAAGTGTTAAATTTCAGTCTTCGTGTTATACTGGATTGGCTATTTGTGTTAACCTCAAATACAGTGTCCAATCAATAATTTAATGTACTTAAGATAGAACTATAGCAGATAGTAGTGTCATTGTAATGCTGTTGTAATGGTCTAGACGGCAATCTAATGAGACTTTATGTGGTCAATACCACACAGTAAATCCTTCTAACCACATTCAACTAAATAGACCACAACTACGATTTATAGCTGGGTGTAAAACCAGTAAATATGTTATGGTAGAATAGAATAACATTTATACACTGCGAACACGATTGGAGCTGAAATATAACCTTGGGGTAATCCCTTTAACTCAATTACCTCTAACCTTAAAGCCATCATCATTTTCCTGTGAGAGTGAACGTTTTTCCTGAAGTCATTTCGAAGTGTGTTCTTCTTTGGTACTTTTTTTCCTGATAAAACTCCCACGACTGTAATTTAACGAAAAAAACTTATATAGAAACAAAAGAAAAACAAATTCGCGAGGGAAATCTAGTGAAATAACTTTTGGCAACATAAAAACAATATCTTAAGTATATAGTTTTTTTTTCAAATGATACAACAATGCCCGTCTCCGTTTTTAGCGAATTTCGGGAAAAAATACTTTTGTTTTTGAGGTAGTCCTTATGAAAGCATTTGAAGTTGGAATGAGAGATTTATTTTCTTTTGATTAAGTAGCAACGGAGTAACTTGAATTACCCTTTATGAAAGCAAATTCTATATGACTTATGTACTTGTACACCTTTTAATAAAGTGAATTGTAACACCTTGAAACACTCACTTGTTTTTGTGTTTAACATTTTAATAAAAACTTGTCGTGAAGCTCCCGTTATACGGCTTTAATTGTTGGCTCTATGCTTTTCCTCCCTAAAAACAAAAACAATGGGATAACTCAACCGTTAGTTTTTTCACACCGATACCAAGAGAGAGGGATAGGGAACGGGGGGCACGCCACGAGAAAAATCAAAAATTGCTCTATCCTTTTCTATTTTCTCTACACATCTCTCACTGCTTTACCGATGAAAAGTTACAGAACTGTAGTAACCAGTGAAAAAGTAATTTCACAAATAGCCTTTCGGTACTTTTTACCCTTTTTACAAAATGCTTTGTGATATTTTAGCTTTTTGATATTCAAGATTTTTTGAGGCCAAACCTCATGAATAATTGGTCGTTCTTTGACATAGACATCTTTTGTATCTCTTTTATTCACCGTCTCGTATCCTTTAAAAGAAAACTTATAAAAAGAATAACGAAGCTCCATACAAAGAATTTTTAATAAGTATGTTGTAAATTTTGTCCATCCATTGTACCTTTTAATAATCTTATATTTTTTTAACTTTGTTAAACTTTCAATTTTGTTTAAAATTAGAAGAAATGTTATTTTTTGGGATTTTTCGTGCATATTTTTCAACAGCCTCTGATCAAGTATTCAAAAAGTTAAACAAGCGAACCTTTCTGTTGCTCGTGCTGTTCACCTGTTATTAGCTTCAGGTTGCTCAATGTAACGCGTTTGCGATCGTCGTGTGTTTTATTCTTGTTCAATACTCTCTGTTCATGGTATTCAATAATCATACGAAATGCATGATTTCGTTAGTTACATGTATTTTTCTTCGTTGCACTTTCATTTCTGAAAATATGAATTGTATTTTATTTCTTAAATTAAATATAGTCGACAGAATTTCAAGTATTTCTAATTTGTTTATTTTATTCTTTACGGTATATTTTATAAATCTAAATTTAAAATTCATACGTCACGAATAATAAATGTCTTAAAAAATTAAATTCTTTAATTTAATTTTTTCTTTTTCTGCAAAGAATGTTAATAATTTATGTAAAAATAAATTTGACTTCAAGAGCGAAAATAATTCTGGTGTATTTTTCAAACCAAATCCTTGCATAAGTATTATTGTATTTTTAAATTGTATTTTATTATGATATATATCATGTTCATCATGAAATATATAATTTTATCACTTAAATGATTTACTATTTGCATTTTTCTTGTTTGGAAGAATTTTTGTGTTGTTTCTTTTTCTGTTTCAATTTAATAACGATTGACATTGATAGTGAAATTTTAATACTCTTAGAAATTTATAGTTTATAAGAATGAGTAGACCAATGCCAAGCCAAGATATAATACTTGTTTAAATAGCATAGTGTATCAAGTACATGACTATGAGTAGACCAACACCAAGATATTATACTAGTTTCAAATAACACAGTGTTTTAAGTCCATGACTATGAGTAGACTAACGCCAAGATATTACACTAGTTTCAAATAACATAGTGTTTCAAGTCCATGACTATGAGTAGACCAACACCAAGGTATTATACTAGTTTCAAATAACACAGAGTTTTAAGTCCATGACTATGAGTAGACCAACACCAAGATATTACACTAGTTTCAAATAACATAGTGTTTCAAGTCCATGACTATGAGTAGACCAACACCAAGATATTATACTAGTTTCAAATAACACAGTGTTTTAAGTCCATGACTATGAGTAGACTAACGCCAAGATATTATACTATTTTCAAATAACACAGTGTTTTAAGTCCATGACTATGAGTAGACTAACGCCAAGATATTATACTAGTTTCAAAAAACATGTGGTCAAGTCCATGACTATGAGTAGACAACACCAAGGTATTATACTAGTTTCAAATAACACAGAGTTTTAAGTCCATGACTATGAGTAGATCAACACCAAGATATTACACTAGTTTCAAATAACATAGTGTTTCAAGTCCATGACTATGAGTAGACCAACACCAAGATATTTATACTAGTTTCAATAAGTGTTTTAAGTCCATGACTATGAGTAGACTAACGCCAAGATATTATACTAGTTTCAAATAACACAGTGTTTTAAGTCCATGACTATGAGTAGACTAACGCCAAGATATTACACTAGTTTCAAATAACATAGTGTTTCAAGTCCATGACTATGAGTAGACCAACACCAAGGTATTATACTAGTTTCAAATAGCACAGTGTATCAAGTCCATGACTATGAGTAGACCAACACCAAGGTATTACTAGTTTCAAATAACACAGTGTATCAAGTCCATGACTATGAGTTGACCAACACCAAGGTATTACTAGTTTCAAATAACACAGTGTATCAAGTCCATGACTATGAGTTGACCAACACCAAGATATTATGCTAGATTCAAATATCACAGTGTATCAAGTCCATGACTATGAGTTGACCAACACCAAGGTATTACTAGTTTCAAATAACACAGTGTATCAAGTCCATGACTATGAGTTGACCAACACCAAGGTATTACTAGTTTCAAATAACACAGTGTATCAAGTCCATGACTATGAGTTGACAACACCAAGATATTATGCTAGATTCAAATATCACAGTGTATCAAGTCGATGAGTGTTTACCAACCCTATGATATTAAACTAGTTTCAAATAATACAATGAATTAAGATAGCAGTGCATATAAATGTTAAATGATGTAGGGAAATATAAATAAAAAGTAAAAACTTTTTCTTTAATTTTCTTTTAGTAGAATTCCTAAATCAAAAGCAAATTTAAGTTTTTTTCTCTTAGTTTATACCCAATCAAAATTATTTGTAAAAATGTTTTCTCCAAGCGAAATAATAAATTATTAAACTAAAACATTTTGACAACAAAGTGAAATGTGCGTTGGATTTTATTTTGATATTTTACATTTCATTAAAAATTCATTAGCGTAATGAAATACACCATTTATTATTTAAGGGTCAAAGCGGGAGACATTTTTAGAATGTTTTTAAAAAGAAACTTTTGAAATCTATTTAATTTTAGAAACGCATTGATTTCGGACCTTTGGCTTCAAAAGAGAGGATTTTAACTTAGGTCTTGGATGTTTTTGAATCCCTTAGCATAGTTTTAGAGGGTTTACATTATAGTATGAGATAAGTTTTGGGCCCTTATCACTGTCGTTAGTTAATTAAAGAATAAAGAATGGTGTTTTAACATATCTCTACGTTCGTATTATGACATAGTTTAAACATAGCCTTTACACAATATACGTACAAAGAGTCTACGTAAGTACGTGAAATACGGACATATATAGACTACATAGATACATACAAACAATACGTAGAGAGCAAAACTAATGATCATTAGTCTTGCTCTCTACGCGTTGTTTGTATGTATCTATGTAGTCTATGTATATACGTATTTCTCGTACTTACGTAGACTCTTTGTACATATATTGTGTAAGGGCTATGTTTAAACTGTGGATTTATGTAAAACCTGTTGGATGCTATCGTAGAAGAGTAGGACAATAACACAAACAAAAGTATAATGATGACAAACAAAAATATATAAGATTATCAAAAGGGCATTTAAAGCCGCCTCCGTGGTCTAGGTTGTTAATGCGTCAGCTATTTGACTGACCTTTGAAACTACGGAGGTCTGGGGTTCGCATCCCAGGTTACGCTCTCAGTTTCAATATGATCATCGTTCAAAAAAAGTGTCGCCAACTTTAGAATACCTTTAGAGCGTTACAGTGGCACTACCACTTAAGGTGATTCCCGCAGGGGTTGTCCCTGATGTGCCGCAAGGCTCTGAAATATTATTATTATTAAAAGGATTATTAGAGGTAAAACATGTGGTTAAAAAAAACACTTATAACCTGAAAAAAAGCAGAGAGTAGTCACCGAGTCGGATCTCACAATATAGAACATGAAATCTAAAGTCGCACTGGGATCATATAAATATACATTAACATAGGAAGTAAAGAATAAGACAATACGCGATGATCAGCCACCAATAAGGTACTTCAAACTGAGAAGTTAAGGGCTATGGAAACTAAAGCTAAAAAAATGAATGTGGAGGTGAAGACGGTGAAAAATCCTAAACTTTGACCCACGAACTTGTGATCGGGCGTGGAGGGTTGTATAATAATACGTATAACTGACCGTTTAAAGGCCTTTCGGCCCATCTGGGTATTCACCCGGCGGTAACCATCTCTGGTAGGTCGTATCTACTATGCTCAGAGAATTAATTAGTTGGTTAATTTCGAGAGTTTGTTCGAACTGCGAACCCGGGCCTCCGGTGCCGAAATCAGTGCTTTAACGATCACGGCCACGGAGGCAGATAGTAGGGATATTATATATATATATATATATATATATATATATATATATATATATATATATATATATATATATTATATTGTGTGTGTGTGTGTGTGGATACTATTATTTATATCAAATGAATAAATTCTCTTGCTCCTGTTTTATCTACTAAATTTCCAAATTCTATTGTCTGTAAGGAGATGCTTTTGTGGTGAAATTGCTTTAGTTGTTCAATCATTTGAACAACTACAGCTCTGTCTTCTTTGGTTCATAGCTTTAGAATCAAAAACATGACTATAGTTTTCTCCAATTTAACTTGATTCTCCGAATGGTTTGCCGTGAATATAAATAGTTTGGTATGTAGAGTTTTCATTTGTTTGAAAGGAACATTGAGTAATTTTCTTACTCAGTGCTTTATTCTTATTCTTAAAAAGTTTCGAGAAATACCGGGAGCTAATCTATAGCTCCGAGTGTGCCTACTCTGTTTCGCTTCTCTCCGAACCATCCTGTTTCGCTTCCCTAAGAACCATCCTGTTTCCAACAAACTCCTAGGTGTAAGTCTCAACAAAACTTAGGTAACTAAATTCACTACCAACTTTCCCCCCCAGATAAGTTTGTCCCTCGAGTAAAAACTTTAAACCCGTCAACAGATTGTATTTATCGATTAAAATGTAAAACCATCAGTCAAAATAACAAATAAACTTTTTGACAAAAATTATTTAAATAAATTTAACGCTAAAATCAATCTTATGAAAGTTTTTAATAGGTTGGCAAACCCGTTTATTTATTCTGTTCAATTTAGTTCCGACGCTTTTCTTCAAAATTTTCCTCGCTTTTGTTGTGTCTTGTGAAACTTAAATGTATTCTTTATAATAAAACGAAATTACATTATTAAAGTATATAAAACGGAAATCATGTTTATTCCACTCTAATAATTTAGATTTTCTGAAATGTATTTTGTGTTTTTACTTCTCTCCTTGGCTGCGGATAATTTCATTGAGTTTATAAGCTGAGTTGAATTTGTGCATTGACTCTTTCTAGAGAGTTGAAGTAAAACTGTTATGACTCTTTAATTAAATTAAGAGGGTGATATAGATTGAATTTATAATATCCCTTGTTCTTTTTGAAACAAAGTTTCGGAAAAATAGAGCTAAGCAATAATTGTTACAGATATTAGGGTCAGTGCAGGATTATTTAGCTCTTAAGCACTCATTTTTGTCTCTATGTTTAATGTATTGTAAATATAAAAATCAGCATAACTAAACAGTGTAACTGAAATGCGTAGAATGTTACTCAGTAATACGAACAAATTTATAGGAATTATCTTTGTGTCAATACCTCCCGTGTTAATACTTTCCGTGTCAATACCTCCTGCGTCAATACCTCCTGTGTCAATACCTCCCGTGTCAATATCTCCTGTGTCAAAAATTCTCGTGTCAATACCTCCTGTGTTAATACTTCCCTTGTCAATACCTCCTGTGTCAATACTTCCCGTGTCAATACCTCCCTATCGTAGTACAGCTGTCGATTCTAAAGACGTTTTATATTACTCCATATTACTTATAACGGTTTTTATTTTTTTGTGTTTTAGTGGAGTAAGGTGCAGATTGCCAAGTTCTCGGTGCTGGAGCACCAGATGGATCCTTCTTGCAATTTCTCCAGCTACAGAAGCACACTGAAAGCAGCTGTCTGGAGATCAGCAGCCGCTACTGACGACACCCAGAGGATTGTTATCCCTTTCTTCTCTCTTTTAGTTAAAGATCTCTATTTCCTTAATGAAGGATGTTCTAATAAGTAAGTTTCATCTTTTTGCTATTCCTCATTTATAATGTTTATTACAAAAATTATTCCTCATTTATACTGTTTATTACAAAAACTATTCCTCATTTATACCATTTATTACAAATCCTATTCCTCATTTATCCCGAATAAATAAAAACGTAATCCGGTAGCCTTTACAACCCGAAACCGAGATTGCACTTTTTGTTTATACTAGTTGTATATCCAGAAAATATTTGTATGACATCATTAATGACTTTTATTCATACTAATATATAATAATATCTTTATAGACATAATTTTTCATTTATTTCAAAGTAGTAAGTATTTCACACACATACACACTATATATATATATATATATATATATATATATATATATTATATATATATATATATATATATATATATATATATATATATATATATATATATTATATAGAGTGTGTGTGTTATCTAGTTAGCGTTGTAGGCAAACACTTTTTTCAGCCAATTTGATAAAAATTGAAAATAATGTTAATTGTACTCCTTATTATATTATGTTAGGGTGATTATGACCAGAGCGGTCGAAATGACACACTAAACCCCATTTCGACCGCTCTGGTCATAAATGTTGATAAATTATCATAAAAAAATCATTAAAAATCAGCAATAAAATAATTGATTTGATGGAACTAATAAGAAGAAACTTGAAACATTGTTCTCTTATGCGATTTATTATATAAATTCTGCCTTTGAAATTAAATTGATCCATTTTTCCGATCGATTGTGATTTTTGGAATTTAAAAAAAGTATGTTTAAAAACATATCTCTAACTTGTTAATATTATAATATTGAAAAAAATCGGGTAGGGGTTACCTCTGAACTTTTCCTCATCACATCGGATTCGCTACGCTCATCCTCGCTGCTTGCTATTCCTCAGGTAGTAAACGTATCCGTTTTATTCTCAGCGTTTACCCATTCACACATTAACCACGCTCAATGCTACTTTACTTTTATGATCCGACAAAAATCATAGATATATTTGTCGTATTGTAGCGAAACTTTGTGTACTTATTCCTTTCGTAATTGTTTGTTTCCCAATTTTTTTTATAATTTAAAAAAAAAACGTACACAACTGAACTGATGTTGAAAATGAAATGAAACTTGGAACGTAAGTTAGTCTTATACATTGCTACATGCATGCCAAATGTCAATTTGATCGCATCATATTTTCTTGTTTCATGATATTTTTGAAATTTTTGCCGAGTCATTATTGCGGGTCATTGTGACGTTATATAAATAAATTTCTGAACAACACAACTACAGCGTTAGGATACAACTACAGCGACTTCTACGGCGTTAGGATTTTTGTAGGAAGTTTCAACTCCAGTATAAATAAACTAGGCGCTACGGTGATAACAGATACACACACACAGATAGACAGACAAATTTATAAAAACCGCTCAGAAAGCCCTTAAAACCCCTGAATCGGATACATCCCGGTGACATCCCGGTGACATCCCGGTGACATCCCGGTTTCGGATTTTTTCGCAAACACAATACTTTTCCTATATACCTACGGTATAAATGAGGAAAAGTAAAAATATAATTACCACAAGGGGACTAAGGAGAATCAATGGCACATTCGCAAACAAACTGACAGTGTGATGAAACATTTAGGTGTTCTAAATACTCAATTGTCAAGCTATGCTCGTAACTCATTTTGTCGGTATTTTTCAAAGGAAATTCGCTAAAACCTTTAAAGATAACTGACTAAGCTTAAAGATAAGAAACTAAGCTTTAAACTAGTGCAAATAATAGTGCGTACTTCTAATTTTAGAGGCATAGTATTGTACAACCAGCTGGATAATTATGCGCATTTCCTTTGGAAAATACAGACAAAATGAGTTACGAGCAGTGCTTGACAATTGAGTAACTGCTTAGGTTCTAAAGCATGAACCGGAACCACGCAATGGGCATGGTTCTTGCATAAGCAAGAAATGGGTTGTTTAGCACGGAAACACGCATTCTAAATGAAATTCGCCCGACAGCGGACCACCGCGCCGGAATTATTTATTTAGTAGTTGTAAACTTATATAATGTAAAAAGCACGGAAACACGCATCCAAAGGAAATTCGCCGACATGCGGACCACCGCGCCAGAATTATTTTCTAGTCGTAAACTTATAATAGGTAAAAAAAACGATAAAAAATTATTGTCCCTACTAGGATTTGAAGAACCCAGGTACTCTGGGTTTAAGTGCTCGCATCCAAAGGAAATTCGCCCGATATGCGGACCACCGCGCCAGAATGTTTCAAATGTACACCTTACTTCTCCATCGTACCTACGGTTATAGGCGAGGATAAACCAATAAACATTACTATACATATACTAAATTACCATGCATTAACATTAATACATAATAACACTAACAATACATTACTACCGTATTAAAAATAATTTTTAATTATTCTTCGTTTTTCTTTGATAAAACTTCCATAATAGTATTATATTGTAAATTAAAAACTTTAGTTATTAGAGTCGAATTAACTTTTCTCTCAGTTCAGTTTAATTATGACAAATCTATATTACTTGGAAATTGTCTCGAGAGTTTCTGTTATTGTTTCTCATATCGCATCTTACTGACTCCTTCCTTAGTTCTCAAGTTCAAGAACTATTTCGAGATGTTTTAACTGTCAGACGTATTAATTTAAGTAAACAAATGATGTCTAACCTGACTCAAGACGTAATAGTGCTTTGTTGTAACCTTCTATTGTTTCAAATGATATTTTGTGTAATTCTTATGTTTATATATCTTTTTAAATATGTATTTATTTAAATTATTAAAATAATTTAAGTTATCTCGTTTTATTAAGGCTTACAAACCCCTTGTGAAAATAGAATATTCATTTTCTTGTATTCAGGTTTAACTTTAAAATTATATGATTAAATATATAATACTGCAGTTTAAATATAATATCTTTTAATTACTGGAGATATTAATTTTGTGGAAAGCTGCTTTTCATGTTGTATTGTTGAATTTCAGCTGCATTACTTTGCAAGTTGTTGTAGTTTTAATTTAATTAATGTTGAAACGTCTGATGGAAAGTTTTATTAAGTTTTTCTTTAATGAATTATGAACTTTCGAAAATCTAATAATTTACATTTACGTACACACAGCGTATTTAACAGGCGATCGTATTGGATACGCATTAAATACGTTAAGGTTCTTGCACCGTATTTGTCGATCGAGTGAGATTACATGATAACTGGCCCGCCAAAACATCGCGTCTATTATAGTGAAGGTTCACTTTTGGTTATAAGGAAGTTTATAACAAAAATTATATTTAATTAAATTGTGATTTCTTTGCATAATAATAAAGTTACACTAAAAAAAGTAGTATTCCAAAAGTTATTTGATCGAAAACGGTAATATTGAAATTAGATAAAGTGAAATAAAAGTTTGACGAGAAGGTTATCAGTTAAATACGATCTTCACTAAAGGTAAATACAGCGTATCGGGGGATCCATTTAGCTTTTATCTCCCTAGTTCTAGGGTATACGATCGGATCCCCTCCGCATGGTTCATACGGTATTGAGAGACCGTATGCAATACGATCCGCGGATCTAGAAGTGTGTGTGAACGTACTAATTATTGACTTAATTTTTTGTTTTGAAAAGTTAATGGTCATTGTGAATTGCTTGTAATGCTTTGTATCGGAAAACTGAGAAAAATTAATTCGAAAAAGCGACTCTGTTGACCTTTTTTAAAATGTTTATTTATTTTTAGTATAGACTGATCATGAACTAAAATAGAGTCCTTATCAGTTATCTTACTGGCGTAATTCATTAAATGAATTGTATATTTATTTCTCTAGCAAACCTCCATACTTATTAGTATATTATGTTACAAGACTGTGAAGGAGGTTCTTTTTTTAACGTGGCGACTATATTTACTGTCGAGCGAAGCGAGACTGTAAAAGAAGCGGATGTAAAAAGCCATTCCCAGTCGTGTAGCATATGATATTTTTTTCGGGCGTAGTAATAGTAAACAACTATTTAAAAGGAAAATAGTTTAAAAATTTGAAAAAATAAAGAAGTTTGAATAAATTTATAAATAGAATGAATTAAAAAACAGTTTAGAAATTTGTCGCTACCTTCTTCCGATAGCCTTGTTGGCCAAAAGTTTCAATTCTGGCGGTGTATTTTTAATGTCTGAATCCATAATTATTAAAACCTGGGCTGAACTTCGGTATACGGTGCACCCTGCTATCAATACTATATATCGATATATTTTTAGTTTAGAGATATGACGTAGGAATAATCGATATATGCCTTTTCTTTTACGTTTATAAACATATTTTATTATTTTTTTAAATGTGTTTGTTTAACTTTTTTAAATGATTTTTTTCTTTTTATTTATTTGTTGTAAAATGGTTTATAACTATTTTCATATTTTTTTATGTTTTTATAATGTTTTAACTATGTTTTCATAAGAATAATCGATGATACACCACATCTAATTTTATGTTACGCGTATTTTTGTGTTTGTTATTTTCAGGTTCTTTATTATATTTTTGTTGTTAATGTTTTTTATTTGTTGTTTGGTTTTTTCTAATGTTTTAATTATAATTAATAACGCTGCTTATCTTTTAAGTGCTCAGTTCTCGTTTACGTGTCGCGTAACTAAAAATATATCGATATATAGTATTGATAACAGGGTGCACCGTATACCGAAGATTTACCAAAACCTGATATTAAATAATTAATATCTCAATTTCCGGAAATAACAAAACTTTGTTAAAAAAAACGTTCGATTATTTATTTGATAAAAATATAAGAAGAACAAGGAAGGTAATATTATAACCTTGTTGTAAACTACTAGCGCCCACCTAGTGGACATTTGAGGAACTTCACTAGAGACTTCATAGAAAACTACGAAACTGCCGCAGACGGTATAAAACTCATTTTACCTGCTTTTTTGAGAATGTTAAGTGCCTATTATACAGCCGCCCGGAAACAAATAGAACAATGTTGATATTGTTTATTAATGGTCTACGTTGTCACTTGGCTTGGTGATCAGTCCCATCCAAGGATCTTGAATAAAGGGGATGACGCATTAAGGAACATTTCTGACCCCACGGAATTTGTAAGAGATAAAGAATTAGGAGCAAACTTACCTTCCCCTTGGTTATAATGAAAAAAGACGCCAAACGCAGATTATGTAGCAAGGTTATCGAGTTTGCATCTCAACTTTCTTCTGTCCTTCTCGTGATTATTATTGTTACATTTGTGGTGCTTGTTAAGTCATTTGTGCTTGTTTCATTTTAAATTTTGGATTATACTTTGCCACTTTAGTGTGTTTTGTTACACTTAAGCGTGTTTTGTTATAACTTTTTCAAGCAATAAACAATGGGAAACCATTGAGAGGTAAGTTTGCCTCTAAAATTTAAGACCTACGCTGTTTTAAGAATCGTAAGCATGCGCAGTTTGTACCAAGCATGTGAAGTTGGTTTTTGACATGTGTTTCGTGTTGAATTCTCTCTATATTTTGGTTTTCGATGGGGTCACTGTTTTGTATGACAAATCGACTTAGTGCGTCATCCCCCTTATTCAAGATCCATGGTCCCATCGTACTTTTTTAATAGATCTTTTAGGGATACGTCCGAGATTTGTAAAATTTCGTTGATCCCACTTGACGTCCCGATCAAAAGCTCGGGAATAAATCAATTACTTTGACCAAATTTTTATTTAAATTCTTTTTTATGGCTGAATTGGCTAAAAATGTTTCACTCATTGTTTCGTTTCATTACCTTTTTTGAATTAATTATTCTTTACTTCTCTCTTTATTACTTTTATCAACATATATTAATTAATTACTTCTAATTAACTGCATATCTAATTATGAATCAATCACTCTTAATTCTTTTTCAAACTGTAATAATTATATTATGGAGTCTCTTTAGAAAATTAGTTTGAAGAGGAACTAATCTTGCGGAAAAATTAAGTAATCTCGTGCTTACCTTACATCTTCAGGCTTAATTAAAATCTTAAGTTCTAAGTTTTTATCAGCTTTGAACTATTAGTTTGTACCTTGATGTTTATCCTGATTAAATATTGACGTGTTTGTTTAGGGTTCTTCTGGGTCTGTTGTTTTAATGAGCGCAGGAGTTTTCCCTAACTTTTCTTCCTCGATATCAAGTCTGCTTTGAAATTTTACTCAAAGAATAATCCATCCTTTTATTAAGGGTACTGTTAAAAACTGTTTTGACGATAATTTTGTTTAAAGATTCTGTCTTAAAATATCTAAAGCGACAAGTAAGGGAAATCGTACTTTCCTTTGATTGCAAGTGTGGCAAGGATTGTAAGTTCATTACTGGGCCAATTGTAAAAAATACAAATTTTCTAATTAACCTCAGCAAGCCTTGCCTTAGGAACCTAGTTAGTGTTCTGACCGGTCACTGTAGATTAAATAAACATCTTAATACTTTAGGCATAATCTCAGAGGCTAGCTGCCCCATGTGTGGGCATTATGAGGAGACAGCCTTTCACTTGCTTGCAGAGTGTGAGGCCTATACATCTCTTCGTACCCGCATATTTGGCATAGGCCTCTTGTATGAAGAGGAGCTTTCTTCTCTTAGTTGGAGAGATATCCTACAATATATCAACCTTTCCAAGAGGTTCTTGGTAGAGGTGGTGTAGACTAAGGAATCGGAGCTGGCAAGAAGGGCCCAACAACGTGGCCTATTTGCCTGGCTTTGCCTCCCCACCCTATTACTACTACTACTACTACTACTTGTTTTGTATGTCACACACATGTTATACTCGTACACCTTTATCAAAATTACTATTTTAATCAATCAATATTTAAGGCTAATCTGTAAAAAAGAAACTCAATAAAAATATTTAAACACTCTCTTCGAGCACGATTTACCGGGGAAAGTGTCCTAGTAAATATAATATTCCCCTTCTTTCGCGTAAAATACGTATATTCCTTTGTATTATGTTCTAATCAAGTTGTTTTCACTCTGTTTCAGGTTACCAAACGGCCACGTTAACTTTGAAAAGTTTTGGCAGCTAGCCAAGCAAGTGACTGAATTTATAACTTGGAAACAAGTCCACTGCCCATTTCCAAAACAGCCTAAAGTTATTACTTACCTCCAAGCAACTCCTATCCTTAATGAAGATGGTAAGTTAAAATTACTCCGCCCAGGATATAATATTACCTGTTGCCTGTTACTGTAACGTTTCACCGATTTTTGACAATTTCGCTAATGAAGTCGTCAGTATAAAAGTAGTGGGGTTTATAATATATATATATTATATATATATATATATATATATATATATATATATATATAATATATATATATATATATATATTATAACCTGACTCAAGGCGGGGCTTATCCTAACCCGAGTACTAGTGTCATAAATGTCCTAACCAGATCAGTGGAGGTGGGAGGTTCTTAAGACTAATACAAAAAAAAACTTTTGACACTAAGAGATAAAGCATATAATATTGATGAAGCAAAGTCTACATATGTATCTTAGATAATGAATAATAATCACAAACTGAGTTATAATCAGATCAGTACTCATAGAGGCTTCTTACACAAAGTAATTTTTAGGTATAAGTTATAATTAGTTTTAATTTAGTTTAATTTTAGATTATAAGTTTAAATCAATAGTTTTAGTTTAATAAATAAATTTAAGTTAATAAAGTATTAGTTAAAAATTTACTAAATCTAATAATCCAATAGTTATTTTATGAATTAATAATATTAATGGTTTTCTAAATTTTAAATGAATAAATATCTTAAATAAATAAATAATCTTAACAAGTAATTTGTAAGGCATACACCAACAAGAAAGAACCGTAGGAACTTAAATTTCATAACCCATAACAAAAATATCTTAAAACTAAATGAAATATCGAGTAACATATACCTCAAGACAAACTCAAAATTTTATACAAATCAATGGCGTATCAGACACCAAAACCCTAACGAAATAATATCTAAAGTATATGACTAAATCTAATTTCGTACACAATACGAAATATAAATGATACGCAAAACAAAACTATAATTATATGACTAAGTTAATTACTAAATAATATCGGTAGACTGACATATCACAAAAGATTTAATGGTTGACATATATATGAATCTAACTTTCTTATAAGACCACCTTAAGATAAATCAATAATTGGCGAACTTTGACTAGAAGATACTTAGGCCCGTATTCAGAATCATTTTAAAAAAATCTCTCCTAGGTTGTTCCTAGCCTTCTCCTAGGTTGTTCCTAGCTTTCTCCTAGGCCTAGCGGTATTCAGAATCAGTTTTTGAAATCTCTCCTAGGTTGTTCCTAGGTTTTCCTAGCTTCTTCCTAGCTTCTTCCTAGCCTTCTCCTAGCTTTTAAAAAATCAACCCTAGGAATGATTTTACGTAAATTTATTCGTGCTAAAACGTTAATATAACAAAAATAGAATAAAAACTTACATTAGAGTTAATTATAACTTAATTTTATTATTTATCTTTACAATAATTTGAACCTCAATTTTACGTAAACAGACATTTTTTTGACAACTAGCGCTACCTAGTAGAGAACTGTAAAACTAATAATATTGAGATATTCTACAAAAATAAACAAATGATTTGTAAACAAACCTGGCACAGAATAAACTCCCTTAAAATACGTAAATTTGTAATGACAACAAACTTATTTATAGTTGCCGATTATTTTAAAGTATATCTAATGTGAAAGTGCGTGACCTTGACCCAGTGAAGGTTTGAAACTAGAGAATGATTTGCATTTTATTTTCACTTATGAAGAAATCATTATATGTCATTAATGTACTATTTAAATGTTTTTACAATAACATAGTTAGTGATAATAAAAACAGGTTAAACTTTCGTAGAGTGTATGGGTGCCACATTTTTGAATTGTAAGTTATAGGAGAAATTATTATATTTGACATAAATAAATCATCATATTATAGGGTTGTATAAACCCTACAGTTGGTACTTCCATTTTTCACACTGATCTATAAAGTCATATCACGTAATGTCAAATTACGTAGCAATTAGTTCGTTTTAGGCGTTTTAAAAGCGGTTGATATTGGAACAGTTTAAAAACTACACAAAACAAACAACATGTAAATACTTTTCAGTCTTGTTTACCTTTATAAGTTAGCCATTTACCCGTAATTATTTAGTTTAGTTTAGAACTTTCCAGTATAATTATATACTCAATAAAATATACTCAGCACTAGTATTATTTTATTTATTTTCTATAAGGTTTCATCAAGTTTATGATACTTTCCATTTATAATATTTGATAGCATTTATTGCAAGGTTAGCAATCAAGAAGGCGGTCGCTCAAAAAGGGGATTTTCAAAACAGTTAACAGCTCTACTTCATTCTAGATGGGAATATACAACACTACCACGTTAAGGCAGAGTTTTGAATCCCACATTTTAATGGGGAGATACATCAATAAGTATAATGTTTACTCTACCAACATAATAAACAATGCTTACTATCCCCGTTATGATTGTTACTTAGCTGATCTTTCTATCAAATCAGCATTAAAACATCTCTGAGTTCATACGTTGTGAACGTAGAGATCACGATTTTCTTTTACGTCGTGAACTGTGTGTATTTTTATAAGTATTCATAAGCCTATTGCTTAGGAAAAACATTTGTTATAGCTTAACAAAAAATTAAAAAATGTAAATGGAATGTAAAAAATTTGCTTCGGGTATATAATCGACCATATCAAATATAAATACGTCACGGAAGTTACGTTTTGTTGCAGAACGTTTTGTTTACATAATAAAGCAATGCTATTGGTCACTTTAGGATCACAAAAAATAAATAATAGGATCCTTTGTTTCATTTTGTTTTGATATGAGCCAATATGTATTTTTGACGTCACACTTTCGCGACGATTAACATAGTGCTCATGAAGAAGATATACAGGTGGTGCATTTCACCTGCACTGGTGCATTTCACCAATACATCACTTTGATTAACTCAGCTTCGTATGGAGCTATCGCGATAAAATTCGTTACAACCCCACTAAGTTGACAACTGGAAGTTTGAATACCCAATTATTATGTTGTTAATCGTCTGGTATGTATGGTCATCATATTACCAATATGTGATTTTTTACAGTAACTTTAGATTATATTGGAGCAAACCTTTGCGTCATTTCTGAACATTTGATACTAATAAAATGAAATTCCGGTAATTTTTTGTAATTTTCCCAGGGGTGGTACCCCCAAAATTTATTATGGGGCCCGTCAAAAAAAACATTTTTTACTGGCGCAATATCCGTTTCAGGTCAAAAGAAGTTGTTTGGAGCAATAAAAACAAATTTTTGATTTTTTTGGGGGCAACACCACCAAATTTTAAAGGGAGCCAACCAAAAAAAAATTTTAATGCTCAAAATCCGTTTAGGTCAATAGAATTGTTTGGAGCAATAAAAAAATTGATTTTTTTGGGCAGCACCCCCAAAATTTATAAGGGTAACCGACCAAAAAAATTTTTTTATTGCCTCAAAATCCGTTTAAGGTCAAAAGAAGTTGTTTGGAGCAATAAAAAAATTAGACTTTTGGGGCAGCACCCCAAAATGTATAAGGGGAGCCGACCAAAAAAAAAAACATTTTTTACTGGCGCAATATCCGTTTCAGGTCAAAAGAAGTTGTTTGGAGCAATAAAACAAATTTTTTATTTTTTTGGGGAACACCCAAAATTTAAAAGGGGGAGCCAACCAAAAAAAAATTTTAATGGCTCAAAATCCGTTTTAGGTCAATAGAATTTGTTTGAGCAATAAAAAAAAATGATTTTTTGGGGCGCAGCCCCAAAATTTATAAGGGGTAACCGACCAAAAAAATTTTTTATTGCCTCTAAATCCGTTTTAAGTCAAAAGAAGTTGTTTGAGCAATAAAAAAAAATTAGACTTTTTGGGGGCATTACCCCCAAAATGTATAAGGGGGAGCCGACCAAAAAAAATTTTTTTATTAGCTCGAAATCCGTTTCAGGTCAAAAGAAGTTGTTTGGAGCAATAAAAAAAATTTGATTTTTTGGGGTCAGCACCCCCAAAATTTATAAGGGGATGACAACCAAAAAATGTTTGGCCCTGAACCACTCTTGTTTACCCAAAATGGATTTAAAGCTCAAAAACAATTATTAAAATAGAACAAAAAATGACTAGAGACAATCTAGGGACGATTTAAGTACCTCTCTACCTACCTTGGATCTTCCTAGGTTGTTTCCTAGCTTTTTCCTAGCCTTTTCCTAGAATTTAAGGTGCAAAGTTAGGAAAAGGTAGGAAACCTAGGAGAGATCTCTTCCTAGCCCTAGGGACGGTTAAAAATGTTCTAAAATGGACACTAAAGCTAGGAAGAAGCTAGGAAAAGGCTAGGAACAACCTAGGAACAACCTAGGAAGAACCTAGGAGAGATTTTTTTTGAAACTTTTGATCATTCTGAATACGGGCCTTAAACATTAAATTATAACGTACTTAAAATTAAAATAAATAGTAATAATAGATAAATAAAATAATAATCGTAGGCTTAATAACAACGTATATCATATAAACTCTAATTACTCAGACGACGTTTGTTCAAGGAAAGGAAAGCTCGCAGTGCGGCGCCGATAACGCAATTCAATATCAATAATTCCGAAAGTACAACCAGGCTACTTACGGCTATTATCACAGAAATTCAATTAAAGTCTATACTCCATCACAAGCACATCAGTAAGTCACTAACTTAACTTAAAATTCTTAAAAAAAATAAATAAAACTTAATTACAGGACCCTCGGTCCGCTTATCGCCATTGAACCCCTTTCTTTCCCTTCAGACCAACCAAAATTTATCTCAAAATATAAAATTTACGTAATAAATTCGGACAATAAATTACAAAAATTAAGTAAAAAATCACATTAATTTACATATATTCCGTATTTCTTAAAACCTAACAATAAATTCTTAAATTAAGAAGAAAAGCCAGATTTCCATGGGAAAGTTTGCCACTGATTCGTCACTTCCCGGGAAATTCAAAATAAAACATAGATTTAGACGGGCGCAGGTCCAAACTGGAATAAGGGTGGCTGACCGTTTCTTACTCTAACCTTCACAATAACCTGACCGGCTATAGCCTGGATTCGCCTTCATTGTTTATCCACATTGGCCGACGTAAACAAACCTCGAAAATAACTTTACTAGCCAAGTTATTTCAAGCACCAGAAGTCGAGATCCATTAAAAGATGTTAATTTATCAAGTTTGTGATGTGATACGGTGTGTTAGTGAAAGTTCGGAATACAGTGATAAGCATAACCTGCTCCTTCTGATGGAAGTAAACAAACCAGTGTGGAGTGTTCTAATATAGTTTTGCCTTGTAAAAGGCGACATCAAGCTCGACGTAAGTTATTATGTGATAACTGGTAATTCCAAATGCATTTACCAGCAAATAAAGGTTTCCAAATGATTCTACGATGTCAAAACAAACTTGCCCAAAACGTAACATACTGATCCTATAAGTAGGCGTTGATGATCTAAGTTTGCCTCATTACAATATATATACATACAGGGTGACACGACTTTATTTGGACAAAAGAAAAATCCTGATGCTAGGGTCCAAGCTGAACCAGAAAAACCCATATATGCCTTATTCGATTCTTTTTAGTTTTTGAGATGTTTCGATATATCGATATTATTTAGTAGAATTTTTCCTGAAGATTGGCTTATGACTCAAAAACGAAAAGAGATATCAAGTTGCCGTTTTCACCAATGGAAAGACCACGAAATTCCCTTTAAATTAATGTTTAATTTATTTCATTTAAAAGATTTTAAGTGGTACTTAGCTTTGGCTGAAGCAGCAACTTGCAAGAAAATGGAAAATTTAACTTTATTTACCAAAGAAAAAAATGTTAATAAAAGAGCGATATCAGAGTTAATAATGTTAATAATAGTACCGCTAAAAGTTCAAGGTTATATATAACACTAACTGTTAAACCAATGAAGATAACAATTAATGAACAATAACAAATAGCACTTATTGACCATACGTATAGTATACGGTCGAAAGCTTAAATGTTGTTTTATTTATCATGACCAAAACCTCATAACTTTTTACTATTTTTTTATAACAATTAATTTTCTATTTTTTCTGTTACAGCACTGGCTTTTGCTTCCTTTGAATGTGAGCAACCTGATAACAATGAAAAAGAAAGATATAAATCGTTAAAGTAAGAAATCCTTCAATTTTTTTACATTATTAATTAATTAATTAATTTCATTTATTAATTATTTTTTCATATTTCCAGTGTTTATTTTAACTCATTATTGGGGCTTTCATTTTTGCCGTTTTTAACAAGGAAATCAGATTTTTAAGTCATTAAACATTTCTGTGGAAACTCTTGTGTTGTGCATTTTTTTAGAATTAAGAATAATAATTATTATGAGGATTGAGAAATAATTGTTTTAAACACTTTTTTAATGCTGCGCCTAACTGAATACAATTCTAAAACAGTTTTACTAGAACTTATTTTTTTAATCTAATATTTTATCTATCTTCTGCTAATAATTTAACATTTAGTTATGTCATTTAGGGCATCGAGGAAACAAACTCTAAAACTTAGTTAAACATTTCTAACTTAATCAAATTTTACTTTACATCGCCTTAAACCTAATTGATGATTGCCTCTTGTTGGTTTGAAAGTACTTCAATAAGATAACTTATTTAACAAATTTTCACTTCTTTTCTTCCATCATTAAAATCTATTTTCTTTTTTATAAAACAAATGTTTGTTCATATTTTCCTTGATTTTTTTTTAAATATTCGTTGTTTATTATTAATTTTTATTTTTTATTTTTTCAGGGCTGAATTAAGTACTTAAGTTGATGGAATAAACGTTTTTTAATCGAATAGACTGTATATGTTGTACAATTTTTTTATCTTAAAAATAAAGTTATAAATGCATTTTAGACGGAAGAGTGTGAAATTAGAAGTCATGTCCAAGTGTGTTTTTTTATCACTAAAATGAAATATGTTCTAAATAATTAAATCAGTATTAATTTTTAAGAATTTTAATTTTAAATAGTTCCTTAAGATAAGTATAAAAGAAATTAATAAAATTATTGTAAAGTGTAACTATTAGTCAGCATTATTTATCTGCAGTCTTCTTTCTCGAACGGAGTGTTTCTAAGGGTTACCAACATAGAGGTATTGTTACTAGAGAGAGCTTATTGGTTGAATTATGGAATATCAAATAAGTAACCTGAACACCTTTGTTTATTATTATAACAAACAAAAAACAGCACAAAATCACAGTAACTTATATAATAAAATGGTTGTGATGCAAAACAAAACACATCCAATTCGTGAAAAGCGGTTGATATACTTCAACCTTTTTCTTCTTCTTTAACATTTAATTGCCTTGAATTAATACGTCAGACATTTACTAAGTGTTTTTACTTTAACCATAAGTTAACATAATATTTGATTAGGTTATAATGAGGTTCTCTTACAACCTTAGAAAGGTGTTTCAAGCCTCTCAATATATAAAGATAGGTTATACACACTCAAATAATATATCTCAATGTTTACCAATGTAACATTAGTGCACTCTATAGCCTCGTTTTTTTTTAAATTAACCAAGTTTGTCTACAATATATTTATAAGTGTTGTTTACATTACATTACACTTAACTAGCTATATACCGATTGAAACTGAAAAATAAATAACACAATATAATCGTGTTAACTATTCATGTTTTGCAAAAGTTGTCAGTAATAAATAATATAACTGAACTTTCAATCATACCATGGCAAAAAAGTACATTCTTTTTATTGGTTTACCTGCATCTAAGTACAAAATATGTATGAAGTATTTTGTTTGCTGGTAACCATCAAAATTACACTTATGGGGTTGTTGTATTTTTAAGTAACAATTTTAGAATTTTCCTTAAAAAATTACAGAAATATTTGGTGTATTATTTTTGTTGTGTTGTTGATTCCAAAACATGTTATATGGATAAATCTAAAGAGCCTATTTCTGTTAGCAAATAAACAGTTTTGCTAAAAGTATAGCAAAATAACAGTTTTAACTCCTATTTTACAAATATCTTTGTAAAAAGTGTCTTCAGTTAGGATTAGTTCAAAATATCAGCTTATTGAGCTTGAGTCAGAAGCAGACTTAGGGGGTGCTTGAGTGGGGGGCTAAGCCCTCCCAAATATCCCTCCCATTTAATTAAATCATTCTACTTCTCCTCTTTCTATAGTGCGATTTAGTTTTTTTTAGGTTTTGTTTATTTTTTCTTTCTTTTTAGAAAGGTTAAATAGCTGAACTAAGAATTTCTTTATAAGAACTAATCAAAACTATGAGTTGAATAGATACATATAAAAAAAATATCTGCAACTATGATGGGATCTGAACTCAGTTCTCCAGATGCTCTTCTATCCCGAAAGCTTTCAAGTGTGCTTAAAAAACAAAAACTAATCTTAAAATTAGAAAGAATTACTGAATCACTGTATGCATCAAATTTATTAAATTAAAAGTAATTTACATATGGGTTGTAAACATTTAAAGACTGCAGGTAAAGAAGGGTGTGTTCCTATTTCCTAGATCTTTTGGTTTATTAATTAATGTTCAAGTTCTTCAAAGTATGTCTATTTTTCAATTTAAATTTTTTCTAATTTGATGTGGATAGAACATAAGAGTTTAAAATCATGTTTGATACATTGTTTTTTGTATATCCAACACAGTATTGCAAAAGGTATACTTAATAGTATTTTATGAAGATAAAGTACAGTGAAAGTTAAGATAAGACTTTAGATACTTTCCGACCTTAGAGTCTTTCCATTAAAAAAATCTATTAATAGATAATTGGCTTTTTACCTTTGTCTACAAGCTTTTAAAATAATATTTGTTGGTCATCTTCCTAATCTTTAGCATGACTCTAATATTATGAAGTAGTATCTATCAGTCCACTTCATAATCTTCACCAATACTCAAATATTATAAAGTAACATCTATAGTTCTACTTTATAATCTTTAACAGGAGTCTTAAATTATAATGTAGTATCAATAGGTATTGGGTGTACTTTATAATCTTTAAAAATACCCAAAGATTATAAAGTAATACCTGGAGGTATACTTCCTAAGCATTGAATATTGCCAACATAAAAAGCAAAAAAAAAAAGGAATCATGATGCCATCTTTCCTCATCTAGACAACCTCTTAATGGTAATTTCCTTAGTGAAATTTGCCAAACTGAGGTTTGGATACACGAAACAAAGAAAATAAACCATCCAGTGATTTAGACGAGATAAAGGTTTGCAAAATGAAGACACCAGTCCAAAAATAGTTGAAAAACAACTACCAAGCTTTATACTTAAGATCCTGGTCGTCATCAGGGTAAATAGATGTATTAAAACAAAAACAACAAACTGAAACTAAAGAAAAACCAACAATTATTTAAGTTCACCTTAACTAATAATGTAAGAGAAACAATAACAAATGATAAGGGTTATCAAAAGTGAATTGTTTTGAATAAATTTTTGAATTGAATTGTTGTTTCTTTTATTATTAAAAGAAAAAAATTAAAATTTTTGTATATGATTTTTGTTAGTTTTAGCTCATAGTCTTGTTGTGTATTTTTCTTATAAATCTTATTTACTCTGATGACGACCCCCTGGTCATCAGAAAAAAAACAACTACTGAGCTTTCACCCTGGTACCCTTACCAGGGTGAAAGCTCAGTAGTTGTTTTCAACTATTTTTGGACTCCAGTCTTCTTTTTGTAAACCTTTTTCTCGTCTAATTTTTTTTTTATAATCCATTAATATCTTTTTATCGTAATCCAGGGATTGTTTTTAAATTGGAGAAGCCAGTATATAAATAATTCATAGATATTTCACTAAAAAAAACAGAAATATTTAATACACTTTTTGCTAATTGTAATCTTTTTAATAGCTATAAACAATTTTTACACTCGCCTTACCTTAAATTGAAACTTGCTGTAAACACAAACTCATTAACTTGTTTTTTTGAAAAATATTTGATGTCTTATCTTAAGTTTTAAATTTTCATTTGATTGCCCATTGATTAATATTTTTTTAAATTTAATATAATAGGAACACACGAATAATAACCCCTCAAGAAATGGATTGTTAAATTGCAAAGAGCTTGCCTTCCTTCTTTTATTTAGAAATTAATAACAAATAACTGATAATGAATTAAAAGTTGTAAAGAAATATTTTTTTTAATATTTATTTGTGTCATTCCTATTAAATACTTGTGTACCCTTTCCTATATTAATTATTAATAAATGAAAGTTTTTATGTTTCAGTTAATGCTTTTATCCAAAAGGCATTATTTACCGTTTATTATCAATGTAATTAATAATTATATTAAATATTATATAAATGAAACATTTTATATGAAATCTAATTTTACACACAACTATGTAATAAATTAATAATTTATTTTATAGGTGTTTAAAAATATAACTTATCTGTTTTCTGCTTGTTATTTATGGTTTTAATAATCTCATGGATCAGCTTAATCTAAAAAATCAAGGAGTAATCAATAATTCTCTATACTAAGTCATGTATTACTAAACTCTTCCCTGATGTATAATAATATTATATATGTTACAAGATTGAGAAGAAGGTCTTTTTTACCGTGCCAACTAAATTTAGACTAAGACTTATCAAGTCTTAACAACTTGAACTTGATAAAAGTTGATCATACATATATATATATATATATATATATATATATATATATATATATATATATATATATATATATATATATATATATATATATATATATATATATATATATATATATATATATATATATATATATATATATATATATATATATATCTGTGTGTGTGTTTGTGTGAGCATATCAAGAGCATAGAAATATAGGACAGAGAATACCTTTATAGAGCTGTCCAAGTTCTAAATCTAATGTCACCTTTCTGGGCCATGAGATTATTAAGATTTGTTTGTAAATGGTAGAGTTTACATCCTGGTTGGCCCCAGACCATTTGTAATGAAATGAGGGTCTGAATTTGTGTTAAGAGTAACATCTAGATACTGCTTTAGTAGGGTACACATTTTTTTTCATTATTTGTTTGTTCATTATGTGATGTTTTCAAATTTATTGTTATTATTTTATTTATATTTTTTAAAGAACATATATATTACCTTCTATAATCAAGCTGTTTTTTTAAAATTAAAATTTTCAAATTGTGCCGATTGCCATAAAACTAATCCCTTTATAATTCCTTTCCTTTTACCATAGGTTCAAGGATAAATTATTGGTTTTCTTCTCAATCATAACATAGCTATATAGAAAGAGTAATATTAATTCTGTTGTAAAACTCATTACCGGAAATCATCTGGAACATCCAGTTCCAAGTTTTCTTTTAGAACTCCCTGTTATTTCTTATATAATTTTTTGGACATATTTTTTGATCTGGAATGGGAGTTTTTTTTTCAATGGGAGTCGAACCCCTCCACTCAATCCCTCAACTTCCACTTTTCGAAAAAACCTCTTAAGTTCCATTTTCATTATGAAAATTTGCTATGTATTACACAATTCATTACAATAAGGCTTGTATTTCTATAGTTTTGTCTGATCACTAGTGTTCAGGAACCATAAGTAAAGCCAGTATGTGGATGGGTGATAATTAAATATAAAATTGATTATTGAACTGTCTGAAGACTAGCAAAAGCGAGTGAAAAGATGTACTGTAATTTAAATAAGTTTAATATGTGGTACAATAAAAAAAATATTCTGAGGTCGATTGAAGCAAGTCCCAAGTGATAGGATGAGTGTAGCAAATCCTGAAAAAGAAATCCTGAAAGAAAAATTATGATTTTTTTTTTGGAAAAGTACCTGATTTTTTTTTATATATTTCTATCACTGCATATTTTGAACCTCTTCCTTATAATTTTTACCTTAAAAAATTAATTCATTCAGCTTGATTATTTTATCATAAAATTCTATTATTGCTATTCCTTAATATTGTACATATTATTTTCTTAGGTTACCATTATAACATTTTAAATTTTATGATTTATTTTATTTTAACGAATAAAAAAGAACTTGTAAATTTATAACATATTTTTTAACAGTAATACGGAGCTTTAAATTTGTTTGTGGACCACTGTTGAGTTCTATACCTATTAATTTTAAAATGTAATGTCTCGTTAATTTTTTTTTGTACAATTTTGTATATTTTTTTGTTTAATTTTTAATTCATTATTCTATAACTTTTTCCACCCAAGTCAATCTGACGTTGTGTACTTAGTTTAATAATAATATAATAAAAAAATGTATGTGATTAATGAAAAAATAAATAAGATTCTTATAAATTTTGAGTGATGAGAATTATTTGTACCTTTGAAGGCACAGAATACTTTTTTTTAAGCCACTTAAAAAAAGTCCAATAAAATGTTACTTTATCAATGCAACTTGTCCAGCTTTTACTGAGGACAGACTTCTGGATATGGTAAAGAGTGAATAAACAATTATATAAATAAACACTTGAGTTTAAAAAATATTTAATTGTGGAACCACAATAATTACGTTTCAACTATTAATTAGTCATCGTCAGAGTACATTTATAAACTGAGTTGCTTAATTGTAGTAGGAGGCATAAGACATCTTAGACTAATTAATAGTTGAAACCGGTCAGTTATATTTTTATGTAATTATTGTGGTTCGACAATTAAATATATTTTTTAAACTCAAGTGTTTATTCTCTTTTTACCATTAGTATATACCACAAAACCTCTGTCAAGACAACTAAAGACTTCTGAATGCTGTTCTGTCATTTTTTAATGACCTTTAGCAAGTCAGCTGACATGCAGGACTTGGCGTTTTTCCAATGCTGTGTATATGTTTTCTAAAGTAGTCATGCCCTCATTTTAGCCAAAGATTATGTAGTATACCATTATGTAGTATGTGGTATACTACATAACCTTTGATTTTAGCTATAAACAAGCGAAAAACTGGTCTGGCTAGAAGTTGGTAGGTAAAGGCCCATCACAAGTACGTAATGAGTCCTATGAATGTTGTTTGTTTTAATTCTATACTCACTATTCATCATTGTTTTCGCGTTACGTCTGAGGTTTGCATCCCTGGTTTAACTCTCAATTTATGTAAGTTTATTATTAATCCTCACCAACTTTAGAATTCACTTGTAGCCTAGCAGTTTCCACTTCCACCTGAAAAAGATTCCGCTGGTGTTATCACTAATGGGCCACAAAAGTCTAAACAGGCATTGTTGTTACAATGTCTACCTACCTACAAATAAAATTTATGCCCACATACTATTTAAGGTAAACATGTGGACGAAGTTAAATTTTATTATTAGCATTGCTTCCAATTTTATCAATCTATCAATCAACATTATGCCACTTACAGAACAACACACACACACACACACATATATATATATATATATATATATATATATATATATTATATATATATATATATATATATATATATATATATATATATATATATATTATATATATATATATATATATATATATATATATATATATATATATATATATATATATATATATATATATATATATATATATATATATATTATATATATATATATATATATATATATATATATATATATCAAATGAAGAATCAGCTACCGTCGAAACTTGCTGTTGGATATGGATATCCCTGGACCGGTTTCGGTATAACGCCATCATCAGCAGGCGCCTGCTGATGTTGGCGAAACAGCTCCCCTAGGTCTAGGGATATTTATATCCAACAGCAAGTATCGACGGTAGCTGATTCATAGTTTGCTTCTTCAACTAGCTGTAAATACAACCTTTTTAATGTATATATATTAGGGTGGCCCTTAAAAATATACTTTCTTTTTTCTTTGCTCCCAACCCCTAATTTTGTTCGAGTAATATGAAAAAATAATTTCATAAAAATTTCAGTAGTAAGTAAAAACAAAACTTAACCCACTAACTAGACACTATGAACTTATCGTTACGACCTGAAATGATCTTATTTTGCACCTACTTTCGTATTTAATGGTAAACGTATATCTTTTTACTGAAAAAATGTTCAAAAAACATTATTTTTCTATACACTGTAATGTATAACTCATATAATATGTTTTTTTATATCAATTCATTGGCATATTATGTTTTTGTATACTGTCTTCTATAATTTAAGATCACCAGTTTGGTTATTTATACCAAAATTAGCAGACCTAATGTGTAATATACAAAACTGTATATTACACTGTCAACTGTATACACTGTCATCCCATCTTGCAGTGGGTGAAAGCTAAGTAATGAGTATAATACTCCAATTCAGTTTCAAGAATCATGACATCTGAAACTTTTTGTATTACCCCCCCCCCCCCTATTTCCTATTGTAAAATACGAAATTTTATTGAATTTCCTCAAAAAATTAATAGAATAAAGAAAGGCAAGATAGGTTATAACTCTGGCATCGAACACCGGTAAGCATGATGGAGCTTGCAAAAATATTGAGAACCTCTTAGAAATGGATTTAATATACCTGCCTTGTAGGTACCACATATTTGAAGTTTTGTTAAAGGTATTGAGGTATTGGTTATGGAGGTAGATTATTGAGGTAAGGAGTAACCATCTAAAGAAAGTTACTCAAAGACCTTCTTTGGACAATTTCATAACAACTAGACTAATGGCTCCCAGAGGTGACTAATAGCTCCCATAGGTGGACTAGACTATTGGCTCCCAGATAAAGACTAACAAATGGCTCCCGGAGGAAGACTCTGGCATCGAACACCGGTAAGCACAATGGAGCTTGCAGAAATATTGAGAACCTCTTAGAAAAGGATTTACTATAACTGCCTTATAGGCACCACATATTTAAAGTTGTGTTAAAGGTTGTAAGGTATTGGTTATGGAGGTAGGTTATTGAGGTATGGAGTAACCATCTAAAGAAGGTTACTCAAAGACCTTATTTGGATAGTTACTCCCCTCATAGTATTGTTGGGAGGTAACTATCTAAAGAAGGTTACTTAGTGGCCTTCTTTAAATAGTTATTCCCCTCATAGATTTGTTGGGGAGTTACCATCGGAAGAAGGTAACCTTCTTAGGAGATGGTTACTCCCCTTCTTAGGAGAACTTCTTTGAATTGATACTCCCCTTAGTTGAGAAGATATATCTTTGACTTTCCCCTAACTCTAACCCCAACAATAGCCCCATTGCTTTTCTACATCCCGTCTAATCTACATCCGTAAAATATATAAGTGAGTTTTATTCCTTTAAAAGTTGTACTATTTAGTTTTTATCTTTATTTAATTGGTATATATATATATATATATATATATATATATATATATATATAATATTATATATATATTTATATTTATATTTATATATATATATATATTATATATATATATATATATATATATATATATATATAATATATATCCTTTTTGATTTAGCTTTTAAGACGTCCCTGAAGAAGGTATATTAAAAATTATTAAAAACAAAAAAATATTACACAATGTTTAAGAATATTATTTATTATACACTTTATTTTTTTTAACAATAACAATTAATTTTTGATAATTTCTTTTCACGTTATTTTCAATAATTCGATTAAAAAACGAAGTAAAAAAATTTCCTTTTTACAAATATTTAACAATCAGTCAGTAAAATAGTTTTTTTTTCTTTATTTATAATATATTTTTCTCCATACACGGTTAACCTGTAAAAGTAAATACATACATATAATAGACTGCTAGACTTCAGCTTCATAGTTGGCAATTCTGTCTAAGAAGAACAGGAAGAAACCCAAAGAAGAACGAGAAGAACAGTTGTGATAAGAACCATTTTCTAAACAAAAGATTTTCCCCGTGTATTAGCATAGGACAAAATTTTTAGGAGGTGTTTATTAATATAATTTTTAGTATTTAACTCTTGAAATGTTATGAAATTGAAATTTGGACATCTATATTATCGTAAGAAAAGAAAACAAGTGTGGTTTGCTTGATTTTTCTAAAAAAAATACGGCAGTGAAAAGTGACCTTTTTTGTGCATTTAGGACCCTTCGTTTTTTTATTTTTATTAATATAATTCATATTATTTAACTCTTGAAATGTTATGAAATCGAAAGTTGGACATCTATATTATCGAAAAGAAACAAAATAAGTGAGGTTTAGTAGATTTTTCTGAAATAAATACGGTAGTAAAATCTAATGTTTTTGTTTACATTTTGCACTCGTTTGTTTCTGGTGTTTTTGTACTATTTTTGACTTCTTATTAAGATAATATCGTATATTATTGGTTCCAACGACAAAGGTTATTTGTTTATACTGAAAGAAGTATGTATATCAGCATTTGTGGTATGGAATATTAGTAACTTTGTTGATAAGTTGCTCAAGTCACTTCTGTGCATTGATGCCGTGCATAATTTAAGTGAAATGTCAACATCTTCTATTCATTTTTATAATCTAGAAGACGTGCATGCTAGATTTTTGTTCACTGATAAAGGATGCATGGAGACATTGGCACAAGTTAAATCAACTTCATGCATAAATAATTACTGTTGTAAGATGTCAATGTCATTTACTCAATTTATGTTAAAAACCAAATAATCTGTCAATATATAACTGTGCGAGAGACACCTAGGAAATTAACAAGCAAAATGCAATACACCTGGGATTTGTTCCATCATTCGACATTTGTCTTCATTGATGGCTCTACATAATGTCATGCCCCACGTTTCGTCACGTGTAGGGTGCCGACAGAGCCTGAACTCACTGTAACCTTTGATTAAAATTCCAAAGAATATAATGTGAAGTATTTACCAGAGATGAGCGGTGCTCTCTTACCACCATCATGCTTGGCAAGCAAAACATGTATCATTTGATACTACCAAGTTTTGAAAAACATAAATACTCCCACAATATAACCTGATCGAGAGACACCTAGGAAATGTAACTTGCTAAATACAATGCTACAAATTATCTGTGTTCATAAAATTATATTGTAATGTCAAACTTTATGACTCATAACAGCTGCGAAGCTATGCCAACCTCAAGAAAGTCAAGTTTCATTACGGTGAAGCCTTCACGAGCATCTGTCGCAACCTTTGTGCGACTGTAGTCATAATATTTTATTCTTAATTAGGATTTAAACTTGTATTAAACTTTTCTTTCATTGTTAAAATTTTATATTATAATAAAATTTAGTGAAATTGATTCTTTTATTTTATTCTAATTTCTCTATGACCTACACCAAGTTAGGAGGTTTGTGATATAGGTGCCTGGGCCACCCTAAATCTATAAGATCTGATATACCTTAGCTTGAGCTTTGTTCAGTCAAACACATACCTGACTGAGGTGTCCATCAGTGTCAAGGCAGACAGCATACAAATTTGTGATAAATATTTGTTGAGCCTTTTTTACTATGCATTAATATTAAATATAAGCAATCTAGCGAGCGAAGCGAGCCTTTTTTACAATATATTTTATTATAAATAAAAGCAAACTAGCGAGCGAAGCGAGCCTATTTTTAACGTTGTATTATTATAAATATAAGCAATCTAACGAGCGAAGCGAGCCTTTTTTACTATGCATTTATTAATATAAGCAATCTAGCGAGCGAAGCGAGCCTTTTTTACAATATATTTTATTATAAATTAAGCAATCTAGCGAGCGAAGCGAGCCTATTTTTAACGTTGTATTATTATAAATATAAGCAATCTAGCGAGCGAAGCGAGCCTTTTTTACTATGCATTAATATTTAATATAAGCAATCTAGCGAGCGAAGCGAGCCTTCTTTACTATGTATTTTTATAAATATACGCAATCTAGCGAGCGAAGCGAGCCTCTTTTACTTGCATCATTATAAATCTTATAAAGTTTAAGTTTAAGTTTAAGTTTAAGTTTATCATTATAAAGTTTTGAAAAACATAAATACTCCCACAATATAACTGATCGAGAGACACCTAGGAAATGTAACTTGCTAAATACAATGCTACAAATTATCTGTGTTCATAAAATTATATTGTAATGTCAAACTTTATGACTCATAACAGCTGCGAAGCTATGCCAACCTCAAGAAAGTCAAGTTTCATTACGGTGAAGCCTTCACGAGCATCTGTCGCAACCTTTGTGCGACTGTAGTCATAATATTTTATTCTTAATTAGGATTTAAACTTGTATTAAACTTTTCTTTCATTGTTAAAATTTTATATTATAATAAAATTTAGTGAAATTGATTCTTTTATTTTATTCTAATTTCTCTATGACCTACACCAAGTTAGGAGGTTTGTCATATAGGAGCCAGGGTGACCCTATCGACTCGATTGAAGTAGACATTAGTTGATTCATATGGGCTTAAGTCTGATTTAAATAAACTCAAGTATGCTTTGTTTTTATTTTTACATTTATAGAATGTATATTCCTGTCGGTACAAGACTAACTAGTAATGCGTTGCATCAAGAACTCACGGCAAAGAATACATAATAAATATTAATTTAAAACAAGCAAAATGAGTTTATCAAAACATTCGGATGCTATACTATTTTAAAGTATAAACTCAAAAAGGCTCGCATCGCTTGCTAGTTTAGGTATCATTAACATTTACATAGTAAAAAAGGCTCGCTACGCTAGCTAGATTGCTTATATTTATGATAATACAAAGTTAAAAAAAGGCTCGCTTCGCTCGCTAGATTGCTTATATTTATAATAAAATATATTGTAAAAAAGGCTCGCTTCGCTCGCTAGATTGCTTATATTTGTAAAAATAAAATTTTAAAAATAGGCTCGCTTCGCTCGCTAGATTGCTTATATTTATAATAAAATATATTGTAAAAAAGGCTCACTTCGCTCGCTTGATTGCGTATATTTATAATAATAAATGGTAAAAGAAAGCTCGCTTCGCTCGCTAGATTGCGTAGATTTATATTCATGCATGTAAAAGAAGGCTCGCTTCGCTCGCTAGATTGCTTATATTATATAATAAATATATTGTAAAAAAGGCTCGCTTCGCTCGCTAGATTGCGTAGATTTATATTAATGCATATTAAAAAAGGCTCGCTTCGCTCGCTTGATTGCGTATATTTATAATAATAAATGGTAAAAGAAGGCTCGCTTCGCTCGCTAGATTGCGTAGATTTATAATAATACAACGTTAAAAATAGGCTCGCTTCGCTCGCTAGATTGCATTATTTATAATAAATATAATTGTATATAAGGCTCGCTTCGCTCGCTAGATTGCGTTAGATTTATAATGATGCAAGTAAAAGAGGCTCGCTTCGCTCGCTAGATTGCGTATATTTATAAAAATACATAGTAAAGAAGGCTCGCTTCGCTCGCTAGATTGCTTATATTAAATATTAATGCATAGTAAAAAAAGGCTCGCTTCGCTCGCTAGATTGCTTATATTTATAATAATACAACGTTAAAAATAGGCTCGCTTCGCTCGCTAGATTGCTTATATTTATAATAAAATATATTGTAAAAAAGGCTCGCTTCGCTCGCTAGATTGCTTATATTTAATATTAATGCATAGTAAAAAAGGCTCGCTTCGCTCGTTAGATTGCTTATATTTATAATAATACAACGTTAAAAATAGGCTCGCTTCGCTCGCTAGTTTGCTTTTATTTATAATAAAATATATTGTAAAAAAGGCTCGCTTCGCTCGCTAGATTGCTTATATTTAATTTAATGCATAGTAAAAAAGGCTCAACAAATATTTATCACAAATTTGTATGCTGTCTGCCTTGACACTGATGGACACCTCAGTCAGGTATGTGTTTGACTGAACAAAGCTCAAGCTAAGGTATATCAGATCTTATAGATTTAGGGTGGCCCAGGCACCTATATCACAAACCTCCTAACTTGGTGTAGGTCATAGAGAAATTAGAATAAAATAAAAGAATCAATTTCACTAAATTTTATTATAATATAAAATTTTAACAATGAAAGAAAAGTTTAATACAAGTTTAAATCCTAATTAAGAATAAAATATTATGACTACAGTCGCACAAAGGTTGCGACAGATGCTCGTGAAGGCTTCACCGTAATGAAACTTGACTTTCTTGAGGTTGGCATAGCTTCGCAGCTGTTATGAGTCATAAAGTTTGACATTACAATATAATTTTATGAACACAGATAATTTGTAGCATTGTATTTAGCAAGTTACATTTCCTAGGTGTCTCTCGATCAGTTATATTGTGGGAGTATTTATGTTTTTCAAAACTTGGTAGTATCAAATGATACATGTTTTGCTTGCCAAGCATGATGGTGGTAAGAGAGCACCGCTCATCTCTGGTAAATACTTCACATTATATTCTTTGGAATTTTAATCAAAGGTTACAGTGAGTTCAGGCTCTGTCGGCACCCTACACGTGACGAAACGTGGGGCATGACATTATGTAGAGCCATCAATGAAGACAAATGTCGAATGATGGAACAAATCCCAGGTGTAGTATTGCATTTTGCTTGTTATATTTCCTAGGTGTCTCTCGCACAGTTATATATTGACAGATTATTTGGTTTTTAACATAAATTGAGTAAATGACATTGACATCTTACAACAGTAATTATTTATGCATGAAGTTGATTTAACTTGTGCCAATGTCTCCATGCATCCTTTATCAGTGAACAAAAATCTAGCATGCACGTCTTCTAGATTATAAAAATGAATAGAAGATGTTGACATTTCACTTAAATTATGCACGGCATCAATGCACAGAAGTGACTTGAGCAACTTATCAACAAAGTTACTAATATTCCATACCACAAATGCTGATATACATACTTCTTTCAGTATAAACAAATAACCTTTGTCGTTGGAACCAATAATATACGATATTATCTTAATAAGAAGTCAAAAATAGTACAAAAACCGTATTTATTTCAGAAAAATCTACTAAACCTCACTGATTTTGTTTCTTTTCGATAATATAGATGTCCAACTTTCGATTTCATAACATTTCAAGAGTTAAATAATATGAATTATATGAAAAAAAGTCAAAAAACGGAGAGTCCAAAATGCACAAAAAAGGTCACATTTCACTACCGTATTTTATTCGGAAAAATCGAACAAACCACACTTGTTTTCTTTCCTAACGTAAATATAGATGTCCAACTTTCGATTTCATAACATTTCAAGAGTTAAATACAATAAATTATATTAAAAAACACCTCCTAAAAATTTTGTCCTATGCTAATACATGGGGAAAATCTTTTGTTTAGAAAATGGTTCTTATCAGTAGGTTACATCAAAACGTACTGTGGTTATCTCTAGGTTACCCTCGTCCAGCTGTCCATTATTATTACATAATATCAGTATTTAATACTATAGTACGACACACGGCTAAAATCTGTGATGGAAAGAATTCTTTTGGTTCAGACCGACCCCGCTCTTTCCCCCTCCACCTCATGCCAACCTCGGTATAAAAAAATACCTTTTTCGTAAAAAAATCATAAAAAGGCAACACTGGTTGTAAATATTTGTAACCTCGCGTCGCTTTTATTGTGCTCATTGATCTGTTTGATTTCGTTTCATTTCATTCCAATCTGTTTTCAATTCATCCAATTATTGCGAAGTTGTAATATGATCTGACTGCCTATATTTGACGCTTGGACATTAACGTATTCTTCAAGCATTTCTTGCTATTTGAGTACAGCGCAGGTTTCTGTGCTCTGTCAACCAAAAGACAGCATTTTTTGAAAATGCCATGTCTTCAATAGATGACAGTCTTGACTTTTTTAAGTCTTGAATGCATATTGTGTCATATTATTTTATAATATGAAACAATACGCATTCAATTATACAAACTTGACACAAAAAGCAGTTTGTTTTGGAAAAAAAGTAATTATAGCTGACAATTTATTTAAATCGTCAAACTTTATCGAAGAACTATTATGATCCATTGCATTACGTAATTAACAACTTTAACTCCACTTTATTCATACTTCCCGAACACATTTAAAGCAACACTTAGTTGGAAATTTATAAGATACAACAATATTCCTTCTTAAAAAGTAAATAAATAATTTTTAAATAAAAAATACGATATCAAATAAAAACAAATTATAAAATTCAAAACATAACCTGACTTTCAGTGTTGCCAGAGTAGGGATTTTTTTTGTTACATAAAAGAAGGGATTTTATTATTAAAAAAGAGGGTTGAAAGCATTGAGATTTTGGCGGGCTGTCAATTGATTTTAGCCGTGTGTCGTACTATAATCATCAAATTATAAATAAATAATAAGGCGCGGTCGAATATCCACGGCCTTCTAGAACATTGGATCATCAACAAACTTTTTTTATAACTTTTTTCAAAATTTTCAGTAATTAAAATTATACGATACGTACGTACATATGTATATACGTACATACGAATTACCTCTTTGTTGTGGTGTTGTTGACTGCAAATAATAACAATTTGTGCAAATTTTCATTAATACATTCAAAATATAACACAAATTAGGTAGATAACATTGACGTCTAACAGTAGTTATGTATCTACCAAGTTAGGTTAAAAATAAATCGTTGAGTGAATGTAAATACTCTTTGACATTAACCAAAAGAGCGTGCAGATTACGGAAATAGGCTTTATTTATCACAAAGTCGGTTAATTACTGAAAATTTTGAAAAAAAAGTTATAAAAAAAGTTTCTTGATGATCCAATGTTCTAGAAGGCCGTGGATATTCGACCGCGCCTTATTATAATTAGAGAGATTAATAGTTATATATTCACCGTAGGAGTAAAGGATACCAGATCTAATGAAATCTAGACTCCTTTGTGCCCTAAAGTGAATACACTAGTAAATTTAAAAATTGCTGATAATATCTGAAACAATAGGTTTGGTCTGGCGAAATCAATCTTTTTAGGCTTTCTTATGGTTAACACTGACTTGAAAAGAGAAACATTAAATACATTACGTCCTTAAGTATCTCAAGATGTTAGAGATATGAGAATCAGCCCCTGTTCATTGTAAAAATTCTAATCATATTTTGTAGTAGTAAGTGTCTCATATGTTACGGAATTTAATCATACTTACAAAAATATTATATTTATAGATGAATCCCCTATTTACTTTTCGTTCTGACCTGGCAACAGAAAGTTGTATTTTAAATTAATTAAATCTCCGGCATAAATACACTAGGAGCTTTGATGATAACACACAAACATACACACACCCACACATATACAGACAGACAACTTTGTAAAAACCACTCAGGAGGTCCTAAAACACCTGAAAGGGATAGTTCCGGTAACATCCTGGTTTCGGTTTTTTTGCAATTACTATACTTTTCTTAGATACCTACAGTATTAATGAGGAAAAGTAAAAATGAGTTTGAACTAATGAAATAAACAGGGTTTCTCCGCTAATGTTGTATACTTGACCCAGCAAACTTTCAATCTTGACAGGTCATCATCAGAGCCGGTGATCAGCGAAAAGAGTCAGGAGGCAGTGGTTAAAGTTGTAGCTGTCTATGACCCCAACATCATTAACTATTTTTTCCTTTAGAAATTCAATAATGTAGTAATTAGAAATCTTTTGGCAGTCCATCCTTAACTTAATAAAGTTAAGGGTGGACTTTGTTATAACAAGCGAATTAGTATGATCATGAATAGTCAGATATTATAATACAGGGTCAGATAAAATGCATACGGATATTGATCTAGTTAATGTTTGCATCTTCACCTTTTTGCTTAATTTTTTTACTCTAACTTTTTAAATATTTTACTTTTAGTAATTACTTAACTTACTTAAATAACTTTAGGCTACATTTTTCTGTTAGTAATTATATTTTAATTTAACACTTAATATTTGCATGTACTTTTTAATTTGTAATAACTTATTTGTTTTTAATTTTCATGTTTTATAACTCATTATTTTGTATGGTATGGTTTATCTGTAATAAAAGTCTTTATGTATTTATTTATTTAATATCGTAAATAAAAATGAAAGTACAAATATGAAAATAAAATAACTAACATTTTTTTTATGAAATAATGAAAGAAAACAATATAAAATACCTTAGTCCGCTGAAATCGTTAAATCAAAATCATTAACCCCACATTCTTCAGCTTCTTCCCAGAGAATTCCTGCAACATACACAACAAGAGGTTCATGAAGGGCTTTAATCTAATTAATAGCATAAAAATTTAATTATTAGGGCCCTGCACTCCGCCCCCCCCCATCGTAAAAACTACATTTCAAATAACTCCCACATTTAATTAAAAGTCGGTAGGCTTATTATTCATACAATATTTCAAGCGCAACTGCTACTTATTGAATTGTCATCATAATATCACATTTTTGAGATTGTTCGGATGACAGGAGCTAGGGAATCTATTTCCATCAAGACAAATACTATGTAAACACAGCGTATTTAACAGGCGATCGTATTGCATACGTATGAAATACGGTCAACTAACTTCACGGTTCTTACAGCGTATTTGTTTAGTCGATCGAGTGAGATAGTGATAACTGATCCCGCCAAAACATGGCGTCTTTTATATTGAAGGTTCACTTTTGGTTATAAGGAAGTTTAAAACAAAAAATATATTTAATTAAATTGTGATTTCTTTGCATAATTATAAAGTTACACTAAAAAAAATATTCCAAAAGTTATTTGATCAAAAAAGGTAATATAGAAGTGAAATAAAAGTTCGACAAGAAGGTTATACGTTAAATACGATCGTCTCTAAAGGAACATACAGCGTATCGGGGGATCCATTTAGATTACATCTCCCTAGTTCTTGCTTATACGATAGGATTCCCTCCGCATGGTTCATACAGCTAATATTACCGTATTGAGAGATCGTATTCTATACGATACGTGGATCTAGATGTGTGTATGAACGTATTAAAAGATTAAAAAGAGGTTTAAGAAAAACCCCCAACAAAATCATATAAATATAAACAATAAACATACATATTTATGCATGAACAGTACATTTCGCCTAGGCGTAGACTAGGGTCTTTATGTTTACCAATAAATTGCTAGCAAAAAAATTTTGTAAGCGTAGCTTTTATTGGTCCAATGAAAAATTGGAGAGAAAATAATGACGGTAGATTGCGAAGAATGGCGGTGTCCTTATAGGTATTTGGAAACGTATTGTGTTTCACTTTACTCGTAAACTCAGACATGAAGATTGAATGACTCCTCTATTTGGATAAGAAGTATTTCAAAATTAAGCTCTTTGAGAAGAAGATCTGATTTGAATTAAAAGAGGAACCCCAGGTTGCGACTCCTCCTTTCTATGAAGTTTGTCACAAGAGATATGAAAAATCGGGTACGGTGTACTTCAGAACATTTCCTTATCACATAGGATTCGCTACGCTCTTCCTACCTACTTCGTAATCGCTTCGCTCGTCCTCAAAGTATAGAAGTCGTTAACTTTACACAGCAACACGTCTTCGGACCCGCTTCGCTCGTTCTCAGATAGTAAATACATCCGTATCATTTTCAGCGGTCACCCATCCAGGCACTGACCACACATGATTCTGATTCACTCTTATGATCCAGCAAAAATCATGGATATGCATTTCGTATTGAAATGAAAATTAGTATAATTATTTATTAAGTAAAAGTATACACTTGTACGAAATTTCCACTCATTTCTTACATTTTTTTAAAAAACGTACACACGTCATTTTATAAAAATTGAATTAATGCTAATAATGATATGAAACTTAGTACATATGTCAGCCTTATACATGACAACTTGAGTGCCAAATCTCAATTCGATCGCACAATTTTTCGTCGCTTTATAATTTTTCCAAAATTTTATGTGAGTCATCATTGACGTCATAAAAATATTTTTCGGATAGCACAACTACTGGCAGACTGATTTTCGTACAAAGTTTCTACTCTCTAGCATTAATACACTGTGAGCTAAAAAAAAGACACACACATACAGACAGATAAATTTGTAAAACCATTCAGGAGATTTTAAAAACACCTGAAACTGAAAATTCCTGTTTCATCCCTGTTTCGATTTTCTGATGTGATGAAGAAAATTCTGAGGTACCCCCTACCCGTTTTTTTTTGTTTGGCGACCCCTTTTTTATCAGACTGCCATTTTCGAAAACCATTAAGGAAGCCTTACAACACCTGAAACGGATAATTCCGGTGATGTCCCGGTTTTGGATTTTTGGCAAACAATACTTTCTCTTTATACCTACAGAATAAATGAGGAAAAGTAAAAAGCCTAGTCCTATATTTGGCAACCTGTTTTTTGTAGCTGAGGTATAAAAGCTGGTGTAACAAAGCTTTTTCAATTTTAGGCCTCTCAACTCAGCGTTCTAGCATTAATATGGTAACAGATCTGAGAAACTTTAGTATTGAATATAAACATCATGATTATAACCACCATCACTAATACTACGGCAACCTTCTTAATTTTTTTATAAACCTAATATTTAGGTGCTTAATACAGTACCAAGTTTGAAGTTGTCAGACAAAGATAAAGGTGTGTAAAATACAGATTAGTAGATACTTTGCTTAAACATAAGGAGTCTCAATGATGACACAGTACCGGGCTGACGTGTCCCTCTCTAGAATCCATTAGCACTTTAGCCAAAACAAACCCCTCTTAAACCTTCCAACTAGATTTGGCTGATGTCAGCCCAAAACCTTTATCGTTTATTATGCTGTCCGACCGCTAAATGGAGGCAGAAATTTAATCAAGTCTTATCCTTAACTACTTAAGGCAATCAATTGTGAATAATGTCGAGCCAAAGTATGACCCTTGTTGAGTATAAATTACCCTTAAATTACTAAGAGATAATGTGAAACATTTCTTCAAATTTTAATATATTCAGACTCTATTAGGTTGTTTGGTATTATAAAGAAGCTGCCAAGTATGGAACAAGGCTTCCCTACCAATAAGATTAAAAGATTTTGGAGCATATAATATTGTGTAATGAATGACGTACATTAACTTTAAGTGTAAAAAAATGAAACATAAAAGAGATTGAAAAAATACAATGTGTAGTTGCGGTTACATTGCGCTCAGAAAACTTCAATACATAAATAAAAACCCTTTTTATTATAATGAAATGAAATAAAACAGAGTCTCTCCACTAATGATATATATTTGACATAGCCAGCTTTCAATCTTAACAGATCATCATCTGACTACCGGCGAGCAGCGAAGAAAAGAGTTAGGAGACAGCGGTTACAGTTTTGTCTAGAGGTTTGTAGCTGACTGACGGGAACCGAGTAGCCGCCGCCAACGCGCTTTGTATAAGCGTTATCTCGCCACTTTCGCCCCTCTTATTAAGTGCCTTATCACCATTTTCTTTTACGTTCTTTAAAATCTCCACATTTTCCAAAAAGTTCATAGTATTTCCTTTCTGTGTCATGTGGAGGAAAGCAGCCTCATGCTGAAAGTTGAGGTGTGAAACATTTCTTCAAATTTTAATATATTCAGACTCTATTAGGTTGTTTGGTATTATAAAGAAGCTGCCAAGTATGGAACAAGGCTTCCCTACCAATAAGATTAAAAGACAACATGGCCTTCCTCATGTATGTGCTGGTAGAACTTACTGCTCGTACGCCGAAAGTGCTCTTTAAGTGCTCTTTTTATTATAATTTTACTTTTCCTCATATATACCGTAGTTATATAGGAAAGGTATTAAGTAGTCTAAAATATCCGAAACCGTGTTGTCACTGGAATTATCCGTTTCAGGGGTTTTAAGACGTTAATGTATAAAATAAGTATACCATGGCTGTATGGTCCTAGTAGACCAATGCCAAAAAAAGAAAAATACGTTCATGATAGTTTTCACAAAGTTGTCTGTCTGTATGTTTTTTTCTGTTTCCCTTCAGTAGTATCATTACTGATGGGCCGTATAATTTAGCATGTTCAACATATATACTACATTCATTTTAAACACTTTGTTTGTTTTTTAATCTCCGTATTTCTTGTAATTTATTATTTCTTTTTATCTGTCTGTATGTGTGTGTGGAAGTGTGTGTGAGTGTGTGTGTGTTTCTGTTATCATCGTAGCTCCCAGTGTATTTATGCAAGAGAGTTGAAACTTGGGTCAAATCCAGTCTATATGTGTTGTGCCTATCCAGAAAACTTTTTTTAAACGTCATTAACCCGCAATAATTGTGAAAAATCACAAGTATTTTTTTAGATTATTTTTCACTGGCACGCATGTAGTTGTATAATAGATTAAAACAAATGTTAAGTTTGATCACATTATCAGCATTAGTTTAATTTTTATCAAATGACTTGTGTACGTTATTTTAATAATACAATAAAGTTGAAATTCTCTATTATATTTTTCTCCTATCTAGTTATGTAATAATTAAGAACACCAAGTATATCCAAAATGTATGTTGGATTATAAAAGTCAAGCAGCATCGTCGAACGTGGTCAGTGCCTGGGTGGGTGACCGCTGGAAATCAAATGGATGTATTAACTGACTGAGGATGAGCGAAACGAGTTCGAAGATTTGCTAGAGTATAAATTTTATATTCGGAGTACAAAGTACAAGCATGATGAGCGTAGCGAATCCGATGTGATTAGGAAAAGTTTCGAAGTATTTTCTCAGTTTAAGGGGACGTCGCTTTGATTCGTCGAGTTGGATCAACCCCAAAATCTAATTAGCTCTTAATTTAATTAGACTTGACTTTAGGTCGAATTTCATTCAAATTGGATCAGCTGTTTGAGCTGTAGCGTGTGTTGCGGTCAAATCCCGATGTCCTGACTCCAAGAAATCACCGGAATAAATTTACCTTAAGAAATAGGATTGCTGATGAAGTGGTAACGCTGTCTTACATTACGTAAGCGCAGGTAAAACATATCCAGTTTACATGGAGATTCATATTTGCCATACGAACCTCCATGTGAACTGAGTATGTCACCCTCGATTATCGATAAAGATAATAGTCATTTTCTACGTCAAGAGATTTACGGACTATTTGGTCATAGGATTTACAGGACCATAGTACCATTGAGTAAAGAAAGAAAATCAAAAGTCTGGTGATCTACCTAGGTCTGGACAACGTAATGACTCAGAACATTTTTAAGTTAACAAAAAACAAAAATTTTTAAAGAAAACAAAGACTTTTAGTCCTAGTAATTTTTTACATAGATCGCTTTATATTCATAATTACATAGATCGCTTTATATAAATAATTACATAGATCGCTTTATATACATAATTACATAGATCGCTTTATATACATAATTACATAGATCGCTTTCTATTCATAATTACATAGATCGCTTTATATTCATAATTACATAGATTGCTTTGAATTCATAACTACATAGATCGCTATATATTCATAATTACATAGACCGAGTCTTTAATAATGAAGAATGTCGAATGACAATACATAATTTTGCTTGTTACATTTCTGGGGGTCTTTTTGAAAGATTAATGCTAATAATAAAATATTACTTTATGTGCGATTGTTTATCATGTGGAGTACAAGTGTATAAAATTTAAGCCCAATCAGGCAACTTGTTTAAGTTTTTGATTATTTGAAATTTTAGCTGACTCATTAATTTGGGTTAATATTATACCATGAATTAAAGAACTTAGATACTGACTTAGTGGCAGATCTTAATAGTACTTAGCTAGTTGTGGGGACTAGTAGAATCTGAGCTTGTGACAGATGCCTTTAACACTAGACAAATTGCATATAAATATACCACTAATAGTGGCAATAATATATATATATATATATATATATATATATATATATATATATATATATATATATATATATATATATATAGTGGCAGATGCCGCAAGAGATCGATTATCGTACTAAGTTTCATTTCGATCAGAGAAAGTGTCCGACAACTATTGAGTCCTATAAAAACGTCTAGGAACAAAAATCCTATATATATAATTATATATATATATATATATATATATATATATATAATATATATATATATATATATATATGTATATATACATGATACACACGTTGGCATGATGGCCCAGGTACTTCCTTACTCTATTTTTATTTATTTTTTATTTATTTATTTAAATACATGAGGTTACTTATTAAGGAAAGTATCTCAATTGTCAAAAGTATTGAGATACTTTAAGTATTTCTACCATACTTTAAAAAAAATAATAGCTGTAAAATGTTTTGTAAGATATGACTTAATAAATAAAGGCTGTTATGCCTTGTAATCAGACCTGGGAGCAGGGGTACAATTCTGGCTTCTAATAATAAAGCAAAACACACACACACACACACACACATATATATATATATATATATATATGTGTGTGTAAAAACAAACCAACTAAAACAAACCAACTCCTTCTCCTTTCCCACATCCAAAACCTATTCCTCTTCCTATTCCCTCACCAAAACCTGCTCCTCCTAATAAACAGCCGCCATCACTTAAACTCATAAATAGCGTTCCAAAATTACAAAATTCTGTCGTTATAACACCCAAAGATCCGAGTACCGTTAAAGATATTAGTATGCTCAGAACCAACATTTTAAATAGTTTAAAACCAAAATTGCCCTCGGACCTTAAAGTTATTCGCATGCTGAATAAGAAAAAGGGAATCGCATGCATGATAGAATGCACTAATAGTGAGGAAAGAGACAAGATTTTAAACTTTTCTCTAATGGAAGAGCTTGGATTTTATAGCATCACTCCAACCACTCCAGGAGAAACGGTTATAATTACTGGAGTAGATAAAACCATGAATAAGAACCAATTCTTAGACAATCTATGGAAACAAAATCTAACCTCTCTTGGTTTGATAGAATTGAAATGGAGCAGCTGTTATCCCTAGGTTCACTAAACCTTGTCCTTGGATTAAAGGAGGAAATCATGTAAGATGGGTTGTGGAAGTTCCGTCCAAAATCAAACAAAGCTTCTAGAGTCCGGAAAAGTCTATATTGAGTGGAGTAGGCTTCAAGTAAAGCACTATGACTGGGTAACCAGATGCTACAAGTGTCTGAAGATTGGCCACACTAAAAATGAATGTAAACAAAATGAAAACTCATGCTCACACTGTTGTGAAACTGGCCACTTGAGAGCAGCATGTCCGATAACAAACGAGGACCCCAGTTGTATAATGTGTAAAGAAAAAAACCGTCCTTTTAACCACTCTGTATTAGATGTTTCCTGCACAGAATACCAACATGCTGTCGCTAGAAGAAATGCGCAAGCAGGAGTATACAACAAACAACATTCTGATGATGAAAATACTACAAATTAATCTTCAGCACAGCAAAGCAGCCTCAGCCTCACTCTGTAAACTACTCTCAACAGGTGAGGTGGACATTGTCCTAGTACAACCTTGGATTTCCAAGGGTCTCGTGTCAGGACTTGGTCAAACTAAATGTCAAATCCTATATAACAAGCTATGTAACCATCCCAGAACCTGCATACTTGTAAGAAAAGGACTAAATGCATTAATGCTATCAAATCTTTCCAACACGGATATAACAGCAGTCAAACTAGAACTCAATGAAGGAGGTAGCAAAATACACATTGTATTAGCCTCAGCATACCTTCATTATGACTCTCCCGACCCTCCTCCAACGAGTGAAGTTAAGGACATAGTAAAGTATTGTTCTAGTAATAAAATTGAATTGATAATTGGATGTGATGCTAATGCTCACCATGCTGCTGCCTAGGGAAGCACTGATACCAACTCACGAGGCGAACATCTTCTCTCATATATTATGTCAGAAAATCTATTAATTCTTAACCACGGAAATTCTCCCACTTTTATTAACAGAAGAAGGCAAGAAGTTTTAGACATTACAATAGCAACACCCCTAATTGATCGATTTGTAAAGAAATGGTATGTCTCGAATGAGCCCTCTTCCTCTGACCACAGGTACATATTCTTTGAATTATCAATAAAACAGGATTATAACGCTGCTTTCTACAACCCAAAAAGAACTGACTGGGACAGTTATAGAAAAGATCTCACTTCCTTAATTCCGTCCTCTGAAGTAAATTCAATTCATATTCTCAATAGCAAAGCATCTCAACTGGTTGACGCTATCGAAAATCTTATAAAAATAACTGTCCTCTTAGCATACGGAAAGAATCTAAAAACATTCCTTGGTGGAGCCAATCTTTAGAAAACAGAGAAAACAGGTAAGAAAACTTTTTAATCGGGCCAAAAAATCTGGTGAATGGAATACCTATTCTTTAGCTCTAACAAAATACAACAAGGATATTAGAGAGGCCAAAAGAACCTCTTGGAAAAAATTCTGTGAAGAGATTGACAGCATCCCTGAAGCTTCAAGGCTGAACAAAGTTCTCTCAAAGAATCCCCTAAATCCTGTGGCACTCTCAAAACTCCCAGTGGAGAATTCACTAACAGTGGTAAGGAAACAGGTGAAGTTATGCTAAAGACACATTTCCCCGACTCAGTTATAATAGAAAACGAACCTGACAACCAACATCCCGTCGGGACTCAACAAGTAATTCCTGATTGGGCTACAGCTGATCAAATCATTACAATGTCCAAAATCAAGTGGGCTATCAATTCATTTCAACCTTACAAATCGCCTGGCCCGGATGGGATTTACCCTGTTTTCTTACAACAAGGGATAGACGTACTGGCGCCTTTAATTTTTAGTCTTTTCAGAGCCAGCATAGCTCTTGGTTACATTTCTGACTCGTGGAAATCAGCCAACGTCACCTTTATTCCTAAGCCTGGACGTCCTTCTTACTCAGAAGCAAAATCCTACCGACCCATATGCTTATCTTCTTTTCTGGTGAAAACTATGGAAAAAATTATTGACAGGCATATTCGTGAGACTGCTCTCACTGTAAATCCACTAAATAAATATCAGTTCGCTTACCAAAGCAGGCAAATCATGTGAGAGTGCTTTGCATGTTGTGGTGAACAAGATAGAAACTGCTTTTGCCAACAAAGGATGTGCTGTTGGTGCTTTCCTGGATATTGAAGGAGCATTTGATAATACCTCATACGATACTATTATTAGATCGTTAAAGGATCGAGGAGTTGAAGACACAATTTGCAAATGGATCGGTAATTTACTTCTAGGAAGGAAAATAACAGCATGTATAGCTGGAGAGGCTGTAGAAGCACGAGTTACAAGAGGTTGCCCTCAAGGTGGAGTGCTATCACCTCTTTTATGGAGTCTGGTGGTAGATGAAATTTTATCTACTTTAAATCGTAATGGGTATTTTACCATTGGGTATGCTGACGACATAGTGGTTATAATTACAGGCAAATTTAAAATACAGCTCTTGAAGTTATGCAAAACCCAATATCACTAATTGAAAAGTGGTGTCGAGATGTTAATCTCTCAGTTAATCCTTCTAAAACAGCTCTAATAATCTTTACCAAGCAGCGAAATCAACCTACTGTAAGAACCCCAATGCTGTTTGAAGAAAGATTACAGTTAACTGATCATGTAAAGTACCTTGGAGTGATACTAGATAAAAAACTGACTTGGAACCCTCACCTAGATAGAGTCATTCACAAATCAAAACTAATACTTATGTCCTTAAGGAGAGCCTTTGGAAAAATTTGGGGTTTAAAACCACGTGTTTTATACTGGCTTTACTTAATGGTAGTCAGACCAGTAATCACATACTGTTCTCTGGTATGGTGGCCTAAAACAAACCAAGCCACTGCTGTAAAACAATTAAACTCTGTTCAGAGGCTGGCCTGTCTTTCAATAACTGGATCTATGAGCACAAGTCCTACAGTTTCTTTAGAAGTAATGCTAGGGCTTCCTCCTCTTGAACTTGTCATCAAAAGCGAAGCTCGATTAGCAGCATATAGACTACAAATTTCTGGTAACTGGAAATCAAATCCACACCGGGGACACTCTGAAATAATCACACTGATTCGTAATCCATTACTAGATATGAAACTCCGACCACATAACAATAACTTACTCCTATGATCAACCGTTCTCACTTAGTTGTAACTTTGTTGAAGACTCCTTTCCACCAAAAGACGATGCTGTTGTGTGGTTTACAGATGGATCTAAAATGGACAGCGGATCAGGTGGAGGTGTGTATGAATTTAACACTGAAAATAAAATCTCTATCCCTCTAGGCAAACATGCCTCAGTCTTTCAGTCAGAAGTGTTCTCAATTAACACCTGCATTCTCGAAAATCTCAAGCGAAACACTAAGCAAGCGTCAGTGTTCATTTATACTGACAGTCAAGCTGCCATAAAAGCCCTGGGATCCTACAAAGTTAACTCTAAACTGGTGTGGGAATGTTTACAAAACCTTACCAGTTTGGCTGCTGAAAATCAAGTATCAGTTAGATGGGTTCCAGGACATAAAGGTATAGATGGTAATGAGGTTGCAGATGATTTAGCAAGACAAGGTTCAAATCAAACTCCAATAGGACCTGAACCAGTTATTGGTATTTCGAAAACACAAGTCAAGACGGCAGTGAATGAATGGCTTAGAGGTAAACACCAACAACACTGGAATAATGCTCCTGGTTTGAGGCACAGTAAACTCATGTTGAGAGGTCCTCAAGCCAAACTGACAGATGCTCTTCTAAAGCTAAATAAGAAAAACTTGAGTATAGTGACGGGCTTAATAACTGGTCATTGTCACTTACGCAAACATATGCATACCATCGGCATATTTCAAGAAGAGCCTGTCTGTAGACTCTGTGGCCAATGCCCTGAAACATCATCACACATCATCTTTGAATGCGAAGCTCTAGCATACAAGAGATTTCTGTTGTTTGGAGAAGCCACACTAAGCAGAATTGAAAACCCAGATGCCAATTTAGTACACAAACTTTTAGAAATAATAAAAGGAAAGGATCTCCTATAAGCTTAGAACACGAGGGTACTTGTACAAAAGACTCAAAGTCGCAGTGCAAAGGTTTTACACCTACCCTCACAATAATAATAATAATATATATATATATATATATTATATATATATATTATATATATATATATATATATAATATATACATATATATATATATATATACATATACATATACATATATATATATATATATATATATATATATATATATATATATATATATATATATATATATATATATATATATATATATATGTATGTATAGCTAATTTTTCCTTTTGACATCGACTCAAATGTAATTTTAGTTTAAGACTAAGAGGAAAAGACCAGGTTGTTTAGTGCAAATATTCATCAAAGAACAAACCCTTATAGGTCAAACCTAAAGCAACATTATTTAATAAAGTGTTTTACAATAAATAAGATGACATTTCCACTGCAACAAGTTCTTTGTAAAGGTATTTAAAATGCAAATATAACTGAAGGGTTAGTCTTGAAAGTTTAAACATAGTTTGTTTAAACATCAAAAAATATGTAGTACAATACCAGAGTTTAAATCTTGGTTGAGTTTTTGTCTTTTTCATTAATCTCTACCGCTCTTTGAGTTTATTAATCTTTATTTTGTCATTTTCTTTAACTGACAGACAATATCAAGTACAGGAGAATATTTTTTAAGTCAAATAACTTAACAAAATATAAAGGAGTAAATCTATGTTCAGCGGGAAAATGCGCATAAGTCATATTTTTTAATTTTTTTTATACGATTTTATATTTCTCAGACCTGACTTAACGTAAAAACCATTTAAGTCAAAACTATCGTTAAATAAGATAAATGAGTAAAAATACATGATGACTAAATCCAAATTTTTATCAATTCGATAAAATAATAATTAATAATTATAATGACTTATGTGATTTTTCCCGCCGACCCTAGAAATTATAAAGGAGTTTTTTTTATAACCATTATCAAATCAAAGTAAAATAGTGACAGGTCTTAAAGCTGTAATGGCTGTATTTTCAAGGACTTTAGTTATAGTACTTACAGTACAGTAGTACTGGAGAAGTAGTAGGAGTATTATAGTTTTTTATCATACTATACTCCTTGGTATTTTCTTTTAAATCCCCCAAAAGTTTGTAAAGACATATTCAATAATCATTACAAAAAAATAAAAAAATACGAAGGTAATTTAACTAAATGAAAATAAATAAACGGTGAAACGTATGGAATAAGAAGCATAAAATAAATAGTGAGGCTGTAGTAAGTAAAATAAGAAAATTTAAAATAAAATATAAATAAATAAGTAAATAATAATATTATTATTAAATAAATAAAATACATAATTAAATAATATAAAAATAAAAGATAGACACTACTGTTTGTTGATGCCAGGGGGGATGCGGGATTTGAGGACAAGCTGATGGGCAATTTCCCTATCACGGTGGATAGGAGTAAGGGTATCTTCAGGATTTTTTTTAGAATGTAAAAAATTCTTGCATATTACAATGGTCCAATTTAAGCTAGAACTGGTCCCGTTCGATTCAGCTTCCAATAACCTTAAAATATGACACTGTTATTCACCGTGAAAGTAGTTTTACCTTCACTTCCCCTCTCCGCCGTTTTTATACCGACGATGTCATAAGCGTATATTTCTTTGTAAATTCGCTTAAGTAACTATAAGAAGATTCATAAATCAAAAACTCCAATTACACTGGGCTAAGCTGGAGTATTACTGTACAACGAAAAGCACTATTAGAAAAGACATGCTAACATTTCTTGTTGGCTCGGTTCTTAAGAGGTAAAAGACATAATCTATCAATCTGAGGGACGTGTGGAAGGGGTTTCCCCTACGGGAGGAGGTCCCATTTATATCCAGAGTGAAGACAGATTTAATATTGTGTGAACAAGTGTATGTAGGTCTAAAACTACGTGAGTTTCCAATGCTTAAGGTAAGGAAAATCTCACAGTCACATTCCAACTTTTTCCTGCTAGACTTGATTTATATCTCACCACGTTTTTATTCAACTCGGAAAACCTCCGAATGTGGTTTTACAAACGTGAAAAACCATTGTGGCAGAAAAATTTCTTGAAGGTGAAAAATAACCATTGCACTCACGCTCAAGAAAGTTAACTGTTGTCAAAAATGACGTTTAAAATCGAAAATGTAAGGTAATATATCATCTTAATCGCGTACTCCTAAAAAGACCTTATGTAAGAAATAGAAGAACACGATACTTTTCCTATATAACTATGGCATTTGGAGAGGAAAAGTAAAAATATAGTTTTCTCTAAGCCTTTTAAAGTACAACTAGAATTTATGTATTGTTGAACGTAATAGGAAAGCGTACCATATTACGTTAGGGTCATTGTGATTATAGAAACCTTTTAAGAAGGAAACTTTTAAGATAACCACCAACAAACAGGACTGTAAGTCTTATAATAAATATCAACGGATGTAAAACTTGTTAAATTTCCACGTAAAAAATGGTAGAAGTTGTTTTTGATAATATATATTTGACACAATATAAATCGTGCGAGAGACACCTAGGAAATGTAACAAGCGAAATGTAATGCTACTTGAGCTACAACTTTTTACGAATATCATTTGATACAGCTACAATATAAATAAATTAATGACCATGTAATGTGATAAGCAAATGCTATGCTTTATCATGGCATTATTCCATTATTCGACATAGGGACTGTTCCATTATTCGACATTCGTCATCATTGATTGCTCGACATAATATATAATGTCTCACTCTGTTCCGTTAGGTCTAAATCATCAGGGCGCCGACAGATCTTGAACTCACTCTAGTCTTCAATATAAATTCCGAATAATATACTGTAAAGTATCTACCAGAGACGTGTGTTGCTCTCCCACCGCCATAATGTTTGTTAAGCAAAACATAAATCATTCGACTCTAACGAGTTTTGCAAAATCTGATCTATAGAAAAAAAATTGTGCGAGTGACATCTAGGAAATGTAACAAGTACATTGCCATTCTACATCTAGGAATTTTTTATGTTTTGCTAAAGTCGGTAGAATCAAATGATACATATTTGAATACTATTAGTCGAACGGAATCCATAATTTCATTTACAAAGGAGGCAAACACTTTTTCCATTATCAGGTTCATCCTTAGAATGACGATGTGTGTTATGTATGAGTAGGAAGAAAGGTTATTCCACACAGAAATAACGTTTGTACCTAATTTCTTATACCCAATTTCTTATATCTAATTTCTTGTACCTAATTTCTTTTTTTGTACCTGAGTCATTTGGCTTGTACTGTGTTCACAACAATCGTTCTCAACAACTTCTCACTGATGAAAAGTTCTCAATTATTCGTCCATTTTTGTCAGTCCATCCATATTTCGGACACAACAACCTTCATTCCGATTTTCGGGATCACTGGGTGTTTTAACGTGGACACATCATTTGATAAATATCATATTTTCATCATATTTTTAAATATTACAATGCTTCCTTCTCCAGTTATAAAAGAATAAGAAGCAAAACAGAAAAATACTCTTTTGATACCTCTTTTGATTCTTAAAAGTATATTTTTGATGACTAATTTATTGATTGATAACTAATTTTCTGGATTGTTTAAGAAACAGATTTTGTTTTGTGTTTCTTTATTGGATAGTAAAGCAATATTTCTAATTGTTCGGAGTAGTACAGTCCTTGTTATAAATAGTACGGTCCATACAGAAAACCAACAAGGGATGCAAAATAAACTTACAACTACTCTGGTAATTACAATCAAAATTTGAAAAAAAAATCACTAATAGAAGATCCGGTGCCTAGTCGCTACGCGGCGTCAGATTATCCGATCGTTTGGCGGTAACCACTCCCCTAAATTCCGCCACATGAGCAACTCCATTAAACTTGTTTTCTGGTAAAAAAATATTTCTAGAATATTAAAAAAAAGGTTCAATTTGAATAAAATAACAGATAAAAGGTTTGATGAGGTTAATCAAACAAACAAGCACTGAATTAATTTAAAGGTATAAGATTGAAATATGACAAACTAACTTCCTGGGAAAATTAATTAAACAAGAGATGTTCAAAAATTTATTAAAAAATTGAGTCATGTATTTACATTTTGAATTTAAATAATACCAAATTGAGTAAAAAAAAGTTAGTTAGAAAAATGAAAAAAAATGAAAAAATCGTCATCATTTGGGAATAGGTTCTCTCAAGCTTCAATGGTCATGGGAATTGAATCTGTGACAGTTATGAATAAAAGTCTATTTTTTCGAAGCTTATTGAGGGGAAAGCTTCGAAAAAATATATGTAGAACATTTTATATTTTATAGAGATACGAAGCGTCAGTTTAGAGCGATATAATTTATTGATAAAGAATAAATGTCAATCTAGAAATGCAAATAGTTTTCAGATAGTGATAGAAAATAATAGATTCTATCGGGACATTCGACAATGGAACAAGATTTTTTTTTATAGAATATATCCCACCATATGCATCAAGATGCAGAGTGATTTGCAAAAATTCACTATGCTTTCAAACAATCTTAGGTGAAGGTGTGGCGTGATTATCAAATAGTCAGGTATCACTTCAGACATTAAATAATATTTACCTTTTGATTCAAAGCTTATCTGGGACTTTTATAAATCATTACTCGCCGAAACTAACTCTAATTTGGGTGCAATATCATAAAGGTACAAAAGTAACGAAACTTTGCCAGACAGGCAATAGAAACACCATTTTACAGTCCTGAATTATTCTGTGGCGTCTCCAGCTGCTAAATTATTAATATCGTAAGAAATTGGAAGGTAGGAAAATAAATTTTCACTTGATGGTCACCTAGCCTAAACTCAGGCTAGCAAAGCTGTTTGTCTCTTTCTGTATTGCTAAACCTAAACTACATTAATCACAAAATAAGACAGATCTTAAAATTGTAACTGACGTCATTATAGGCCATTTTGCGTTTAGTTTTCACCTCATAAATATCAGTGTAGTTGAGAGCAATCTCTGTCGGTTCTATAAAGAGTCCCTTGAAACCTCTATTTTTGCAGGTACAATAAATATAAACATATATATTTTGTACCGACGAAGCTCTAGCCTGTCAGAGACGTATGGTTATTAATAAAACAATATCACTACCTGCAGGCATAACAAAACTTCATCCAAATACTGCCCTAAAGTTCGTTAAAACTCAAGGAACTTTCTCTTATCACTACTATTCTGTAAGTATGTAACTTATACTGACACAGGCCGCCATATTTAATATTTTAAGTCGCATTGACATTTGACCTTAATGAATTAATAATATTAATAGATCAGCATTGTTTAATGAATCATGGTAAATATTCCCAGACTCAATTTAACATCAATTGCAAAGAATAATTTTAAACTAAATGATCTTTATGATGGGAAACTAAAGTCGTATCGAGAGGAGTAGATCTTATTCCATTTCCCCTCTGAAATAATTTAAGTGAAAACAAATAAATAGTCTTCTTTCGAAATCCCTATTATTTATATTCTTAGTTTTTGAACCACGTTAATATTACTATAGAAAAACGTATTACACAGCGTTTTAGAAAGACGATTGAAAACGTTTACTCAATTAAATATCTTCACATTGTTCTCCTCTATGACCTCCAATTTAATAAATCCTTGTGATTCAATTACTTAGTTACTCCTCAATGACCTCTAATTCGCTACAATCCTGTAACTTCTTCACACGGTTACTTTACTATGACCTTTAATATTCTATACCCCAGTAACTCTTTTAAACTTTTACCCCCCAATGACCTCCAATCCGATACACTCCTGTAACTTCTTAACATGGTCACTCTCCTATGGTCTTAAATATTTTATACCCCCGTATCTCCTTTTAGACCAAGAGCACAGGGGTGTTTTGTTAATAAAAAGTATAACGGCTGGAACTGGTCTCAATTTTTCGTAAATATCTTGCTGAACAAGGATCTGGAATTCTGCCGACTCGCATCGGATGGGTGTCCCAGGCAGAATGCACTTTACAGGTCAAATTTACCACCCAAGTTAACAAACAGTGTAATGGCTGGAACCGGTCTCAATTTTTTGTAAATAGAAAAATTGGGCAGAACCCCTAAAGTACGTTCTGCCTGGGACACCCATCCGATACGAGTCGGCAGAATTGTAGATCCTTGTTCAGGAAGGTATTTACGAAAAATTGAGACCGGTTCCAGCCATTACACTTTTTATTAACAAAACACCCCTGGGCTCTTGGTCTATTTAAATGTATACTCCCCAATGACTTCCAATATACTACACCCTTGCAAGTTCTTTACTTGGGGACTCCCCTATGACCTCCTTTACTTTTCTAAATTCCTATCAAACCTTTACATGGTTACACCCCTATGACTTCCTTTACTTTTCTAAATTCCTATCAAACCTTTTACTTGGGTACTCCCCTAATGGCATCCTTTAATTTTCTAAATTCCTATCAAACCTTTACATGGTTACACCCCTATGACTTCCTTTACTTTTCTAAATTCCTATCAAACCTTTTACTTGTTTACTCAACATTTAACCAATTGGGGTTTAAAGTATTTTATCTACATGATGTATTTATTTTCAGGAAAAAGGAGGGGCCATTTTCTAATTGACACATAATTTATCATTAAGAGACTCAGGGAAGAGGTGACTAAAGGTATAAAGAGCAAAGGCACCACGAAGACCCTCTAAAATCTTAATTTTAATAGAGAAAATATAGAAAATATAAAACAAAGAAGGACTTACAATAATTCTTTATGTCGTCCAATTTCATCTGTTGTCTCAGGAGGTTCACATTCAAATGACGCTAGCAGTGCAACTGAAAAATTAATAAAACCAATTGTTACGCTTAACAGGGGATTTACACAGTACCGTTTCGGCATTTCTTCAGAAAATTACTTTCTATGGGTTTTTTTTTCAAAAATGTTAGTTGGCTGCAGATTATCAATGCATTTATTTATATAATCTAGCTTATAAAATAGAGATAAATAAATATATCTTTTGCCCAGTAACTAAGGAGTAACCATCTAAGGACGTACCTTAACAGTAACATTTTTTACTTCAAATAGCCAATATTAATGTCTAAATCTCCTATTCATCTAACTAAAGGAAATACTAGATGTTCCAGCAATTAAAATTACTAGCAATTAACATTAATTAAGTATTAATGGGAGAGTTATTTCTGAATAAAAGTGATTGATTTATGATTGAATTTATGAAACGAATTTAAATAAAGATATATTAATAGTATCAATTTGTAGAAGTAAATTCAAATCTTAATAATGGACTCCTACACATACAAATAATCCTATACAATTTTTTTTTTATACATTCATATTCCTAATGCCTCCTAATAACGATACGAAGACATTGGAATTATCATCTAATTAGAGGCATTATGCTTGTTTAAGAGACTTTTGTTCCATTAGGGCAATGATAGTGCGGGAAGCACATCAAGAGGAACGCAACAACATCAAAATACGAATTAATGTTGAAAAAACTATTACCACTAATACTATTTGTAAACGCTTAGAGCATAGCCGAAGTTGCAAATCCCAAACCCTTCACTTCTGGTGCCGACAAAAAGTTCATTTGCAATCACAAAGGTAGAGTGGTAGATACTAAAATTTGGAAATCAACATTGATCTATGCCGCGGAAGTTAGACATACTGCTACATAATAATGTTTTCTTACCATCTGAATTGAGCACTGGAGTTGCTTGTAAGTAAGTAATAACCTTAGGCTGCTTGGGGAACGGACAGTGAACTTGTTTCCACGTGCTAAACTCAGTCACAAGTTTAGCAAGCTGCCAAACCTGTTCGAAATTTATATGACCATTTGACAACCTGAAACAGCACAGGCAATGACAGAATTAATAATTTATACATTCTTCGATTCTGTGAGATAAAATGGATTCTGGTTATGAACTTCTCGCCTCTGTAGTAGTTGCCTTATTGGACCATTAACTGGGTGAAATCTACTGTATTCATTGTATTAAAAGTCTTGAAACAATATAGGGCATCCACAAACTAAACCTGAGACATCTTTGTACGGATATCATTTGCCACTGCCTAATATGCAAAACATTAATAGCCACAATATAAATGTGCGAGAGACAGTATGTAATGTGATAAGGAAACGCTATGCTCATCTGGGAACTATTCTACCATTTAGCGTTTGTCATTTAGATGGATCCACATAATGTCATGTCCTATTCTGTTTCGTTACGTCCGAAAAGGAACTCAATCCGTTCTTCAATTAAAATTCTGAAGAATGTAAAGTGAAGTATTTATCTAAGACGGGTGGTATTATCTTACTGCCATCATCCTAGGCATGCATGTAATGTTATGAATGCATATTTCTAGAATTATATTGAATTAATTATACATTTTTATTTTACCTCATTTATTACCATAGGTATATAGGAGAAGTATTTTGTTTGCGAAAATATTCGAAACCGGGATGTCGCCGGAATTGCTCGTTATAGGTGTTCTTAAGGCCACCTAAGTGGTTTTTACAAAATTGTCTGTCTGTATATGTGTGTCAGTAATCATCGTAGTTCCAAGAGTATTTATGCTAAAGAGTTGAAACTTTGTACAAAATCAGTCTATAGGTGTAGATGTGCTATCCGGAGAATAATTTTTATGACGTCATTAACCCGCTACAACGATTTAGTAAAAAATTTAAAAAATCATAAAAAGATGATAAAGTATGCAATCGGATTAAGATTTGACTCGCATGTAGCCATAAATAAGACGTAAGTCTAATTTTAACATATTATATTAATATGTATAATGTATAACATATTAAAATTTTATATTAACATATGTAAAATATGTGCTTAGTTTCACCTCATTATCTGCATTAGTTAAACTTGTATCATACGACTTCTGTACTTTTTTAAAAGAAAAATGATAAATCACAAAATAATCCAGTTGAGTTGAAATTTTGTACAAGAGTATATCTTTACTTAATAAAAAAGTATAACATGTCTCGTTTCAATACGACAAGTATGATTTTCATTTTTGAAGGCTTATAGAACTAAGTCAGCATCGAGCGTGGTCAGTGCCTGGATGGGTGAACACTGGGAATGATATGGACGTATTTACTATTTGAGGAGGAGTGAAGCAATTCCGAAGACGTGTTGTAGTATAAATTTAACGACTTGTATATTCTGAGGATGAGCGAATCCAAAACAGGATGAGCTTAGCAAATCCGATATGGTGAGAAAAAGTTCCGTTGTACCCAGAACTCGATTTTTTAAATTTGTTACTGTCAAATGATATATGTTTTGCAGACTAAGCATAATGGCAACAATATGAGAACACTGCTTGACTCTTGTAAAGACTTCACTTTATGTTCTTTGGGATTTAAGAAGGGCAGAGTGAGTTCAGGCTCTATTGGAGACCTAACTATAGTACGACACACGGCTAAAATCAGTTGACAGCGCGGAAAAAACCAATAAGGTTAACATGATTTGAAATTGAGTACGTGGTTTAATATCCTGAACTAACCTCGTTGGCTCCCTCGCATTATTTTTCCATACCGTCAACTGATTTTTATAGTTAGACGTAACGAAATATAGTAACACCATATTGTCGAGCTATCAATAATGACGTATGTCTAATGATAGATCAGTTCCCAGGTGTAGCATTTACTGGTTACATCCCTTAGTGTTTTAAGTACAATTGTTTCATCTTAGTTCGGGTTTCCATAATTAAAGGACTGAAAATAACCTCACTAGCTTTAAAGTCTGTACGACTCTGTCCTATTGCGTTGGTCAAATCAGAATTGCGCGTAAATACTATTGTGAGTGTGCATTTCGCCAGTGTTGATTATTTAGAGTATATCAATGGTGTATATCAATGTCTAGCAACTCATAAAAGATCTCTAAGCTTAAATGTTCCTTAATAGCATCAATATTAAAATGATAATTTCCGTCCTGACAATACGCACGTTTTGTTCACAGCTAAAGCTTTATAGGAACTTGTACAGTCACAGCTATTCTAATGACTAAACACACGATTTCTACCCATAGTCTTAATAGGAACTTGTATAGTCACGGCTATTCTGATGATTAAACACTCAATTTCTACCCATAGTCTTAATAGGAATTTGCATAGTCACGGCTATTCTAATGACTAAACACACAATTTCTACCCATAGTCTTAATAGAACTTGTAAGTCACGGCTATTCTGATGTACCCATAGTCTTAATAGGAACTTGTATAGTCACGGCTATTCTGATGATTAAACACTCAATTTCTACCCATAGTCTTAATAGGAACTTGTATAGTCACGGCTATTCTGATGATTAAACACTCAATTTCTACCCATAGTCTTAATAGGAACTTGTATAGTCACGGCTATTCTGATGATTAAACACACGATTTCAACCTATAGTCTTAATAGTAATTTGTATAGTCACGGCTATTCTGATGATTAAACACACAATTTCTACCCATAGTCTTAATAGGAACTTGTATAGTCACGGCTGTTCTGATGATTAAACACACAATTTCTACCCATAGTCTTAATAGGAACTTGTATAGTCACGGCTATTCTGATGATTAAACACACAATTTCTACCCATAGTCTTAATAGGAACTTGTATAGTCACGGCTGTTCTGATGATTAAACACAATTCTACCCATAGTCTTAATAGGAACTTGTATAGTCACGGCTATTCTGATGATTAAACACACAATTTCTACCCATAGTCTTAATAGGAACTTGTATAGTCACGGCTGTTCTGATGATTAAACACAATTTCTACCCATAGTCTTAATAGGAACTTGTATAGTCACGGCTATTCTGATGATTAAACACACAATTTCTACCCATAGTCTTAATAGGAACTTGTATAGTCACGGCTATTCTGATGATTAAACACACAATTTCTACCCATAGTCTTAGTACTATAATTGTAGATATTAGTAGATATAAATTCTTAGAACGATGAAATAAAGAAATGAAAACTTACTTATTAAGGCACTGTTGGCATATTTGGTGCATATCGGCGAGGTGAAGGGCTAAATATGGAACGAAATGTCTGTCTGGGTTAGGTGAGGAAACAGTCTTTAGAATGGATCTATAACCGGAAAACTTATCGTCAGCATTAATAGTAGCAATGATATCATCTAATTCAGTTCTATCTACTCGACTCCACTGCAACAAAAACAATATCCACTCCATTAGCAATAATTAAACAAGAGCCAATAGAAATTGCTAGGCGCTATAAGTAGGTCGCAGAAGGCTGATTAGTGTACTATGTACACACTTTGCTACTTATTATTAATAAAAAAGAATAAACTCTTCAGTTCTGACGTTCTTTGATGGAACTCTCCAGTTCCACCATATAATCCCTCCACAACCCCTGATTTTCTAATAAAAACGAAAGAAACACCAAAACTATAGATTTGGTAACACAACAGAGTGAGGGAAAATTTTACTAGATCTATGCTGTTTAACTAATCTTCAGATTAGGTAACGAGGCAGCAAAATAGGCTTTGGTTAACTGCAGAGCGACAGCAAGGTAATAATCAATTTTTAAGTCAATTTTCACACACCAACCAAATCTTAGGCCCGTATTCAAAGACAATTTCCATTGTCAAGGAAATTGAGAAAAGGAGAAACATTCTTCTTGTTCCTTAAGGAGAATGTTAGGAAAATGTTAGAAAAATGTCTTTGAATACGGGCCTAAGTGTTTCACTAAGACGCACATAGATATTTTAACGTCCCTTATGTGCAAGAGTATATTTCTTCACGTTATAAAAAAATTCATGACACCCTACTTGATCATACCAATCCTCTTATCCAAAACCAATCCTCAAAAATCATTCCAGATGATCCTCCTCGCTGTGTTAAGACGTCAGTGGCCCAGAGATCTTCTAGAAGATTAGATAATAGTGTAAACAGTTATCGTGTTTACATGATAACTGGTACGGTACGCGCCAATACCGTGCGTACATCTGGATTGTCGGACTTGGTTATTATTTAACTAACTTATTAACGTTATCACCTCCGATAGGCCTGGTGTATGCACACTAAACTCTGCACAAACCAGAAAGTACAATGGCTTGACTGTTCCTTTTGTCATGACTTACAGGTCAAAATTCATTTCAGCTATATCACGAGATAAATTTTTGTTGTAGTTGTGTTAAACATCTACATAAGGAAGGTACGTACAAGTGAAATACTACCAATTGTTGGGAACACTTTACAGTCATTTCCCATATAGTATTTTTAGATCATTATTTATATCTTCTATTAAAAACAATTACTTCTCATTGTCTTATATTATACTATATCTTACTTGTCTTATATTATACTATATCTTACTTGTCTTATATTATACTATATCTTACTTGTCTTATATTATACTATATCTTACTTGTCTTATATTATTATCTTATATTATTACTTCAATTAGTAGAGTTATTTTTTGCTGTCTAGGCGATTTTTTACCATATAAGGCAATAATATCACTATTGTTAATTTTTTTAAGCACAAAATAATTATAGGCTGTAAAGTACTTCACTACCTCTTTAATAGAATAATTTAAGCCCTACTTCGTTTAGTGTTCGTTATAATCGTTGACAGCGTAATAAATTAATAAATAAATACCTAACAAACAGTTGCTCTTTCCAAAAAAAAAATAAAAATAAAAAAAAATATTAAATAAACTCAAATTAATTAAAAGCAATACATTGTGATTTTAACTGGCAAAAAAGCTTTCACAAACTTTTCATATATCAAAGGGTAAAAAAAAGTTATAATTAAAAAAATAAAATATAAAAGAACAAAAAATATATTTAAAAAATAATATATAAAATAAAATAAAAATTAAGTTGAATCAATTTAAAAAAAATGTTAACTTTTTAATTAAATTTTATGAATTGAATATCTAATTAAAGTTACTAATTAAAGTATTAATCTCACCACAATGTAGTGGAGAGATATATTTTGAATAGGGTTGTTCACATCAAGTAGTCGTGGGTTGTAAATTATTAAGTCGTTCTACTCCACGCTTAACTTGCCGAAAATAAATATTGACATGGATATTAGACTTGATGAGTATGAACTTGTTAAGAACAGCTTGTCAAACTTTATTGCTTTAAATCATAGTAGAATTGAACTGAAAACACCTCGAAACCTTTCCTTGTCGCGGGGAGAGTTTTAGTTCGTATTAAGGAGGCCCTGACACAATACTGTTGCCACATTGCTTTCTTCGAGGAAAAATAGTTTACAACTTTATTTAGAAAATATTTCCCATGCGACATTCCCATGTGATCCCTTAGCCTCTAAAATTAAACTGACAACCTAATTTTGTAATAGAATTGATATATTAATTACCGAGTCCGGTAGCTCAGTGGTAGAGCGCTCGCCTTTCGACCTGGAGGTCGAGGGTTCAAATCCAGCCGGGGGAGGACCTTAATATGAGGTTATCCCTTGTACCGTACACTCGGGAGGTCTTGAATTCAAGGCCGGCCAACCCAGCCAGGGTTTTACGTGGTTTCCTTGGCTACTAATACGCAAATGCGGGGTTGGATCTAGTTTCATCTGAGACAAGTCTGGATCCACGTTTCCGTTGTCTCCAGCTCACGAAAAGTTAATGTTCTGCGGGCTGGGGGAGATGGAGGTCGGAAAGATATACTGAGCCTTTGTATGTCCGAAAACTTAGTCAGTGAAAGTGATGGCGGCGACACGAGTAACGTAAGTGACTAGGAACAAAGTGCTCGGTTCTTGAAGACAGACGTCTCCTAATGGCACTGCGGAGCTTTGACTTTCAGGTCAGGGCTATAGAATGAGTTGGTACACGCTGACATCTGGATGCTAGAGTTCTTTGTCGGGTGGCGCTAGACTGGCCAGAGCGGTGAGCCTAGCTAGAGTCTGGTGATGCTAGTGGGACTGATGAGATTGGTGAGACTGGAAGTACGAGGTCAAGTGAGACTAATGTGATCAGGGGAGCTAGTAAGACTAGATGAAACAAGCACACAGTGAACTAGTAGTCGGCGCTAGCCAGAGCGGTGAGCCTAGCCAGAGTCTAGCTGGTCTCGATGAACTAGGCACACCGTGAACTAGTCGCAGACACTAGCCAGAGCAGTGAGTTTGGATAGAGTCTGGTTGGGCTGGATGAGCTAGACACACTGTGAACCAGTTACATGTGCTACCATGTACGGAGGGGGTGTGTGCAAACTGGGTGTGTGCATGATTGGATGTGTACAAACTCAGGGTTTAAGATATATTAATTCTTTTAAATTCCTTTAAGAAAGGATGAGCCCATATTCTAAATCTTGGAAATAGTTATTTTATTACAACTGAAAAACCAAATTATTCATTTACTAATGTACCTCAACATAATTCAGCATTCAATAAAACCAGATATTCACAATTTACTAACTCTAAATATCCCTAATAAGTCTACAAATAAGTAAAAACTGCGAAGTGAAAAGTGTTTATAAAAAAAAAAAGATTAAAAAGAGGGAAAAGTTGTTTTTCCCCATACTTTAGAAATTCCCCTCTCACTCTGCCCCCAGACGATGCTGCCCCAAAACTCTTAAAAAAATGAAGTGAGGCACAATATTGGCTTTAAGCCTAATGGCACAGATTTTAAACATCATCTTTAACTCATTTCCTGGCACGAATCTACCATTAAATAAACCCTCAAAATCCTAAATAGGGCTTTTATGAAAAAATAACTAATACCTTTTTTATAAAGTTCGAAATTTTATTTTTAAAATGTTAATGAAAATATTTTACTATATAAATAATAAATAAATAAATAATATATATAATATATAATATATATATATATATATATATATATATATATATATATATATATATATATATATATATATAATATAATAAAAACAACAAATAATATAATAAACAAATAATTTTAGAAACATTAAACATGACTGGTAGAAATTTACACACATTTACAGTGAACAGTTTTGCAGAAATTTGACATTGTTATCTTCCAACTTCTGTATAGCTCATCAATCTACTGTTTATATCAATTTATTACATATATCATACATGCATACATACATATATCCTATATGCATACATACGAGTACATGTATCATATATGCATACAAACTTATATCATAGGTTAATGTCCAAAAGCAAATGAAAGAAGATTTTTTAAATCTATGACATATGTACGAGTATGTATATATATCGTATGTATATATATATATATATATATATATATATATATATATATATATATATATATATATATATATGATTAAACAAAGACTAAAAGACTAACTTATTTCTATGCACATATTCGAATTTTCACAATTTTATTGATCCTTTATTTGAATTCTCTGAAAACTAATTTCAAAGAATATAAAAAAGTTATTTAATTAAAAGAATCCACTAAGTTTTTCTTTACATTTTTGTTTTATACCAAAAAACTTGGTTAAAGAAAAGAGTATATAAAACGTGAATAAAAACTTGACTTTAACCCGAGCTTAATACTTCAACTTATATTCAATGAGTATTAAAAATATTTTTAAGCATGATACTTACTTACAATACTTTCTTGTCATTTTTTTGTACTTTTAAGTTATTTTTAAATAACTTTTGTTTTATAGCATATTTTATGTTTTGCATACAAAATTTTATATTATTAAGATGGAAAATATAACAATAAGCGTTATAAATGAATTGTATTATTAAAAGTAAACGTTAATAATAATAACAATAATTTTAGTAAAGATTAGTTAAGATAATAATTTTAACATCGTCAGCGTAATAAAATAAAACAATCAGCTATAAACAAATGATTTCATTTTAATAAAATATTGATTTAATTAAAACGTCAGCAATAGAAATAAGAAATTAGCTTTGTGCAGTAATTGCTTATTCCAGAATAGATAAATGTACATACAGTCCCATTTAATTTTATTAGCTTCCTATGTTTTTATTGATTAATACAACACCAAGATAGCTGTAACAAGTATTAGCATTAATTAAGTTTTAGAGGTACAGCACGTGTGTACAGCACCAGTGATTGGACTCCGACAAGTTATTAAGATAGTTTCGGTGGTAATAGATAAAATATGAAGATACAAAAATCGGAAACGGGGTACCACGGAATTTTTCCTTCATCCCATCGGATTTGCTACGCTTATCCTCCCTGCTTCGGACTCGCTTCGCTCGTTCTCAGGATATACATTTCGCCAAATGTATATCCGCACGCCTTTTTAGACTTGCTTCGCTCGTCCTTAGATAGTAATTACAGTCGTTAAATTCCCTGAAAACACCCATCCAGGCACTGGCAACGCTCGATGCTGCTTAACTTTTATTAGCGAATTTCCTTTAGAAATTCGGCTAATGGAATAGGCGTCATGGCGGAATTCGAACCTCGGACCACGACACAAATCCGTTTCAGAGGTCCCTAATGACGAAAAAATACGTTTCGCGAGACTTTATATATATATATATAATATATATATATATATTAATATATATTATATATATATATATATATATATATATATATATATATATATGTGTGTGTGTGTGTGTGTGTGTGTATGTATTTCTAGACACTTTCTTGTAAACACTCTATCTTTTGAACGGATTAATATTTTTTAACCAAACTTGGTACAAAAATCAACCCTTGGGAGGACACGAACCCTATTGAAAACCAGGTTTTTGTGACGTCATTAACCCGGTTTGCTGAGTCAACAAAATTTTCAAAAAATCGGCAAAATTCAGGGTTAATATTTTTTGCCGCGAAAAAGGTCAATATTTATGTTTTTTGAGACGCTGAATCGAATGAAACCGGTTCGAAGTCGATACGACCACTCTAAGTGACCTAAAAATCGAAAAAAACATTGTAAATTACCAAAAACCAAAATTTAGGTCGATAAAAAATAAGCAGTTACTCAATTGTCAAGCACTGCTCGTAACTCATTTTGTCTGTATTTTTCAAAGGAAATGCGCTAAAACCTTTAAAGATAACTGACTAAGCATAAAGATATGTAACTAATCTTTAAACTAGTGCAAATAATAGTGCGTACTTCTAATTTTAGAGGCATAGTTTTGTACAACCAACTGGATAATTATGCGCATTTCCTTTGGAAAATACAGACAAAATGAGTTACGAGCAGTGCTTGACAATTGAGTAACTGCTTAGGTTCTAAAGCATGAATCGGAACCACGCTATGGGCATGGTTCTTGCATAAGCAAGAAATGGGTTGTTTAGCACGGAAACACGCATTCTAAATTAAATTCGCCCGACATGCGGACCACCGCGCCGGAATTTTATAATAAGACTCGCTTCGATCGTCCTCAGAATACACATGTCGTTATATATATACTGTAACACGTTTTCGGTCTCACTTCGCTCGTTTTCAGATGTTATATATAACATATTTAGATGTTAATACATATTTTCATTCCCAACGGCCACCCATGCAGGCACTGACTACGCTCGATGCTGCTTAACTTTTAAGATCCAACGAAAATCTTGGATATACTTGTCGCTTTGAAACGATACTTAGTGTACTAATTTATTACATATAGATATGCACTTGTACCAAATTTCAACTCAATTAGATAATTTTACGATTTTTTACAATTTTTTTAAATAACAAGTAATTTGATAAAAATTGAACTAATGCTTATAATGAGATGAAACTTAACACAGTTAGTCTCAAACATGCATGCTAAACCTCAATCCGATCGCATAATTTTTCTGGGTTTAATGAATTTTCGAAATTTTCGCTGAGTCATTTTTGCGGGTTAATGACATCATAAACAAATTTATAAATAGCACAATAAAAGCAGTAGACTGATTATTGTACAAAGTTTCAACTCTATAGCGTATATACACTAGGAGCTAGGACGATAACAGACACACACACACGCACAAACACACACACATACATAGATAACTTTGTGAAAACCACTTGGGATGCCTTAAAAACATCTTAAACGAATAATTCCGGTGACTTCCCGGTTTCGGTTTTTTTTGGAATTTCGATGAAGCATTGTGATTTGATTAAGCATTTATTATTAGTTTAGTTTATTTTTATTTTTATTATTATTATTATTTATAGTTTATAAAGACTAATATTTAAATTCTTAGTTTATATAATGAATTAATCAATTAAATAATAATTTAGAAAATTTTGCAGGTCGTTTCTTGCATGGTGTATATGAATTATTGATTTATTAGATTTAAATATATTTATTGATGATGTAATAAAAAAGTAAAATGAGGAAAAAATAAAATAAAATTCAATCATTTATATATTATAAAAACATTTGATCTACAATTCACAAATTTATTATAATGATAAAGAAAATGAAATAAATAAGCATAATAAATTATTCATTTCGCTTTTAAAAAATTATAGTCTGACTGTAAAATAGTGCCTGAAAGTAGTGAAGTATTTATTTAATATTTTGATTTATTTATTAAATTTATTTATTTTTATTTAATCTATTTTTTCATTTGCACGAGATATCTAATTTATGTCCTTTGTTAATCTATAGTATATTTTATGATGACTAATAGTTAAATTGCATGGAGCTTTTAATTTTCTTGCAAAAATAAATAAGTTATGTAAATGATATTATAGGCTAATGCATCTTAAAATGATATTTTTATGTATGTCAATTATTATCTACCCTAATGCATAAATTATAAATGTATAAAATAATGTATATAAGATATGACTCAATCAAATTTTGAGTGAAAGTAATAGATGAAGATTTAAATTAGGAAAAATTGGTAAAATCAAACTCATTAAGGTAAGACCATTATGCTATATATGTAAAGGCAAAACTAATGCTGATGATAAATTTTCAACAGCATTATTGTGTTACATGCAGAATGTATGTACCAACCATACATATTAGATTATGTGTATACATTTTCAGCACTTTCAGCATTAAACAATAGTGTAGGTTTCATGACGATTTTTGACATACTCTGTAGTCTTATATTTGACCATACATGCCATGTTGGCAGCGAGTTTGAAGACGCGATGCAGTATAAATTTAATAATTTTTAAACTTTAAAGACGAGCGGAGCAACTTTAAAGAACTGAGAATTAGTTTTTTTTTATAATTTTATGTAGTTTTTAAATGATTTTATAGTGCAGACTGTGTAATTAAAAAAAAATATTTACTCCATTTTACAAGTTCATTGAATCTAAATCCCTCATTTTTTTCCTCATTTGTACCGCAGGAATTTTTTTGCAAAAAAATCCGAAACTTTTTCCGGTTTATCCCCGGGATTATCTGCTTTAGGTATTTTTAAGGCCTCTTGAGTGGTTTTCACAAAGTTTTCTGTCTTTATGTGTGTGTCTGTGTATCATCGTAGCTCCCAGTGTATTTATGCTAGAGTTGAAACTTTGTACGAAAATCAGTCTGCCACTGTAGTTGTGCTATGCGGAAAATATTTTTTATGACGTCATTAACCCGCAATAATGACTCAGCAAAAATTTCGAAAAATCATAAAACGCAGAAAAATGAATCGGATTTAGATTTGGCACGCATGTAGCCATGTATAAGACTAAAATATGTGTTAAGCTTCATCTCATTATCAGCATTAGTTCAATTTTTTTCAAATGACTTGTGTATGTTTTTTTTTAAAAAAATAAAAATCGCAAACTATCCGATAGAGTTTAAATTTAGTACACACCTTAAGGTATTTAACATTTACACAATGTTTCGTTTCAATACGACAAGTATATCTATGATTTTTGTTAGATCATAAAAGTAAAGCAGCATTGATCGTGGTCAGTGCTGTATGGTTGACCGCCAAGAATGAAACGGATGCATTTACTATACGAGGACGATCCGATGTGATGAGAAAAGTTCCGAGGAACCCTGTACCCGATTATTTTTTATTTGCTTGATAAAAATTAGAAGAAATACTTAGTTCCATATTTGGAAGGATTTTATACGAAAACATTTGCCAGCTTGTTTTTATGTAACTGACCGGCATATAGTGAAAGTACAACCTCTATGTAGATAAAGGAAGAGCGATAGGAGCGCCCCCAGTTATGCAGTGTCAATAGCAGGCACTTCACTTATCACATCCAGACAACGCCTGTCAGATTATCTCTAATATAAACAATTAACTATTACTTGTCGCAGATTCGATTGATTACGTAAACTATCAGCATTATCTTTTATTGACATAAATTAGTAATAGATCTTAAAACAAATAAATAATGAAAACTACGATGGCTCTCCACAAAACAAAACTTAATAGGCTGAAAGCGCTTTGCCAATAAAGTTTCGTTTTGTGGAAAGACTTTGTAATTTTCATTATTTGTTGGACGGGACTCCATTCACGCTCATTCTAATCATTTAAAAAAATACATCCAGTTCTAAAAGGCAACGTGTGCGATATTTTTCTCTAACAAGACAAATAATCTAACACTAAATTTATTCATCAAACGACTTCGTTTAAGAACCGAGACCAATACACATGATGATAGCGCATTGTACCTTATTTCCTCATTCATTATCCACATTTAGCTAAAATAAAAATTTAATATATGACAACGCCGCTAAAAAATCTAGGAGTTTTTCTAAAGTCAGGGTTGAACAACCTGACTAACTTTGTACTGTTTCTAAACACTTTTTTCTGAAAATATATTAAAAAAAATTCGTCAAAGTGCTTGCTTTGCAAGCATTATAAGGGTTTCTCAGATATTTGCATAAATATGATGTATTAATACTATACAATCTTACTTATACTTAATATTCTACGCCTCGCTTCAATCGCCTATATGTTAGTATTTGTCGATACCTAATGTTAGAAAAAATAAATAAGTTATAACAAAATATTCCACAGCTCGCTACGCTTGCGTTTCTGTGTATCAGAAATCAGTACCTAATTTAGAATCTACACAAAATATATAAGTGCTGGTATCGCTCGTTTCATTTCTATGTTTGTTATTTGCAAATTTCGCAGAGTAAACATAATTTTACCAAATTCACTAGGGCTCATATATATTTGTTTGTCGATACCTAATTTTTGAGAAAATTTAAAACAGGGAACAAAAATTAAGGGCTCGCTTCGCTCGCCTTTATGTGCTTGGTTGTCAATATCTACCTTAAGAGGAACATTTAAAACAAGGCATAAAATTAAAAGCTCGCTTCAATCACCTTTTTGTATTGGTTTATCAGAACCTCATTTTATAGCATAGAGTAAAGACATAACATAATATTCTAGAGCTCGCTTCGCTCGCCTTTAGGTGCTTGTTTGGTACTAGCCAATTTTAAACTATAAAATCAAACTTTTACATAACGATCTAGGGCTCGCTTTGCTGGCTTATAGAAGTTTGTTTGTCGATACCTAAATTTAGAAAAAAAATTAAACATAAAATAAGATTCAAAGGCTCGCTTCGCTCGCCTTTATGTGCTTGTATGTCAATATCTACTTTAAGAGAAACATTTAAGGCAAGGTTTGAAAATCATGGGCTCGCTTCGCTCTCCTTTTTGTATATGTTTATCAGTACCCAATTTTATAGCATAAAGTAAAGACATAACATAATTTCTAGGGCTCGCTTCGCTGGCCTTTATGTGCTTGTTTGTCAATATCTACTATAAGAGAAACATTTTAAACAAGGCATAAAAAACATAGGCTCGCTTCGCTCGCCTTTTTGTATATGTTTATCAGTACCTTGTTAAGAGTATAAAATGGTAAAAATAACCATACAATACTAGTGCTCGCCTCGCTCGCCTTTATGTGCTTAGTTGTCAATATCTATTTTAAGAGAAACACATAAAACAAGGCATATAATTCATAGGCTCGCTTCGCTCGCCTTTTTGTATATGTTTTTGTAATTTTATAGCATATAGTAAAAACATAACATACAATACTAGGGCTCGCTACGCTCGCCTTCATGTGCTTGTTTGTCAATATCTACTTTAGGATAAACATTTTAAACAAGGCAAAAAATATGGGCTCGCTTCGCTCGCCTTTATTTGCTTGTTTGTCAATATCTATTTTAAGAGAAACATATAAAGCAAGGCATGGAAATTCATGAGCTCGCTTCGCTCGCTTTTTTGTATATGTTTATCAGAACCTAATTTTATAGCATACAGTAAAAACATAACATAATATTCTAGGGCTCGCTTCGCTCGCCTTTTTGTATATTTATCAGTACCTTCTTAAGAATATACAATAAAATAAAAATAACCATACATACTAGGGCTCGCTTCGCTCGCCTTTATTTGCTTGTTTGTCAATATCTATTTTAAGAGAAACATTTTAAACAAGGCATGAAATTCATGGCTACGCTTTGCTCGCCTTTTTGTATATGTTGTCAGAACCTAATTTTATAGCATAGAGTAAAGACATAACATAATATTATAGGGCTCGCTTCGCTCACCTTTATGTGCTTGGTTATATTATTGCTTGGTGCCATATGTCGATATGTTTGGCGGGTGTAATAGCAGCCATTTTGAAAAAGCGATGCATATTTGTGTACTACCCATCGATACCTACAATTTGATACCCCACATGATTTTTCAAAAAAATATTTTTTTTGGCGAATGTGCCCATTCGCTCATAAATCGACAGATGCGCGTGTGAGATAGTTGGCTATATTTTTTCTGTTGTTGGATAAAATAGTTACACATGTATACCAAATTTCAACTTCCTAGCTATAGTAGTTCCTGAAATGAGAAATCGGACAGACAGACGCTCGACAGAAAGTATAAGGGTTTCGAAGATTCTCTTCGAAACCCTAAAAATGCATACATATATACATACTTTAAAATATATATATAAAATATATATATATAAATAATAATATATATATATATTATATATATATACATTTATATAAATGTATATATATACATATAATATATACATATATACATATACATATATATATATATATATATATATATATATATATATATATAATATACATTCTAATAAAAATTTGTTAAAACATGTTCAGTATTTTTGAGAAACCTTCAATATCATTAATTTTGGCTTTTTTTAATAAGTGGTTTAAAATAAGACTTAAATAAGTGATTCAAATCATTAAATAAGTGGACCACGTTGGTTGTGCACATGTTGAAGAGATTAAGGCTGGGAGTAGAACAAATGAATTTACTGTCTGAGGACGAGCGTAGTGAGGAAAAGTTCCGAAAACCCGTACCGGATTTTTCTTCATTATTTAAGAGATGTTTTCGGAAGGATATTTGAATGAGTACAAAATGAACCATGTTTTGAACCTTGGCTAAGGGAAAGACTTAAAAGTCCTCGAAAGGTATTTTAAGGAAGTTAGAAACAAGCGACAATTTAAAAAATTGCCCCTCCCGTAACGCGTAAAACAAAATCATCTAATTTTCACAAAAATGGGGAAAGCTCTAAAAAGTTTTTATTACCTACAAAAAACTTAAGAAAAGTTCTGATTAAAACATTTCATTTCGTTCTAACATAAAAAATATCAATTTTTTAATATCATATAAGATATGCGAAAAATAAAACGGGGGAGGGGGGTCACACTTTTAGCCGTAACACTGCCATTCTGCAGACCGTTATTATTTTAAAATTTATAGGGAGACAAAACTAATATACTTTGGGTAAAAAACAAAAAAAAAAGGTTTTGCTAAGTTGCTAAGTTCAATCGCATTATGGATAAATCTACTGTCAAATAAGTCCTTTTTATTTTCTGTAATAATGTAGTACTCCACCTAGTAGGAAAAAGGATATACAATAGTAATGTAACCTTAAAGATGTAGTCGAATTTAAATATTGACTTTTCCTATCTAAAAAGCTGAGCCGGTTTTGGGATTATGACATCAACAGTGCCAGTTTTGAATGAAATATAGTGAAGAAGAGGCTTTAGTAGTGGGAAGAATGATATTTTGGTTTATCAAATGTTCTGCCTGACCAAAATAAAATTTATGTTTCCGTCCTAGAACTATAGCCCTGACTCCGTCAAGTCTTATTCTATATATATATATATATATTATATATATATATATATATATAATATATAATATTATATATATATATATATATATATATAATATATAATATATATATATATATATATATATATATATTGTAAACAAATGCAAAACATTGCAAAATACAGGCACCAAATTAAGATTTACAAGGATTCAGTAAAAGCCTGGCTTATTAGCCGTCGGCCGGAGTTGGTTCTGAACTACTTAGTATTTTTAAGACACAAACCTCTGTTTTTAGCACATTTCCAAACATTTCTCAAATAGCGCTGTTTACCCATAATATGTCTTGCACTAAATAATTATGATAAAACTTGTTATTAATTTTAAAAAATAATACATTTTATATTTTTTTCTGTAATATATATATATATATATATATATATATATATATATATATATATATATATACTAAATATAAAGAATTTAAGAGAGGAAACACTAAGAAAATACTTACATAAAATTAGTAACGTTCGAACTATGTTCTTCGTCTGACAGAAAGGACAAATATATATATATATATATAATATATTATATTATATATATATATATATAATATATATATACATATATATACATATATATTACGTTATTTTTATTAAAGAAAGTAAAAAGAGCATTTCATTTAAGTAATTCAATATATCCTTAGCTATATAAAATAAAATATATTTATAATGAATTCATCTTCCAGGCAAGGATTTAAAGACGAAAAACTTTTAAAAGCTACAAAATCAGATTTCCAACCCCCCCCCCCCCCCGTAAAACAAAGAGAAAGAATTATTTTGTATTTTAATCTCCAACCTGACCTCGCTACCTTAGGAATTCTAAGTGAGATTTGAGCCAAAAGAAAATACTTTTCATTTTATTTTAAATATATTTTTTTAACTTTTCTAAGCTATAAGCTTATTATTATATTTTGATTATTATTATTCTGTTACTAAACCTATTAGCTTCTCTTTAAAAAAAAATATAATAACACCTATAATTGTTATAAAAATGAAGCTCGCGGAACCTTTTATACTCGACGGGGACACTTTTTTGCATGGCAAAACGTTTAACGCGTCTCCTTCATTTAATAACCCTGCCTTTTGCCTAGTGTGATTAGCAAATAAAAATGTGCGCCATCTAGGTTCAATAATACAAATATTAGAAAAGAATATTAATTAAAAAAACGACTAATTCCCAGCGATCACTCAGCTACGGACCTTCCTCGATGCAACTTAATTTTCACAATCCATAAAAAAAAATTGTTATACTTATTCATCACGTAATGGGATAAACTCTACTCAATTAAAGTGTTTTTATTTTTTTTTAATTTAATTTTTGTGTAAAAGAAATAATAGAAAAGAAAGACAGAAAAATATTTTGAAGGAATATTTTAAAACATACCGAGTGGTTTTCACAAAGTTGTCTGTCTTTGTGTGTTGTGTGTGTGTGTGTGTGTATGTTCATGAGTGTCTGTTATCATCTTAGCTCCCAGTGTGTTTATGCTAGAGAGTTGAAATTTTGTACAAAAACCAATCCATATGTGCAGGCGTGCTATCTGGTAAATATTTTGTTAAGGCGCTATTAATCCGTAATAATGACTCAGCAAAACTTTTGAAAAATCATAAAACGCGGAAATATTCAAGTCAACATTTCGAGGTTTGGCACGAATGTAGCTATGCATAAGACTAACATATTATGTGTCACGTTCCATCTTATTATCAGTATTAGTTCAATTTTTATTAAATGACTTATAAACCTTTTTTTAAAAAAAATATAAAAAATCGGGAAATAATTAAATTAAGTTCAAATTTGGTACCCTTAATGTAGTAAATAAGTACCCTGCTTGTCGTTTTGTTTGAATGCGACAGTATATAAAATATAATAAAAGTTGAGCAGCATCGAGCGTGGCCATTGCCTGAATGACCGCTGGGTATGAAACGAATGTATTTACTATATGAGGACAAGCGAAGCGTGTCCGAAGACGTGTTACAGTAGAAATGTGTTACTGTTTTATATTCTGAGGACGAGCGAAGCGAGGCAGAAGCAGGAAAGATGAGCGTAGCGAATCCGATGTGATGAGGAAAAGTTCTGAGGTACCCCATACCCAAATTTTATTTCTGCTGTTATAGGATTCAAGTGACCTTTAGTAGGACCAGTTCAACGATATAATAAAGTAGGGGTTCCAACCTGTACCTCTGTTGTTACCTAATCGACCTACCCCTTAGACCACCGAACCCCTCTACCCAAACCCCTTCTTTGTTCAATCACGGTAACCTAAATATTCGAGATAGGAATCCAAGTGTAACACCTCCATTCAACAAGGTCTGGTGGTCTAGGGGTATGATTCTCGCTTAGGGTGCGAGAGGTCCCGGGTTCAAATCCCGGCCAGACCCGATTATTTTTTGAGTATAGTAATACTTTGCATGAATATCTCAACAGCCACTAATTACGTTCATGTTGTGTAGCTATTGTAATCTGTGGTTACCTGCGCCTTCTAGATCAATTCATCAGGTCGATTTTGCAACAATTATATTAGGTAAAATCTAAATTAATAATACAATTCTATCGTAAACGTCCGCATGCTGAGCGTATTTTATTTGAAATTCATGCTTCCGTGCACAACAATTATTTTTGTTAAGGTTTCCGATTTATGCTGTATAACTTAAACATTATTACATTACTATTATTGCTATTATTAATTATTATTACTTTTATTTATAATCCGGTATTTTTTTCTCGGTGAGAGAGAGAGAGACCGTATTTTATCGTATTTAAGTAGGATTTAGGAAATACTGTATTTAGGAATATATTTATTTAAAGAATATTTAAAAGTTTTCTATACGAGCGTCATTAAATTAAAGATTTCTAAAAAATATACATTTTTTAGGACCAGGTACAAACCTTAAAAAAACACTTTTTCGTCAAATGTGGTTTTTTGAAAAATCGAGAAAACATTTGTCTATTAGCGAGAAAGCACCCAAATTTACTTTTTTTTCCTATTTCTCAAATTTTATTTACTTTACCTTTTTGGCCTTTCTACGTCCATTTAAACAACTTACCATTCTACCAAACGTTTGTATAATTCCTAAATAAATTACTGCACTTAAAAAAAGTCTAAATTTACCAGTGCCAATACTTGGTTTTATTTTACTGTTTTACTCGGTTATTTGAATGTAACTCAATTTTAAATTTAAAAATCTTTTCTTTTAAAACAAAAGGGTTTCTAGGTAAAATAAATTTAGCTAAAGGTTGTATTTTTAAATTTACTTCACCCGCAATTTGTTTAGATAAAAAAACAGCTTTGTCTATTACAATAATGGAGAACAATGTTTTGCAAATGCAAAAGATAAATGCAGTGTTATTGTATATTTGGCACGGAATTTGCATTATCAAAATACATCAAACAAACTAAAGAACAATGTTTTGCAAATGCAAAAGATAAATGCAGTGTTATTGTATATTTGGCACGGAATTTTCATTATCAAAATACATCAAACAAACTAAAGAATAATGTTTTGCAAATGCAAAAGATAAATGCAGTGTTATTGTATATTTGGCACGGAATTTGCATTATCAAAATACATCAAACAAACTAAAGAATAATGTTTTGCAAATGCAAAAGATAAATGCAGTGTTATTGTATATTTGGCACGGAATTTGCATTATCAAAATACATCAAACAAACAAAGAATAATGTTTGCAATGCAAAAGATAAATGCAGTGTATTGTATATTTGGCACGGAATTTGCATATCAAAATACATCAAACAAACTAAAGAAAATGTTTTGCAAATGCAAAAGATAAATGCAGTGTTATTGTATATTGGCACAGAATTTGCATTATCAAATACATCAAACAAACTAAAGAATAATTTTGCAAATGCAAGATAAATGCAGTGATATTGTATATTTGGCACGGAATTTGCTTTATCAAAATACATCTGACAAACTAAAGAACAATGTTTTGCAATTGCTAATGATAAAAGAAGTGTTATAATAGATTTGGTATGAAATTTGCTTTATCAGAATACATCTGACAAACTAAAGAACAATGTTTTGCAATTGCTAATGATAAAAGAAGTGTTATAATAGATTTGGTATGAAATTTGCTTTATCAGAATACATCTGACAAACTAAAGAACAATGTTTTGCAATTGCTAATGATAAAAGAAGTGTTATAATAGATTTGGTATGAAATTTGCTTTATCAGAATACATCTGACAAACTAAAGAACAATGTTTTGCAATTGCTAATGATAAAAGAAGTGCTATAATAAGTAATAAGTGTTATATTTGGTATGGAATTTGCTTTATCAAAATACATCTGACAAACTGAAGAACAATGTTTTGCAATTGCTAATGATAAAAGAAGTGCTATAATAAGTAATAAGTGTTATATTGGTATGGAATTTGTGACAAACTGAAGAACAATTTTGCAATTGCTAATGATAAAAGAAGTGCTATAAAGTAATAATGTATATTTGGTATGGAATTTGCTTTATCAAAATACATCTGACAAACTAAAGAACAATGTTTTGCAATTGCTAATGATAAAAGAAGTGTTATAATTGATTTGGTATGGAATTTGCTTTATCAAAATACATCTGACAAACTAAAGAACAATGTTTTGCAATTGCTAATGATAAAAGAAGTGCTATAATAAGTAATAAGTGTTATATTTGGTATGGAATTTGCTTTATCAAAATACATCTGACAAACTGAAGAACAATGTTTTGCAATTGCTAATGATAAAAGAAGTGCTATAATAAGTAATAAGTGTTATATTTGGTATGGAATTTGCTTTATCAAAATACATCTGACAAACTAAAGAACAATGTTTGCAATTGCTAATGATAAAAGAAGTGCTATAATAAGTAATAAGTGTATATTTGGTATGGAATTTGCTTTATCAAAATACATCTGACAAACTGAAGAACAATGTTTTGCAATTGCTAATGATAAAGAAGTGCTATAATAAGTAATAAGGTATATTTGGCACGGAATTTGCTTTATCAAAATACATCTGACAAACTAAAGAACAATGTTTTGCAATTGCTAATGATAAAAGAAGTGTTATAATAGATTTGGTATGAAATTTGCTTTATCAGAATACATCTGACAAACTAAAGAACAATGTTTTGCAATTGCTAATGATAAAAGAAGTGCTATAATAAGTAATAAGTGTTATATTTGGTATGGAATTTGCTTTATCAGAATACATCTGACAAACTAAAGAACAATGTTTTGCAATTGCTAATGATAAAAGAAGTGTTATAATAGATTTGGTATGAAATTTGCTTTCAAGAATACATCTGACAAACTAAAGAACAATGTTTTGCAATTGCTAATGATAAAGAAGTGCTATAATAAGTAATAAGTGTTATATTTGGTATGGAATTTGCTTTATCAAAATACATCTGACAAACTGAAGAACAATGTTTTGCAATTGCTTATGATAAAAGAAGTGCTATAATAAGTAATAAGTGTTATATTTGGTATGGAATTTGCTTTATCAGAATACATCTGACAAACTAAAGAACAATGTTTTGCAATTGCTAATGATAAAAGAAGTGCTATAATAAGTAATAAGTGTTATATTTGGTATGGAATTTGCTTTATCAAAATGCATCTGACAAACCTGAAGACAATTTTTGCAAATGCTAATGATAAAAGAAGTGCTATAATAAGTAATAAGTGTTATATTTGGTATGGAATTTGCTTTATCAGAATACATCTGACAAACTAAAGAACAATGTTTTGCAATTGCTAATGATAAAAGAAGTGCTATAATAAGTAATAAGTGTTATATTTGGTATGGAATTTGCTTTATCAAAATACATCTGACAAACTGAAGAACAATGTTTTGCAATTGCTAATGATAAAAGAAGTGCTATAATAAGTAATAAGTGTTATATTTGGTATGGAATTTGCTTTATCAAAATACATCTGACAAACTAAAGAACAATGTTTTGCAAGCACTAAAAATAAAGTGTTATAATATATTTGGTATGGAATTTGCTTTATCTCAATACAACTGACAAACTGGTAAATTACTAAACAACTAACAAACTTGAGAACAATGCTTATGCTAAAGATGAAAGTAGGTTAATTCCTAGTCATTCCTCCACGAGTTTCGCTGAGATAATCTTATCAGTGAATTTGTCTTTTATACAAACGTTAATATAATATCCTGGGGGCATTAGTTTAATGGTAAGAATAGGCATTGGTTAAATAGGCGATTAACACTAAACCACCAAGAGCAGCTTTTTTGCATTGTCAAAATTACTTCGTCTGCATCTACTGATTTTTAATATCATGTAGGCCCCTCTCAACAAAGCCTTCTTCCCCTTCATCATTCCCTCTGAAGATGAGGAAGGGAGGACTCTTTCTTATCTTCAAAGGGCTCATCGTGCTAATTGAGACTAGAAGTTATTCACAGATATAACTCGAGTGTTCCTCCGCCTGCTGATGATGGCGTTAAGCCAAAACCGGTCCAGGGATTATAGCAAATATCGACGAAAACTAATTCTTCAATTGGACAGTTTATTCTTAAGTCCATGTTTTTGCTTAAAATGATGCAGTTTGGAGTTGTTAAAACCCACTGTGACGTGCAACTTTCTCCAAATTTAATATCTCATACGTGACAGAATAAATGTTGAATAAAAACATTTTATTGGATTAATTTAATTTTGAAAGATGCTCACTCAATCTATAATTTAAAATGGAGTGTTCATTATGCTAGAAACTTATGATTTTATGGAGAGGGTAAAAGTGAGCAAAGAGGGAGAGCACAGAGGGAGATGGACTTGAGAGAGGGGACTCCTCAGAATGGTTGCAGACATGGGGTTCGATGGTAATTAATATTTAATTAAGGATAAATAATTAAGTCAATCCCCTTTAGGGATTTAGTTAAACTACCAATGGTCCAATGACTAACTTTCCTTTTGTTGTAATTCTCGAATAGTCCAACTAATGAATGTATTAACTAAATTCGTGTTCTTTTATGGCTTAAGCCCTATTTTCTTTAGATTTAAGTTGGTTTTAAGGCATGGAATATATATGAGGATATATAGGCATGACAAAGCTCGATACAGCAGATCCTTATAGCCAATAAAGGCATCCTCCCCTCCGAAAGGAATGCCGCCCCTCTGACGTAATAGTTTTCTGCAGAAGTGCTTTAAAGGTGTGTGAAACATCGCCCTCTCTGGGATTAGTCCTCCCTCTACAAGTATTGGCTGGCTACGAGCATGGTATGTGGTTATCTAAAGGTAAATATTCCTTGGACCTTTATCTCAACCGGAGTCTAGGGTTCGCATCCCACGTTACGCCCTCAGTTTTTAAAATAACACCTCTTTAAATATTATACTTTAAAAGTAAAGGTCACCATTTGCACTACCCAATGAAACGTTAGTGGAATAGCCCAGAAGGGGTTACTCCTGACGAGGTGCAAGACTCCAAACGATATTTATCATTATCATTATAATACTATAATTATTCCTTAATTGTCTGGTGCGAGACTCGCCAACAATTCATAAAACTAACTTATAATAAATTTAGTTATTAAACAGTAATTAAAATTCAATCAAACTCCCCAACCATACATTTCTAATTTCAATAAAGAACAACTGTCCCCCATATTATAATGACACAACTGATTTTCATGCATAGTTAAGTAATCGCTAATTAACAAAAACATTTAATTTAATTAATTAAATCACAGCCGAGCAATGATGAAGGAATATTTACATGCTAATTAATGTTTATTATTCATCAGAAAATTAATAAAGAATATTTTAATTTGGAAATTATTAATGCTAAATATTAAGATTACGTAATACAAGGGTAAAGCGAGAAAATATTTTGCTTAAATTAAAAGGTATAGAAATGAAAATTAGTAAAAAATATTGCCTTGAATAAAATACGTATTATAAAGATTGTTTTGGTGCGGCTTTATTTTTTGTTATTTAAGAAAATGACGCGGATGATGTAGGCGTGCGAGGAGGTTTTTTTTAGCGATTTTTCTTTAGAAAATTCATTAATGGGATATGCGTCATGGCAAAATGAATCTGGGAGAGTGCTCTAAATCCGTTTCTTCACAGGTTTTTTTTATCACGAAAAATAAGGATATTATATAGTTTTATATGTGTGAGTAAAACTTGGTACAAAAATACACCTTTTTTGACGTTATTGCAGAGTCAGCAACATTTTTTAAAAATAAATAAAACTCAAGTTTTTTATTTGCGTTTTTTGATTCATTTGTATCGAATGAAACTAGTCTCGAGTCAATACAACTACTCTAAGTGACCGAAAATTCGAAAAGAAGTAGTAAATCATCGAATTACCTAATATATGGTTGTTACACCACAAATTTCGAGTGGGGTATTGTTTACAAAGTTTTTAGAGCTCTGAGTAGAATGAAACCGATCCGGAGTGCTTAGGGGGCGAGGAGATAGATCTAAGCGAAGGGGTACAAGGTACTCCAGGTTAATTCGTTAGGGTGTCGTTCTTACCAGGATTCGAACCTAGGAACCCACATAGATTCGAATCCTGGCAATAACGACAATGTTTATCATTATATTTACATTATATAAGTTTATAACCAAAAAAATAAGAGCGAACTTTCTTTAGAATGCGTGTTTTCGCATTCTTAACATTTAAGCATTAACTTAACATCCCATTGCTTGTTCCCGGATTATGCTTTATTACTTGAGCTGTTACTCAATTATAAAGAGCTACTCGCCAATAATTTTTTCTGTATTTTTCAAATGAAATGCGCTAAAACCTTAACGGAAACACGCATTCCAAAGGAAATTCGTTCAGAATGCGGATCTCCGCCCCGTTTTTATTTAAAACTTGTTTTAGAGAATTAGGTTTCAGAAATAATATTTTCAACGTTGGACAGAAGAAAATTTAGATGACTTCTTGACCTTAGTAAGTCTAGTCTCAGTTCCTTAGGGCACTGCAGACTTATTACGCATTTAGCCCCAATGAAGGTAACCGAGTGAGACAGCTCTATATGTGCAATATGTGAAGTCAATGAGGATTAAATAGCTTATCATTTAGGAAGTTATGAAGGATTTGGAAAGGCTTTGGCTTCGTATATAAGAAACGGGCTACACGAGGAGGAAATCGAGTCATTACGATAGCAGTGCGTTTTCACATCCATCGTACCAGGAGGTTTGACAAGGATGAATCAGTAGAGATATAGTGATAGGTGGTTCATTTCGGGGTTGTTAAAAAGGTCACAAAGGTTGGATCTACTACCAAGGCTTGACCTTCCCACTCTTACGACTACTACTGCTACTACAACAAGAGAAATAGCAATTTTAATAAAATGTTATCTACATTGATTTAGTTCTAAATATGACAGATTTGATAACAAACTGCGTAGTCCGCGGTTATTGTCATGAAGATTTAGGTCTTTCGGTGGTGACCGCGTCAATGTAGATGAAGAATCCGACGTTTCGCTTCCACTGTGGGAGGCATCTTAGGGATGTATAAATTTTTATTTATTTATTTTTTTTTATTAGATATAAAGGCAGACTATAGACTGTTCACCACAGCACAAGGCTAATGCCTTAATGTGGTGAATAATCCAATGTTATGGCACAAAATACTAAAATTTCATTTTGTATTTATAATCGGTTTTGATTTGTTTTTTTAACTGAAAATAAAAGGATATATTATTTAAAAAAAAGTACATCATGGATAGAAAGACAACGCTCTACAAAACTGAAGTGAGTTCAGTTATAAGTCTGTCTATATTATCTGTCTATAATGGTATAATCTGTCTATATTATAATATAGAACCTTCAGTCCCTTATCGTCTGCTCGACCACATATTTCTTCTGCTAATCTTATTCTCACATGACTGATAGCCATGATTAAGAAGGAAAAGTATCCCCAATGTCTTTAAACTGCACATTCTCAATTTGGTGTGGTAATTATTAAAATTTTGGCCACAATATACATTTTCACGTAATAAAATGAAGTTGTATGTCTCAAGGTAAACATTTTCAGATAAAACAAGATAATATTACAAAATTGATGATCCAAGGGCAATTTAGATAACTTATATTGTTCATTACAAAGTAAAACTTTTCCTATTTCTATATATGTGTGTTTTCTTTGTCCAAAAAAGAAAAGAAAAGCTCGAACAGAATTGCTTCCGCTTACTAGAAGAGTTTTTCTATACACTAACAATCGACAATATCTTCAATGTATTGAATTTCCCTCATTTAAAAAAAAACGAACCTGAAGTAACTTTTTTACACTCAAAGCTAACTTTTTAAAAACCATTTTATTTCTAAAAAACGCAATAGTAAAAAAACTGGAATGCGTTAATACTTGACGTAAAAGTATTTCCTTTTTAAAAATATAAAACATATACTTAAAAGAATAAAGTATAAAGTTGCTAAGAAGTAAAAAGTGGGAAATCAAGATAAGTAGGGAAAGAAAAGTTGAGTTAAAAGGAAAGTTTAGAGGCTTTTCTCTGGTCGACATTGCAGCATGCTACTTTTACTTTAAAACGCTTGCATGTGACATCTTATTGTATTTTTATGCCAGCTAAGTTCTAATGGAAGTTTGTAGCTAATGAAAAACAAACTTAAACATTTTATTTTAAGCAAGTTGTTTTAAATAATAAAACAGGGGCTCCTCTCGGCTACTACTTAGCAAGTCTTCGACCTGCTAAGAAAAATTCATACGTGTATTGTTTGTCGTTGTGTATTATTTCTTGCAAAATTATTTGTATGAGGGTTAAAAAGGTTCTCCAACGTCAGTAACAGCACTCTGGCCAAGGAGGTCCATCTTTGTCTGAACGTTGTAGAAACTCTATCTATTATACCTACCTTATTAAAATAATATAGAAAATTGTTTTTAATAATGAACTCACAGCATATCTCACTTACAATTAGGTAATTTCAGAATGGCAGGAAGGATACCAACCGCGCAACAATAATGGCCGCGCAGTCATTATTGTTACTTCGAGGTTCAAAGGCATTTGACCTCGAAGTTTTGAGCCATTATATTGACTATAAAGATTGCCCAAATGTAAGTCTCTGCTCAAAAAATCTTAAAATATTGACATATATTGGCATTCTTAAACCACTGAATATTTAGTTATTAAACTAAACTAAGAAAGTTTGCTGAAAATATCTACAATAAGGTATTTTCATTTTTCCAAAAAATTTTTTTTTGCTCATAAAATGAATAAATGTGTTTGAAGAAATATTTAATTTAATTTTAAATAGTCGAAAAAATCATTTAAAGAAAGGGGGAATGGATGAGAGAGTGGGGTGAAAACGGAAAGTTCGTCGTTTAAGGTACAGATGGGAGTTTTAGTTAGAAATATCGTAAGATCAACAGTTGCTTACAGTTCAATTGTTAAGCCTAGGAGCTAGTAAGTTTTACCAGCTGGCCACGTCTCAACTTCTAAAGTTAACTTAATATTTAAAACTAAATGATAAGGAGAAAATGCAGAAAAAAGACAAAATAAAATTAAGTGTTTACTCGTCATAAAAAAAATTACAACCATAGGTAAATTAAAAAAAGGTTTATGAAAATAAAAGGTGTAATTGAGAAATAAATTTGGTTCTTGAAAAAAAGGAAGAAAATTTTAAGTTAAAACAAAGATATTTAAAAATTAAAAAAAAGGTGTTAACTTATAACACTTGAGTAAGTTAAACTTAAAGTAAAAGGTAGGAACCAGAGTTGTTTCTCAAGGTTATCAATAATTAATAATTAAACATTTTTATTCTGAATGCAAAAAGACTTTATGAGGGTTTATAATAAGTTTCATAAAAAAGGTAAACCAAAAGGAAGCCAAAAGAAAAATAATGGGTTAACCCAAAAGGGAGATAATATTGATTCCAAAAAAAAGAATTTAAAATTTTAAAGAAATTAAAAATAATATCTTAATAAGCATATATTATAACCCCTCATAAATATAGTTTATAATACATAAATCAAAAAAATTAATAAGAAAGATTTAGAAGGGGGGGGGGCTCTGTATAATTCAAAATTAAGATTAAATTAAAGGATATTAAATCATAAGAAAATGATTGATTTTGATTAATTAGAAATGTCCTAATTTTTTAAAAGAAGGTTTTATATTTGAATTTATTAAGGTGATGATGATGTATAGATTGTAAAGACCAAATTAAAGATGCCAAAGATTATTACAGATGAGTCTGCTCAAATAAAGAAATAATCTTACTTGCAGAGAGAAATCCAATAAAAAATAGTTCTGAATGTAAAGAGATGAGTTTTCAAGAAAAAGATGATGATATAAAAAAATAAAGATGGTACAGATGAGAATATTATTGGTGATGATACTAAAAGTCCATAAAGATGGTGGAGTATGCTATCCAAGAACAAGGAAGCATTACATGAGCACCAAACTATATTCACTTAACTGAATAAAAGGTCCAAGTTAGATTAATGTTAAAAAATGAACAATCATAAATTTATGAATTTCAAGCTCAGTGAACAAATAAATAAAATAGTGACTTCAATTAAAAAAGGTTAGGAAAAGTTAAATTTAAAGTTGTAAAAAAAATTACGAAATTTCAAAAGTTATAAAAAATGATGTATGATAAATTGTCACTAGGAGTGTGCATTGGCAACTAACTAAATCACAAGCCTAGACAAGCTAGACAGGTGACCAAGGAAAGGGTAAGGAAAGATAAGATGAGATGGATAGGTAAAGGTTTAACTACAAGGAAAATAGAAAGAGATAGATATAATAATGGATAGTGAAAACAAAGGTTAGAAGATAATTAATTATAGAAAATAAAGTAAACATAAGGATAGATAGAGTGTAGAATTAAAGATAAATACATAATAAACTCTGACCCCCAGATAATTTAAAAGAAATGATAATAATAAAGATTTTAAAAGATATATATGTACTTCAATATAATATTAAAGGAAATATTCTTAAACAAAATAAATTAAAATAAACATCTGAAATAAGATAGGTGAAATTTTATATGAAGCCTAAACATCAATAGAATGTAAAGAAGACTGAAACAAAACAATTCCAGGTAATACCTGATCCAGGTAATACAATGCCTATGGAACGTGGTGACTACAGCTGTCAGTATCATCTTGTTGACAGTATAAAATAATACTGTCAACTATAGGAATAGGAAACAACCATGTGCCCGCTTAACGGCCACAGGAAGGCGCGGGAATCGCGAAGCGGCCTCCCAGTTCCAACGCCGCGTAGAGGCAAAAAGGCCAAAAGCCTATTATGTTTTGTGATGGCTTCTTCTCTAGTTTTTTTGTTCTCAACGGGATAACTTTGTTATATGATGGGAAATCGACTTAGCCCTTCACCCCATTTATCAAGATCCTTGTGTCGTTCTCATAAAAACGATAACAGTTACAACTCAATCCTATGACAGTTTCTTTTTAATAAGAAATTATTATTGTATAAAAATCTCTGTATTTTAATTAAAAAAAAGACCCAAAAAATCTACATCTTTGTTTTTTTTGGGAGATGTAGGGATAATAAATCTTTCAACTTCAACCTTGGGGACAATGGCCCATTTTAAATATACAGCTGAAGATGTAATATGTAGATTTAAATTTATCTAGAGAAAATAAAATTAATTTTACAGAAGTGGAAATAGCAAAGCTACAAATGGTTCAGAGAAAGAATTGTATAGTTGTGAATGTATAGATAAACTAAACCATAATAGCACGCTCAATACCATGGAACAAAATAAATCCATATGGTGCAATGTGAATTAGGGTTTAATACCACACGCAGAATTAAGTGGAATTAACCAACTAAAAGACTTTAGTTGGTTTTTAAAACTCACAAATGAGTATAATTTATATGTAATAAATAAACAGCTTATAAGCAATAAATAAACAGCTAATAAGTAATAAATAAACAGCTTATAAGTAATAAATAAACAGCGTATAAGTAATAAATAAACAGCTTATAAGTAATAAATAAACAGCTTATAAGTAATAAATAAACAGCTTAATAAATCCGACGTTTCTCTTTGCACGTTTCCATGATGTAGGATATCATGGATGAAAACATAATGATAACATTAAAGACAGCAAGTTGTAGAAGCAAATGAAGTATCAGCTACTTCCGATACTGTGTTGCATATAAATAAACCTGAACCGATTTCGCATAAACGCCATCATCAGGAGGCGAGGCAACAACCAAGCTCTCAACTAATAAAGTTATATTAGTTGATAACTTCGAGTTTACACTTTCCTATATAAACCCTTGCTACTAGGAGATCAAAGGGAGTTATATTAGTTAATTACTTCTAGTCTTAATGAGCAGACGGAACCTCTGAAGATAAGGAAGGGTGGTCTCTTTCTTATTTTCAAATAGGTTGTCGTGCTCATTGATACTAGAAATTATTCACTGATATAACTTTATTTGTTGTGAGCTCGAGTATTGCCCCGCCTGCGAATGATGTCGTTAAGTCGAAACCAGTCCAAGGATATTTATATACAGCAGCAAGTATCGACGGTAGCTGATTCTTCAAAAACACAATGCCTTAAAAACTGAACTCAGAGTTCAGTTTTGCCGAGCATTTTGTTATTTCATCCATGATGTCCTAAATTCCTGAAGATGCCTCCCACATTGGGAGCGAAACATCGAATTCTTCATCTACATTAACGTGGTCACTATCGGAAGACCCAAATCTTCAATTATTAGCAACATAATACAAAAAAAGTTGATATAGTAAACACATACAATTTAAATAAAATTAAAATTTACCAACGTATTTTACACTAAACAAATTATTTAACCATTTTTCACTCGTACAAGCATTAAAGTATGAGAGGAAATTCCATATAAACTTTTAGTTGTTAAAATATTGAGTACAATGTGGTAGAAGAAAACTGTGGTTAAAGTTTAGCCACATTATAAAAGGATAAAATGTGGAAAATTAAATAGAAAAACTAACAGGCTTAAAAAGTTCAAAAAAGATTTATTGTTTTACTAAATATGACCATGCTTTTCCACTATACTTTCACGTTGAGAAAGTTTATAAAATATAATAGTTTAAAGTTATAATTAACTGTTTTATACTTATTAAATTTTAATTGTTAAATCCTAATTAAACATTTCTATTAATAATTCGCGCTTTAAAATCCCTTATAGTCACTTCGTGTAAGGTATAAAACTTTTAAAATATCGGTGAGTATTGATTCCGAAACTTTTTGATGTATAACCTTTCTACGCAATAAAATGGCAAAAACTCGAACCAACTAAAAGGTCTTTTTTCATAACTCTATTTCGCTTTTTTAGTTTTTTATTGGAAATAAAAAGTAAAAAGGTTTCGTTAAAAAAAGAGATAAAATAATACGATTCCATTTCTTTGTTTTTGTGCTTCATGTTTAGATATTTTTAGCTAGAGCCTATGGAATATTATAATTTGCTCTAATTTCCCTCTTCCAATAGTTAGACTAGGAATGTACGGAGTTCTTCTTTAATAAGATAAACCAACTCACATTGCCTTAATTTGATCAAATATACCATCCCAAGTTTTTGTGCACAAAGACAGTTTACTTGGTTGTTTATACAACCAAGTATAATATGTTTAAGGAGGGTAGCAAAGCAAAGGATGTCATGGGGGAGTAACCATCCAAAGAAGTTCCATTATTTTAACCTTTTTAATTAATAAATCCAACACTAATTGTAAAAAGTATTCGAGTTCATACACTTTTAACCATTAGTTACTTAAATTGCAATGAAAGAAAGGAACTAATAGCTCAAACTATTGGTAGTAGCAAACTTATTGGGACCTTAGTTACTAACTTCCTTCGGGTTTAGAACACTATTATAGTATAGGACACGGTTAAAATCAGTTGACATCGTGGGAAAATAGAGGAACCAATGAGGTTGGCCTGATATGATGACTTGTGTGCGTGGTTTAAAATCCCCGACTAACTTCATTGGCTCCCTCGCATTATTTTCCCACGCTGTCAACTGATTTTTACCGTGTGTTATACTATAATGCATGCAATGTGGCAAATCATTCCATGTATAAGAAACTAGCACTATAGCACGCCATATGCCGCCAATGGATGTGATTTCTTCCTAATTAAGAACAGGTAGCTTTCTTATTAGAATTTAAACCGCCGGCCGGAATAAGCATTGCCGTTTAGCTGAGAGAATGTACAGCAAAACGCCTAAAGCTCTCGGTCATTCTTCACCCACAATAGCACGTCATTAGTGGTAGTGGTTTTAAGACTTGTAAGATATACAATTCATTAATCAGTAAACACAATTCAGTAAAGATAAATGTATAAACATACCATATGTTCTGTTCTAAATTCTCCCCCTCACGATACAAGGCTTTTGCCTTCTTGTGAGGGGTAAATTCATAAATATTTTATAAATTTATGTTGCATGTGTATAAAAAAAATTATTGTCAATTATATAAATAAATAAATTGTGTTTATGCGGGAAAAGGTTTGCTATGACACAAATACAAAAGTGCAATACATGTTCAGTTTAGTAATAATTTTTAACTTCAGGTGTAGATATAGAACATAGTCTGTTTAATCCAAAACACAAGAGATATTCGTACCCCCTTTCAACTCAGCGCCCTTATCGGATAAAAAATCGCAGGCTATCGGATGAAAAGGGTGTAGAAAATTCACACTTTACGGAAACTTTTCTTCACAGAAAAGTTTTAAAATAAAAGTTGTATAAAATTAAATTATCTTACGTTTGAAACTTCAAGCTTGAAAGCATCAGTGAAATTGACATAGTAGATTTAACTTTAAATAGATATGATTTTTAGTTCTTTTAACAGCAGGAACATTTTTGACAGTTACAAATTCAACACAGTATTACGTTCAGGTCTATCGGTGGTGACCGCGTCAATGTTGATGTGAAATGCTCTGCAAAAATGACATTAAGTGTTGTTTCATCAATTATGTTTTTACGTCGAAGCGATACGTTGGTTTTATCATCTACATTTACGCGGTCACTAGCAGAAGACGACTCTATTATGACAAGCACCGTGAAAGATTACACAGTTAGTTAATGTATTGTTCATGATATGTGTATGTTCTAGAAATATATACAGAATTATGTTCTGTACTCTTAGACAAAATAACATCAAAGAGTAGTTTATTTAATATGACTAGTAGTAAGTAATATGGGGGAGAGTGGTAGTAACTACCAGCCAAGTAGGCCACGTTGTTGGGCCCTTTTTGCCAGCTCCCTAAAATAGTGTTCTACTCCTTTTAATTTCAAGTGTACGTACATTTCATCAAAGTGTACGTGAATTTCTATGGTTCCTCTCGTGCTTTTTTCAAACAATTAAACATATTTTCACTGACTCATATAGTCGAGTGAAAACTAGGAACGTGCCCACTTTGTTAAACCAAACCTCCATACACTTTAAACTACAAGACAGACACACTATATAGTATTATAATGAATCTACTATGAGGGTCCTAAATTATGCCTATACCCAGTTTCATTTAGTGAAAGGGATCTTTAACGAGAACCTGACAACGCACAGGCTCGAGACCACCGGCTTTACGTCCCTTCTGAAGGACGTGGTACGCAGAATTTTTATCCCTCTCATACAAACCCCAGAGGCCCGTACTGGAATTGAACACCACGGGTGACTCCTAATATAACTAAATACTTACTGAACGTTTAAGTCTTGATACAGAGGCCACATTGAAACCAGCTAATATAGCCAAAAGAGAATTAAAGTTTCCAACATCAAAACAAACTTTGGCAGTTTCCATCCAGAATTCTATCGCTCTAATCCGACGCTTTTTACTCTTCGTTTGCTAAAAAACAATAAACTATAATTATTAAAGTAAATTTTAATAGAAAGGTATATAAATAATTTCAATTTTCCAGAACAAAAAAAAAATTACAATTAAGTTGTTTCATTTTTCTCATTTATTCCGTAGGTATATAGGAAATGTATTGTGTTGGCAAAAAATCCAAAACATTATTTACAAAGTTGTCTCAGAATGTGAGTGTATATGTGTGTGTGTTATCCAAGTTGATAGAATTTATATGGTGATTCAATTAGAGGGTTTTTATGAATGAAATCAATTTTTTTTTATATGTTAGGTTATAGTCCGGCAGTGACGTCATTGCAGGAATAAATAGTTAATTTTCAATGTTGACCGCCTCCTACCGATTCCTGCAATGGCGTCACACGTCATTCATAAAAACGTCAGGTTATAACCTCCCAATGGGTTTAGTTTATTTACATCGAATTGAATCATCTTATAAATTTCTAATATCTTGTGTGTTATCATCGTAGCTCCCAGCATATTTATGCTAGAGAGTTTAAACTTGACACAAAAATCATTCTTTAAGTCTAACTGTGCTATTAGGAAAATATTTTTTATGACGTCATTAACCCGCAATAATGACTCATGATGAAAAATGTTGAGATAAAATTGAGATTAAACACGCATGTAGCCATAAGTATAAGACTAAATGTGCTAAGTTTCATCTCATTATCAGCATTAGTTCAATTTTTATCAAATGACTTGTGCACGTTTTATAAAACATAGCAAAAATTTCGGAAAAGAATACAATTGAGTTGAAATTCGGTGCAAGTGTATATCTATACGTAATAAATAAGTACACTAAGTCGTTTCAATGCGACAAGTATATCTATGATATTTGATGGATCGTAAAAGTTAAGCAGCATTGAGCGTAGTCAGTGCTGCATGGGTGACCGCTAAATATAAAACGGATGCATTTACTATTTGAGTACGAACGAAGCAAGTAAGTAAACTGTTGCAGTATACATTTTGCGAATTGTACTATCTGAGGACGAGCGAAGCGAGTTCGAAGTTGGAACGATGAGCGTAGCGAATCAAATGTAATGAGGAATAGTTTCGAGGTACCCCGCACTCGAATTTTTTGAAGTATATCAGGTGTATATTACTTGATGATTGATGTAATATTGCAACTTTAGCGCTCTGGAAACTTTTGACGGACCATAGCACTTTTACGTACCGTACCAGAGCAAGTTTATTATTTAAGCAAGTGGTTCTCATCCCTCTTAACCAATAAACACATTTACTGCAAACTATCAGCTGAACTTTTATTAAAAGACAATCGTGTCATGGATCATTAATAAACTCCCAAATAAAAAAAATGTTTTAGAATGAGCATAAATGAAGTGACACGTAATGGAATAAAATCATAAAAAGTCTCTCCTCAGTTCAAGATTTTTATTTACAATAAAGCAGAGCGCATTCAACCTAACAAGAGGTCATCATCATTGCCTATTAAACAAATGAGACAAAAAAAGGAAAAAACCCATACCTAAAAAGAAGTATAAAATTTACAAAAGAAAACAGACAAAATTACTTAAAAAGAAATATAAAATTTACAAAAGAAAACAGATAAAATGCAGAAATGTAGTAAAAATAAATAAATTATAAAATAAAATAAATATTTATTATAAAATATTTATTAATTTATTTTTTATTTATTTATTTAATGAACTTACTTCATTTCAGCACTTTGTATATTTTTTTTCTTTTGTATATTTTTTTGTATGGGTTTTTTACTTTTTTTGTCTTATTTGTTTAATAGGCACTGATGATGACCTCTTGTTAGGTTGAATGCGCTCTGCTTTATTGTAAATAAAAATCTTGAACTGAGGAGAGACTTTTTATTCTATCGTTTTACCAAATTTAAATTTTATTAAATTTACAAAAGCGGACGTACTCGACATATATCTGTTGCTACCATCATCTGCAGCCTGGACGACCATTCTTCATAATTTTCAAGATTCTTGGTAATTTTGGTGTTATCCTTGCTAGTATCGTTGCAATACGCTTGAACAAACTCTTCAGGTCCGATGTAAGACAGTCTCTCCACTTCAATGTGAGTCAGTTGTTGAGCTAAAATCACAGCTGTTCCGCATAGTTCTGATACGTCGGTCTGTAACAGAGAAACAAAGACATGCGTTAATGAAACGAAACAAAATAATTTTTAAAGGAACATTGGCAAAAAATAAACTACACTTCACTCATAAACTCTATCTGTCAGGAGGCAAAGGGACGAGAGGAATCTATGTGCACGTGTAATTTTCTTGGACATGATCAAAAAAAGGCCCTTTTTCACAGATATAATAGACACAAAACTGTCTATTATATCGGAAAAATATTATCATACTAATAGTAAAATAGTAGTATAGTATACTAATGTATGATAGTGGTATGATCATGACTAGTAGTATGATAGAACTTTTTACAGTCTAAACAAGCTAGTAGTATACGAATAATGCACTCTTTAATGAATCTATGGCATAACAATGCGTATTTTTTTAAAAAAATCTAAAAAAGTAAATAAAAAGTTGTAAGGCTAAGGTTACTACTGCTAAGGTTACTACTGCTAAGGTTACTACTGCTAAGGTTACTACTGCTAAGGTTACTACTGCTAAGGTTACATAAATACCGAAAAATTAAGCAAAATCGGATTGATCAGCAAAAAAGCACTCATTTGAAAAAATCACCAGGTTTATGGCTTGGGACATAGAGATATATTGCTAGAGGGGCCCTATTGATTGAATTTTGAAACATCGAAAAATAATCTGAACACCTTCGACTATCAATAATCAAATGAACTGAACAAAGTTGCAGTGATTTATCTAGTAAAACGTAGAAAATATCAATCAAAACACAAACAATGTGAAGGAAGCCGAAAAATTGATTTCTTGTAACCTTAACTTACTCTTAGAAGAGGTTTCGATGAGGTTACACAGAGCCCATGATAGCCTAAAATGATGTTTCAGGACTCTTAATGTATTGAGATAGGCTATGCCCCTTCTAGTATATATCTCTGTGACTTAGGATCTGTAGGTTCTGAAATGACAACATTTGATAAAAAAATTGGCGTTATGTTATTTGCTAATACAATTCTTTTCCCTTCATTCAGCATACAGTGAAGCAAAATGTAAGAGAGGGTGAGGTAAAATATTTTGAGAACCTAACCTAATCCTGATTATACAAAACACAAAAATGAATCAAAGCGAAAAAGTAAAATTAAAAGAAACACAAAAAAAGAGGACATTATAAAGAAATAATAGATAAAAAAAAGCTCTCTTACGAGTTGGTTTATGAGGCTAAACCCGCAAAACCTTGTAACAGTGTGTAATGTATTCTGGGTCGAGAACGTGTTGAACATGCAAAGCTCTTTCCAACAGTACGTACATGGTGTTTAAAAAGTTATTCGACGTGAAAGCACGTTTTCCTAGATACTAGAAGAAACTAACGATATACGTATATATATATATATATATATATATATATATATATATATATATATATATATATATATGAATTCCTGTGAGTTTTAGAATTGAAGATATAACGAGTATGCACAAGTGGATAACTCACATTCTTTCAAGTACAATCACTACACAAATAAATGAAAATCTTCTTTGGTATTTTCCTAAAGAGAAAATTCTCTCCCTTCTTTAATTAAAAATTGTAAAAATTGTACTTTTGAGAATAATGTTCAACTTTTATACACAAAGTAATAATGAGGATGCAGCTGTTTTTTTCTTTGTTTTCTAATGCTTGTTTTAATGCTTTTCTTTTGACGGGATATTACAAATGAATATGCTGCATTTGGAAATATTTAACTACTTATTTTCTTACTTATTATTTAGGTATTTCTTTCAGTTTAAAGAAATACCTCTTTATTTTTAAGTATGCTTGTGCTTTGTGCTTCAAATTAGGATCATATTTATATTTCTGTTTTTAAAAGGTAAGTTTACTTAATACAGCTTGTTGTCTGACTAAATCTTGCTTTGTAAATTACCGGGATATGCATAAAACATTGAAGTTCGTATTGCATAGTTCTTAAAAGACTCATGAGAAATGTTTTATAGTTGTATCATTAATTGAGAAGGGGAGAAATATGACGAAGGAAAATACCAAAGAGGTTTTTCACCACTTGGCCGTTCCACACCTCGGCGCTAGCTACCGCTTCGAGACCCACGCGTATACCTGTGGCCATGGTTGTTCTATAATGTCAGTTAATTTATTAATAGTTTATATAAGTGATATAATGCCAAGGTATAAGTGAATTTTTAAACGTATTATAAAATATCGGGTACGGCGTATATTCCCTATGAGGGAAAGTTCCGAGGTGTTTTCCTCAAAACGCGCAGTGTATTTATGTTAGCGAGGCGTATATTCCCTAAAAAGTTCCGAGGTGTTTTCCTCAAAACGCGCAGTGTATTATGTTAGCGAGGCGTATATTCCCTATGAGGGAAAGTTCCGAGGTGTTTTCCTCAAAACGCGCAGTGTATTTATGTTAGCGAGGCGTATATTCCCTATGAGGAAAGTTCCGAGGTGTTTTCCTCAAAACGCGCAGTGTATTTATGTTAGCGAGGCGTATATTCCCTATGAGGAAAAGTTCCGAGGTGTTTTCCTCAAAACGCGCAGTGTATTTATGTTAGCGAGGCGTATATTCCCTATGAGGAAAAGTTCCGAGGTGTTTTCCTCAAAACGCGCAGTGTATTTATGTTAGCGAGGCGTATATTCCCTATGAGGAAAAAGTTCCGAGGTGTTTTCCTCAAAACGCGCAGTGTATTTATGTTAGCGAGGCGTATATTCCCTATGAGGAAAAGTTCCGAGGTGTTTTCCTCAAAACGCGCAGTGTATTTATGTTAGCGAGGCGTATATTCCCTATGAGGAAAAGTTCCGAGTGTTTTCCTCAAAACGCGCAGTGTATTTATGTTAGCGAGTTGAAATTTTGTACAAAAATCAGTCTACCGCTGGAGTTGTGCTTCTTTGAAAAAAATATTTTTTTAAATTGCAATAATGACTCAGCGAAAATTTTGAAAAATCATAAACCGCGGAAAATTAATGCGATCGGATTGAGATTTGGCACGCATGCGTGACTAGGTATAAGACTATATAATATATGTGCTAAGTTTTATCTCATTATCAGCATTAGTTCAATTTTTATTGAATGACTTGTGTACTTTTTTAAACAAGTTGTAGAATATAGGAAAATTGTCCAATTGAGTTGAAATTTAGTACATTACCTAATAAATAAGTACACTAAATTCGTTTCAATACGACATGTATATCTATGATTTTTGTTAGATTATAATATTTAAGGAGTATTGAGCGTGGACAGTGTTGTATGGGTGACATTTATTATGAGAATGATACGGATGCATTTAATATCTGAAGACGTGCGAAGCGAGTCCGAGGGTATGTTGCAGTATAAATTTTGCGAACTGTATTTCTGAAGCAGGGATGATGAGCGTAGCGAATCCGATGTACTAAGGAAAAGTTCCGAGATACATCTTGACTCTATTGTTGACCGTAAAACAGTTGATCCAGTTAAACACAAGTATTAAGTGGGATTTTGTAAATCCAGAGGAACGTCAGAGGAAAGCTATGTGTTGGTCTGAGGTTTTAATTGTGAACACAATGTTGCATAATATGTTGTACTGTGATGGCAGTGTTACCTCTTTGGTATGTTGGAGGTGGTGCCTGTTTGATCAAGTGGCCTACTGCCATGTGGCATATCTACTGCCATGTGGCATATCTTCGCAATCTTTTGATAAATAGCTTCCGCCTACTAAAACTGTTAAAACATTAGGTTTACATTATGTCACGCAATTTAACAAAGCCTGGAGAAATCAATTGCAAGTAACTCATTTGGAATATAAAACCGGCCTGTCTGATTTTTCACACTGATCTTATCACCCTTGACTGGTCGGTATTCAGAGAAGAAACTGCCTTACTCATTGCTTACTCTGCTGACTCTTTCTGCTGGCTATGTTTTGGTATGCAAACTAACTTAATGAGTGAATGAAGATGAATATGCTCTAACTCCATCGTTATTCATATTGGTGAATGTCAGATCAAATCAACAAAGTCGATTATAATCAGTAAAATTGCAAGTTTGACATAAACCTTTGTAAAAAATATAATGCGCAACTAAGTTGCCCATTAAGTTGAAACAGGTCTGAATAGAATTAGCTTGTGTTTACTTTAACATAGCCATTTGAAGTTTCAAACTTTTTTTTATTATGCCATCCTTAACATCCACTTTAAGCCAAATTTTAAGAGTTATCGACAAATCTTCCTCGAAAAACAGAATCTAACCTCCTCACCACTTCCGTAATCTAAACCAGGGATAAGCAAACTTCGGATCCCCGTGGACCCCCATTGTAAATAAATGGTACTTGGTGAACCCCTTTTCTTATTGTTACTATTCTCCCCCAAGTACTCCCAATTTGTTTTTAATTTAGGCTCGAGAAGCAGCTATGATAATTTTACAACAAACTGTTTTATAATTTTTGCAGTTGCCTGATAAACGCGTTTGGAAATAACAGCATTCTTTACTCCCTTGGTGCATAAATAACTATAAATACCCACTGTATTTGAGTACTATAATTACAATCTGGTGAATATAGATAGAAATGACGATGGCACAAGAAAAAACTTTCACTCACTTACAAGTCTTTTAATGAAAAAATATGTCAGACTTGCACTTCTTTTTTTTTAATTACAAACTGCTCTTTGACTTAAAAAGGATTGAAATCAAAGCCCCTTTGAACTTCACAAAAAAACTCACACCCAAGTTCTTTTATTAAAGAGATTCATTTTCTTTGTTTATCTTCATTTAGTAATTTCCAGTACTCTTCATTTTTCTAACCACCAGTTTTTTCATTTCACTTTTTTAATCTTTTTATCTACTTTATTTGTGTCTTTCCTTCTTCCTCGTCTTTTTTCCTCTATGAGAGTCAACTCAAAGTTGTGGTTGACTTTTTATAAACTCTACAAAAGAGTATATCGTTTTCTTTTGTCAAAAAAGAGCATTCCCATGAGTATCTCTTATACAAAGATTTTTCTTATTCTTTCTTTTTCGGCTATGAAAATTCCCTTTCTCCTTGCATAAGATTGATGAGAAAAACTGTTTCCCTAAGATTTAAAAAAAAACGTTGAAGAAAAAACCATATTTAACGCTCTTTTTGAATAAAAAGTTTTCGCAGTTTAACATCCATAATAAAAAATATTTTCCACAATACATTACTGATAACAATACAGCCACATATATCATTTATATTGTGGTAATGCGGTTTTATACCACAATTTTTTTCCACTTAAAGAGATATGGACGGAAAGTGGTAAAAGTTGAAGAAAAATAAAAGAATTTGGTGAAAAGATAGCGAAAGGTGGAAAAGTGGTTGAAAAGTGTTATCACTTAGACTGATTGCATCTATTGTGGATTTTATTTTCATTTGTTTTGAAACATCAGTATATTTCAGTCTCTTATCATTATAATTGCAGTATAAGTTTTATTTGGTATGGATAGTATAAAAAGGATGATCATTCTAGGTCATTACGTCATCAGAGTAACGACAATTGGAAAGCAAAAGTAACACGACAATCGAATAGCAAAACTGACATAAATCAGAGTTAAAACAACTGGATAAGAAAACTAACATACATTAGAGTTACCACAACTGGATATAAGAAAAGTGACATAAATAGTTACGACAGAGTTACGACAACTGGATATAAGAAAAGTGACATAAATCAGAGTTACGACAACTGGATATAAGAAAAGTGACATAAATCAGAGTTACGACAACTGGATATAAGAAAAGTGACATAAATCAGAGTTACGTGGTACTCTACTACGTAGAGTACGTAGGTGTGGTAAAGGTTAGCACGTGCGACTGCCGCCCGTACAGTCCTGGTTCGATCCAGGTCGTAGCCTCAAGGATTTTCATGCTAGGATGGAAATTCTTACACATGTCGTCCTTCAAAAGAGACTTTAAATTGGTGGTATGAGTCTGTGCGATGTCAAATACTTGTAAAAGATCCCTAAATGAACCTGGGTTTAGGCAAACTTTAAGATCCTTAATAGTAGTTTGTATAAAACATTTATATGCTTCAGCCTTATGGTTTAGTCTTGCCTTTGGTTTTCCTGGCAGTAGAGCACATGTCGTTTCATTTTAAAACTATAGAAACTTATAGTAAAGCCGAGGCTCTTTTGTGGATTAGATGCAAAAAGCTGACACTGTGAGTTAACAATAAAGGCCCAACAACGTAGCCTACTTGTTAGGTGATTTATTACCATTCTCTAATTATTATCACCATCACTACCTAAATGATTACTACGATCCGGGTTGAAAGCTCACTATTTGAATCTCAACTGTTTTGGAATATTGTCTTTATTTTTATAAACCTTTTATTCGTCTCTTAATAATCCCTTCCCTTCGTACCTTCTTCTCTTACAGTCTATATATATTTCTTTATATTTCACGAATGTAAGTAATTATTTTTGACCCTTGTAATGGGTCGCCCTAGGGTCTCGACTATGTCTATGTCTCGATAATCTTACGTGGAATCAGTACGAGGGGAGTCACGTGACCCATTTTTGTCCTATCGAGACATTTCTTGGTTTAATGATGTGTCGACATGTAATAGTCTCGAAACTTGATATCATCAAGTTTCACCGTTCTGTTTGTCAACAGACGGTGGCAAGTTCTCACGTAGTCTTGACATCACGATGTCTCGACACAATGAAACGTTGACACTTTTCCGTGGTCTCAATACTCGTTCGTGTTGACATTTGATAACCTCGACGCTTCTAACTGAACCATGTGTCGATCTTACGTCGTGTCGAAACATTCAAGTGTCGATACAACGTAGAATCCTGCCAGGGTGAAAATATTAAAAATATATATTTCCAGACACAGCAGGGTGGATCCCTCCGTTTGTCGATGTTACGTAGTGACATCCATTAAATCATGACATGTGTCGACGAAGAGTTTGTACAACATGACACCCCTGTCTTGATTTTACTTATGATCGACACCTATAATAGTGTCGAGGCTGTAGAGTGTTGGTTCCCCGTAGGGATTGGAAATATTTATTTTTAATATTTTTACTCTGACAGAATTCTACGTTGTATCGACCCTTGAACAAGGATCTTGAATAAAGAGGATGAAGCACTAAGTCGATTTGCCATACAAAAAAAGTGACCCCATCGAAAACCAAAACATAAAGAGAATTCAACGCGAAACACACGTCAAAAACCAACTGCACATGTTTGGTACAAACTGCGCATGCTTATAATTCTTATTACAGCGCAGGTCTTAAATTTTAGAGGCAAACTTACCTCTCAATGGTTTCCCATTGTTTATTGCTTGAGAAGGTTATAACAAAACACGCTTAAATTATCACTCACTAAAGTGGCAAAGTATAGTCCAAAATTTAAAATGAAATAGGCACAAATGACTTAACAAGCACCACAAATGTAACAATCACGAGAAGAAGAATGTTTAGAAGCAAACTTGACAACCTTGCTACATAACCTGCGTTTGGCGCCTTTTATTCATTATAACCAAGAGGAAGGTAAGTTTGCTCCTATTTCTCTATCTCATACAACTTCCATGGGGTCAGAAATGTTCCTTAATGCGTCATCCCCTTTATTCAAGATCCTTGCCCTTGAATGTCTCTGTGTAATAATGTCTGAATAACATCGACAATGGTTCAGTTAGAAGTGTCGAGATTATCAAGTGTCGATACAACGTAGAATCCTGCCAAGGAAATCGTCCACGTTTTATAGTGTGGGGAGTCGCCTTGTAATAAGTAATTATCATTAAAAAGAAAACAAATAATTAACACAAAGAAAATAAAATTAACTGGAAAATGAAACAAAATACAATAATTGAATATAAGAATGCTAATAACATTGATATTATAATGTAAAATTTTTTAAATAAAGAAAACCATTTAATAATAGTCAATGGTTTTTTTATTTGCAAAATAATATTTTATTGATGGTATCACATAAAAGTATTATTATTTTCATATTTTCTTCGAAACCAATAAATTTGAATATTAAATACATAAATTACAATATTTGATTTTTGTAACTATGACGACATACCCACATAATACTAAAATATAAAAAGTATTCAATCTTCTATCGATTGTAATAAACATAAAAATATTCGCATTATATAGCAAACAATTATAATATAAAAAATAAATAAGAAAAAATATATCAAGTGTAATATCACAAGAGGTAATAAAAAATGAGATATTTGAAATTTTCAAAAGATTATATATAATAGTAAAAATGTCTCAAAAGACATCAAAATATATTTGTTTCTATATTATTATTATTTTCTTTATGTTTTTATGGTTTGTGTTGAGAGGGGTTTGGGAAGGGGGTAGTTCAATGTTTACTGCTGTTTTTTGAGAAGATAAAAAACGAAGATTTGGAATAAATATCGCTTGGAGACCTGGAACATCTTTCATTCGAAATACCTTAAGGTTTTTGTCTCTCAACTTTTTTTTTTATCTTTTACGTTTTCTATATTTCTTTATTTCTTTGCATTTCTTATTTTTTTATAGAAGCTTTTGTTTGAGAGAAAAGCGATGGAAAAACATTGAAGTGTTTTCCTCTATCTTGTTTACAAATCCACAATTTAAAGTGTTTTTCCCCGTTTCTCCTTTTGATGATTTTTATCATTGGTAAAATGAAAAAAAAAAAAAGAATATTAAAATGGAATAAACGAATACACAATATATAAAAATAAACGAAAAATTGTATTATACTCTAAAATGTAAGAAATAATTGACCTCTTATTGCAATAAGTTTGCGAAAAAAATATGGTCCTAGATTTCAGTAAACAGTCTTTACTCTCAATAATTTGACTCTTGAGGGTTCAATATCAACTGTTACTACATGCAATTATTTTATATGGTAACTGTTACTCAAACATGGCAATTATTTTATATGGCAACTTTTATTCAAACATGGCAATTATTGTATATGGTAACTATTACTCAAACATAGTAATTATTTTATATAGTAACTGTTACTCAAACATGGCAATTATTTTATATGGTAACTGTTACTCAAACATGGCAATTATTTTATATGTAACTGTTACTCAAACATGGCAATTATTTTATATGGTAACTGCAAACATGGTAACTGTTACTCAAACATAGCAATTATTTTATATGGTAACTGTTACTCAAATATACCATTATTTTATATGGTAACTGTTACTCAAACATAGCAATTATTTTATATGGTAACTGTTACTCAAACATGGCAATTATTTTATATGGTAACTGTTACTGAAACATGGCAATTATTGTATATGGTAACTATTACTCAAACATAGCAATTACGTTACCACATTTGGATTAACTTTTAAAAGTTAAACTACAACATACCATATTGTGCTTCCTACTGTTTTGGAAATAATTTTATTTTGAAATAAATTTATTTCTAAGAAATTGTATACCAATATCACCATATTCCGGTAATTTTTCGATGTTTTTTAAGCTATAGTTAGTTATAGTTAGTAAGCTACACATTTATAACCCACTACAAACAGTAACTTTTTACAAAAATTATATTATATGCCAACCAATAGCTTAACAAAAATATATTATACCTTAACCAATAGCATAACAAAAAACTACTAGAATAATTATTGGTAATAATCTTAAGCTTTCAGGGAATTTCGAGAACAGTAAATATTTTGGTTTAATTTAATTTACCTTTTTTTTTTAACTTACCAAAGATAGTAACTCTATTACCTTATTTGGGTAATAGATGCAAAAACAATAATGATAAATTTGCAACATGCGCAAGTGAACTTATAGGAAGTACAGTCCATTTTCGAAAAATTCTAGGACCATATGCTCTCGTTTTTCAGAACTTGAGTATTGTTGGAGCAAATAAAGGTGCAACTGTTTTCACGACCCTGTATATATATATATATATATATATATATATATATATATATATATATATATATATATATATTATATATATATATATATATATATATATATATATATATATATTACTGCATAATAAGTAACGTAAGCACTCTATATTACCAAGTTATTAAATATAAATGCGTCATTAATTTATTAAGTAATAAATTACTGACACAATATAATTATGTGAGAGATATATATATTGTGTCAACTATTCATGTTTTACAAATCTTGGTTGTATTAAATGATATAATAAATTATTGTTTTGCCATCAACTTTTAATTATATTTTCTTAAATGTTAATAAAAAAAAAATATAAAAATGTTATCTAGAAAATATTATATCTCTTATTTTAAGAAAACTGTATATTATATTTTTTTTAAACTAAATTAATTTATTTCTTTTAAAATAAAATATTTATGACAGTTTTCCTTGAAATCAGTTTTCTTTTATCCTTTGAATGATTCTGAAATTTTATAATCTTCTAGTTTTTAATTTATTCATTAACTTGATAAGTATAATAAAAGATGAATAAAACAAGTAATTACAAGAAGAAGAGGGAATTTTCTCTATTTAAAAACATTTTCTTACGATTCTAAAAAATGTTTATGATTGCCTTTATTTCAAAATTTCTTGAGGTTTTTTTATGTTTTTAATGACTTTATTATTTTTTTGTGATTTGTTTAAAAAGATAAAATTTCAGAAATCAAGATTCCAAAAGCGTATTAAACTTTTTTTGATAAAAAGAAAACTTCAATAGTAATTAATGAGTTTAAAAGCCCAAATGGAAACTTTTTTTTGTCGCCTAAAACAAAACTTTTTTTTAATGAAAGTGATAGACTGTTGGACCGAAGAGACAGATTTTTTAAGAAAATAAGTTTTTCCCACCAAACTTATAAAAAGGAAAAGTCAAGTTGTTTGATTCCCTATTGAAAAGGAAAAGCAACCGACATTAATTTCCCCCACAAACGTCCTCCCGATTTTCCCAATAAAACATTTAAATGAAAATAAACAAAGAAATTTCTAATCTTATTTAGTTTTCTTTTAACTTAAAATTATAATAATTTTTCTTTTCATCAATATCGTTGGAAATTTGTTTAATCAAAATTTGTTCGAAATAGAAAACAAACCAGAGAAAATTAGATTTTGACAATTATTTGAAAAGCAAAATAACCAACATAAAGATGAAAAAATGTTGATAAAATTATATTTCTTTTACGGGTTTTAAAATGAAATAAGAATTTTATTCCAAATATAATTTTAACAAAATTATGATTCTTTAAATAGACTTAAATTAAAAGTCCTGTAAGCTTAGAACATATATATATATATATATATATATATATATATATATATATATATATATATATATAATATATATATATATATATATATATATATTATATATATATGTGTGGTGTGTGTGTGTGTGTGTGTGTGTTTTCATTATGGAGATAATGTTATAAGCTCTATCAATTTATTTTTCATCGAAAAATTAATCTGAACACCCTCTCTGGATACTTTCACAAAATGTTGCTGCCGCCTCAGCTGGGTGTAACATCTTCAAGAAGGCTGACGAGTCTATTGTTTCAAAAACTTGCATACCAGGGTTCAAACAAGAAGTTCATTAAAAGGGTTCTTAGTCTTTTATAATAAGAGGAGCAAGAAATTTTAAGCTTACATTTAAAAAAAAATCCTAGTTCAGGGCCTACAGGTGTTGGAAACAAGTCAACCGACTTAATCGGATTAGAACCAAGTACAAAATTTATGTTATATGAGATAATAAATGAAAATGTTAGAAATATATTATTTTCAGGGAATCACTACAAAACCTAAAGAGCTAATAAACTTTCTAGCACTGAGGTTCCAACTAAGTGGGTCATGAACCCCAGGAAGGTCACAAAGTGTCTCTGGAGAAGGGTGGGGGGTTGCTGAAAATTGCTGGGTAAAATAATAATATTGATACATGATTTTAAGTCAAAAATATATAAAAAATGTTAATATACCATATTTCTAATTAGTTTTTTGTTATTTGTATTGTTTAATTTAATAGAGTTGAAATTTGGTACACGTGTATCCCTTTACTTAATAAATAAGTACACTAAGTTTCGTTTTAATACTACAAGTATATCAATGCTTTTTGTTGGATTATAAAAGTTAAGTAGCATAGAGGGGAACAGTGCCTGGATGCGTGGCGGTTGGGAATAAAACTAAGATAACTACTATCTGAGAACGAGAGAAGCGAGTCCGAAGTAGACATGAGCGTAGCAATTGTGTTGAGGAAAAGCTCCCCGTTCACGATTGATTGATACGTGTTGAGGTACCCCGTTCACGATTTTTTATGTATTTCGTATTTTGTAATAAATTTACATTTAATTTCATTTCAACATAGTTTCTACTTGACAATATAGTAATGATATTTCCATGGCAGAACAAAAAAAATCAATAACTTATATTATTATCTCGGAATGAAAGAGATATTAACTCTCCGTTCTCCTTGATTTCAAGACATAGTTCTCTTTTTACCCCTACTCTCAAGACAGCAATATTAAAATAAAAATAAATAAAAGAAAATCAAACCACTCAGAAAATAAAGATGAAACTCTATGTTTTTAAATTACATTTTTGTAGTTTGAATCCAATATGGAGTTGGAAAAACTGCCAGATAAGGAAAAACTAGAAGATATTGTACAACTTTGAAAGAACAACTTCTAACGATGTAAAAGAAAACAATATGGGGAGTACCTTGGGGAAATCTTGTTGGTTTCGGGTGGGGGGTAATGACGTCACACTTATCTTTAATTGTTACTGACATGTGATCTGACTTCACAAAGTATTATTGGACTTTATATATAAGTTTTTATGTTTCTCTCCCTTTTGAAGCTATGTTATTTTACCAGTGTTATTGTTGACCTTATACATTTGCAGGTCAATGAACAGACATAAGGTCATAGATATATTTTACTAGAGGGAACATATAACTAAAGCACACTTAAAACATTTTTTGGGCTCTTGTTAACCTTCCTCAGCACCTGGAAAACTGTGCAAAATTTACAGTAAATCAATCGACTTTGATTTTTCGTACACTGTTTTTGTTCTGTTTAATATTATATACGTTCTGTTATGTATTACACACTAATTATGTATGGTTTGTTTGATGATATAATAGTCCATAATTAGCAGGTTACTTATTCGACATTTCAAAATTTAATCCATAGGGCACCTTTTAGTAATGATATCTCTATGTTCAAAGTTAAAAAAAAATTTGGCACACCATGTATAAGACAAACTATGTGCCAGGTTTCATCTCATTACCAGCATTAGTTCAATTGTTATTGAATGACTTCTGTACATTTTTCAAAAATTTGTAAAAATTTGGAAATTATTCTAATTGAGTTAAAATTTGGTACAGGAGAAATTTTAACGCAAAAAATAAGTATACCAAGTTCTGTTTCAACACGACAAGTATATCCATGATTTTTGTTGGATCGTAAATGTTAAGCAGCATCGAACATGGTCAGTGACAGGATGGGTGACTACTGGGAATTAAACGGATGTATTTACAAATAAGAACGAGCGAAGCAAGCTCTAAGAGGTGTAAATTTAATGACTTCTAACGAGAAGCGAAGCGAGCTCGGAGAATGAAGGATGAGCGAAGCGAATCCAATGTAATGAGAATACGTTCCGAGTTACCCCGTACCCGAATTTTTTAAAATGTACATTCCATTTAATAAATATAAATAAAACTAATGCTGATAATAAAATAAAACTGGGCGTATTTGTTTGTGTAATATTAGTAGTACTTGATAGTTGGAATATGTTACTAGGTATTAGTATTAGTTACGAGTTAAAGGTACCAGTAATTAGTATAACTACTGCATACATGCGAGACAAACGTCATATCGACCCCATCAATGTTCAGTGTATCAATTCTTTGAAATTTGTACAGTGTCATTAATGAAGTTTGTTGACGTCAAATTATTTCTTCGGATAGTACAACTAGACCTAATAATTGATTTTCGCACTGAGTTTTAAGTCTCTAGCTTAAAGGCGATGATAAAATATTTATGATGATAACTGACGCGCACACTCACACACGTAGAAAAACACATACTGAAGAACCAATTTGTTAAACTTTACGTAAAGTTTTTCCAACAGTGTTTTTGTTGGTTTGTGAAAACAATTACATCGCGCCTTGGGATTTAAGCTAATGAAGTATTACTTAGTAATTTGAGCATATAGAAGCTTACTTTTAATTCAGCAGAAAATTTGTATTTATGAAATTTACAAACAATTCAATGAGAGATTACTTTTAAATTATTAGTGACTCCCCCTTTGTTACTTGAGATATGCTAAATACCGAATAAGACTTTAGTATATTTGTTTAAAAGATAAACGGTAAAAGCAAGTGGATAATCAAAGATTATCGATCAAATTTACAACACTTCTTCAAGGAAATCACCAAGATGTTGTTAGATTACGATAACTTTAGCGACTGCATGGTTAAGCGATTCCAATAAAAGAACTACAATTAAAAAAAAACATTAACAATGTAATGGAAGTTTATATATGAATTTACTTTAAGAGCCCCTTTATTACTTAAGATATGCTAAATTAGCATTACTTTACCGTATGACACTTTAGTATATATGTTTAAAAAGGATAAACGTTAAAGGCAAGTGGATACTAAACAATTTATCGATCGAATTTACAACACTTTTTCAAGGAAATCATCAAGATGCTGTTAGATTACGATAACTTTAACGACTGTATAGTTAAGCGATTCCAATAATAGACCAAAAATTAAAAAAAAAAAAACAGTGTAATGGAAGTTTATTCATGAATTTCCTTTGACAGCCCCTTTCTTACTCAAGATATGCTAAATTAGCATTACTTTACTGTATGAGACTTTCAGTATAGATGTTTAAACAGGAGTACATTCTTAGTGAAATTCCAAAAATGAAAATAAAATTGAGACTCTGTATGTATAAGTGTATGTTTGTGCCCATTTATTGTAAACGCGCAACAGCTCAAACTACTAATTTGTTTTAAATGAAACTTGGTACAAAATTAAGGATATTTGAGAAAGAAGCTGAATAGAAACTAATTCGATTTTAGGGTTAATATAAGGCAGGGGGGGTTAACTTAAATGAGGAAAAGTTTGGATTCGATTATCGCAAGCTACTAAAAATAGCGCTGCGGCGGACCGGTGCGGACAACTCATGAACTAACCCCAATAGCTTTCCAAAAATGACTGATTATATTTTTATATTTAAATTTATAAATACCATGGCAATTCTTGGTTATGACAGCTACACTTATTATTATTATGAATTGATTGTTTTCTGTTTGTATTTTTCACAAAAACGGTTCGTCGTTACATATTCTGTATTTCAAAAATTCAGAAACTAAAAGTAAATAGAAACCTTTTTAAAACTTCCAGAGAACGCTACTGATGGCAGATAAGTGTAAATTTCATTTAATTAATTTATTGGTTTAGTCGATTTTATCAGGTAGTCACATTAAATCACATGTGCTCATCTTGCCGATGCAATTAAAATACAGGCTGTATTAAATGCCAAAATTTATCTTCTATCATGTGTAAAACTTAGCCAATATTTCATTATAACATGATTGAATCAATTAAATTAATAAATTACTTGAATGAAAAACTTAAAAATAATCAGAAGCGTTCTGGGTAAGATTAAAGTGGTAGGGTTAGTTACAAGTAAAACTATACAAAGTATAAAATTAAACTTTAAATTGACTGGGCAAAAAGCGGGAAATCAAAGACACGCCCACTCATTAGAAAGGTAGGTCCCCCGCCGCGCTAGTGTCGACCAGAATCCAAATTTTCCCACCATTGAGTCGACAGTCTTACTATTTAAGTATCTATAGTCTATGATATAAGGTACTGTATTGCAACATAATTAATTGTAATTGAAACCAATTAACATTTTAAGGTTAATTAAACCTTTTAAAAACATAAAAATGCCGAAAACATTTATGATAAAGTTTTTTTTATGATGTTTTAAAGTTTTCTCAGTACAAAGAGACTTTAATCAAATTGGTGGCCTGTAGTTAGAGCACAGTTCTCAAATAATTGTTTTTACTTAAATTATAATTTATGTTATTTATTATCTAGTATTATATTCTCCTATTATTTTTATACCTTTAAGTTGGAAGCCTGCTTCCAAGATTGGTACCTTGTTTTTATAGGTATAATAAAAATAATTGTGATAATAAAATGAAATTGATTATTGAAAATTGCTGTAGAAAGTGCCAGATATTTCACAAAAACACACTTCTAACGCTTGTTTCTTCCGATATTTTATGAATACCTGACATCACTCAGGTTCAGAACAAACGGGTTATCATCCTTTTCAAAAAACAGCTCTTGTAGGGTTTACTATCTATCCCCTGAATAAAAATCTAGAGGGACCAACCGGGATCTAACTTCTTCATCAATAAATTAATTTAGCAGGTAATATATTATTTATGTATTCTATATTAGTGTTTAGTTATATAGAATAATTTATTAATGAAATTGTAATTATTTTGAATTGAATATGAAACTTGAATATCAAGTAATTACAAACTAAATTATTCTTAATGAATTGAATGTTGATTTTAGATCATAAATGATTATTTAACGAGATAAATCATTTATTTATAAATAAATGTTGAATATAAAATGGATATGTTGACATGACTCTGCATAATTGAAAATGTTGAGCGTATGTTGAAAAGCCGAGGGAAAAGGTTGAATATTGGGTGGAACTAGGTAGTGAGCTCCTACAGGGGTCTGGGACCCTGTCACTTATTCCACGGAATCACTCATTCTTACACCAAAACTTTGGTTCCCCCCCACTACTCCAAAACTTTTACCTAGTTCTCAGATATCGTAGTCGGACTTTGTCTACCTACCAGCTGTTTCACTCACACACATTCCACGACGACTGTAAGACTAATAAAGCAACATAAAAGCTACGTATGCCATTGGTTATTTTGAATACTAAAAGGTTCTGATAAATTTTTGAAATATAAATGTGATTAGTTGTATACAACTATAACTAACTAAATATAGTAGCATACAACTATAACTAACTAAATATAGGTAGCATACAACTATAACTACAAATATTAGTAGTATACAACTATAACTAATAAATATAGTAGTATACAACTATAACTAACTAAATATAGTAGTATACAACTATAACTAAGTAAATATTTAAACACTAAAGTTAAAATTAATGTTAATTATGTGTAGCTGATTTTTTACGTATCTCCTTAATTTATACCGTAGGTATATAAGACAATAATTATTGTTTACACTAAAAGTTCCAAAACTTTGGTTCCGCCTGAAGTTTCAGGTGTTTTTTTAGACCTTAAAGTGGTTTTACAAAGTTGACTGCCCCAGTGTATTTATAAAAGGCGGTTAAATTGGTACAAAAATCAATTAGTGCGTTCACAACAATTTTGATCCGCGTATCGTATTGGATACGATCTCTCAATACGGTAATATTAGCAGCATAAACCATGCGGAGGGAATCCGATCGTATACGCTAGAACTAGGAAAATAAAATCTAAATGGATCCCCCGATACGCTGTATGTACCTTTAGAGACGATCGTATTTCACGGATAACCTTCTCATCGAACTTTTATTTTACATTATTCCATTTCAATATAACCGTTTTTAATCAAATAACTTTTGGAATATTTTTTTAGTGTAACTTTATTATTATGCAAAGAAATCACAATTTAATTAAATATATTTTTGTTTTAAACTTTCTTATATCCACAAGTGAACCTTCGCTATAAAAAACGCGATGTTTTGGTGGGATCATTTATCGCGTAATCTCACTCGATCGAATAAACAAATACGGTGCAAAGAACTTTATCGTATTTAATGCTTATCCAATACGATCTTAAATACACTGTGTGTACGTAGTAAATATTTTGGTCTACAAAATAATTTAGAATGAAATTGCTCAAAAATTCAGTACCTCAACCATAAAAAAAAGTCTACCTCCTAACTCATATTGTCTGTATTTTTCAAAGGAAATGCGCAATAACCTTTAACGGAAAACACCAACTGAGCATTAAACTAGTGCAAATAATGTGAGCACTGCCAATGTTTGAGTCATAGTTTTATAAAACCAACAGGATAATTTTGCGCAGGTTTTTATTTCTAACCTGTTGTGTAAAAAAGCAGTATCAAATAATTTTAAATAATTTTTTAATTATTTATATTGATTTATCAATTAATGTAACTAACTAACTCATAATAAATAAATAAAAATAGCAATACTAGAGTAAACATAATTAACTACTATAAACAGCTAAACTATTTACAAGAAAAAAAATTGAAACATCAAAAAGAGGATCCAACAAAAATTATTTGCCCCAAAGCCAAAGTATTTGTGGCTTTAAAAGATATATTTTCTCTTTAGTAAAACGTTAGATAGTTGATATTGAATGAATGTAAACATAGCTAGAATATTAATTAATATACATTTTTTTATCTGTAATTTGTATGTTATAAAAAACGTATTTTATTTAATTTTTATCTAAATAGCTAATCAAATGAAGTAAGTCGTAGGTATGCATTAAATGTATTATCTGGGTCGTGTTTTTCTCAAAAAGAAAGAATGGAAGAAAATAAAAGTCAAGGTTTAAAAGGAGATTTTAGAAGACATGGAACACTAGACTTCCCCGTGCTAAGGGGAGGGGGAAGCAAAACTAAGATAAATGGATCAGTCGTGTCGGAATTAACTTTTAACTTTAAAATTAGAATCTCGTACGTCTGCTTAAACGACTTAATCCCCCCCCCCTTCCAAGGCAAATAATTTATAAAACATTAAGGGCCAAATTAAAACCAGTTGTTTACTGTGTCTGAGAATAAATTAAACTGGAGAGCAAGATAAAATAATTTAGATGAACAAAAGAGCAGCAGTTTTTATGGGAATCCGTTTGAATTTTGATAAGCAGAAAATATTACAGAGACAAAAAAAAACAAAAATATAGCATGATGATGTTTAACTAAAAAATAGTCACTTCAAGCGAATTTCCTTCATTTCTCAGATAGCTGATAAAGTCAGACATAATTTAAGAAAATAAGGAGATTAATGAATCATATATATATATATTATATATATATATAATATATATATTATATATATATATATATATATATATATATATATATATATATATAAACTTTGCTAAGATGTAATTATTTGTATCAAGTGGTCTAGCAAAATCGATCCTTCCATTTGTCTTTACTCTTCGTCGTCCAATCATGTTTATGCGTCATTTTATTATGCTTATAAATTATAAATTAAAGCATAGAGAATGATGCGGACTAGGTGAACTTAAAAGTTGGTAGAAACTCTTTATTGCATTTATAATTTACATTTCATCTAAAACTTAACTTCTTAGTTTACTATATTGTTTTACTATATTGATTGTCACTATATTCCTTAGCACAGTATTGCTCGTAACTATAATGCTAATATACTTTTTACTATGATTTTGTTATGTTGTCGCTTAGTTGTTTTACTATTTTAACTATATTGCTTTACTATATTGCTTAATACAGTATAGGTTGTTACCATAGTACCAATATACTTCTTACTATGTTGTCCTATGTTATTTTACTCTTTTTTATATTGTTTGTTACTATATTACTAATATACTTTTTACTATATTGTCCTATCTTGTTTAACTCTTTTTATTATATTGTTTGTTACTATATTACTAATATACTTCTTACTATATTGTCCTATGTTGTTTTACTCATTTTATTATATTGCTTGTTACTATATTACTAATATACTTCTTACTATTTTGTCCTATGTTGTTTTACTCTTTTTATTATTTGTTACTATTTTACTAATAGTATAGTGTAGGTTAGCAACTACAGCTATAGACTAATTTTTTTGTATAGTTCTAACTTTTTAGCATAAATACACTGGGAGCTACGATGATAACAGAAACACGCATATATAGATAGACAACTTCTTGAGAACTATCTGGAGGTCTTAAAAACACTTAAAACAGATAATTCTGGTGACATCCCGGTTTTGGATTTTTCCGCAAACACAATACTTTACCTACATACCTACGGTATAAATAAGGAGAAGTAGAAATAAAGATATAAAACATTAAATAATATCGGCATAAAATACACTAAAAAAACAGAAAAAAAGACGAAGTGTATAGTTTCTCTAATATTTCCAAACACTGAAATATAATCAAGTACGTTTTTCTAAAAAATATAGGTGGCCATGATTCTGACTTAATGCTCCTCCCTAAATGTAGCAAATTAATACTTTTAATCGATAAAATTTATCATCCAAAAATACTATAAAATTTTCAACTCGATGATTCCGAGGTTATTTTCCGAGGAAATAAATATTTCTCAAACTTAACAAGGCACTGTAGTAGCAATACAATTTTCTATGAAGCAGTAAAACGAGCATTTCACAGATTTATTGAAACCCAAACTAAACCCGTAAAATTAATGTTGTGGAATAATAAACTGAGAAATTAGATACATAAAATAAATACATGAAATTTTCCAAGCTTTTCTTAATAATGTTATTTGTGATACGTACATAAATCTCTACAGAACCTTTACTGTGGATAAATTTAATACTAGTATCTATAACTATAGCGAGTATTAAATTTTAATGAGTAAAGAAAATTAGTCATAACAATAATATAATGACTAATCTAACATTTTATGGTTGGATCTTACAGCGAATTTTCTTTAAAACATTGCACTAATGCGATGGCTTGAGTTGTGGGGAGGGGGAGGGTTGGAAGAGTGTTCAAAATTGGTTTTATAGTTCCGTCCAACGATCTTAAATAAAGAGGATGAAGCACTAAGTCGATTTGTCATACAAAAAATTTACCCCATCGAAAACCAAAAAATAGAAAGAATTCAATACGAAACACACGTCAAAAACCGACTGCACAATGCTTGGTACAAACTGCGCATGCTTATAATTCTCATAACAGCGCAGGTCTTAAATTTTTGAGGCAAACTTAACTCTCAATGGTTTCCCATTGTTTATTGCTTGAGAAGGTTATAAACACGCTTAAATTATCACTCATTGAAGTGGCTAAGTATAGTCCGACATTTAAAATTAAATAAGCACAAATGACTGAACAAGCACCACAAATGTAACAATTACGAGAAGCTCAGAAGAAAGTTGAGAAGCAAACTCGAACCTTGCTACATAACCTGCGTTTAGAACATTTTTCCATTATAACCATGGAGAAGATATGTTTGTTTCTATTTCTCTACCTCATACAACTTCCATGGGGTCAGAAATGTTCCTTAATGCGTCATCCCCTTTTTTCAAGATCCTTGGTCCCTTTCCAACAACGAAAAAATACGTTTCGCAAACTTTATATTTTATATATATATATTATATATATATATATATAATATATATATATATATATATTGTGTGTGTAAGTGTGTGTGTGTCTATGTATGTATGTACTTCTAGCGGATTTTGGTAAACACCTCTCTCTCGAACGGGTTAATATTTTTAAATCAAACATGGTACAAAAGTCAACCTTGGGGAGAGCACAAACCCCATTAAAAACCAGTAAAGGGTTGTATTTATGCGTGCTGAATTTTTATTACATATAATTTTTATCCGCGCACTACCTAAAAGCCTTTTACGTTCTACCAGTGGTACGCGTACCAAACTTTGAGAACCCCTGCTCTAGCGTAATCATAGGGGAGTTATTTGTAACACAGACACACACACACATTTAGACATCCACTGAAAACGCTATTAAAGAGCCTGAAAGAGTTAAATATGATAAAATCTCCTTTTCAACTACTTAAGAAGAACGCAATACTTTTTCTGTCTTAACCTACGGCCGTAAAAAGAAAAAAAAAGTTAAACAACTTTCTTTATTTTATTATTGCATCCCATGTTTTTAAGCAAATAATAAAATAAGTTTGCATTAATAACTCATCATTATTAAGTTATTTGAAATTGTGTAACTTGAAGAATAGAGAAGAATAATTTAATAAAAAGAAATAAGAAGAAGAGGCAGGAAGTAATCTAAGTTAGGAATTGTCAGTTCTAACTTATGTAACTGCCAAACTTTTTATTTTTATATTCTTCACGAGTAACAACGTACAACTTTTTTTAAAGTTTTATCTCGCTTCTCTTTTAATTTTATTTCTTTTTAAATTAATTACTTTTAAAATAGTGTATATTTTATTTTTATTTATTGTAATTATATTTTTATTTTAATTCTACGAAATTAAAACGTAGTGTCTCACAATACAAATAAATTACAATTATAACTGGAGCAATACTGTTGCGTCACTGTATTGCACTTTATTTTTAAATTGCTTTATCTTAAGGTATGTAATTTCAAATGAGTCACTGTAAAACATTAGAAAAAAAGAAATTAAACTTTAGAAGGTATAAAAAAACAAGAGTCCTGCGCCCTATTCTTATGCCTTAGACTTATTCGCTCTGCTTTATAAGCGATATAAGGGAATTTCCTAATGCATTAGCCAAATGATTTAGTGCAACCTTAGAATAATACTATATATACAAGGAGCACTACTGATAACACGAAAGGCGGTTCACTGGTGTATATTGTTCACTAACAATATACAATATTTTAAAAAAAAGTTGGCAATTCTTCCGGTTGCTGAATTATTATGTTCTATTATTAATTAATGATTGATTATTCATAAAATACTAATATAAATATCGTTTCATTGCAATATTTTAAATTGTATTTTAATGTTTTTAATTAAAATTATATTAAAAGTAGTCCTCGTCAACTAAGTGTAGATTCTTGTATTCCGCCACCCTTTTGCCATCTAAGACCGGTTTTATTACATACTAAGCAGGTGTTTTAAGTTATTATATTTGTTCTTTACGATCTTTCTTCATTAATAGATATTTATGACACATATTTAAAATAATGTTTTGTTGTTAGGGTGGTACCACTACTTAAGTCCACCATTCAACCGGCTTTCGTGTTATCAGTAGAATTACATTGTGTTTACGGTCCTGTGCTCCTTCTATATATAGTATTATTCTAAGAGTGCAACAAAATCATGATTTGTTTGGACTGTAATATAATATGTAAATCTTCACTAAATAATGATAAATACAGGCAGTAAAAACTATTGAACTGAAAAACTGTTTTACGTGTTGTGTCACACAGAAAATTGGCGCAAATCACAACAATGTTAACTGTTTGGTTGACAGTTTCGGAGAAGCGCAACTAGTGATCTTATAAATTTGATCACCGTTGGTCTCTGGGCTTGCCACAGCATGATGGCGGTAAGAGAGCATCGTTGGTCTCTGGGCTTGCCAAACATGATGTCGGTAAGAGAGCACCGTTGGTCTCTGGGCTTGCCACAGCATGATGGCGGTAACAGAGCATCGTTAGTCTCTGGGCTTGCCACAGCATGATGGCGGTAAAAGAGCACCGTTGGTCTCTGGGCTTGCCAGCATGATGTCGAAAGAGAGCACCGTTGGTCTCTGGGCTTGCCACAGCATGATGGCGGTAAGAGCACCAAACGTTGCTGGTAAATATTTTACATTACATTCGAGGCTCTGTCGGCGCCCTGATAAGTTAGACGTATCGAAACAGAGTGGGACATAACAATATGTCGATCCATGATGACGAATATCGAATAATTCAACAGTTCCCAGATGTAGCATTGCATTTTACTCATTAAATTTTTTAGGTGTCTAGGAAAATTATATTGTGTTAACTATTCATGTTTTACAAAACTCGGTAGAATTAAATGAAATAATTCAATATTTGCTGCTTATAAATAATTTTGTATTTTAGTAATAATAAATTCGCTTAAAAATTAAGGACTTTCTGACTGTTTTCGCAGTGAGGTTGTTAGTACAGGTAGAATAAAATGCGGTAGTGAAATTAGTAAAAATATCTCTCTTACAAAGATCCTTGGTCCAGGGGTAAATTGGACAAAGTGAAATAGGAAATTCCCCGGAGACATCATCTGGGGACGTTTCTAGGACAAGAGGAAACCCGACGACAATTTCAGGCGGGACTTATCTCTTGGGACATCGAGGGGCGTACTAGGGACATGGGGAACGGAACAAGGAATTTCAGACAATCGATTTCCACCCTTCAAGCAATGTTTAGACAGCTAATTGATTCTCTCTACAAATTCTAAAGACGTTCCTCAACCATAAAAGAGACTGATAAACCAAAATAAATAAAAAAAACCTTTCTCTACAAACCATATTTACTTTTCTTTTTACTTCCGGTAAGAAAGAAAGTTGTCGAAAAACATGATATTTCCACCCGAAAATCTCAATGTTTTTGTAAAATCAACAAGAGTGCTTCTTCAAACAAATTTTATTTTAATCATTTTTAAGATAGATTAATCCTATTCTTGAATTCTTATTCTTGTGAATAAGATATATTATTCACAAGAAGAATATATCAGATATATTATTTTTCCATTATTTAGTGGAGTTTAAATTAGATGCTAATCCGGCACAAGTAGTAAATGCTACTGCTGTCCATGCTACTGCTGTCATGCTACTGCTGTCATGCTACTGCTGTCCATGCTACTGTTGTACATGCTACTGCAGTCCATGCTGCTGCTGTCCATGCTACTGCTGTCCATCCTACTGCTGTCCATGCTACGCAGTACCATGCTAGACTTTGAAAGCTTCATATGACAATCTTATGGAACTGCGTGTCCAGCATATGTAAGTCAAAAGCTAAACAAGCGATCAGATTAATTTTTTTTATCGTGTTCGCCATAGCTATCTATATTGGCGGATGCCATTTACAACGTACACATAGCGTATTTTACAGGTGATCGTATTCCATACACATTTAATACGATTTGGTTCTTGCACCGTATTTGTTTAGTCAATCGAGTGAGATTACGTGATAACTGATCCCGCCAAATCATCGCGTCTTTTATGGTGAAGGTTCACTTTTGGTTATAAAAAAGTTTAAAATAAAATATATATTTAATTATTCGTGATATTTTGCATAATTATAAAGTGACACTAAAAAAATATATTCCAAAAGTAATTTGATAAAAAACAATAAAATTTAAGTGAAATAGAGTGAACTAAAAGTTTGACGTAAATGTTATGCGTTAAATACGATCGCCTCTAAAGGTACATACAGCGTATCGGGGGATCCATTTAGAGTCCATCTCCCTAGTTCTAGCGCATCCAATTGGATTCCATCCGCATGGTTCATACATCTAATATTACTGTACTTTGATGTCGTACTTAATACGATCCGCAGATTTATAAGTGTGTGTGAACGTACTAATTGATGCTAGAATAATGTCTAATTTTTAACTTAATAAGTTACAACTCTTCCCTTTCTAATTTAAAGCAGGAAAGCGAAACTTATTTGAAAGCAGTTGTGGTAATGCGGATGTGAGGTATGTGTGGGTGTATATGTATGTGTATGTGTGGGTGTATGTGTATTTTTATAGTAATGTGTGAGAGTAATTTAAACGAAACCTGGTGCAATATTCAAGGGTGATTACTTTCAGGAATGAAGATTTTAAACCCAACCACAATTTATTTTGCAGGAATAAATGATGAAATTTCATTAGAGGTAAAAATAATTAAAGTTTAGTTTCATATTAGGCAGCTATAATTTTTTATTATACCTTCCAACAATGATTATTACTTCAAAAAAACAACAATACATTTATGCACTGTCGGTTTAGCCTAATCTTCTGTGTTCAAGGTGGTATTAGGCATTCCACGGCTAATAGCTAATTTCAAACCAAGAAAGAATATTCAACATCAATTCGTCACACTTGTTAATTGAAACATATTTGCCATATCTAATTATTTTGCTGGCATCAGCCAGCACAAATATACTATCATGGAATTCGTGGAATCAATATCAGATCACAAACGACAAACCCAATTAAACTGCAAATGGTAAGGAAAATATTCAAAACATATTTCTATAATTCTAAAAGAAACAATTAACTACTTCTGTAAAGTTAAAATAAACACTTAAATATAACTAAGCACATAGAACACCAAAAGTTAATAGTATTTACATTTGAACTATCATTAGCATGCTTTTGATACCTCTATGAGTAGAAACTACATTAAATTGATACCACCTTAGTATTTTACTAATTTACTCAATGTTTATTTTGTAAGAAATTCAAGGAATGGAAAATGGATATAATATATTATATATATATATATATATATATTATATATATATATATATATATATATATATATACATACTAATGTCGTTATTATTGTATGCTACAGTCAACCCTAAAGATGGCTACTTAAAAAAGTTGCAAAGCTCTACGCTCAGATTTTCTGTAAAACTACGTGGGAAACTGGAGCATATGTTGCAATATAAACCTTCTAAGAGCATACACTTAATAATCAAGCGAACCTCAAAGCAGCTTTAGCGTCGGTGCAATTAATTTGAAATATTAAGTGTGTTTATTTTCTGACTGCAATCCCTAAGGTGAAATCGTAGTGCAGATATATGTATATATATATATATATATTATATATATATATATATATATATATATATATATATATATATATATATATATTATATATATATATATATATATATATATATATTATATATATATATATATATATATATATGAGAATTTGCTAGATATTTTGGATATTTTGTTGTCTCAGGGATAACTCTAGAAAACTTCATTCAGGTATAGACGAAATTAGCACGAAATTAATTCTCATGAAAACCTTTTTGCTAAGAGTGTATTACTTCAATAACCTAGTTTATGAAATTATCAATATTCTAAAAAATTGCTAAAATAGGGAGAAATTGTATCCAATATGATATCATAATTCATGTTCTTGAGTCTTTTGAATCTATTGATACCAAATTCATCTTAATCGTAAGAAAATAACACAAAAATATTTCTCTTTAAAAAGCATCTCATAAAAATCTTTATAAAATATCAGGAAAAGTTAAGAGAATAGAGAGCAAAATGAAAAATGAAAACATGTTTGCCAACGTGCTTAAAACTCTACGCTCAGATTTTCTGTAAAACTACGTGGGAAACTGGAGCATATGTTGCAATATAAACCTTCTCAAAGCATACACTTAATAATCAAGCGAACCTTGAAGCAGCTTTAGAATAATATGACTTACATTTTTTGTAAATATATATATTTTTTTTATTCTCATTGCGTTTAAATTCATTTCTACAGTCTCGTTAACTCGCACTAAAAATGCTAGTTTCTTCCGTCAGCTTATCACATAGGGATTCGTCATATTGATAATTACATTGGTTAAACGGGAAACCAAGGCTGGAATGGTGCCATACTTTTAACTTTTTCTCAAGTATACCGTATAAGAAAAATATTGCGTTTGCAAAAGATCTGAAACCGGAATTACACCTGAATTAACCTAAATTATCTGAATTAATTTAAAAATTTTTGTACACTCATAGTTTTAGTTATTTCATTAATTTTGAAATGGTAGTTAGATGGATTCTAGTAAACCACTGGAGAGAAAAATGTAAGATGTAAGAAAAAGCTTGAATCATTTTAGAATACATTACATTATTCTAAGTTAGTGTATATATAAAACTTTTTAAATATTGTTGTTGTACTTAAAAAAATAAATAAAGAGAAAAAAACTGGAGCTGCATGAAAGCTGTATCCTCTCTGTACAGCCTAGCGCATGTAATTTATCATAGAGCACACACTCTATATAAAAATGAATTATCCGTTTCAGCTGTTTTAAGGCATCTTAAGAGGTTTTCACAAAGTTGTCTTAGTTAATGAGTATATGCTAAAGAATTGAAACGGTTGGGCTAGATGAACTGGGCATACATATATAACATTAGTTATATATGTATTGATATGTTCCATACATGTTTTGCCAGATGTATACATTTTTTTTAATCAATAAGATTATTTTATATTCGTAGATATAAAATTTACTAGATTCACTGAAGGAAAATTGGCTAATGAAGACAGACTAGTTAAAGTTACGTTTTTCTACTAAATTTATGATACATGTTTGTCGTAAAGAAAAGTTTATTTAGTCTGATTGTAAAATACCAAATTCCAAAGTATTGGCACTGATTGAATATCGATATATCGATTTATAACATTAATTAAAACTTAAGTGGGGATTCATTACTTGAAATAACAGTGGGTAAACAATATAAGATACATTAAACTTTAATGTTTACCAATCTTAAAAATCAAAACAATTAATTTCTATTTTATTTATTTATTTATTGTTTTTTTGGTCTTGTTTTATTAAGTCAAAGGCATTGCGAAATATAATGTACGTTTGTTAAACAAACTGAGTAAATTTCGATATATCGATACTTACCATACTCGTTAAAGCATAGAGCGGGTAATTTTGAAATATTATAAAGTATTGTTGTTAAAGAATTAACATAGAAAGTTAAATCTTCGGCAGACCATAAGAATACATTAGTATACCGTAAAGGATAAAATATAAAATAAAATATTTAGATTATATAGAAGTTAATACACATTATATTTATAGATATAATTAGTGAAGTAAAAAGTAAGGATAAGTTATCAAATAAAATTATAATTAATTAGAGATTTTTGCATGAACATAGAATTTGTGAATGTACAATGTGTTTAGATTTGAAAATTATTAATTAAATAGTATTGTTAACGGGAGGTACGGGCGTATTTAAGTATATAATATAGATTAGGTGTATATCTTAAATAATTATTAAACAGATTGTTGATTAATTGTATTTTAAAATTTGTGTTTTTTTGTAATATTATTTAGGTTATATTAATAAAATTTGAAACAAAATGGATAAAAGTGAGATGGTAGAAATGTTAAACCAATTTAGTAAGCAAATAAACGAAAAAATAGATGGAGGAAACAAGAATTTGTTAGAAACCATGGAAAGGATTGAAAATATACAAAAAGAAAATGAAAGAAAAATAAATGATAATTCTAATTCGATAAGGTACTTACAAAGAAACTTAAATCGAAATAATATAATGATTTATGGAATAAAGGAGAAAAAACCCGAAAGCTATAGACAGCTTGAATTAGAAGTTATAAATACAATAAAAGAGTTGCTAAACATTCAACTATGTGAGAGGGACATTGATTTTTTAGGAAGACATGGTCCAAAATTTAAAGAAGACAGACCAATTCGCATGATATTTGTAAGAAACGTCACAAAAATGGAAATATTAAGTAGGAAAAGTAGGTTAAGGGGAACAAACATTTTTGTAGATGAAGATTATCCTCCAAATGTGGTTTGAGTGAGGAAAGATCTTGCTAGCAAAATGCGTGAAGCAAGAGGAAATGGTAAATATGCCATAATAAAGTACGATAAGTTAATTATCGAAGACAGGAAATATCCCGATAGTAGCCAGAAATATGGAAAGAGGACCTTTGATAAAACTAAGTCACCACCACAGTATTCTAGTGAGAAATACGTGAGAAATCTTAACTATGACACTAGAGGTCTAGATGAAAATACCGCTAAAAGATTTAATGCCAGCTTAGACTCGTATTTTGGAAATAATATAAATACAAATAACAATTTTACTCACCGTTCAGAAATAAGAAGAGAAATTGAAAACCAGAAAAGTCCACAGAAAATCGGAAATATGATCTTAGAAAAACACGCAGAGACTGAGCTTGAAAAAAATGAGGAAACACAGGTAGCGGTGAACGAAAAAGAGAGAAACAATTTTGTAAATAGTAATATAACTGGGTCGAATAGCAACTTTGGATTTTCGCAGAACCCGATTTCGAACTTATTTGGCTATGGTTTTTCAAGTCAAAGTAAGGAAAAAGATAAAATGCCAACAGAAAAAGATCACGAGATAATAGAAAAATCAAGAGACACTGTAACCACGAAAAAAGATGGGACAGCATAGCAACTAATGAAAATTAATTGCCATATAAGTACAATGAAAGATAAGAAAGTAGATTATCTTGAGAGAAACAGAAGCTATAATACAAATAAAGATAAGGTCAGTAGTAAGAGTAGCAAAATCGATAAAAATAGTAAAGAAAATAATGTCAATACAAAAAAATTGAATAAAGAGAGAAAAATAAATAAAAACAAATTAAGAAATTCGAAGAAGAACGTAAATGAAAACATGTACGATATTAAACTAGAGGAAAATAAATACTCTGAAAAAAGAAATGGCAAAAATAAAAAGAATGTAGTTTTTTTCACGTATAATTGCCGGACGCTAAAAGACAAAAATAAATTATTAGAACTTTTAGAAGTTACTGAGAAGATGGATTGGGATATTTTAGGATTATGCGAGGTAAGAAGAGCAGGAGAGCATATTGTGACATTAGAAGATAATAAAGAAATCTATTGGAACGGGAATGGATCTCTAGGTGGCACTGGATTCCTAATTAATAATAGAAATCAAAAGAATATTGTATGCTATAAATCATACAGTCATAGAGTATCAAAACTCATATGGAAGCTGGATAGCGGATGTGGAGGAGGAAGAATGAAGGTGATTCAGGTGTATGCTCCCACCACTGCTGCGAGTGATGCAGAGATGGAAGAGTTTTACAGTATGTTACAGACAGCCGTAAATGAAGACTTATGTAAATATACCATAATTATGGGTGATTTCAACGCCAAAATAGGTTGCGATAGAGATAGCAAGAGTGACGCAGTAGGGAAATTCGGTTATGGAAATAGAAACTCTAGAGGAGAGGATTTGATTGAGTTCTCAGAAGGAAATAACTTCTACGTAATGAATAGCTTTTATAATAAACCAAATGAAAAGAAATGGACTTGGATGAGCCCAGATGGTGAATCAAAAAATGAAATAGATCTGGTAATTAGTGATAACAAAGCCATTATAAAAGATGTTGAAGTTGAAGAAAGACTGGATATAGGAAGTGATCACAGGGCGGTAAAAGTGTTGCTGGAATTAACTAAACATAAACGTAACTGGTTAAAGAATTATAATGTAAAAAATGTGAAACTTTCTGAAGACGTTAAAAGTATCGATTATGAGAAAACCCTAAAACAAGAAATAAGTAAAATAAAAGTTCAAGAACACATGCAAGAAATAAACGAGTTTGAAAATAAATTATGCGATGCTATAAAAGTACTACAAATAAAATAATGAACAATAAAATTGAATCAAAATCAAATAATAAACTACCTAGAGATATTAAAAGGTTACTAAGAAAAAGGATGAGGTTAAAAAGAAAAGAGAGAGACAAAATAGAGAGGGCAGAGTTATCAAAAGTAATTAGACAAAAGATGAGAGAATGGAGTGATAAAAAGAAAGTTGATAAGTTAAATAAAGTTGTAGAGAGCGGAGAAAGTTTGCGTAATTATTGGAAATCACAGGCACTAGGAAAAGAGAAAATCACTGGGATGAAAGACAAAGATGGAAATTTAAAAAACGAAAACGGGGAAATAATAGAGATAATTGCTGGTTTTTATGAAGAACTATATGCAGATAATTATGAAAATAGTAATTTAGTTTCAAGCAACAGAATAGGAAAGACTGATACTATCAACACAAATAATAGTGAAATAGGAGATGAAACTGAAATACCGGAAATAACCAAAGAAGAAGTGGAAAGGGTTGTGAAAAAACTAAAAAAAGGCAAGGCTAGTGGAAACGATGGCATATCCGGAGAAGAGATAAAAGCAGGTGGAGAGACGCTGATATTAGAACTGCAGAAATTGTTCAATTTATGCTTAAGAAGAAGAGAAGTGCCGAAGGCGTGGTATGAAGCTGAGCTGGTTTTACTTCACAAGAAAGGCGATAGATTTAATATAGAGAACTACAGGCCATTAAGTCTTTTATCTATCATGTACAAACTTTTCATGAACATCATCTCTCTAAGAATAGAAAAAGACTTAGACAGAGACATAGAGGATACACAAACAGGATTTAGGAAAAACATGTCCACTCTTGATAATATTTTTGTAGTTAAGCAATTGATTAGGCGAGCTCACGATTTAACAGTCCATTAATCTTAATTTGCGTAGATTTTAAGAAAGCCTTTGATTCAGTGCTGAAGGTTACGTCATAAGATGCCTCAAGGAAAGCGGAATCGACGAAGCATATGTAAAGATTTTTGAGAATTTTACGAGGAGGCCACGTTAAATGTTAGAGTAGGAAAGGAGTTTAGAAAAATCAAAATTAGAGAGGAATCAGACAGGGTGACGTGTTATCAGGGAAAATTTTCATTAGGATATTAGAGACAGTTTTCAAAAGGCTAAATTGGGAAGGGAAAGGAATTAAAATAAACGGCAGATATCTTAATATCCTAAAATTTGCCGATGATGTCATAATTGTGTCAGAGAGTTATGATGAGGCGAAAATTCTATTGAGGGAACTGATTGTAGAAGCAAAGAGAATCGGACTCGAAATAAATATTGACAAAACTAAAATTATGTCAATAAATACTGAAAAAAATAGAAATGAAATAAAAGTTAATGATAATAAAATAGAGGAGGTAGATGAATACATATACTTGGGAACTCTTATAAATATCAAGGAAAGAGAGAGTGAAAAGGAAATAGGGAGGAGAATATGCTTAGGATGGAGGAGCTTTAACAGGTACAGGTATTTGTTCAGGTCAGGTGTAAGTATGGTTTCAAAAAGAAAATTATGGAACGCCTGTATTCTACCAGTGTTACTGTATGCATGTGAAACGTGGGCTATATCAGAAAAGGTAATGAAAAAGATGAGAGTTACACAGCGCATGATGGAGAGAAGCATGTTAAAGATAAGTAGGAAGGAAAGGAAATCAAATGTTTGGATTCGGAATGAGACTGGATTAAGAGATATAGGTGAGATAATGGTAGAGAGAAAGTTTATTTGGAGCGGGCATATTATAAGGGTAAAAGATGAGAGGTTTACAAGGGAGATGATATGTTGGTATCCGAGAGATAGGAAAAGGAAAAAAGGAAGACCGAGCGTAAGGTGGGATGAAGAGATGAGAAAGATAAGTGATATGAGTTGTACTTGGCAGAGAATAGCTTTGGAGAGAGAGGAATGGAAGAGATTGAGAAAGGTTTACTGTGATGTATATTTGTATAGGAACTAAAAATCATTTCTAATTTTAATAAAATCAAATTATAATGTTAAGTTAAAATTTATTTACTTTATTATAAGTCAGCATGTAATAAAATTAAGTAATATTGTTAATTGTTAATTTAAAGTTATAATCGATAAGTACAAAATTTAAAGTTAATAATGATAAAAATAAAAATTAGTTATTAATTTACACATACATATGTATATATATGTGTATGTGTGTGTATGTATGTAGATATGTGTGTGTATGTATGTATATGTGTATGTATATGTATATATATGTATGTGTATAAAAATGTATATATATGTATGTATAAGTGTGTATGTGTGTGTATATGTATATATGTGTATGTAGATGTATGTGTGTGAGTGTATGTAGGAGATCATAGATATATGTAGTTTACTATAAAATATAGATACAGAGGAGATATAATATGTATATATAAATTAAATGATATATAAATAATTGATAAAATAAAATATATAAAATATTGAGTTTATAAATTGGTATAAATCATAAATATAAAGGTATTAAATATACTTATCGACTAATTTATTAATTTATTTATTACATTAGCACTAGTAACTCAACCCCTAGCGGGATACCTCGGCATTAGCCGATATAGAATCATTATAAAGTTTGTATGTAATATTAAAAATATGCATAATTATAAAGATGATATTATTATTGTAATGATTTATTAAAGGTTATTATTATATTTATTTATTTATTCTCTTTAAAAAGCATCTCATAAAATCTTTATAAATATCAGGAAAGTTAAGAGAATAGAGAGCAAAATGAAAGTGAAAACATGTTTGCCAACGTGCTTAAAACTCTACGCTCAGATTTTCTGTAAAACTACGTGGGAAACTGGAGCATATGTTGCAATATAAACCTTCTCAAAGCATACACTTAATAATCAAGCGAACCTTGAAGCAGCTTTAGAATAATATGACTTACATTTTTTGTAAAATATATATATTTTTTTTTCTCATTGCGTTTAAATTCATTTCTACAGTCTCGTTAACTCGCACTAAAAATGCTAGTTTCTTCCGTCAGCTTATCACATAGGGATTCGTCATATTGATAATTACATTGGTTAAACGGGAAACCAAGGCTGGAATGGTGCCATACTTTTAACTTTTTCTCAAGTATACCGTATAAGAAAAATATTGCGTTTGCAAAAGATCTGAAACCGGAATTACACCTGAATTAACCTAAATATCTGAATTAATTTAAAAATTTTTTGTACACTCATAGTTTTAGTTATTTCATTAATTTTGAAATGGTAGTTAGATGGATTCTAGTAAACCACTGGAGAGAAAAATGTAAGATGTAAGAAAAAGCTTGAATCATTTTAGAATACATTACATTATTCTAAGTTAGTGTATATATAAAACTTTTTAAATATTGTTGTTTGTACTTAAAAAAATAAATAAAGAGAAAAAAACTGGAGCTGCATGAAAGCTGTATCCTCTGTACAGCCTAGCGCATGTAATTTATCATAGAGCACACACTCTATATAAAAATGAATTATCCGTTTCAGCTGTTTTAAGGCATCTTAAGAGGTTTTCACAAAGTTGTCTTAGTTAATGAGTATATGCTAAAGAATTGAAACGGTTGGGCTAGATGAACTGGGCACACTGTGGACTAGTCATATATGCCTTCATATACGAAGGGTGTGATTCTTAGGTAATTGAGAGTGTCAAACCGTTTGGGTGGATTAGTTAAGTAAAGCTTGAGTTGGGGAGAAACGCTAATATTGCCCTACGGGTTTAAGCGTAAAAAATTAAGCATGTCATTCGATAAAAATTGAACTAATGCTGATAATGAGCTGAAACTTGGCACATATCATGGTCTCATATATGACTACATGACTGCTAAATCTCATATTGATCAAAACATTTTTCCTCGTTTTACGAATTTTAAAAATTTTCTCTGAGCCATTATTGCCAGTTAATGGCGTCATAATAAAATTATTTTTCAGATAACACAACTATAGCTGTAGACTGATTTTGTACCAAGTTTCAACTCTCTAGCATAAATACACTGGCAGCTACGATGATAACAGGCACTCACACTCATACAGACCGATTTAATTTCCAAATCTTTTTGTTTGACATTATTACAATACTTTATTTATACATTTATACTTTATTTATTTTTATTTATACTTTACTTTATACTTTACTTTATTACCATATACTAACTGCATAATTGAGGAAAAAGTAAGGATAAAATTATTAAAAACGGGCCTCTCCCAAAAAAAAAACCGTTTTACACTCTTAAAATTTATTTTTCCTGAAATAGTTAAAAATTTAACTCTTATCATTTATAAATTCTTAGTTATATTTCCTCGGCGAAAAAAAATTGTACCATAACTCATTATAATTTGTGTAGATTATTCTCGCTGGTTATTTTAGAAAATTTGCCTTTGTGAAATATTATCGCAAAAAAATGCTTTCATGCCGACAAAGACAGGAATACAGAAAGGGAATGTTTGAAACTGTTTTTTTGAACAATGGTTTTTACGGCCCCTAAACTCTTGACTCTCGAGTTGAAATTGAACGCCCTACTGAATACGAATGAATCCCTAGCAGTATAATTTCGCTATTAGTGACTTTTTAGTAAAATTTTCACTACAATAGCCCCCCCTCTTAGGCTGAATTTAAACATACCTCTTAGTTTAATAAAATACATTTTTATCTCTTTCTCATATAATTTGTAAGGAAAATTTAACAACAAGCAGGTGTTTTAAAGTGGAAATTCGTCTTACTTCCTCAGTTTATGTTTTCCGACGTAATGAGACAAAAATACTGCTGAGTTCTAATCTTTAACACTTCTCTCTTTTATTTCACTTCATTTATTTTCATTTCAGTGTGCTTCTTTTTCTTACGATTAATTCTTTGACTTTTATTTTATTATTTATTGTAAGTTTGTTTTTAAGGAGAGTAAATTATGACGCGCCACTAATCCTCAACTAAAATGGCTCCCGATTACAGCGCAATGCAAAAACTAAACTTTGAACAAAGACTTAATTTTTTTATTACAATAATAGCTCTTTATGCAAAGTACGAAATACATTTATACAGCTCAAGCTTACATTTTCTTTAAGGCTTTGCCTTGCTGGCGAAGGAGAAAACTTCATTTGTGGTGGATTCTGTATTTAAATTTACGCGCTATTTTATTTTTCCGCTATCTATTTGTATCATATGTGATATACGTTAGCTGATAAGAGAGAATGCTTCCGCGCTAAAAAGAAAACGTTCCTCACTGTTTGTCGTACCCCGTTCACGATCGTTACTGCGTCCGCTACAAAGTTTAAATATCAGGTACTTACCGCTTTATATTCTCTCAAATATTATATCACATATCTTATACCTTATTCATACAGTCTTCTTGCTAATAATTTTCTTTTTGAAAGCACTAACGTGCCAGAGGCCTAACAAGTACGCTGATAAAATAACTGAGACGCTCGTTGTGACCTCCAATTTGCTCCCAAGGCTTAGACACCGAGGAGAAATTTATTATACTCCTCAGGCTCATTCCATTTTACTGCCTGATTATCTTGTTAATTTTTTCGCACGAGGAAAATTGCAGAAAAAGGGAAAGAAAAATGCACGAAAACAGCGTTTTGTCAACAGTGTTAGGGCTCAGGGTCTACCTAATACAACAAAAACTCCCTCCGACCAACTTCTAAATCCTAGCCTGGAACCGTTATTCACATTACTTCAGGCTATGTCTTATCTTAAGCCATTCTTATCTTAAGACATTAGGGCCCACCATAGAGATATCTATTAGAGGAGGCATAGCCTATCCCAATACATTGAGAAGCCTGAAACATCTTTTGGGACTTTGTGTAACCCCATTAAAACCTCCTTCAAGTGTAATTTAAGGTTATTATAAATCAATTGATTTTGGCTTTCTACTCATTGTTAGTGTTTTGATTTGTATTTTTAACATTCTCTTATATTTTATTGTAATTTTGTACTGATTATTTGACCGTACATAAAATCAAAAGTGGTCAGGTTACTTTTTCGATGTTTCACAATTTAATCTATAGGGCTTCTCTAGTATGAGGATTGTGATAGATGTGATTGGGTGCGTTTTTGCCCCTTGCAAGTTGTAACTAATTAAGATACTATGGTAAGGATTTAATTTCAGTTCATTATGATTACAATTTCAATATAATACAATAACTTTATGTCAGTAAAGTATTTTTTTGCAATTATATTTACTTGGCGATTATTTATTGTCATGATGGAAGAAATGATACGCTGTAAGTACTGTATAGTTGAGTTTGAGTTAATGTATTTTTAATTTAATAAAGATTGTAGGGCACTAGTATTTTAATGCTCATATTTCTCCTTGAAGGTCCGATCCCATAGTTTTCTATGTCATAGGTGCCCGAGCACCTATTGGCATGTAGCATGCCAATGAAGCATGCACTATTAAAAAACAATAGAGGTATCCCGGGGTGATCTTGATGAGGTCTAACGCTCAAACCGTTTAAGCTATGAGTGAACCCTATGAACACTTGTATGTTCCATCCAAAAAACTCGTTTTCTTCCAAAATTAAAAACTTCAACTTTTTAAAGCTTATAAAAGAATATCCAGGAATATAATAAGCATAATTTTCATGATTAAAAATTATTCAAAAGTAAAGCTAACCTGGCTTAAGGACTCAAAGCAATCGCTGATCTGCTCGGTATGTATAGAATGAAGGAAAGCTTCGTACTGCTCTAATTTAGTTAACCTATGAAGAAGGTTCTGAAGAAGCAGCGAAACTTCCTGTCTGACTGGTCCCTCTACAGAGACGCACCTGTGCGCCACTTCCCGAACATGACTCATGACTCTTTCGTCCCTGAAGTCGTATGGAAACGTTTCAGACCACTCTGATAAAAATCGGATAAGATGTTCCGGTGGCTCTTCGCTCTGCAAAAGAAATAAGGGAATTTCAGTATACTAAGGTCATAAATACCCAAGATGAGAAAATATTGTCGATGCGGGTGAATTTATCTGGACTTACTCCTCCCTATTGGAATCTCTTGAGTTACTATATTTAACAACCACAACACCAAACGTTTTATTAAGAAAATAGAGTCAGTCTAATCTTATCACTTTACTATAAAAAAAGCACTCATTTCTTAGAGTCTTGTAACTTTCTTGCATTTTATATCTCAAAAAGATGTCTAAACTTAGCCAAGTGATTTGGAGTAAACTAATGCTTATAACCTAATCAGAAGTAACCTAAACTAACAGTACAATAGACCTCCAGTACAATAGACCTTTGGTCGCAATGCAAATGGGATCCATCCTCGACTTTAACCTAGTCTCGTAGCAGCCTGGGCGATAGGGGAAGGGGGGTTGTCCACTTGGAAACAATGTCGCTACTCTCTGAAGAATTAATTTTTAGCAGACTTCCCTTAATGTTGAGGGAATCATCGCCCCCTTAACAAGAGTTGCCAGGCAACAAAGCCTCCTCTAACCCCATTCAACAATTATCGAAACAAAAACAACAATTATCAACAATTATCAATTGTTTTTTGGAGAACAATTATCATTGTTCTCCAAAAAAAGCACCTGGGATTTTATAGGTGATCTCTATATTTTTTGATGATGCTGAAACCGAATCTGAAGTCAATATTTTTCCATCTCGGACAGTTTTCCCGGAAAATCCACTTAAAGCCAAAAAAATGGCAAATTGGGGCCACTTTTGACCCATCCAAAAAATAAAAATATTTTTCATTGGGTGTATTTTTTCGACTGAACCTATCTCAACAAGAATCCAAAGTCAAAAAAATTTTGCCAGTCCCACTTTTCCGATTAAAAATAAAAATGTAAATTAAAAATAACAGTATATCACTCCTTAATGACAGGCATTATTTTTATGCCTCCCTCATGCAATTAAGGAAAACATTATCCTACTTTGATTAGACAAAAAGAAAAAAGAAAAATGTGATCCCCCCCTTTCAACCCACCTAGGCACCTCTCTCTCACTTGCAATATAACATATTTTGTGCTCCCTTATTTGAATTAGAGAGGCATAATCCTTGAGAGGATTAGGCATTTCCTTCCTAAAGGAAACCTATTAGGAATACATCTAACCTTAAGGAGGAAAAATTGCTATTTTTAATCAATTTTTTGGATGGGTCAAATTTAGGGTCAAAATTGGCCCAAAACTGCAATTTTTCCGGGAAAACTGTATGAGATGGGAAAACTTCGACTTCAGATTCAGTTTTAACACCATTGAAAATATCAGCTATAAAATCCTAGGTGCCTGAACTTTTGTTAAAATTTGTAGAACAAAACTAATGTTTGGAGGTAATCTTTGTTATAAGTACAAGTGAATCCCACATTTCGCGGGCAAATGAAGCGAATTTGACCTTATTATTGTTCCTGACGTAACCCATTTTACTTTTTATCAAATACCAAGGAAGGCACAAAAGAGTTGTGCCTAGTATAATAGTTTTTAGTTATACTAATTAAAAACAATTTTTTTCTTATAAACCAACGGTGTTATTAGCAATGTAAACAATGAAATAAATAAAAATAAATTATAAATTAATTATAAAACAACTAAGAATAAATATGTTAGAAGTATTGATTTTCACATAGAGAAACATGTACATAAAATAATATAAAATTCATATTATAGTTGACTGTAAATCATATTTATTACTCAGGGAAAGCTTTTACAAATATTATGGAAACGAAAAATATATTAAGCGGTGGTTGATAAATGGTGTAGGGTTCAATATTTAGTCATATTTCCCTTTAACATAACTTTTAAGGGCGGCAACAAATTGGAATTAAATTGAAATTTATGATTTTTATCCAATGAATTTGTTTTGTCAAATGAGACGAAGTTTGTGTACATTTTTTAATTTGTATAAAAAAACGGGTACAGGGTATTTCAGAACTTTTCCTCATCACATCGGATTCGCTACGCTCATCCTCCTTACTTTGGACTCGCTTCGCTCCTCCACAGAAAGTATAAAATTTGCCAAACATAAAGTACAACTCTTGTTGTATTGTGTCCGTATTATTCCAGCGGTCACCCATCCAGGCACTAGCCATGTTCAATGCTGCTTAACTTTTCGAACAAAATCATGTATAAACTTTTCGTATTAAAACGATACTTAGTGTAATTTATTACGTATTCACGCTTAAACCGAATTTCGACTGAATTAGATTATTTTCCGATTACAATTTAAAAAAAACGCACACAAGTCATCTGATAAAAATTGAACTAATGATGATAATGAAATGAAACTTGGCACAAATTTTAGTCTTTTTTATAGCTACATGCGTGCGAAATATCAATCTGAACGCATAATATTTTTTTTTTAATTTTGGTGTTATTATTGCGCGTTAATGACGTAATGAAAAAATATTTCCACAACAGCACAACAACAGCTATAGACTAATTCTTGTACAAAGTATTAAATTTAACTCTCTAGCATAAATACACTGGGAACTACGATGATAACACACACACACACATACAGACAGGCAAATTAGTGAAATCTAATCTGGAGATCTTAAAAACACGCAAAACGGATAATTCCAATTTTACAAAGAAAATACAGGATACAAATTTTTATAAAGAAAGGTGGTACAGGATACTATTAAAGAAAAAGAAAATAAGAGAGAAAAATATGCTCAGAGTTCAGCCTTCGCTAAGCATATTCTAGAAAATAATCATGACTATCATAAGGATGAGAATAAAATAGTACTGCACAAGCAAGAGTTTGGTCGTAGATTAAATGTTTTTATAGTCTCTAGAGATATATCTATCAAATAAAAGCCCTGATACTAATACCCTTAATGAACAAAAGGATGTGGTCAATTCACCTATTTTTAATAAATTTTATAAATCATTAACTGCAAATATTTCATCTGATTCTGTATTTTTCCACTTGATTTATTTATTTTATCTGTATCTTTTTATTTATTTATTTAAATATATTTTATTTTTATTTAATATTTTAAATTAAAATTATTGTTTTTATTAGCTATGTGCTTATGATTTAATGCATATATTTGTATCATTTATATGTTATTCTTTAATCTTTCTGTCCAACATATTATTTTTACAATTTTAATTAAATTTATTTATTGGTTTATAAAATTTATTTATTCTATTTAATTATTAGTTTTAATTAAACATTTTTTTCTTTTAAATTGATATTTATGGTTTTATTTATTTTATATATTGTATTTTTTATTCTTAGTATTTATTTTATTTCATTTTATTTATTTTAGTTAGTTCCGACATTTTTAATTTGTTATCATTAATTGTTCTCTATTAATTTTTTATCTATGATTTATTTGTTTTATTTTCTTTTTTGACTGTGTTAATTAATTATTAACTGTGATTTAGTTTTTAGTATTTTTGTGATTTTGTCAAGTTTGAATCTAGTCAACCAGTTATGTAAGTCTTGTCTGTGTTTAAAGCCTGAAGATGTCAACAATGTTTGATGAAATATATAGCTAATTAATTTTTAGTTTTTTGTTTTCCTATAGAACTTTAAGCTGATAGTTTATATCCTATTTTATTAAAAAAAGAAAATACATTGTAGAGGTAATAGCTACCTCTGTGGTTATAGTCCAAGAGCCGGACCTGAAAAAATGTGACTCTTTTTGTACTACTTGAAACCAACATTTTTTTGAAAACATACCTTAAATTATGAAGAAAAATCATAATCTGCATATCCAGAGTGGAGCCCTTCAAATGACTGCGCATGCTTAAAATTTTATAAAATCGAACAAATTTTAGTTTTCTTGAAATAAGTGGTTCCCTGTGGGTCAGGTGCAAAACATAAACAGAATCTTTTTTAAAGCTGATAAAATGTTCTGTAAAACGAGTGTTTAATCATTAAAATCGAATGACTGCAAAGAAAGTTATGGCTCTTCAAAAACACCTAAAAAATGGTTACTTTATGCAGTCAGCGAATTTCTTTGAAAAAATATTGTCTTTTTGTGCATTTTTTGGCCATTTAACAAATGTCATAAATTTAGTTGTAGTTATCCTAATTTTACAAAATAACACTCGTGTAATAGGAAATTTTATCAGCTTTAAAAAATGTTATCTTTATGTTTTGCACATAACCTACAGGGAACCACTTATTGCAAGAAAACTGGAATTTGTGCGATTTTCTAATATTTTGAGCGAGCGCATTCATATGAGGGGTTCCACTCTGGATAGGCAGACTATGCTTTTCCTTCATGACGAAGTACAAAATGTAGTACAAAAAGTATAAGTACAAAATGAGTCCCTTTTATAGGCCTGGCTCTTGGGCTATTAAGGTTGTTTGGGCTCTAGTATATCGACCTTTGACACCAAAGAGGTTACATGACGTCATTAACCCGCAATAATGACAGCAAAATTATTGAAAATTCATAATACGCAGAAAAATGATACGATTGGATTGAGATTTAGCACGCATTTAGTCATGTATAAGAGAAACAATATTTACTAAATAATAAAAGAAAATAAGTCTCTCCATAAAATAAAACTTTATTGGCAAAGCGCTTTCAACCTAACTAGAGGCCATCATCAGTGCAAAACCGTTGAGATGTTAAAGAAGTAGAGAAATGAGTCTATGTTTTCTTACTAGGTATTAGAGTCAGACAATATTTACTAAGTTATATCTCATTATCAGCATAACTTCAATCTTTGTCAAATGAACTGTGTAAGTTTTAAAAAAAATTGTAAAAAGTCAGAAAATAATCTAATTCAGTTGAAGTTTGGTTCAAGACTATACCTTCACGCAATAAATGAGAACATCAAGTTTAGTTTCAATACGATAAGTACATCCATCATTTTTCTTGGATCATAAAAGTTAAGCAGAATCGAGGGTGGTCAGTGCTTAGATAGAGGACCGTTGGTAATGAAGCAAATGTATTTTCTATCCGAGGTCGAGCGAAGCGATTCCGAAGCAGGGATGATGGGCTTAGCGACTTTTTTTTTGGTAAAAATGCATCATAGTTGGAAAAATTCGAAAGTGCGTTGTGCCCACTACGCTCCTCTACTTGATATGATAGCTACTACATTTATTTGCTCCAATTTGACAAAAATAAATGTCGAAATGATAATTAATAAATATATTTTCACGCTTAAAACTCCTTATTATTCTTAACACAAAATATGATACTGATTATATTGCACTTGTGCCAACTTCGATTTATTAATACTATACTAATGAAATGAAGTAACGGGTTGAATTATTACTTGTATCCAGTATAAATGAAGGGTAAAAGAAATACAATTGCCGGGAATAGAAAATTCTGAGCAAGTTGAGCGAATTTCCATATGGAAAATCTTAGTTTATCTCTTACTTCCCTCAACGGGCTGTACCTAGTTAACTCACTTCTACTATTAAAGTAATAAAGATCACTTATACTATATAGTATAATTTATAATAGTATAATTTAGAATTATTATATTTAAAAGTATAATTATTATATAATAATTTATAATAGTGTAAATTTATAGTAGCGTGTGTAATTAGTGTAGCGTGTAGTAAAATGTTCAGAAAATTTGTCTCGTTTACATTCTAGTTTATAGACATCTTGATTTAAAACTGACAACAATATTGATAACAGTTGTACAAGGTGAAAACTAGCGCTTGGTGTGGTAGTTGATGCAACTAGCCCCTGTTTTTTAGGACCACCTCAAACCAGGGAGTTGGACCACTGTGTCCCGCGCCCCCACCCCTACAGTATGAATTTCTACACCACTTTAATAGCTCCTAACAATAGTAAAAATAAGTCGAGTGGAGTTTCCATAATAACACAATATGTTTCTAACAGTCCATAAGAAAATGGTGAAAACAAAAGCTTAAAAATGACATAGATTCTTAAAGTAAAATTGTTTAAACAATCACATCACGTCACATGACGTCAACGTCAGAGTAAAATGCTCACCTTGAGAGTAAAATGCTAGTTTTCCCATCTTAATAATTACCTGTCTCGGCTTCACCTTGGAAGTTAATAGTCAAAACTCTCTCGGCTCCACCTCGTTAGTTAATAGTCATAACTCCCTCAGCTTTGCCTCTGGTGTTGAATACATAAATATCTTGTCTTCGCCTCGAAAGTTAAATGCTTTAGGTTCCTCGGTTTTTGCCTTAGGAACCAACAAATTACTCAGGGAAATAATAGCATTCTTTACTCCGTCGGTGCATAAATAACTATTAAAATTCACAAAAATGTGGCAAAGAACATTAGAGACAACTTCTGGGCCAGACACTTAATATGCTTTCACCGCATAACAGAAATAAATTGAAATAAAATTCGCTCCAAGATCAGCTTACTGTTTACTCTTTTAGAATAACTAAGTGGCGCGGAAAACTCTTTAGTTCACTACCATAGAGTTATTGTTTCACTAAAGAGGAATATTTGTTGCAACAAGTTTATTACTATTAATTATAATTCTGAATGAGTAGCAACTATTTATGGTCTAACAGTGCCAGGGGTTGAAAATGTTGCCCTAGGGTTATTACTTGCCAAGCACTAATACTTATAAAGCACAGAACTGGAGGGATAAAGCTATATATCACTCCGTCAACCCTTTTCTCCAGTAATAGATTTTTAATATGATGACTCATATTTTTATAAGTTAATTGAATTACATTGCCAAGACGCGATAGGAATAGAAAATTAAAGATTTATAGTAAGTAAAAAACTTTCAGTTTTTGAGTTTCCCTTTAAGACAATCAAGGAAGTTCGTACGATTTAAATTCATTAACCTTTGCGGCATATTGAATTATCAAATACGAATAAAACTGTGAACTGGAAATTTTAAAAATCGCTTCATTTTTACTTTTCCTCATTTATACCGTAGGTATATAGGAAGAATATTGTGCTGGCGAAAAAATCCGAAACCGAGATGTAACCTGAATTATCTGTTTTAAGAGTTTTTAATGCCTCCTAAGTGGTTTTCTCAAAGGTTTTTGGCTGTATTTGTGTTTGTATCTGTTATCATTGTAGCTCCCAGTGAATGGATTTATGCTAGAGAGTTGAAACTTAGTTCAAAAATCAAAATGGCAAAAAAATTGTTTGCCATTAACTCGCAATAATGAATTAGCAAAAATTTAGAAAAATGTGAAACGCGAAAAAATGTTGCGATCAATTTAAGATTTGGCAGACATTTAGTCATGTTTAATACTATCGTATCCGCCAAGTTTCATCTCATTATCAGTATTAGTTAAATTTTCATCAAATAACATGTGACTTTTAGCTCTACTTTATTTAGGTTTAAAGAGCTTTTGTAACTGGTATCGGAGTTTATATAAATATATACATTAAGAGATTAGATCAAGTAGAACTAAATGAAGAAGATAATATATTTCATCTACTTAAATAAGTTGGTAGATAGTAAGAAATACACTAGCCATGAAAAGACTTTAATGAAAATTTATACCTTAGATAAAGTATAAAATAAATTAAACCAAAAAGTCATAGGGAGAATTAAAGTATTTCTTTCCAGATTAAGAAAAGTTAAACTAAATGCCATATCTCTTTCTAGCGGATTTGCCATAAAAAATGAGCTTATGAGATTGGGTCATGAAGACAGGAGGTATTTGTAGGGGGGGGGGACTAATTAATTAAAAAATGTTAATCAATTTATATGTGTGTTATAATACGACACACGGCTAAAATCAATTGACAGCGCGCTAAAAATCCATAAGGGAAATAATTCTATTTGTTCAAACCGACCACGCTTCTTCCCCCTCCACCTCATGCCATCCTCGGTATAAAAAAATACCTTTTACGTAAATAAAATCATAAAAAGGTAACACTGGTTGTCATTTCTCTCATTGTCTCAACACATCATTGATCTGTTTGAGTTCGTTGCGTTTTATTGCAATCTGTTTAGTTCATCCAATTATTGCGGAGTTGTAATATGATCTGAGTGCCTATATTTGACGCATGGACATTGACGTATTCTTCAAGCATTTCTTGCTCTTTGAGTACAGCGCATGGTCTGTGGTCTGTCAACCAGAAGACATGTCTTTCAATAGATGAAAGTCTTGACTGTTTTAACAACTTTAACTACGCTTAATTCATACTTCCCGAACAAATTTAAAGCAACACTTAGTTGATAAATTTATGAGATACAACAATATTCCTACTTAAAAAGTAAATAAATAATTTGTAAAAAATAAAAAACTATGATATCAAATAAAAACGAATAATAAAATTCAAAACATGACTCACAGTGTTGCCAGGGTAGGGACTTTTTTTTTGTTACATAAAAGAAGGTATTTTATTTGTTAAAAAAAGAGGGTTGAAAGCATTGAGATTTTGGCGGGCTGTCAATTGACTTTAGTCGTGTGTTATATTATAGTGGAGATTATAGTTTTAAGAGGTTTCTATGGTGCAACTTATAAATCTAAAACTTTCGAACTCTTTTTCGGATCTGAATGAAACTTAGTACAATAATTGACCTCGTAAATGTCCAGAACCCTATAGTATAATAAAAATACTTTTTATAAGTGTAAAATACTTTACAATTTATTATAATAAAGTGTATGACGCCATTAACCCACAATAATGGCTCATAAAAATATTTCAGGAAGCGCTAAAATTGTATAATTGTTTACTAATATGTTATAATTGTTAATGAAATATGCAATGTTTAATTTAAGCTTCAGCATTAGTTATGATTTTATCGTTTGACATATAAAACTTTATGTACACAGATCACGGTTTTTGATTTATAGATTCGGAAATATAAATAAATACGTTTATTTATAAATATAAATAAATATAATATAAAATAAATAAAAATAAAATACGACAAACTTCAACAGAACATTACATATCTGGCCGCGATGCGACCACAGAGCACTACAGAGGCCACAAAGCACAACAGAGACTACAAGATGGCACAGGGACCACAAGGTGACCTCTCCGCCGAAGCCACGTCGCGGCTAATAGGCAGAAGGCCTCTTGTTTTGCTCTTTATTTCTAAGTTGCATTGCCACGCTTGTTTACATTCTAGTATATAGACGTTTCGATTTAAAACTGATAACAATATTGATAACAGTTGTACAAGGTAAAAACTGGCGCTCGGTGCGGCAGTTGATGAAACTAGCCCCTGTTTTTTTGGGACCACCTCAAACCAGGGAGTTGGACTACAGTGTCCCGCGCCCCCACCCCTACTGTATGAACTTCTATATCACTTTAATAGTTACTAACACTTGTAAAAATAAGTCGAGTGGAGTTTCCATAGTAACACAATACGTTTCTAACAGTCCATAATAAAATGGTGAAAACAAAAGTTTAAAAATGACATAGATTCTTGAAGTAAAATAGTTTAAACAATCACATGATTTCCAAACACGTAACTTGTTGTCACAGTCGTATTTTTCTGTTCAAAAAAACATCAAACAAGTCAACACGAAAATTACAGCCGAAGCGTGATATAAAAGAGTTGCTTTTGTGAACACAGACGAGTTGTATCGAAGTTTTTAAATTCCCAGCAGAACAAGATCCCTTTACGAATAACATATGAGCTGACATCAATTATTCTCTCATCAATCTCATGTGAACCCCCTGGTAGTTTGATGTTTTAGTAATAGCTCCAAGAAACCTCACCAAAACATGCTTTTAATTAAACTTTAAATATTTAAAAACAAAACTTTTATTTTGGAACATTGTTGAGTAACATCGATGGATTAACATTTTTTTTTCATTTTATTTTTTCTAATTAATAACGTAGGTATATAGGTAAAGTATTGCGTTTGAACTGAGAATCTAAACTGGGATTATACATTATCTGTTTTAGTTGTTTTAAGACATCATGAGTATTTTCTACAAAGTTTTGTGTGTTTGAATGTTTGTCTGTTCATCGCAGGCCCAGTGTATTTATGCTAGGGAGTTGAAACGTTGTACAAAAATCAATCCTTAGAACTAGTTGTGCTATCCGGGAAATAGCTTTTTATGACGTCATTAACTGAAAAATAACACAGAGCTAATATTCTCATAATCAGTTCATTGTGAGGTCGAACTCAGCGAAACCGAAGTTATACCACCTTAGGCTTCTGGTTATCGTGACATTCTGTGAACGAGCGAAGCAAATCTGATGACATTACACTCTAGACTTTCGGTAACCCCTTCGTTTTGATGTCAAGTGCAACGATACCGAAGTAATAAAACCTTAGGCTTAGGATAGTTATATAATTCTGAGGACGAGTGAAGCGAGTTGAGAGGGAAAGTACCGAGCTACCCTGTACCCAACGTTTTTAAACTTAATGAATTGATGACACAATATAATTGTGCGAGAGACATGTTGTGAGACAATATATTGTGTCAACTATTCATGTTTTGCAAAACTCGGTAGTATCAAATGATATTAATGAATTGAAACTGGACTGGAGTCGATATGATTATTCTATGTAAACAAAATCCCGTGATAAATAACAGGAAAATTTATGGAAATAATTGTAAATTGAGGGAGATATTACTTTCTATGTGCTGTGGGGCGCTAAGACAAATAAAACTGTTCTAAAACACTAACTTAAGTAGTTTGAGCGAATAAATTAATTAAATTTTAGAGTTTACTTTTCAAAGTAACGGTTGTTTCCTCCGGAAAACTTACGCAAGAAATCGTTTGTTAAACAAGAAATCAAGAATTTAAAAAAAAATTGCACTACACGACATCCGTGTCATATTTTTTTGTTTACAAATTTATGTCACTACAACAAAATTCAACAGGTTAATGGTGAATCATTTTCATGGTAATTCAACAGGAAGGTTTTTATGAATGAACCCAAATTTTTATTTTCATATTAGGTTATAGTCCAGCGGTGACGTCATTGTAGGAATAAACAGAGAATTTTCAATGTAAGCCGCCCATACCAAGTCCTGCAACAACGTCACACATAATTTATAGGGAGTCAGGTTATAACCTTCGATTGCGTTTGGTTTGTTTACACCGAAATGAATCACCTCATACGTCAATCGTCTTGCGGACAACCATCATTTTACCGCCTCCCTTTAAATATTAATCTTAAAAGTCTTTTCTATTCTAAATATTTTTTTAAAATTTCTTCATATTTTTCAGTAAAACTATAAAAACAAGTGGACCATAAAATACTATAGTTCTGTATGATTAATTTGTTTACACTGAATTTTCATTTTACTTTCCATTACAGAGTTTCCTGAGAAAAAAAACTAAGAAAAAGAATGGAAAGTCCTTTATAAAACTAACTGTGGTCTATTATAAAAATAAAGTGGAGGTAGTTTGTATTTTTGGCCCTTCTAAAGCCCTGGACTATCCCTGACTTGCCCCTAAGTTCCTGAAATGCTTCTTTCTCTGGCGTTTTTTCTTCCTAGGACGTAGATCTCTAATGGATATTAACTTCTTCTTTTCCCTGCCAGTAAAAGAAAAGCAATCTTAATACTACATTTATTTAACTTAGATTTCCTTAAAGTTCAATATATGCATGGAAAACTGCGGTACCTTGATAACTAGGGTGCGTGTGTAAAAATTCTGGCATGATATCCCGCATGCCGGGCGAATTCCCTTTGAATTGCGTGTTCAACAATCCATCCCTCAGATAAAGTTCCCGTCAATTTGAACTTTACTTTGATTGATTACTTGAACAGTTACTCAATTATCAAAAACTCAATTTTCCCCTCGCAATTAACTTCCTCGGCTTTGCTATGATTCCCTCGGCTTACGCCTTAGAAACCAACAAACTGCTCAGGAAAAAAAATAGCTTTTTTACTTCCTTGGTGCATAAATAACTATTAAAGTGAATTCTTAGTTTAATTTTTTTATAAAACGAGATTATATAAATGATAAACTTAAATTAACTCTAATTCTTGTTTGAAATGTTATTTTTAATTTGTAAAACGTGGTCGAATTATTAATATTATTAGTTATAATTCATACATTAGTTTTTAATTTATAAACTTAATTTAACGTGAATTCTTGGATTTCTTATTTCATAAAAAAATATTATTTTATGAAACGAGATCATATAAATGATAAAATTAGTTTAACTTAAATTATTGCTCCAAATAATATTTTGTAAAAAGTGTCCGTATTACAGATAAAATTAATTTAACGTTAATTCTTGCTTCATTTTTTTATTATTAATAAACTTAATTTAACGTTAATTTTTGCTTCATTTTTTTATTACTGATAAAATTAATTTAACGTTAATTTTTGCTTCATTTTTTTATTACTGATAAACTTAATTTAACGTTAATTCTTGCTTCATTTTTTTATTACTCATAAACTTAATTTAACGTTAATTCTTGCTTCATTTTTTTTATTACTGATAAACTTAATTTAACGTTAAATCTTGCTTCATTTCTTTTTTTTTATAAATCGTGATCATACAAATGATAAACTTTAACATGAATTTAAGACATCAACATTAGGTTTACAAGGTATTTTCATAATAATAAGAAACGTTGAAGGTTAAACGTTGAAGGGTCATAATTCACGAAGACGCCTTGAAAGCTCTAACTCGTATCACAAATATGACGTTCTCACACATTTTTATTCCTTATACTGTCCGTACTAAAGCTCCCGGTATATATCATACATTACAATACAAAAGACAAACTATCTCTGTTGTACACACTTAGTCATATATATGTATTTAAGGTTATAAACCTTAAGAATATCCAGCACCGTAATATTTCAGACAAACTGGTTCTTTATATTTTCTTCTCTTGAATATCTTTCTTTCATTCTGTAACGTGAGTACTGAAAATAAAGAAATGGTAGACACTTACAGATGTTGACCATCACCTTTTCTAGAGAGGAGGTCTAAGTTCTAAGTGCTACTAAGCCGACAATACATGTAGTTTGATTTTGATGTTTAAGACTTCGAAATTTTTTATAGAAAAAATTTTACAAAACAAATTGTATAAGGCCAAATTTGTAATTTTTGCTTTTTGTAATGCATTTTGTTTATTATAACTTTTCCTTATTTATACCGTAGGTATATAGGAGAAGTATTGTGTTTGCACAAAAATCTTAAACCGAAATGTCACCGGAATTATCCGTTTCAGGTCTTTTTAACAACCTTTAAGGAATGAAATTAAACAGAGTGTCTCCACTAATGATACATATTTGACATAGCCAGCTTTCAATCTTAACAGATCATCATCAGTGCCGGCGAGCAGCGAAGAAAAACGTCAGCTACAAACCTCTGGACAAAACTGTAACCGCTGTCTCCTAACTCTTTTCTTCGCTGCTCGCCGGCACTGATGATGATCTGTTAAGATTGAAAGCTGGATGTGTCAAATATATATCATTAGTGGAGAGACTCTGTTTAATTTCATTACTTGAAACTCCACAACTCATATTGTCTTACCCGTTAAGTAGTTCTTTCAAAGTTGTCGACGTAGCTTTCAGGGTATTTAAACTTGGTATAAAAACCTTTATAAAAAAAATAGTTCATAAGCGTAGTTGTGCAATTCCGAAAATATTTTTTTTATCGTTTGTCATTAACCCGTAATAATGACTCAGCAAAAATGTCAAAAAAATCATAAAACGCGGAAAAATAATGCGATCGGATTGAGGTTTGGCACGCATTTGGCCATGTATGAGAATAACATATGTGCCAAGTTTTATCTTATTATCAACAATTGTTATTAAATGACTTTTATCTACTCACGGCAGTAAAATTAGCCATTACTGGACTGTTTTTAAGCTGGAAAATGTCATTTTACCTTCACTGTCAAACAATACGGGAAATATTTTAAAACAGTACGCAAAATGTTTCAAAACAGTACGCAAAATGTTTTGGTAATGAAAAAAGTACTAGGGAGTTATGGCTCATTTAAATAACATGGGAAAAAAGTCAAAACTCCCTAGGCGGGAAAATGAATGAGCGGAGGTTATTATTTTACAAATTATTGCGTGAATTTCGGTATTGTTTTATTTTGTAAACTATGATTTATTCTAGCTTGTTTCTAGTATGTAACTTTCTTTATTGTTACTTAAAATTACGATATTATTATTAAATGTTTTAATATTTGTTTATCTAATAATATATAATGTTTTGGAAACAAATTGGCAACACTGATAATTTTGGCATTAAATTAAATTATTTACCAGCTGTTTATGAATCGGAATGCGGCTTCGCCTCGTCTGTCAAATGGGTTAATTACCTGCCTCGGCTTACGCCTCTGCAGGTAATTTCCATAGCCCACCCTCGCCTTCGGCTCGGGGGCAAATTTATAAAACTCGTCTGCAAAATTCCATTTTGCTGCCTAGTAGCATAATATACGATCGTAAGTTTAAAAAAATGTAAAATCGTTACGTCGTACGTTTAAAATAATCCAATTGAATTGATATTCAGCACAAGTGTATACTATTATTTTATAAAGAAGTATATCTATTAAACCTATTAGATCATAAAAGTTAAGCAGCATTGATCGTGCTTATTGCTTTATAGGTGACCAATTAGAATTAAACGAATGTATTTACTATCTGAGGACAAGCGAAGCAAGTTCACTGATGTGTTGCAGTATAAATTCGACGAATTGTATAGTCTGAGGACAAGCGAAGCGATTGTGATATAGGGAGGATGAGCGTAGCTAATCCGATGTGATAATAGTGTTCTAACAAAAACCGTAGATAAGTAAGGTTTATTGGGTAGAAACATAGCACATTTGTTGGCATTACAATAGGCTCGATCCAAATATTTTCTGTTGTATATATTTTCACTGAGACATTAATGGTGGTTTATGACGTAGAAGTCTTTAATGCGTCTAAATTAACTTTTAACAGACAGAAAATCTTTTCCTATTTTAACAAATATTAAACTTCTTACATTTCTGACAAACAACAAAATCAAAAACTTCATATGTTATTTTTTAAATGAAATTTGCCATTGGCAAACGTTGGTTACAGCATCATAAAACAAATGTCTGGATATAATAACTAATTTTAACTAATGTTGACTAAACTTATCGACTTTTATGTTAAATGTCTGGTGTACGCGCTGGACTGTTTCTATCAAGAGTTGCGGTATTAATTATTTTCAGCTGTATCACTAGATAAACGTTCTTTGCAGTTGTTGTAAAATTTAAATTATGCAAAAAATAGTAAAACTAGACCTACAATTCGATTTCCCTGGCATATTTAAACTCTCTAGCATCAACTGACTAAGAGCTACAGCAATAAGACACATGCACACAGAAATTTCGGTTAACCCCATTTAGAAGGTCTTAAAAACAACTTAATGAATAATTCAGAACAAATTCTGTTTTAGAATACAGTCAAACACTAAATTTAATTAGTATATTCTTTTAGAAATAATGCAAATATCTTCTAGCATTAGCATTCTTATTTCAGAGTAAGTGCATTAAGAAATAATGCAAATATTTAATTGCATTAGCATTCCTATTTCTTAGAGTAAATGCATTCCAAGTTGTGCGAGAGACACAATGTAATGCTACATCTGGAAACTGTTCCATCATTTGACATTTGTCATCATTGATGGCTCGACATTATGTTATATCTCATTCTGTTTCGTTACGTCTAACTCGCGGCTAACGGCTCTACTACGTTACGTCTAACTCTACTAAGGCGCCGACAGAGCCTGAACTCACTCTGACCTTTGATTAAATAGTTGACACAATATATTGGTGCAAGAGACACCTTAGAAATTTAACGAGTAAAATGCAATACTACATCTGGGAACTGTTCCATCATTCGACATTTCCCAAAATGGAACAGTTCGCAGATGTATCATTGTATTTTGCTTGTTACATTTCCTAGGTGTCTCACGCACAATTATATTGTGTCAACTATTCATGCTTTTTCAAAACTCGGTTGTATCAAATGATTTATGTTTTGCTTGCCATGCATGATGGTGGTAAGAGAGGACCTTAAATTACAATTCCGTAGAAATGTGAAACGAGCGGTGCTCTCTTACATCTCTTATATTGCTAGCAAACAAAACATATACTATTTGATACAACCGAGTTTTGAAAAAGCATGAATAGATGACACCTAGGAAATGTAACAAGCAAAATGAATTACTACATCTGGAAACTGTTCCATCATTCGTCAACATTGATAGCTCGACATTAAGGCCCGTATTCAGAATGATCAAAAGTTTAAAAAAAAATCTCTCCTAGGTTCTTCCTAGGTTGTTCCTAGGTTGTTCCTAGCTTTTTCCTAGCTTCTTCCTAGCTTTAGTGTCCATTTTAGAACATTTTTAACCGTCCCTAGGGCTAGGAAGAGATCTCTCCTAGGTTTCTCCTAGCCTTTTCCTAACTTTGCACCTTAAATTCTAGGAAAAGGCTAGGAAAAAGCTAGGAACAACCTAGGAAGATCCAAGGTAGGTAGAGAGGTACCTTAAATCGTCCCTAGATTATTGCCTCTAGTCATTTTTTGTTCTATTTTAATAATAATTTTTTGTTCTGTTTTTGAGCTTAAAATCCGTTTTGGGTAAACAAGAGTGGTTCAGGGCGAAAAATTTTTTGGTTGTCACCCCCTTATAAATTTTGGGGGTGCTGACCCCAAAAAGTCAATTTTTTTTATTGCTCCAAACAACTTATTTTGACCTGAAACGGATTTCGAGCTAATAAAAACAATTTTTTGGTCGGCTCCCCCTTATACATTTTGGGGGTGCTGCCCCCAAAAAGTCTAATTTTTTTTATTGCTCCAAACAACTTCTTTTGACCTGAAACGGATTTTGAGGCAATAAAAAAAAAATTTTTTTTGGTCGGTTACCCCTCATAAATTTTGGGGGTGCTGCCCCAAAAAAATCATAAATTTGTTTTATTGCTCCAAACAACTTCTTTTGACCTGAAACGGATTTTGCACCACTAAAAAATGTTTTTTGGATGGGTCCCCTTATAAATTTTGAGGGTACCACCCCCGGGAAAATTACAAAAAAATTACCGAAATTTCATTTTATTAGTATCAAATGTTCAGAATATGACGCAAAGGTTTGCTCCAATATAATCTAAAGTTACTGTAAAAAATCACATATTGGTAATATGATGACCATACATACCAGACGATTAACGACATAATAATTGGGTATTCAAACTTCCAGTTGTCAACTTAGTGGGGTTGGTACGAATTTTATCGCGATAGCTCCATACGAAGCTGAGTTAATCAAAGTGATGTATTGGTGAAATGCACCAGTGCCGGGTGAAATGCACCACCCTGTATATCTTCTTCAAGAGCACTATGTTAATCGTCGCGAAAGTGTGACGTCACAAAATACATATTGGCTCATATCAAAACAAAATGAAACAAGGGATCCTATTATTTATTTTTTGTGATCCTAAAGTGACCAATAGCATTGCTTTATTATGTAAACAAAGAAACGTTCTGCAACAAAACGTAACTTCCGTGACGTATTTATATTTGATATGGTCGATTATATACCCGAAGCAAATTTTTTACATTCCATTTACATTTTTTAACTTTTTGTTAAGCTATAACAAATGTTTTTCCCTAAGCAATAGGCTTATGAATACTATAAAAAATACACACAGTTCACGACGTAAAGAAAATCGTGATCTCTACGTTCACAACGTATGAACTCAGAGATGTTTAATGCTGATTTGATTAGAAAGATCAGCTAAGTAACAATCATAACGGGGATAGTAAGCATTGTTTACATTATGTTGGTAGAGTAAACATTATACTTATTGATGTATCTCCCCATTAAAATGTGGGATTCAAAACTCTGCCTTAACGTGGTAGTGTTGTATATTCCCATCTAGAATGAAGTAGAGCTGTTAACTGTTTTGAAAATCCCCGTTTTGAGCGACCGCCTTCTTGATTGCTAACATTGCAATAAATGCTATCAAATATTATAAATGGAAAGTATCATAAACTTGATGAAACCTTATAGAAAATAAATAAAATAATACTAGTGCTGAGTATATTTTATTGAGTATATAATTATTACTGGAAAGATCTAAACTAAACTAAATAATTACGGGTAAATTGGCTAACTTATAAAAGTAAACAAGACTAAAAAGTATATTATACATTTTGTTTGTTTTGTGTAGTTTTTAAACTGTTCACAATATCAACCGCTTTTAAAACGCCTAAAACGAACTAATTGCTACGTAAACTAATTTGACTTTACGTGATATGACTTTATAGATCAGTGTGAAAAATGGAAGTACCAACTGTAGGGTTTATACAACCCTATAATATGATGATTTATTTATCTCAAATATAATAATTTCTCCTATAAACTTACAATTCAAAAATGTGGCACCCATACACTCTACGAAAGTTGAGCCTGTTTTTATTATCACTAACTATGTTATTGTAAAAACATTTAAAAAGTACATTAATGACATATAATGATTTCTTCATAAGTGAAAATAAAATGTAAATCATTCTCTAGTTTCAAACCTTCACTGGATCAAGGTCACGCACTTTCACATTAGATATACTTTAAAATAATCGGCAACTATAAATAAGTTTGTTGTTTTTACAAATTTACGCATTTTAAGGGAGTTTATTCTGTGCCAGGTTTGTTTACAAATCATTTGTTTATTTTTGTAGAATATCTCAATATTATTAGTTTTACAGTTCTCTACTAGGTAGCGCTAGTTGTCAAAAAATGTCTGTTTACGTAAAATTGAGGTTCAAATTATTGTAAAGATAAAAAATAAAATTAAGTTATAAGTAACTCTAATGTAAGTTTTTATTCTATTTTTGTTATATTAACGTTTTAGAACGAATAAATTTACGTAAAATCATTCCTAGGGTTGATTTTTTAAAAGCTAGGAGAAGGCTAGGAAGAAGCTAGGAACAACCTAGGAGAGATTTCAAAAACTGATTCTGAATACCGCTAGGCCTAGGAGAAAGCTAGGAACAACCTAGGAGAAGGCTAGGAACAACCTAGGAGAGATTTTTTTAAAATGATTCTGAATACGGGCCTAAGTCTTGTCGCCACTCTTTTGCCTTAATCAAGTTACATTTCCTAGACGTCTTTTGAAAAATTATACTGTGTTATCTATTCATGTTTTGCAAAACTCGGTAGTATCAAATAAATAAACATTCTAAATTTTAAAATGATAAATTCTGAGTACTTATTACAATTTCTTTCATCAACTCGAGGTCATTTAGCTAGTGTATATTTTTAGCTTAACTTTTCGGAACTCCACATAAACCCGTATATTTTATTTACCAGAGGGGAAGTATTAAGAATTATTAATAATTAAACAGCTCATGCTCGCATGTTAACATATAATTTCATTATCTGTATTTTCTTAAGTTTACATTTACAACATTTACCCGGTCTCACTTTGCTTAATAATTCGAGTTATGTTGGAAGTAAACTCAGATGAGGTAACAAAATTCATGGTGCCTTTTCTTTATACGTGTATAATTTACTTGATTTACGAGAAAATAATATTACAACTGACATAAACCAAGAGCTAACACTGTAGGGTTTAACTTTTAACACCAAGAGTGCCGTGTTATGCGTTAATGACATTTTAATGACTCTTTTGTTATTATATGTTGCTAGATGTGTAGTTAGATATTAGAACTAAAGATCGCAGCACAGATCTGTAATCCCTTATGTGTACTTTTTATTGCATTTCTTACGAAGTTTAATAATCGTTAGAGCAGAGGAAAGAGCACTCGCTTTACGATGTGGAGGTCGAGGGTTCAAATCCAACCAAGATAGGACCTTGTATGAAGTTATAAATTGAACCGTTCTCAAAGAAGGACCCATCTAAAGCTTGACCCCTTGTGCTTTCCTTTTGATGTTTTGCAAATGATGGGTTGACTTTCATCCAAGAAAAGTTTGGATCCAAGATATGCTGTACTTGGTTCTATAAGACACCTCCTAGAGATTTGTGGAACTTTGGGTGTCAGGTCAGGTCTATATAATGGGATAATGCACACTAACTTCAGGGTTGTTATCGCCATCTCTCTCCGTTTTGGGAATACTGAACAAGACAAAGCAGTAAGTCTAATGAGTATCTGGTGAAATTGGTTTAAAATCATCCAAATTTTCAGGTGAAATTGGTGAAACAAGCAGGCATAATAAAAAACATTTTCATTTTAGATTCACATTAGTTTTCTAATGAGATCAGAGAAGCTAAAGTAGAGATTTATGGAAGACATATGTAGTGTGTACTCATCTGTTCTTATTATAGTCTAGTTAGAAGTATTAAGTATTAGTTAGTAGTCTAGTTACTTTAGTATTAAGATTTATATTATATAATTTATGATTAACAATTGAATTTCTTTAAACTATAAATTCAGAAAAAGTTAATTTGGTAAAAAAAAGTTTTAACTCAGTTCATATAACTGTAGGACTAAAAAAAGTATATTAGAAAACAGCTTACTATTATTTATTTCACAAAGTTATTTTTATAATGTTATTATTTATTCCATCTGCCGTTAAAGCGTCAGTGTTTTTACTGATCTTTGACACTACAGAGGTCTGGGGTTCGCATTCATGGTCACGCACTCAATTATATAAGATTTTTGTTCAAATGAAATATCATCAACTTTAGAATAAATAAATAAATTATCATAACGTTAGAATCTTACCTTGGGAACTACCTAAGGGGGTTCCCGCAGGGATTATCTCTGATTAGTCGCAAGTATAATTATTTATTCCATAGTGTTATTTTTTATATTATAGTTTTATTATCAAATTAAAAGTGTTATTCTAAATTTTACTTAGTTATTATTTATTTTACAGTGCTATAATTTATTTTACAAAGTTATTATTTACTTTATTCTAGTGATAGATCAAATAATTAAATTTTCGATGTCGGCACTATACCTTCAGTCCTGTGTAAGTTCTCACAACTAAAAAAGTATACTCTTAAATCGTGGAAAAATAAAAACAATTAATTGTTTAATTAAACTGTTTCCCTCTTTTATTTGCAACCTTTTTCATTTTAATCCCCTCCATTTAAATATTTAGAACAAAGCAAAGACGCTTTCAGATCCTCAGATTCATTTCATGTCGGAAAATAATGAAAATGAGTTTAAAAAAAAATTGAAATATTTTTCGTACAACTTTTCAATGAAAAGAAAAAGACGCACTTAATAATAAATATCGCAAGAAATAATGTAAATATAAAATTCCCTTTTAAAAACTTTTTCAGAAAATTTTCAAATTTTCATTAGATTTAACATCAGAAGGATTTTTCCGATTTATTCAAGTAATCAGGAAAAGCCTATTAATATTGCGTCTCCTTTTTGCCTTTTTCCTTACAACTTGTAAAGTAATAAAGTGAATATTACTATAATTAATTGCCAAAATTGTGTTTTAACTTTAAATCGACTGCTTTACTTAAAAAATGAGGCATGACATAAGAATAATAAAACTCTCGGCAAAGATGTAAGATGTGGTGAATAATAATAATAATAATTATAATATGCCCGTTTAGAACTTTGCGGCTCATCAGGGATAACCCCTGCGGGAGCAACCATACATGTTAGAGGTAACAGTCACGCTCAAAGTTTAATCTAAAGTTGGCTATAATTTATTAAAAAAATAATCTTATACACTGAGATCGTAAACTGGAATGCGAACCCTAGACCACCGAGATGTCAGAGATCAGTATAAGGACTAACGCTTTAACGACCTTGGCCACTCAGGAAGCTATGTGATAAATATGTGATGAAAGAGTAATAAAAGTCTTAAATAAAGATAAAAGAGATAAAAGATTGTTAATACATCGTTTTAGCCGATTGGCTTGGTACCATGATTACGAGAAACGTGCACAGACATTATACATCACATATCTATCCACACATATAAATGAAGATATTCATCCACACATCCATGCTAACATACATCCACAAATCAATCTACGTACACATCTAAACATCCATCAAGACATACCTCCAAACAACTATCAAAACATCCATCCTTACATGCATGTAGATTGATTTGTGGATATAAATAAGAATTCATATTGTATATCCATCTTTACATCCATTAATCAATCTCTACAGATCCATCTTAGCGTACATTCACACATCTATCCAAAAACGCATCCACAGATTCATCTTCATATAAATCCACACATCCATCCATACACACAAATCGATTCACATACATATCCATCCTCACGTATATCCACACATTGGTTAGATGTGTGGATATACGCATTGTGGATGTAAACCAAACAACCATCCTTACGTGCATTTAAACATACAACACTAATTCATTTAAAAAGCATTTACACATACATCCGAAATCCATCTACATATACATCCACACACACCAGATCTCAGAACTCTCTTCACCACATCAGACGCGTTACGTAGGAAGTCTTAAAAACCTAAAATAGATAATTCAGTTGAAATTCCGGTTTCGGATATTTAGTGCCAGCAACATACTTTTCCTACGTCATATATGAGGAAGAGTAAGAAGAATATCTTGAAAAGTCCAAGAACAATAATAGAAAATATGATCTCAAAATATGATACCTTGTTCACACGAATATGATTTTTGATCTTTCAACATATCAATATTAGCGTTTTTTAGTGATCTGAGGAAATCTAGAGTGTCTTTGTAAAACCTATAACTAGGTCAATGGTTTAACGTTTAACTTATGTTAGGTACTCATAATATTAACCCTATCAGATTTTAGGTATTTAGATTACGGAAACTCTGCAAAACGTATTTGTACAACAAGTATTCCAAAAAAAGTATTCCGCTATATCTGTAAAACCAAGTCAGACACGCTTTGCAGTGCATTTACGTCAAGAAACCTGAATTCGCTTACTAAAAAAATTACTAAATTTCTGCAGTGCATTTTAAAAACCCTAAAATGTTTCCCAAAAGCCCTAACGAAATAGGATCCATAAGAATAGGATATCATACATGCTCAGAGCTGTAATTAAAAATTCCATAGTATAACAAAATACCAATTTTACCAAACACCATTACACCAAAGGAGACAATAAAGTATAAATTATATAATACTTAATGACTTTTATTTAATTTTTATATTTTGTCATTTTATTCTTGTAAAAATCTATTTCGGTAGATATCAAAAATTTGTATTAAATTTAGTTATAAATATTAAATCAAGGGTTAGTAAAATTGAATCAATAAACAAGGGAAGGCACGTAGACACTACAAATTTTCCTCTATAGGCAAAAACGCTAATAAATTCCAAACAATTTATCGTTATTCTAAACAAAGATCAATCACATTAGGGGGGGGGATTTAATACAATGCTAATCTGGTACTTGTTACAGAATTAATGTCCCACATTATGCACATTTATTTTGGTTTTAGGCTTTAGGAATTCTAAATAGGCTTATTATACGAACCGAAACGAAACCGATAAAGAATATTTTAAATTAAATTAGGATCATGGATTTAGGTTTAAATGAAAATGAGTAGTGAGCAAATATCTCTCTGTAAAGTCAGTTTAAGAGTATTTTTAACGAAAATAAGGGACTCACTGATAATATATATATATATATATATTATATATATATATATATATATATATATATATATATATATATATGACCAATATCGTTTTCTCACCTTTGAGCTTAGGAACACCTATTATTACTCTACTTCTCCCTTTACCCTTCAAACCTATCCTATGACTACCTCTGCTACCAGTACTTACGAGAGTAATATAGGATTATGCGGTCACCCGTCCAAGTTATGACATCATCTAACAGCTGACCTTATGAGATATAACTTAAACCAATTATAGCACGCCAAAAGTGAAAGTATTTTTAACCAGTTGCATTTCACTTCCGTTCCTTTGCTTCAGCAAAAATTCAACCCTTTATAATATTCGTTACAAATCATAAATCATTTCGTAAAATAAACCCAAGTATAAAAGAGAAAATACGAGATAAGCTAATAAATAATTCCCAATTCCAACAATTCCTCTTATATATCGATTACATAAAGCGGGTACGATTTACGATTTACCCTCTTATCGCGAGAGTTGTATGTTGGCCAAAATTTCACGAGTGCGAGGGGCGTGAAGAAGGGGAGGGGAAATAGGTAGAGATAAAAAACTACTGCAGCAAAATTCTATAAAAATTATGAAGGCTAGGTAGCTTGAAGTTGGAAATAATTCCATAGTCTTCTATGATAAGCGATATAATTCTCTGAACATGTTTTTAGCTGAATAGGGGGTTTAACCATTAGGAGATCGAAGACGTTATTTAGAAAAAAGGATGTGTTCGCGAGAGTTAACTGACCGATCTGAATCGTTCAGTGTCATAGCGGCTATTTTACCCTTACCAACAATGTGACCAGAATTAATTTGGCTAACTCTTTTTGATCTCTTTTTGAGATCAGTGAATAGTTAACCTCACAGTTTCAGGTATAACCTTTAAGTACAGCGTGCTTGTTTTTTTACGTTTTGAAATACTTGTCATTACTTTTAAAATTGTGTTAATTTCTTGTATTGATATTTATTAATCCTTCTAGAGGAACAAGCCTACAACTCTAGACATTTTAGTCTCATTATATCATTTTAAGAAAACAGAGGCCTACTTCTGAACTTACGGAAAAACAATACAAAGAAAAAATAATCTTTAGACTATTTGACGTTTTGACAAAGAATCTTGTTCATGAACTTGTAAAATTATTTAGCGCCGTTTTAATTAAAACCTGCGAAATTTGATGATTCAACTGAAAGTATCTAACAACAACGTTAATTGGGTCAAAACAAACTCAAAGCGGTAAGCTTGCAAAAATGTTGGTAGACCTGAGTCAAGTAACCCAACTTTTTTCAGTCACTTTGATCAGCAAAGTCACCTCGATATTAAGACACGCCCACCGAAAAGTCCGCCTACTGACCGGCATTAAGATGTCGGAAAACGGCCTTTTAATTAGATCGATCTGATCGAAACTGTCGCGAACGTTACGTAAGTTTTTAATAAAGTAGGAAACCAGTCAGGTTTGTTCATAATTATTATTTTGATTTTTATAGAAACACCTGTTACAACCACGACGAAATAGGTTGTGAACACGTACAACACGAACTTTGAAAATTACATTAAATTAATTACGATTACCTACGAAGCAAGTGGAAAATCTTAAATTTCCCTCAGTCTTATCAACTTCCTCGTCGGCCTTTTTATGCAATGAAAATGCAAATCCCACCTCTTAATAGAACTTACGCCATTAAAGCATTTAACATAGCGTAACTTCTCACTCAAATATTTTACGTTCAGTATTTTTAATGATAAAATTGATAAATGTTCTAACTCAATCTACGACTGCTTATTCATAGGTCATCTTTTACCCAGGAAATAGATACATTTTATAGTTAACCTAGAGTTATTCAGGGATAATGATTTTTACGAGTACCTAATATCAGACAGGCTTGGAACTATCAGATTCACGTCTATTTCAAAGGACGACAGATTAAGGGTTTCCATCTCTCACATAAATATCTCAGAAGCCCTGTACGGGATCGAATCCGGCTTTTCTTAGCGTTAGGCTGAAGTGGTAACAGCCTAATTTTTATTTTAGTAATAACATAAAAAATAAGACGTGGGTACTGAATTCACTGCCTTCATAATTATAATGAAAACTGAACATTTGATCAACAGGTGGTAATTTTGCATGCACTTGTTGCACACCCATGTCCACTTGTACCCGCACCATATAAATGGAAAAAAAACCAGACCATAAAAAAGACCATATAAATGGTCTAATGATCCATTTCATTATTTTCCTATTATTTCTACCTCAGTTAAAATATTCACATGACAGACTTCAAATATAAATATAAAACAGTTGTCCAGTCCAACTAAAACCCTTTGAAGGAAGAAGAAAGAAAAATCCGGTACAGGGCCCCATATTACATTTTATCACAATTTCCTCGACAAAATGTCATATTTACCAAGAGGTTAAGGTAGTGTCACAATAGTCTCTCAGCGATCAACCTCAGCGACAAACAAAAGCGATCACATCGACCTCAGCGAAAAATTAAACCAATTTTTAGGGTGTTATAACTACGGACGTGCTTAGCTTGTCGTCAGAATGATATTATTGCTAACATTTTAACCTAAAGTAGTATTTCTTTGATCTCGCAAAGCTCAGATTGAGAAAGTAAATGCTTTTGCAAAAATTAACAGAGGAAAAAATTTATCTGTCCACGTTGAAAAACATTGAAAAGCTTGTGACTTATACTCCGTCAAAAGTAATAAATCAAAAGTGTTTTTAAGATTCAAACTCATAGAAACAAGATTCAGACGGAAAAAAATGAAATCCACAAGCCGCTAAAAAATTACCAGCATGAAAATTTCACATTTCACAAAATTTCACATTTCAATTTGATGATAGCTCAAAGAAATGTATTTTCTATGCAGGACAAATAATCCTAAAGACTGATTATCGGGTCAAGTTATAATTTTTCAACATGATCAAAGTTGGACACCCATTCACACATATTAGATAAATTCTAGAATGACACACATAAGTTCCTTGCCTTTGAATTCCGCAGCTCTATTTTTCAGTTATACTTCATGGTTCTGAAGGGGTTCATTGGAGAAAGACGTAATTCTTTAAAAAAATAAAATACTGCTTTGCTCATCTCCTACACTTTCAGAGGCTACACCATTAAATCATTTAAATGGGTGTACCTCAATTTTTGGTGCTGTATCATGTATTGTATAGAACAGTTTATATATGTTTAGATAGCCTTTGTAAATTTTTCAGTTATTATTTTTGACAGAACTTCATGCGGTTGATTTCGCCTTAATCTATACTGGATTTGATTTAAATCGTCTTTATAGTGGGAATTAGACGAGACATTTATATTGCTTTCAGAGTTGAATGGAATTTGGGCATTTGGCCCGTTGGATTTCAGCCAAAACCCATTCAGTTGTACTTTACGATACTTATTTTGTTATTTGATCGGTTTTCACTATCTAGTAGTTTGTAGGGATGTTTATATGAAATAAACTGAAACTTAACTAGGAAGAGTCTAGTTTATTTGAGATGAACATTATTAAGGGAGTTTTGTATAAAATTCTACACATCAAAATTTTAAGTCATCCTCCCAGCATCGGACTCACTTCGCTTGACTTAGAATATACAAGTCATTAAATTTATACTGCAACACGCCTTCGGACTCGCTTTGCTCGTCCTCAGATAGTAAAAACATCTGATTCATTCTCGGCGGTCACCTATAAAGAAACTGATCACGCTTGATGCTGCTTAACTTTTATGATCAATAATAATCAATAATCTCTCACATCTTTCTTAATCTCTCATACATTTTTTATCGCTACCTTCTTTCTTAGTATCTCATATCTTTCCATGCTGGTTTCTTTCATGATCCCTCATATCTTTCTTAATCTTTCATACAGTTTCAATTTGCTTTTTCTCTTGATCTCTTATATCCTTCCAAATTATTTCTGATCTCTCATATATTTCTTAAACAAACGTATTTTTTTAAGCGAACACGTCTTCAGATTAGCTTCTCTTGTCCTCAGATAGTAAATAAATCTGATTCATTGCCAGCAGTCACCTATTCAGGCACTAATTACGCTTAGTGCTGCTTATCTTTTATGATCCAACCAAAATCATGGATGTACTTGTATTGAAACGAAGTTTAGCGCCCTTATTTACTACGTAAAGGTATTTACTTGTACCGAAATTCAACTTAAATTAATTATCGACTTTTCAATTTTTTAAAAAACGTACACTTCTTTTCCTTTTTTTAAATACACGAGTCTTTTGTGAAAAATTGAACTAATGCTAATAATGAGATTTAACTTGGCACATATGTTAGTCTTATACATGCCTACATGCGTGCCAAATCTAAAATTTGTCACAATATAGTTCCGCGTCATATAATTTTTCGAATTTTCAGCCGAGTCATTATTGTTAGTTAATGACGTCATAAAATGATTTTCCTGAATAACAGAACTACACCTAAAGACTGATTTTCGTACAATGTTTCAACTCTCTAGCATTAATACACTACTGGTAGTAACGATGATAACACACACACACACAAACACCCACACATGCATACAAACAGGCAACTTCGTGAAAACACTTAGGAGGTCTTAAAAACAGCTGAAACGGATAATTTAAGTGTCAATCCGGTTTCAGATTTTTTCAAACACTATACATATACCTCAATACCTATATACCTATGGTATAAATCAGGAAAAGTAATAAGAAAGTTGGTGATAGTTATGAATAGAAGGGTGATAGTTATGAATAAAATGTTGATAGTTATGAATGGAATAGTGATAGTTATGAATAGATTGGTGATAGACAACCAAACAAGTCATTGTCGTTGATATTATTAGTGCTACTATGACGAAGAATGTTTTGTATTGTTTTTCCTATTACTCTTATTTATATAAATATGATATGTGTGTTTCGTCTCCACAAATAAGTTTAGAGACCAGAGCCCAGTAATAGCCTTATTTGTACCTACTTATTACTAAAACTACGATTGCTATTAATTTATTTTTACTTTGCTCGATGGCACTTAGAATTAGAATGACTAGGCACATTTGTATCCTGATGTTCATCAAAATCTATCAAATCTCTGCGAAGGCTGACTTTTGGAGGTGGTCCTCTTTCAAAGCTGCATTTTACTAATTTCAATGAGTTCCATAACACATTTACATTAGAGTGTAATCTACAATTTTACTATCAAATAACTAATTTTAACTCTTCTGTGCTCTCAGCATTAAATAATTAGGGATTCGTAGTTAACTATACAGCTTAATTAGAAAGATTTACTGAACCTTTGATCTAAGTTTGTTTAAATTGTTTAAATCAGCCTGTTTATGCTTTTTATAAAATCAATGTCATTTGTTCTCATTTGATAAATTTAGAGAATTTTCTAAACACGGACATACTTTATTATCTAAATATAGAGATACTTTGTTTTCTAAATGCAGATGCTTTATGATTTCAATCGGTTAATGTAAACTATTGGTTTGAAACTTTGTTTCTAAATTTAATTTAGTGTTTCAGAAAGTTTAATTTATACAATTTTGACAGGAGTATTAATATTAGTCTGTGAAAATTTTCATTTGTGGGTTTGAGGTGCAATAAAATCGAATTGTTGCTTTGTTAGTTTTATACATGATGTTCTAAGCTTTGGTTAAATATCTTTTTAAGAGACATTCACAATATTTTAAAGGAAACAAATAAATACCTGGTCATACCTCAAATATTTCTTAATATTTTATATTTTTTATTTTATTCTATCATATATTTTATATCGCTTGCTTCTTTCATAGTGTCTCATATCATTTCTTTCCTAATCACTGGTATCTTTCTTAATCTCTCATATTCTCCCGAATGATATAAAGACCCCCTAAACCCATTATAACCCAAACTCATTACAACCCTAACCACATTTTTTCTTCGAAATTTCGCTAAAATTGAGCACAGGGTACCTAAAACTTTGTCCTCATCATATCGACTTTGTTACTCTAATCCTTCCTTTAACAAATCATTAAATTAATACGGCAAAACTTCTTCAGACTCACTTCGCTCGTCCTCAGATGGTAAATATATTTACCAGCATACATTTAGCAGGCACAGACCACGCTTAATAAAGCTTAGCAATTATAATTCAACAAAAATCATATATATGTTTGTTTCTCGTATGACTTCAATGTCATTGTACTGTGTGTCGTATGATATACATGAGTATGACATCTCCTCGAGACCTGGCGTAACTAGGACTCCTTACTACCCTTTACTAAATCATTATATTGCAGAGATTTTAGGTCTCCAATCTACGTCACAACTTCGCTAGTACATGCGAATGTGGGCGTTTCTCTATATATTCTGGGTTTTAACTATTAAATTAAAATAATGCCCTCTATATTAGATTTAAATTTTTAGTCACCAACTATTTTTCAATCTTTGTGTTTTGTTCATTTAAAATCTTGATATTTGGTAAAAAATGTATGTTGATGTATGTATGTGAGTTTTTGGTGAATGTATGTATGTGAGTTTTTGGTGAATGTATGTATGTGAGTTTTGGTGAATGTATGTATGTGATTTTGGTGAATGTATGTGAGGTATGTATGTATGTGAGTTTTTGGTGAATGTATGTATGTGAGTTTTTGGTGAATGTATGTATGTGAGTTTTTGCGATTACAATGCTTTTGCTCCGATTTTAGGAGATGAAACAAAATTTCACATTGTTTCGATGTTTTTTGTCTTTCCACAAAGCAAAATAACAGTCTTGTACTGTACTGCATAATGTCATTTGTATCTAATTGTGCTCTGAATAGCGTCCGATTTTCATGCCCAATGACTCTATTGTTGGGAATTCATTCCCCCAAAACAACCCTGAATGTTTTATAAAAGTTTTTTTCGGATTGTTATCCTGTTAAGGTTTAATACTATAAAAGAAAATTAGTTGTTTAAATCCCAGTTAAAAGTTTCACCAGAACAAATCTAAAGAAAAGCTTTTTTCTAAACTTTTTTCCCGATAAGTATTTTCTTTTGTTTTCAATGAAATTAAGAATAAGGAAAAGTTTCTTAGTGAAATGTTGACGTAATTAAATGAAAAATCGAACAACTTAGTTGGCAAATATAAAGAAAACATATAAATTTTTAAACGATAAGATCATTTTATTTGAATCGAATTATTGAAAACAAAGCTTAATGGAGACCCGAAGGCAACGCTACTTAATTAGCCCATTGAATTTTTAGCGTTTTATTAATATTACTTCATTTATACCCACTTTATTTCTTTAAGTATTGATTAATTAATATATTATTTGATACTGCCAAGTTTCGCTAAACATAAATAATTAAGACTATATAATTTTGCGAAAGACACCTAGAATGTAAAAAAGTGTTGAAAATGTTGTTCGTCATATTGATGGCTCGACATAATGTCATGCCCCACTCTGTTTCGCCTCGTCTAACTCATCATGAGCCAGAACCTGAACTCATTTCACTTCAAATCCCGAAGAACATAAATAAGTTTTTTTCCAAATTAAAATCCTAGAGGCTTGACCGGGATCGAACCTGGACTGTCTGGGTGACAGGCACACGTGCTATTACACCACCGGAACGCCCTCTTATTTCACAATTTATTTTACTATAAATATCACTTATCATGTAGAACTCAAAATACTGCTGAAATGTTTACCGTAACATTATCACTGTCATAACAACATACTGTTGCCGTATTAAACAATAAAATGGGGAAACATTTGAAGAATGCTTAACATTAACATTATCTGTGACCTGAATTAATGAACTCAAAAATACATTTCACCATTATGAAATATTCCCAAATAATAATTCCCTATAGTCAACTGTTTTAATTTCGAAAAAAATGTATACATACAGACGTTTTAACAGCGTGTGCTGAAAATTTCAATTCCAAAAATAAGGCAGCAAATTTAGAAAATCTAAAATAGTACGAGCAGCATTACCTCAAATTCGGACATGTGATGTTTTACTTTTAAGCAACTTTTCCCCTCTTCCTTTTTTATCGGAATCAATGCTTGGCAGAATATTTACTAAAATATATTTCAAAAAATTTAGTTAATAAATTTTACAGTACTAACGCATTTATTAACTTAAATCTGAACAAACGTATCCGCTACGGTAAAACCTTTTTTAAAGGATATTAAAAAAAAACAATTTTTTTTCAAAAAGGTTTAAAATATGAGACAATAAAGAGTTTTTAAAACCCTTATGTTATGTAGGTATTACTGAATTTATGCACACCTCGATTATCGAATACAGGAGTCTTTCGTGTAAATTAATAGTTTTCACAAAAAAAACACAAATTATTCAATTTTCTAAAACCATTTGTAAAAACCCATTTTTAAAACAATAAACCCAGCAAATATATTCACTGAAAAACAAGAAATAAGATCGTAAAAACCGTTCATTTTTAACGGTTATAGGTTTATAAACGATTCACTACATTTTGTTTGTATATTCTGCACTCTTTTTCTCAAAACCCCACTCCAAAAGTAGTAAAAGAGCCCCTTCTTTTCCACCTAAAAAATTGGAAAATTCAGGAAGGGCAACCTCTTCTGATAATTTATACCATTTTTTATTAATACAATACTTGTTTTTATGTTATTTTAAATCTTTACGGGAATTAGCATTTTAACGTTTTCCGGTTTATATGTTTGTTTCAGGTTGTTTTATAGTATTATATAATTTTAAGGAAATAAAAATGTTACATTTTTCATAAATTAATAAAGCACCTCAGATTCGGTTTAGGTATCAACATTTTCAAAGGGGCCTGCTAAAATGATATTAGCAAGATATTATTCCTTGTATTTATGTATTTATAATGTATGCATGTATGTATGCATGTACCTTGAAGGTAGAGAAGCAAACTTATAATTATTACTATACAGTAATTTTACGAATAAAGAATGAATCAAGCAAGAAATGGATTGTGAGTCAAAAATCAAGCTCCCCAAAGAAACTTCGCCTAGCTTGCAGGCCCCAGCGCTAAAAATTTTTTTATCGCAATGCTTCTCCCTCCTACTATGCACTTCTCTCTCTTTTTAGAGAAAGTAGAAAAGCAAAGTAATAATTATTACATTACTTCTCCCTCTTATTAGAGAAAGTAGGAAAGCAAAATAATAACTATTACATTACTTCTCCCTCTTATTAGAGAAAGTAGGAAACCAAAGTAATAATTATTACATTACTTCTCCCTCTTATTAGAGGAGGTAGGGAAGCAAAATAATAATTATTACATTACTTCTCTCTCTTATTAGAGGAGGTAGTGAAGCAAAATAAAAATAATAGTTATTTCATTACTTCTCCCTCTTATTAGAGAAAGTAGGAAAGCAAAGTAATAATTATTACATTACTTCTCCCTCTTATTAGAGAAAGTAGGAAAGCAAAGTAATAATTATTACATTACTTCTCCCTCTTATTAGAGAAAGTAGGAAAGCAAAGTAATAATTATTACATTACTTCTCGCTCTTATTAGAGGAGGTAGGGAAGCAAAATAATAGTTATTACATTACTTTTCTCTCTTATTAGAGGAAGTAGGAAACCAAAGTAATAATTATTACAGTACTTCTCCCTCTTATTAGAGGAGGTAGTGAAGCAAAATAAAAATAATAGTTATTACATTACTTCTCTCTCTCTTATTAGAGGAGATAGGGAAGCAAAATAATAAATATTACATAATTACAACCACAAAATATACAAATGCAAGGTTTCATCAAAATAAAGCTTGACTTTGATTCGCTCCATCAAGATTATCACCACGGCAACCTATTGAGGTTAAACCTTATATCAGAATATTTCATAGTATAAGATGTAATAAGCTACTCAGTGTATATTAGAGTCTCTCATAATGGCTTTACCAAGCTTAAGTAAAGATATAAGGTTTTAATCTCAAACTCCTCTCAGCTAGAAATTATTCACCTTTATCCCACTGATACCGATAGTACTGCGAGAATTCATATATGTAGAAAATTGAATTTAAATGTAAGTTGTGAGTAGAGAATGCAATTATTAAGTTCAAGATTTTCTTTTGATAATATAATACATAAGTGAAAGTTTTTAATAAGCTAATGAAAAATATTTTTCCTCTAGAAATGAGAAAAAAATCACTTTTCTTCCGATGGTAGTAGAATGAAAATGTCACATAACTCTGAGTCCGTATCTATATACAGCAAATTAACTAACAGAAGAAAAATAGCTTTGGCCGCTATAAAACCAGTTAAAGTTAAGATTCCTCTACTCTAACTGTACTTTCTCTACTCTAACATTTTAAATGTATACTTTATTAATATAGAATCCCTCTTGTTAAAGATTTCCAAAGTAAGTTCGTATTTTTTGCTATTATGTGAATACTTAAAGATCTACGTCTATGATTTAATTGAATACCTTGGTCTTTTCCTTATGTAGATTGCACGCTGCCGACGTCACTTGACCTAGTAACTCGTGAGATTTGATGAAAAGTCTTGAAGAAAGAAGAAAAGCGAAAAGAAAAGCTCTGTCAGGATAGTAATCACTCGTGGGAACAACGTGTTCGATTAAAGCTTCCAGTCTTCCTGACACTAAATTATCATCTTCATAACACAGGTCCTTCTGAAACAGATAATTAAACATTCCTGTGTAAACTAGAATTTCTAAAAATAAGGACTTGTAAACCGATGATCTAGTTTTCAAGAACTTATCACAAAAGAGTAAATTATGTGGACAATTAATATTTAACACTTTTTTAAAATAACCTATATGTCTGTTAATATTTTGATTACAATTTTTTTATAATATTTTTTTTACCTCCTCATTTATGTTTACATTTATGTTTCATTAGTATTATGTTTGCAAAAAAATCTGAAACCGGCATTTAACCTGAATTATCCGTTTAAGTTTTTTTTAAGACCGTTAGTGATTTTTACAAAGTTGTTTGTAAAAATCCAATTTACAAACAACTTATGTATATGTATGTGTGTTTGTCTGTTATTATCATAGCTCCCAGGGTATTTATGCTACTGAGTTGAAACTTAATACAAAAATCAATCTTTAGGTCTAATTGTATAGTCATTAACAGAAAAGAATAACTGAGCAACAATTTCGATAATGCAAACAACGCAGACAAATTTATCAAATTATTTGAGAATTTGCACTCATGTAATATATAGGACCTAAATATGTACCAAGTATATTTCTCGTTAGCAGCAGCGGTTGAATTTTTATAAAATGATTTATAAACGTTTGTTGCTAAATTGTTCAAATCAAAGTCAATTATCAACTATTGGTTAACATTAGTTAACTTTTACCAATTTTCAACGTAATTTTGTTTTGACTTTTAGTGTGTAATACTCAAGAAAAAGGTTAGTTAACCCCATCACTAATAAATAATTATTGTAGTAAAAAAAATTATACATATTGTAAAACTAGTTTAAACAAATGACATGCGTGTTCCACATTTGATTGCCATAAGTTTACATTTCTACCTACAGTTTTAGTTTAAACTTGAATCTAATGCAAATAATTGGTAAACACTAATGCTTATCTCTCCAGCATAAATTTGCCCCTTTCACTAGCAAATAGAGTTTATTAATAAGTAATTCTATACCGATTTCAATTAGGGGTTGAGTTTTAAGCTCTCTGGGGGCAATGAAAACCCACGTGGAAATTCACACAACGTGTTATTGATATATCCATTGTTTGGTAAAACTTCATAGATAAACTATATTAACATAGATGGTTCACTTCTGAGTGTTTTAGGAACACTCAGTTCACAATTTTGTGTTTAAAATTTAAGATTTTGTGTCTCATCACTAGAATTCTGAAGAGCACTAGTAGTAAGAATCTTTTTGCTCTATTCTCTACTAGATTGCGCTGTAGTATTTTTTTTAATACAAACATCTTAATTTCAAAGGATATTATTTCGCTATGCCTATAACTTACCTATCAAATGTTTACGTTACACTCTGTTATATGTCTACTACTTTATACTTAATAGTGGATTTTCGTTAGAAAATTAAGCTAAAAAATGCGGCACAAAAAGATGGGGTAGAAAAGTCACTTTTTCTTGTTTTCATACCTTAAAGTATAAATCATCCTTCTTATATTGGCAAAACAAGGTCCTAGACTTTAAAAATTTATTTGTTTTGGCAACCATTACCTAAATGGTGATGTACCAAATTTTGGCACTTTATAAATTTATTTAAACATTTAACGACAATGCTACTATTTGTACTCTCCCTAATGCGACTCTACTAATAAAGTTTATAGTTTATGCACACACTGCATTAGGGATGACCCCGGTGCTCCCACCCTCCCCATTTTGAGACTGCACCTGTGACCAGGTTTACAGTTTGTCTAGTATACTTTATGTTATCCCACTAGCTACTTTGATTTTATTATCCTCATCTAGCCTGCCAGCTACTAGTTTTTACCAATCTTACCAGTCCTTCTAGTCTCACCAGATACTTGTTATACTCTCTGATCTGTCCGATCCGGTACAGCTAGATGGGGAGTGACGCCAGTAGTAACCCAAAGTTAATGGGAATAAACCTATTTCAATAGCCCTGACCTGGAAGCCAAAGTTTCGTAGATCACTAGTACGAATCTTTCAGAACCAAACCACCTATGCTAATCGTGGGACCACAGACACCGCTAAATCCGAGTCTTTACTTCCACAATGCTCTAGTATAAGGTCCAGTAGCTGTCCAACCCTTTACAGGCCTGCAGAAATTCGTCTTCTTATCAGGTAAAGAGAACAGAAACGTAGGTCCTGACTTGTCTTGGATGGAAATTAACCTCACGTTTGCGTAACAGCAAAAAACAAACATGTGATACTTATGCTGGGTTGTCTGGCCTTGAATTCAAAACCTCCCGAGATAGCAGTTTAAGGTATAACCTTATAAAAGGTCCTCCATAAGCCTGTTTTGAACCCTCAAAAACTAGAGTAAGCGCTCTACCTCTGATCTTTCAGTTCTTGGTTGCACTGCCGATTAATTATCGAATCATTTTTTAATTTTTAAGAACATTCGTCATATTTTTAACACCAGTTTTAAACTTGTAATACTTAAAATTTTAATAAACTTTTATAGATTAATAATACAAATTTAAACGTTTTCTAATTAACAAAAAAAGTTTTTATCTCTTTTAGCTAGACAAAGGAAAAAGTCCCCTTTTGTGCTTTTTAAGTATTTAAAAAATTACATTTTGGAAAAACTGTTTACGTAAAAGGTAAATATAGGCTTCATAATTTATCACTTCCAATTTATATGGAAATTTTCGGGGGGTGGTTTTGAAACCGTTTTCATGCTCTGATTTTGGTCGTGTAATTCCTAGGCAGTGTGCTCGACTGAAAACCTATGAAAACGTTTAATCCTAAAATCTTAAACGGATAAAATAAGGCAATCACGTTTTCAACATTAGTTAAATTTTGTTGATTAAACGTAGATTAAGATACATTTTCAAGGTTTTTAAATAGATAGGAATTTTAGTTGGCATGAAAGCAGACATTTAGCTGACACATCGTGATTAAAAAGAACTGAGCTAAAAAATGGGAATACATGCTTTTTCGGTGCACTAACCTGGCTATGAATGGCTGGGGAGCTGGTAAAAAGGACAATAAAATTGTGGCTAATTGCCTTGTGTAGTAGAAAAGTTTCTCTCACTCCCAAACCTCCACTACTTCTAACTTCATCAGCTTCGCCGCATGAGCTTAATTACTCTCACGGAAAGCCTTTAAGGATATCTTTAGTAAGTAAAGATATACAATATGTAATGTATGTATGTATTTATAAGTACATAAATAAATAAGTAAAGATATACAATATGTGATGTATGTATGTATTTATAAGTTCATAAATAAGTACTAAGGCTATACAATATGTAATGTATGTATTTATTTATAAGTATATAGATAAGTAAGTAAGGATATGTAGGTAAAGTACACTTTCAATGATTTTAGCCTCAAGAACCAACTTGATTGCCCAGGTAGCAATAAGTTTATTTTTTAGATAATGTTCCTTGTAAGTATTACATATTTCACTATCAATATTATATGAGTATACTTATAAATACTTATACTTATACTTAAGTATACTTATGAGTATACTTATATACATTTCGTACTGTATATCCTTACTGACTTATTTATGTACTTATAAATACATATGTATATAAGTATATAAATAAGTAAGTATGGATATACAATATGTAAAGTATGTATGTATTTATAAGTACATAAATAAGTAAGTAAAGATATACAATATGTGATGTATGTATGTATTTATAAGTACATAAATAAGTACTAAGGCTATACAATATGTAATGTATGTATGTATTTATAAGTATATAGATAAGTAAGTAAGGATATGTAGGTAAAGTACACTTTCAATGATTTTAGCCTCAAGAACCAACTTGATTGCCCAGGTAGCAATAAGTTTATTTTTTAGATAATGTTCCTTGTAAGTATTACATATTTCACTATCAATATTATATGAGTATACTTATAAATACTTATACTTATACTTAAGTATACTTATGAGTATACTTATATACATTTCGTACTGTATATCCTTACTGACTTATTTATGTACTTATAAATACATATGTATATAAGTATATAAATAAGTAAGTATGGATATACAATATGTAAAGTATGTATGTATTTATAAGTACATAAATAAGTAAGTAAAGATATACAATATGTGATGTATGTATGTATTTATAAGTACATAAATAAGTACTAAGGCTATACAATATGTAATGTATGTATGTATTTATAAGTATATAGATAAGTAAGTAAGGATATGTAGGTAAAGTACAGTTTCAATGATTTTAGCCTCAAGAACCAACTTGATTGCCCAGGTAGCAATAAGTTAATTTTTTAGATAATGTTCCTTGTATTACATATTTCGCTATCAATATTATATGCGTATTTTTTCTCCCTTATTTAGCTTTTTATTTTACCTTTTTTTCCTCTTTTATTATTGTTATCCTTAATTTATATTTTTCTTTGTCAACTCAGCAATACCAATTTTTATTTTATTTTCTTAAGAAATTAATTTTCTTATAAAGTGAATTATTTTTTTCTTGATTTATTCATTTTCGTATTATTCATTAGTTTGCAATCACTTGTATTTTTGTACATTGGTCCAAATAGCAGTTTATTAAATGAAAAGACCATTTTATAAATTAAGTTTTTAATAAAGTTGGTAACTATTTCTGTTATTTTCTTCCATTATTTTCTCAACAACAGACATAAAAGAATAAATCTGCATAAATATTAGAAACATTTAAAAAAAAATATTAGTACAAAATAATCAAAAAACATTTCTTAAAAAATCTTTTTTCTTGACACCTTGAAAAAATGAACCCCTCTCCATAAATCATCTTAATTCTTGCCCTTCAACAATAAATGGCAATATAAGGGTAATATAAGACTGAATAAAATTTTTATTTCACGTTAAGCTTAATTAAAATTGCTTGAGTTGAAAAATATAATTCTGCAAAACTAATCTTTGAATAATATACAGCAGAACGCACTGTAAAAGTAGTAAAAATATATTAAAAAAATCGTATAAGTTGAGAACAAGAATGTATAAAAGGTCTAAGAAAACACGTAAATTTTTAAAAGAGCTAAGGCTGTTAGATTTCTTGGCCGTTGAAAAGCATAATATTTAATGTTACTACTAAAGTTAATAATGAAAACCCGAGTTGGAGGTATGCATTTCTCGCAAGAAAAATTTTCATTGCACATTTACAACATAAAATAAAGTTCGTGACATCGGTTTCTACAGTAGCATTAACGGATTACGGTTGAAACAGAAGGATCAAGCTCTTTAAGTTTATAGAGGTACTTTTTTTCTTAAGTGTCAATGTCTGGTTCTTTGTTAAAGGCTAAGTAATGTTACAATTACTTAATAATATGTTAAGTTTAAGAAAGAGATTTAAACTACTTATTTGAACCCTAGTAAGTTCTAAGGGCTCAGGTACTAACTTCTTTTTATCGATATAGTAAAAACTGATTGTAACTGTTAAGTCAGTATTTAGGACACTTAATTTCATCAAACTTGAAAGACAAAAGAATCACAATCTCTATTAAAAACTATTATCAAAGAAAACCAAAGGATCCAGCACTGACATGGAATTAAGGAATACTTTGATCTGCTAATTGACAATGACCTGGAATATAAAACCTTTTACATAAAGGTTAGGATAAATAGGATAAATTATACAATGTATAATTTTATAATTGATACCAGATAAAACATTTATAAAACCATTATTATCATTATTTATTATTATTATTTTATTTATTTATTATTTTAAATATTCTAAAAGTAAATATAAATAACTAAACTATATGAGATCATATGAAATGAATCAACCAAATATCCATTTAAATATTTAATTTACTATATAACTAATTAATAATTAATTATATAATGAATCAATAATTAATAATATAAGGCTAACAATCATTTAAATTAGCTGACCAATTAATCTTTTTAATCTTTATTTTGTTGTTGCTGGAGTAAGTTTTTTAATTTAATTTTGTAGTTTTTAAGAGTTAAGTTTGCTTGCTTTAAAGTTTAACATTGCTTTTAAAGTAAACATTGCTGGCTATGTTTTTCTTATCCTGACATATATGAAAAAGTTAAAGCTGACCTAGCATAGTTTAAGGTCGAATTTGATCTGCCCTTGACCTTTGCATACAAGGAAGGATAAACTTAAATTAGCCAGCAATCGCATAGTTACCCAGGTCTAATTTGACTAGGGTTTTACTATACATAAATTATAGAATCATAACTACCCTTATTAGCATATTTTGTGCAGCCGAAGGAAATAAAACACATATCGTACCCAAATAGATTATATTAACAGATTGGTGGAAAACCACATACCTAAACTGTAAGACCGGGTATCTATCCTTTTTAATATATGCTATGAAATAATAACTCAGTAATTAATAATATGAGTTTAATTAAAATATAAGTAGCAACAAACTATAAGATACATCAGAGATACATGAAAAAGCATGGTGCTAAATGAGAATCAGAAAAACAAGAAGGTTGTCCGGGTTGCCAAAGGCCTCAGGCACAACAACAACTAAATCAAGACCTGACTGACATAAACCATGACCAGAAACATTTATAATGTGTTTTTGTGACTGTCTCCCTAAATTAAACATTTCTGCGTAAGTTAAGAATACGGGCCATCGGCCCGTAGCCGCTACGCGGCCTCGGCGCTTCGCGCCTCGTCCGCTCCGCGGCGTCGGCCCGCCGGGCCGCTTCGCGGCCGGGCCTCCCAGTGACCGCTTCGCGGCCACATTGTTGTTATTTTGTATTAATGTATGGTTTCACTATCGTTTCTTGTTACATGGCATTTTGCCACGTATTTAGCGAATTTTCACAGACTCGTTCAGGCCCGCGAAGCCCTGTGAGCTTTCTTCAATCTTTGTGAGGCTTTCTCACAAATTTGACTTTGTGAGGAAAAAATCCACACGTTGCAACTGTTAAAGTAACCTTGTATAAAGGGTAAGAAAAGATTATAGTTTCATCTTTCATCAGCTTTAGTTATCGTCCACTATACAAAAGGGTAAAAACTCTAACTTACGTTTATGATTGTTTATAGAATTTAAAGAAAAATGTCAAATTTTGTTTTGTAAACAAATTGTTTATTTGAGTAAAATCTTAAGATTGAAAAAAAATATTCATGATTATTCAAATAAAAATACCGTTTGCGTCACTTAGGATTGTCGATTGAGCTGAAACTGGTCGCATTCGTTTTAGAATAACTTCGACCATATAAAGACTACTTCGATGTTCTTCCTCTTTACGGGTCTGCTTAGCTTGGCGTGGTTCAGTGGAAGCCATTTTTGCCCTGTCTCTCTGGGACAGTAGGCTTACCATGATGGAACAAGAGGTAGAGGTCTCTCTTTTATACTATACCCCGCCCTCTAACACTACTGAACCCAACAGATATCGTACGAGTCTTTGACCTAGATATACATATATACAAGATTATATATATATGTATACCGATTGCGCCATTGTGATGGTTCGATTGAGCTGAAATTGGTCTTAATCGATTCAGCTAGCCGTCTACCTAAATACTAGATACCTTGTTTTAAAGCCATTTTAAGTTTCAAAAAAAATTTTTTCATGACGTCATAACTTTGGTTGATGACGTCATAATGTTTTTATAAACAATAGGCCTCGTAACCTCCTCAACATCTCGCGATTTGCAAAGTTTCGTTTCAATTTGACAACGCCTTCGAGAGTTATCGTTCGCCATACGAAAGGGTAGAAACTCTTACATACATATATATATATATATACATATATATATATATATATATATATATATATATATATATATATATATATATATATATATATATATATATATATATATATATATATATATATATAATATATATATATATATATATATATATATATATATATATATATATAAACTTTTTTCGGACATATATTTTTGTTATCAGGAAGCCAAAAGGAACCGATTCCACTCACTCCCACCCACAACTTCCGTCATCCGAACAACCTCATGAGCGTCATTTTCATTATGAAAATTCGCTAAAAAAGTACAGCAGAAGGCCGCCCAACGTCTTAGACGAAAACTGGCAAATCCAAATCCCAACGAGTGTTGATTAAAACCTTTTACGTCATTGATTCCCAATAGAAAATCCTCTTTTCCTCAAAATGTATCAAAATTTTATAAGATAAAAATATCACAAAAATAGGAAATAGTTTTTATCCTGATACAAAAGATAAAACAGAAAGCAATGATTTTCCACCAATCTTTACTCTTCCTTTTATCTCTTTCTGATCCGAAAAAGGATCATAAAGTAAACAGATAAAAAGAATGACAGGCAATATCCTCCAGCCTGCTGTCTCTTTAAGATCTAAAACCTTTTAAATATTACTTTGGATGTCAAAAGAAAAACTAAACTTTTGTATACTGAGAATAAAAAAGTTCTTACTTTTTCTTTAAGGTAGAGATAGTAATAGTTATAGTAAAAAATGTATAACATAAAACCATAGTAAAACAAATTCAGACATTCAGAGGAAGCGAATTTAGTCGTGTGTCAATGACATGATTAGTTTAGTCAATGCCAGGAACATAAATAATTCTTTTTATAGTGTTAATGAGTTTTTGTCTTCTGAAATTGTTGTGCTTTAATTGTACTTGTCTTTTTAACATATTTAAATTTTTAGATTAATTTTATGTTATACATACATGTCTTTTTTTTAACTTCTTAAAATATTTGTCTACTGACGCATTTTTTAATTAGTTTTAAGGGATAGTGATTAATGTATGTTTCATGCTTAGCTGTGTTTTGTTTTTTACTGTATTTTTAACTTTTTAGTTTTTATGCTTTTTTGACGCTATTATGTCTAATTGTACTCTTTAGAACCTGGTTTTGAAATAAAGATATTTATTTATTTATTTAAAAGAAGAAGATGACATTACATGACAATAGGGAAATTTGAAAAGAGCATAAGAGCTAAAAACAAGAGACTTTTATCCTCTTATCCGCTCCACGACGTCAGCACTAGGGGCTGCTTCGAGGGCACATATCAGTTGTCTAATGCAGTTTGTCATGTTACTAGTTATGTAGACTAGTAATATGACAAAGTGGCGTATTACCATGATATAAGCGAATATTCAAATGTATTAGTCAAAATTATAATTAAAAATTATTTTTAATATAGAATAATAATATAATTATGATAATATTATATAATTATAATATTATATTATATATATAATATAAAATAATAATTAATAATATTATTAAATAATAATATTATATAAAAATTATAATATCAATTTTAATAATAACTTTTCCTCATCACATCAAATTCACTTTGCTCATCCCACCTACTTCGGATTCGCTTAGCTCAACCTTAAAACATACAATCCGCCAAATTTATACACCATTTTACAAAAGTTTCAATTTACTAGCATAAATACACTGGGAGCTACAATGATAACAGACATACACACACCCACACACACATACAGACAGGAAACTTTGTAAACAAAAACCTATAGATATACCGTTTGTATTATAACGAAACTTAATTTACTTATTTATTACGTAATGGTATATACTTGACTTAAATTTCAACTCAATTAAATTAATTTCCGATTTTTTACAATTTTTAAAAAAAACGTACACAAGTCATTTAATTAAAATTAAAGTAATGCTGATAATGAGATAAACACATAGGCTATTAGCACATATGTTTGTATTTGTTATGTATATATGTTAGCAACATATGTTATGTATAAGCTACATGCTTGCCAAATCTCAATCTGATAGCATCATTTTGCCGCGTTTTATGATTTTCGAAATTTTTGCTGGGTTAATGACGTCATAGAAAAAATATTTTCTAAACAGCACAACTACACCTATAGAATGATTTTTGTACAAAGTTTCAACTCTCTAGCGTTAATGCACTAAGAGCTTACTAACATTCACACACTCACAAACACACATACAGACAGACAACTTTGTGAAAATCACTTAGGGGGCCTTAAAACACCTGAAACAGATAATTCGGGTGACGTTCCTGTTTCGAATATTTTGCAAACGCAATACTTTTTTTATATACCTACGATATAATTGAGAAAAAGTAAAAAGGTATTTAGATATTAATAAACGTTTTATTATATCTACTACAATTGTTGGATCACTAATATTAATGATCATTAACGAGAGAAGCGAGTCCGAAGTAGAGAGGATGATTGTTGCGAATATGATATGTCGAGGAAGCGTTTTGACGGCTCCGTATCGTTCCGTCGACAAATCATTCCATCGATAAATCATAGCATCGACGCAAATCGTTGCGTCGATGCAATGGTTTGTTGACGCAAAAACCCGTTTCGTTTCTTCGACAAATCATTGCGTTGACGAAATGATTTGTCGACGCAACAACCCGTTGCGTTCCGTCGACTGTCAACGGAGTGATTTATCGACGGAACGAAATCACGCCCGTTTTGACGGACCCCATTCTTGATGTTATGGGGTTATAGCTTTATAGTTCAATTCCATTTAGGGGGTGGGGCTATGTTTTGCTTCCCCCTATATTCCTTATATAAAGAAGAATATTGAAGTATGTTTATTTAATTTCTTTTTTTGCAAAAGGTAAATAATCCACTTGAAGGTAAGAAGATTTAGCGAACAAACCATCATGAGTATTTTAGTAGAGAAATCAAGTTTATATAACAACATATTCTAAATATAGACTCCTCATAAATACATCCATACTCATACACATTCAGTTTCTCATATGAACTATAAATATCAAACGCATTCTTACCAAGGATCTTGAATAAAGGGGATGACGCATTAAGGAACTTTTCTGACCCCATGGAAATTGTATGAGATAGAGAATTAGAAGCAAACTTACCTCTTCCCCTTGATTATAATGAAAAAAGCGCCAAACGCAGGTTATGTAGCAAGGTTGTCGAGTTTGCTTCTCAACTTTCTTCTGTGCTTCTCGTGATTGTTACATTTGTGGTGCTTGTTAAGTCATTTGTGCTTATATAATTTTAAATTTTGGACTGTACTTTGCCTCTTCAGTGAGTGATAATTTAAGCGTGTTTTGTTATAACCTTCTCAAGCAATAAACAATGGAAACCATTGTGACGTACGTTTGCCTCTAAATTTTAAGACCTGCGCTGTTTTAAGAATTGTAAGCATGCGCAGTTTGTACCAAGCGTGTACAGTTGGTTTTTGACGTGTGTTTCGTGTTGAATTCTCCCTATTTTCTGGTTTTCGATGGGGTCACTTGTTTGTATGGCAAATCGACTTAGTGCGTCATCCCCGTTATTCAAGATCCTTGATTTTTACATTAGTTTTGATAATCAAATTAGATTTGAAAAAAGGGTTCTTTTTGGTAATATTTTTACTTCTCTTAATTTATACCGTAAGTATAAATTTAGAGTAGTATAAAAAAAACTATTGTTTTTGCGAAAAAATCTGAAACTGGGATGTCACCGGCATAATCCGTTTCAGGCGTTGTAAGACCTTCTAAGTGGTTTTCACAAAGTTGTCTGTCTGAATGTGTGTGACAATAATTGCGATGATTTATACAACGCGTAAGATATTTTGATCAATTAAAGATTTGACACTTATTTAGTTATATGAATAGGACCATCTTAGTTGCCAAGTTTCATCTCATAATTAAGATTAGTTAAATTTTTATTAAATGACTTATCTATGATTTTCAAACAATGAAAAAAAATATAAAAACTTTTTTTTTAATTTTTAAACAATAAAAAATAATTTGAGTTAAAATTTGATACAAGTGAATACCTTAACATAATAAATAAGGACAATAAATTTCGTTTTTATACGCCTAGTATATCTCTTGTTTTTATTGAATCATTATGGTTTTTGTAGGATCATATCTATGGTTTTTGTTGGATCATATCAATGGTTTTTGTTGGATCATATCGATGGTTTTTGTTGGATCATATCTATGGTTCTTGTTGGACCATATCTATGGTTTTTGTTGGATCATATCTATGGTTTTTGTTGGATCATATCTATGGTTTTTGTTGGATAATATCTATGTTTTTTGTTGGATCATATCTATGGTTTCTTTTGGATCATATCTATGGTTTTTGTTGGATCATAAAATGAAACAACATCAAACGAGTTTATACCTGGATGACCGCTGAAGAAAAGTTCTGATTCTGACTTCAATGCTTTGAAACCATGGATAAAATCATTTACTATGGCACAGTATGACATCTGTCGTGGTAAGTATTATTAAGTTTGATTTCTTAAAACTGCTAAGATATGCAATTCTTCCAGAACTTTCTTTAGTCCATTTTTTTCGTGGAATCTTATTACAATAAACAAATAACCACAACTCAATACTCTACGGGGGGAAAAATCAATTTAAAAAATAACCTAAAATCGGACCTTTACTTGAAGAAAACCCAAAAGAAAGTATGAACTCTATCTTGTTTGTTGAAAATTTCTTATTGAGATGTAAAAAGCGGAATCTGACTTAAACAGCAAAAAAGATAACTTAAAGAAAAGAAGAAAATACGAGAAAGTAAAAAAAGGAAGACTATCATTCCTGAAATAACATAAGATCTTAGACTAGGTCTGCTCGGTACCTAGCAATCGATCGTCCACAGCTGCATACCCTAGTTCTATATTCTATCTCCCTAAGGGCCTTCTGGCCACAGAGATTTTGGCAAGCTAATCCTACTTTATCTGGAAACCTTCTTCTACTTCTTAAAAAATCCTATATAAATAGTGAAGAGGATGAAACGTGCAAATTCTCACCAAGCTATTCGTCTTCTGCAGACCTTGTAAAAAACGAATAATCCGTGGTAAACCATCTAAAGAATTTTCATCATTTAAGACTTCAATTTATTTAAAAACGTCACCGACGCATATTCTCATCAATTTAATGTCGTAATCCGTAAAAAGTTTATTATTTAACTAGGCAGGAAAATGAGATTTTGGGCTTTGTTTGTTTTTATTTATTTAGTACCGATCCGAAAGCGAGGATTGATCAACAAATTTAAAGCAGAGGCAAAACCAATTCTTGTAAATTACATTTTGCATGACGATACAAAGCTGATTCAGACAAATTATAATTGCCTGCTGAGGTGTAATCGAAGAAGGAAATTTCAAAAAGATGTCAGAAATGTTTCCTTTGCTCCATAGCAATATACAATTTTTTATCTACTAACGGCAAGAAAATTGCACAAAAGATTTACTGTATCTTACACTTTATTACTATCCATGTTATTAACGTCCGGTTAAACCTAACAATTAAAATCAACTAAAAAGTAACCTAAACAAAAGTCAATTTATAAACATTAAGCGTTAAAATATCAAAAATTACTATAATATGACTTGTTCAAAACGGACTATGCTTGTGTAATCAGCAATTATCACCAGTCTCTTCTTAATATTAGCGTTTCAAAGGAAGCTATTTCATTTAAGGAAATAAGCTCTGTAGCAACAAACTCTTGCAAATATAAAAAGTAAGTAAGATAAGCACGATTTGATAACTATTAAATCACCTATGTGATGGACAAGTCCCAACACATAGGTAATGTTAGGAACCTACACATTTAGTATTCTTGATAAAGACCCTACTAAGGGGTTTGAAGAGAGTTAAGCTAGGTCTTAATAAAAGTAGGTTCTTCACTAACAGATTTTACAGACCCTGTCTTAAAGTTATGAACCCTTTGTCACCTCGTTTGTATAGGACACCTAAAGTTCATAAGGAGTTGTGTCGTTTTGTTCATTGCAATAAAAAATTGTCTGAATACTTGTTTCTCCGTTAAAGGATTCTTTATAATTTTTTTAATATTTTCAGTCTGTTAGTTTACCTAAAAACTTTTAACCTCTTAACTAAAAAACTGTTAACCTTTGCTTAACAGAATTTCATCTAAGAGTTTATACGATACTATTCTTAATCAGGAATTAATTGACTAGATAAAGATTTATCTAAACTTAAAGGAAGGGTGACCGCTGGGAATAAAACAAATGTATTTTCTGTCTGACGACAAGCGAAGTGAATCCGAACAGACGGTTCCTCTCCGTAGGCCGATCTCGCTCGCTCATTCGGCCTCTCCGCAACCCCTATAGCGTATTTTAAACTGTTTATGACAATCATTCTTAAAGACAAAAATAAATTAAAATAATATTGTACGTAAAATGTAAACAAAACATGGTAGTTTATTATCAGCAGATATAATTCCTATTTTTTTTTAAATAAAAAAATTCCTTTATTTAATCAAAACAAATACATGCCCACTTCAGTAAAAAAAAAACAAATAATAAAAACATTGATTGGTTACAAGTATTAATGATTTTGGATTATTATACACTTTAAGGCGTCAGCCTTGTCAGCAACATTTAATTTTGCAAATATTTCGATGCCGTGCTGCGTGCTTTTACGCACGCAGTTTTTTTACTTATTTTTTCTTAAGAAAAACGAAAGTATCATTTTGCGTATTGCAATCAGTTTAACAATCATAGCGTCAAAATGTGTCATAAACCCCAATCAAATATAGGAAATCGTGTTTGGCAAAAAATTTAATAAGGTTCTTTTGTACAAAAAATACTTTTTTTGGCAGACAGCATTGGCGATTTTTTTAATCCTTGAGAACAAAATAAGAAAATTTCTCAGTGTTTTTATCCCTAGGTACGTATTTTGTCAGTGCAATAGAGGTTGTTCCTGAAGGATAAGAATCTAGAAAGGTTATTAATTTTGTAAAAATTTTAATAATCTATATTTAACTAAAGAAAATCTGGTAATTATTTATTATTTATATTTTATTAAGCTTTTATCCGCATAAAGATGCCTACAAAATGTGGTAAAGAACCGACCTTGGTATTTTTACTCTTGTATAATAGCTTTTCCTCTCTAAGAGGCCGTAAAATGAGGCCAAAAGATGGGCCGTAGAATGGGGCCGTAGTATAAATCTAATTTTGCTAAGGGATTTCTTTTCTCCTCGCTCCAACCCCTTTTCCCTGTTCAACAAGATTTCGACTCAATATTTATAAAAAAAAATTGAATGCTGTGGAGTAAAATAGAAAATAGCGGGCGGAAAAAGAAAATTAAATTGAATATTGGGATACTTCGGTCAATTTTTATGAACCGAGCTTTCCGTGTAGAAGTTAGAATAAGATTTTACCCAAACTTTCATCAGAATATTATTAGATGTCAGGATGTGAAAATCACTTTTAGGAAACCACTACATCAAGAGAAAATTTTCAAAGGGTAACCTAAAACTTTTTTCTTACCAAGCCCAAAAAAACTTTTAAGAGAATATGACCTCCTGAGGTGAAAATTAGTTTTAAACTTATGAAAAAATTCTTCAAAGTGGTTTAAAGAGAATAATATCTTTCAAAATGTGAATTTTTGAAGTTCTAACAGATTGTTCAGAAACTTATAATGTCACTGATGCCTTTAAAAGTTATAACGTACCACAAGTTTACAACTTGTGGCACGTTGTGGTTGTCGAAACTACTAAAGCTATTTCTAGAAACTCAAAATGGTGAAAGGATACAAAGGTGATAACAAGCCTGTTCTTTTCCTAGGGTAGTAAAACTTTTTTTTACTATTGGTTTTTCTTCAAACCAATGCCAGCCGCGTTTAAACTAAAAGAAAAGTAATAAAAGAGAATATAAAGGAGCACTAAATGGTTTATGTTGGAAATAGGTTTGTTAGACATTCAAGTAACGTCCATGTAATCTGAGGAAGTTTGTTTTTTATAATTTGCAAAAATACTAACAAAGACACTTGCGGTAATGTAACTCAGTGCATATCAGATATGAAGACGTCTTTCCTGCCCCCTCCTAACTTAAAATGTTTAGTTTTTAGGTATGATTTAATTTCTGCTGTCTCAACAACTATCATCGATCACCATTGGTAACCTATAGTAACCATTACTAACCGTAAATTACCAGTAATAACGCCTGTAAACTAGGAATAACCTATTCTTCATTTATATAGTCCTAAGAAGCTTTAGCTTATTGTACATTTTCGGACGTTTGCTGGTTATTGGTTGTTATTTACATAGAGATATATACTAGAGAGGACATAGGCTATCATAATACATTAAGAAACCTGAAACATCTTTTTGAGGCTCTCAGGGGCTCAGTGTAACCTCATTGAAACCTCCTCTAAGAGTAAGTAAAGGTTATAACAAATCAATTGTTGTCGGCTTTTCCCGCATTGTTTGGGTTTTGTTTCCTATTATAAACGTTGTATTATATAAGTCACTGTATTTTTTAATGTTTATATCATCATATTCAATGGTGTTCAGGTTACTTGTTTGATTCAAAATTCAACTGATAGAGCCCCTCTAGTAATACTCTATGGTCATTTAGGGCAACAGAACATCTTTATTGATCATAAAGGCAGTCTGGCAAAAAAACATTTCTTATATCTTATAAGACCGGTACAAAAAGTGTATACCTTTTGTTATTTATTTAAAAAGTGCTTTTAAAGAATATTAATTAGAAAATGAGGTTTATGAGGTTGTTTGAATGACTATTTTTAGAAACTGTAGATGCAGAGAGTCACTTGGGTTATGTGACATTTGAAATAATATAACTTTGATAATACAAGCAAAAAGTAGTCCAAGCCTTTTTGCCTGACTTTACCTTCTTACCCTAATACTAATACTAACATTGAGGTAATTGACAGTGATAAGGAAAGTAGATTGACTCTACAGCACGTGGGCATGTCGTTAAGCCATTTTTGCTAACTCCCTTAGATAAAAGTTAGAGTATATTATGATTCTAAGTAAAGAAAATTTAAGTCAAATCCACAGATGAGTTGTGACCTTCCTGTATGTATGTATCTTTAATTAAAACAACGCGTGCCTCATTACAAAACTAAGCTTTTCTCCTCTTAAAACCATAAAAAAGCTCATATATTTTATACGTAAACTACTGACTATTGAGAGTTCTTCATTATCTGGCTAAATCTAAATTAAATGGCCAAATCTTAGTTTATTTTAATCATAAAGGGTTAGGGATTTTTTGCGAGTACTTGATGTTGCATAGGCTCGTAATCATAGGCTTCACATAACTTTCTAGGCCAAGAGCCCAGGGGTGTTTTGTTAATAAAAAGTGTAATGGCTGGAACCGGTCTCAATTTTTCGTAAATACCTTCCTGAACAAGGATCTGCAATTCTGCCGACTCGTATCGGATGGGTGTCCCAGGCAGAACCTTTGACCCTAAAGTGCGTTCTGCCTGGACACCCATCCGATACGAGTCGGCAGAATTGCAGATCCTTGTTCAGGAAGGTATTTACAAAAAATGAGACCGGTTCCAGCCATTAAACTTTTATTAACAAAACACCCCTGGGCTCTTGGTCTATTCGAAAGATGACACAAATTAGAATTTCCATTTGTCCCATGAAAATCCTGGAGGCCCTGACCGGGATTTAACATTGGACTTCAACTAACATTGATGATAATTAATGAAGTTTTTTAAGTCATTAATAAAGTCGACTTGATTATAGGCAACATCCAGTAAAATTTCTGGGAGTCACTATTGAAGGTAAATTAAATTGGAGACAACATGTCACAACAATGACTAAAAGTATTGCTAGGTACTTATTTGTTTTTAGAAAGCTAAAAGACTCGATACCAGAAGAAACTCTTGTGCTCATCTACAAATCTCTTGTTCAGAGCAGGTTAAATTATGCTATTATTGCCCGGGGGCGCGTCAATTTAGATCCATCCAGAAGAATAACGGGAGCCAAACCTGGTTCGTACTGTCAATCTTCCTTTAAGAGACTGGCAATAATGACTGTCATAAATATTTTTTTTTATTTCTGTGTTCTTTTTAAAAAGAACTTAAATAAATTTTAAACCAATAGTGATTATCATAGATATAATACAAAGAATAAAAATGCACTTACAATACCAACTCATAGACTTAAGAAGTCAGAAGTGGGTCATAGTGTATTGGGGGTTAAACTTTATAATCACTTAAATGTAAAAATTCAAGATCTGCCCAGAGATCATTTCAAAAAAGCCGTAAAAAGCCTTGACAGAGCAGCCTTTTTATAGTATTAATGAGTACTTCTCTAATAAAATTACGTTCGAGTAATTTATGTTACTTCTGATTTTTGTACTTTTGACGATGAGCCATTGTACTTTATTAGTATTTATGCAAATAAACGATTTTTTATTTTATAAAATATGTTTAAATTAAAAATCAGTTTGCACTTGCGACTTTTTTCGGAGATCCTCCCCAATATGTTTCGCAATACGTGTTTGCATGGAAACAAAGATGAGCTATCACTAGACCGAAATATCTAATTGAACCGAAATTTGCCACAAGCTTGGCAAAAGTTCAATTATTAATAACGGGACTTATTGATAAGTCCAAAAATGATCGGACTTATACTAAGTTTTTTATAATGATTCAAAAAACATCATTGAATACTTTATAATGAAGTGCTCACAAAAAAATCAATAAAGGTGATAAGAACAAATAAAGCTGGAACAAATTGCTTGCTGAAAAGCAGTAAAACAAAATTTAGATACATGCTGCTAAATACTCCAAACTATTTAATATGAGCTAGAGTAGCGTTTTTTACCAGGCGACTTAAGAATACTTTTGTCGTCCAATATGTGAAATCAATAATGAAATGATTATGCATTTCCATGGAATATGCAAAGCCCACAGCAGGCTGGGGTTAAGAATGTCAAGATTTGATTGTCAGAAGAAAAACTTAAAGTTACCAAGGGTTAGTAATAAAATAGTTACAAATTTGATCTGCATATTGATCATAAGTAAGTAAAAAGTAAAAGTAAAGTACATGCTAGATGCTAGAAAAGTAAGTAAGAAAAAGTACATGCTAGATGTACTTTTATTTAACAACGACTTATCAATGTCATTTGAAGAAACAGCTACCGACGGTATTAACTGATAAGGAAATCCAGGTTCTAATACTTGGACTGTTTTCGTAGAATGCAATCATCAAGTAGGTTGGTCACCATTGACTTCTTAACTAATTGAGTTATATCAGTAAGGTTAGACAATTTTTTAAAGCTATAACTCTAATATAGCTATAACTTTATATATTTATAGCTATAACTCTAATAGAGTTATAAAGCTATAACTCATGTGTTGCTCTACTTGCAAATAATGGCGTTAAGCCCAAACAATACCTGTAAAATTAATATTCAACTGCAAGTATCGAAGGCAACTGATCCATCCATTGCTTCATCAACTTGTAGGCAAATATCATGTTATATATAGAACAATCCTCTTAAATACAACACATCAAATATCCTCTTAAATACAACATAATTATGCGGGCTACGCTTAGGAATATCACACAAACTTACTCTAGAAAAAGTACTTTGTTTCAACTGTAGCAAGTTCAATTGTTTCCAACTTCATGTTTTGTGAAACTTGGTAGTATCAAATAATGCATACAAAGAGTATGAATTATTTGATACTACTAATAATAATGTCACATTATTAAAGAAATAATGTGACATTCTAAAAATATAGTGGTAGATTCAGTTTATGCTATTAGTGTTTGGTAGGGGATTCAAACCAAACTGTTATTTATTCACCCGGTATTTTTCACCGTAAAAAATAAGTCTCAGGGTTGACCCCCGTGTTTAATCCCGTTCACACGACAACTGCCGGAGGGGTTCACACGCCAACTGCCCCGTGTTCAACCCCCTACCCGATTCCGCGTGTGAACAAAGTATATTTCACATATCGATTTCACTCTATAATTCCACTATAGATAAGCACCATTTCACATAAAAATCTTATAAAAATTTGAGTAATACTTTATCTAACTTTACTTAACATACTAAAAACCCGAAGAGGGAGAAACGCATCAACGTTCGGAGTTCATAAAAGATCGTAGGTAAGAAAAATTTCTCCATTAAATCACTTTCCTTTTAGATAAAGAGCTACGAAAAGCAAAAATCCTTTTACAGGGACCCTTTTTTACTTAGTATATTGAAAATAATTTCAATTTATAACCTCATATTCACCTCAATTTCTTTTAAAGTTGTTATATTTAGTGTTATACGCTTACGCATGTGTATACATTTATAAGATTCTATATCCTTTATTCACGAGTAGAAGATGTAAGTAATTTTATAAGAGTAAAATACACTAAAGATAAGATACACGCAAACAAGTATATACATTCATAAATAAAGAAGTATATAGTGTATGTTATAGTCACTTCATTTCTTTAATAGTTAGAAAATATTGAAGAATAAATTTAGTATTTTCAGGCATTACGTTATATTGAGTTAGACTTGTTTCCATGACCAAAAAAATGCTGACAGGCCCTACTTAATGTAATGGACCCGAGGAACAGGCGGTGAAGAGGGGGATGGGTAGCCAAAGGGGTTAAGAGTAGAAAATGTATTCAATATACAAATATTGCTTTGTATTTCTCCATTGCACAGTTGTCGAGTCTTCTCGGTTACGCAGTAACTCCTCTATAAATAATAACATTCTACTAATCCCCTTAGTGAATTTCAGCAAAGAAAGAACTTTAACTCATTACATCGGATTCACTACGCTCATCCTCCTAATTTGGACTCGCTTCGCTTGTCCTCAAAATGTACAGGTCGATAAATGTATACTAAAACACGTCTTTGGGCTCACTTCGCTCGTCCTCAGATAGTAAATTCATCTGTTTCTTGCCAAGCGGTCAACCATCCAGGCAATGATCACAAACACGTTTTGAAGATTTGTGATATTTTGAAATGTTTGTGGGGTCATTATTGTGGGTTGATGACGTCACACATCATTTCTTTTCCGTGACCCATATAAACATCTAGAAACAAAAATCTCGAACATATGTATATAACATACACACACACGCATATATAAACGTGCTTATTCGACACGTTTTTTTTGTAATATATATATGTGTGTGTATATATATGTATATATGTATGATATATATATATATATATATATATATATTATATATATATATATATATATATATATATATATATATATATATATATTATATATATATATATATATATATTAATTATATATAATATATAATATATATATATATATATATATATATATATATATATATATATATATATATATATATATATATATATATATATATATATATATATATATATATATATATTTATCTGTGTGTGTGTGTGTATATATATGTATGTAATATATATATATATATATATATATATATATATATATTTTCTTGATCTGTGAGAAAGAAAAAATCCCCTTCCCAATAATCCAACCCATCCCTCTTAATGACCCAAACCTCATAAAGTAATTTTTTCTTCGAAAATTCGCTAAAAGAGGAACCTATAATAGTTGAACGAAAAAAAATATGACTTCATCATATGTCTATTTTTCAGCTTATACAGAACACAAGTCAGCCGAGGAAGTCCACATGCTGGGCTAATTTTCTTTTGAATCCCTGATCCTTAATTAAAATTCATTTCTAGCTAATGTCTTTGTTTACGATTTATAGTTTGAGCATTAGAATATATATCTTTGGCTTTAAGTACTTTTAGCTCTTATATTGACTAAAGACCAGTTTAATTTGACTTAGAGCCCCCAGAAATATAAAAACGACACGTTAAAAAGGAGCCATAGATTTATGTCAATGAAATCTAGCATAACCTTTTTTTATTTTAATCATAATCCCGGGTTCAACTTCTGCTCTGTCTTTGTCCACACCTTGACGAATATTTCCAAAAGAAATTCGCAAAATAGTTGGTGTCTATATATGTCTACCAATGGATATTGTCCAAGAGCCAGACCTATGAAAATTGTCTCATTTTGTACTAACTTAAACCAAAATATTTCAAAAGCAAAGGATAAAAAGCTTACTCGTATTAGATTAAAATTATTAAGTTGTATGAGAGGAAAACCTAATTGTATTTAAGGAAAAACAGGCATCTTAAAGTAGTTTTTCATTAACCTATCTTAATCTTTAACAATTCAATACACTAGAAGTTTTTACATTCTAGAATTCCGGTGTAAAGGTTAAACATTTTCATGCAAAAAAAAATCTTGTTAAAACATAGTGCTTTACAACTTGTAAAGTAGAAGAACAACTTGTATGTACTTATTAACTTTTATCCGAAAAAAAGTTTTCTATCTACATAATAAAAAAATAAATAAATAAAATTTGTTGTAAAAAACAACTTTTAGATGCGCTTTTATATTATATTTTCTAAACGTAAAGGAGCTAAATTTTTTGTAACAAAATGTTTTTGGTTTTTCTGGTTTTTTATTATTTTAGCTGATATTTTGGTAAACTTTTAACGTAGAACGTGTAAGGAAACTTTACAAAAAAAACTTTAAAAGCATTTCAAGTGTAAACTATAATTTTTTTAACTTTTTCCATTTTTAAAAAAAATCCTATAAAACAGGTGTATTTTTAATAATTAATAAGTTTCTTTATTAATTAAAATGATGATGTAGTTCTTTTGGGTGATTTAAATTTTAGCAACTTGATTGCAATTCAGCTTAATTTGTTTTGCTAATGAAAAAGTTTTAAAAACAAAAAAAAAATTTTTTTTCTTACCATAAAATTTGTTTTTTTAAACTTTGATAATAAATTATTTTACCTTATTTTATTTTATAATAATGCTTCTCTATCTTTTAATTTCTTTTGTATTTCGTAAATTAAGATGGTACTAGAGATTCCAAAAACAAACAAAAAATGGCAAAAGAACTAATTAGTACTTGAGAACGGAAAAGGTGATCAGATTAGACTGAAATGTGAATGTGACGCTGAAGAGCTTCACATTCAGTTAAGAGCTGAGCTCTGACTCACAAGGACTTGTGGCAGGGAATGGAGGAATATGTGACCCTTCTTTCAAAAAGGTCCCCCGGGAATCCTTGCTGTTGATTGATCCCAAAACACTTAGATGTTAAGAATAGTTCACTTGATACAGTGTAGACTGGCTTATGGTATCATTTTGTGGGGCCACATCAACATCACCAGTCGCCTACTCCTGCAAAAAAAAGCATTAAGAATTATTAATAAGTCAGGTTACCGAGATCATTGTAAACCCATTTTTAAGAGTATATCTGTAATGACAATTGCAAATATGTATATATATATAATATATATTATATATATATATATATATATATATATATATATATATATATAATATATATAATATATATATATATAATATATATATATATATTATATATATATATATATATATATATATATATATATATATATATATATATATAATGTTTTAATATTCATAAAAGAAAATGTAAATAGTTTTAAAACAAATGGCTACAATCATAGTTATGACACAAAAAAAAGAGATCTACTTACCATTCCGAAGCTGGACTAAAGCTGAGGTAGGGCAGAATGTGTTAAGTGTCAATATTTACAATAAACTACCGGAAAAAATAAAAATGCTTAATATTGATAAATTTAAAAAAGAAATAAAAAAATTTTTAGTAGAAGAAACTTTTTATAACTTAAATGAATATTTTAATTTCACAATGTAAAATTTGAATCCATGATGACGCATCCTAAAGCTATTGTATAATGGCATAATGGATATTAATATTTTATTTAGATTGGTTGAGAATCACAGCTCCTAAGATTATAGATCTGTAAGGGTGATGAATGCCCCAGAAGGCAAGATCAACAATTAAAGAAAAGTTTAGTCTAATATTAAAATTTTGTGCTGTAGTAAAACTTATTAGATACGTTCGCAAAAAAGCAGGACAATAAGTCAAACAAAAAAAATTTAACAAAAAGAAAGATTATTAGAAAGGCAAATAGAAAACTTATGGTGAGAAATATACAAGTACATTTAATAAGAAGCAAGAATATAACGGACTTATTACAGGGTCAAGTCTCACAATATATAATAGAAATCTGAAGTTGTTCGGCATCATAGGATACAGGATGAAGAAAATCAAGTTGCACAGCAAAATTTAACGACTTTACTGACTTAGATGACACTCGGTACATTATTCAAGTCCGCCAGATAGTCTACAACCATAGCAAGGGTCAATAGAAGATTCTATCTGGTCAAAACTTAGTCAAAGGCTTAGTACAAAGTTTCGTTAGAAAAAAAGAAGCAAGAATAGAAAGGACTTATTACAGAGTCTGTCTCACAATATACAATAAGAAATCTAAAGTTGTTCGGCAATCATAGGATACAGGATGCAGCGTAACATGATTCACAGCAAAAATTAACGACTTTACCGACTTAGATGACACTCGGTACATTATTCAAGTCAGCCAGATAGTCTACAACCATAGCAAGGGTCAATAGAAGATTCTATCTGGTCAAAACTTAGTCAAGGCTTAGTACAAAGTTTCGTTAGAAGAAAAAGAAGCAAGAATAGAAAGGACTTATTACAGAGTCTGTCTCACAATATACAATAAGAAATCTAAAGTTGTTCGGCAATCATAGGATACAGGATGCAGCGTAACATGATTCACAGCAAAAATTAACGACTTTACCGACTTAGATGACACTCGGTACATTATTCAAGTCAGCCAGATAGTCTACAACCATAGCAAGGGTCAATAGAAGATTCTATCTGGTCAAAACTTAGTCAAAGGCTTAGTACAAAGTTTCGTTAGAAGAAAAAGAAGCAAGAATAGAAAGGACTTATTACAGAGTCTGTCTCACAATATACAATAAGAAATCTAAAGTTGTTCGGCAATCATAAGATACAGGATGCAGAGTAACATGATTCACAGCAAAATTTAACGACTTTACCGACTTAGATGACACTCCGTGCATTATTCAAGTCAGCCAGATAGTCTACAACCATAGCAAGGGTCAATAGAAGATTCTATCTGGTCAAAACGTAGTCAAAGGCTTAGTACAAAGTTTTGATAGAAGAGAACCAACTGCGACATTTTAAATTCTAATTTAATTTCATGTAAAAATAAATACATATTTGCTAATGTTTCCACGAAACAGTGAAATAATTTTAACTACACGCTGCAGCGTTGCGTAAATAGTTATTAAAGCAAACTTTATCAGCATTGATTTTTGAAGTTAGTGATTTCAATTGTATTGTAATGTCGTTTGTTACGTCATGATCTCACTGGATAATAATAATCAAATAAAACATGATAACACAACTATTGTGACAATCTCAAGTATATTTGGGAATGAGATACGTAGAATATTGAATAATAGAAGATATTCGGTTGTACTGATTTGTGACTTCTCAATGACAGTTTAATAGTATTACCTCTTAGAGTTATATAACTTCAATTGTTAATAGTAATAAATAAACGAAAGTTTAATTATAAATAAAGTAGTTTAAAACTTTGATTTATATTTTAAGAAAAACACAATTTAAATAATAACTTACATAAAATAATACTAATAAGACAGTGGGGACATTGCAGGAAGTGTCAAATGAAGCTTCCGTGAAGACTACATGGCGAATAGCACTGACTGCAGTCAGACATTAGTCTTTTATAGGTTACAATTACAGATTATAAATGGATAATCTAATTTTTTAGGTTAAAAATATGATAAACCTGCATGATGTATCTATTGAGAGCTTTAAGACTACTAAATAATATTATAAGTATAAATAACTATATAACTGTAGATTGCAATATTAGGGCTACTCAAATAACCATTTTTCATTATTACAGAGGTTTTAGATATCAAAAGAAGAGGAGAGCTACTAGTTAAAGCCCTGTAAGCCCACTTATCTGAGACCTTAGTTGTTGATTCCCTAACAGGGTGGACATTATTAGCATACCGCGTGCAATCACTGATTTCCGGAGGTAACTATCACATTGAGATTAATAGGTTGCGAACCAACACCTTAAATGGTGGTTTCTGTAGAGTAAATATACCAAAGGGTTAAAAGCCTCAAAAACGAGAATTTATTAATTATAATACTTAAGTACTCAATTTTATCAACTATATTGGAACAACAGACTTTTTAGATGGATCATGTGCAGTCTTAATTTATTGAAAAATCTTACTTATGAAGACTCGCACTTGAAAATTTAAAATTAGAACTGCAATTATTTTTTGCCACCATAAAAGACTTGATAGGCTTTAAATGGTTTTAAAGGCTTGATAGCCGTTAATTGTAAATAAATAAATAAATTATTTCGAGCAAATCGAGTGAAGTGTTGGAACTTGTTATTTATTTATTGCAAGTAAGCAAGTTTTAAGACGTCACGGCATGAGTGGAAAAATAGATGACAGAGTTAGTCGTTGAGAAGACGCCGAGGAAAAACAAAATTTGTTTAATTGTTAAAATTATTAAAATAGTTAATGTCAGTCTGTCTGCATTCTCAACAGTAGTGTTCACCATTAAATAAAAGAGTGAAATAATCAACCTTCTTAAGTTGTCACCATAAGTAGTTCCAAACTTAAGAAACTTCGTAATTATTATTATTCCATTACTCTGTTTTAAAGATAAATTTATTTGATTCTCCGTTACTTCATTTTTTATCTAGGACTTTGTTCTGAACAAAATTTAATAAAGTAGAGACAAAAGATTGACCACCTAACCTGAAATTTTATTTTCTACATGGAAAATTTCAGGTCAGGTAGAACTATCTTCAGTCTTTTTTTCAGTCATGTTTATCTTATTTTTCGTTCTTTGGAAAGTCGGGAAAACGTCCAGCCATCTAGATCATACGAGGTAACATGAGGAGTTACTGGTCCAGACTTATAAGAAGAAATAGAATAGGGTCGTCCCTGAGGATTATAGGGGATTTGGCGAGGATATCCTTTCTCTGGTCTCCAGCCAATTTCAACAAGTCACCCACCCTCCTATATCCGACTTCTGGGTTTTCTTTCAAACCGCACAAAGCCCTTATTTTTTGCCTGAATATCCCTTTTTCGAAGTCTTTATCCCTTGCATGCATATCAGTAGGCTTTTCTAGCGTGAAGTTTAAAAGGTAAGTTTTGAAATCTTTGCCTACCTCTTTGAATAGAAGAAATATCCGTCAGTTTAAAGAAATTGAACTGTATTAAGTAGGTTCAGCACCTAAAATTCACAAGTCGTGTCGAAAATAGGTACGTGGAGTTAACAAGATCAATACATGCAAAAATCGTCAATTATTCCACTCACCACGAGTCTGGATTAACCCCCATGTATTCTGTGTCTACATGTCCAATCAAAAAGTTTTACTAGATTCAGAATTTTTAAAAAAATATACCAATGCCGGCTTATATTTAAAGTGTTTGCAAACAATTGTGCTGGATTTAGAACTTATCGAAAAAAATAATATCAATTTATTTTACAGCCCTGATTTAGTAAAAGGATTCTCATCTTCATTTGTAAAATAGATAGAATGATGGGATTCTGCCCATAGATAATAATCCTGCGTTTTCCTGGTAATAAAGTTTTTAAGTTTAAGCTTTAATGAAAACTCTTTGATCGTTTATTCCATTATTACAACGTAAAAGCTAACACAAATTGAGTAACATTGAACATAATTGCAGCGTTTCCACTCACATCCTTTATCTAATTTTCCCTCTTTAGTTCCTCTGATTAATCAGATTTCTCTCATCCCTTGTTTTTCCATTGCAGTGGGAAAGGCTTTCCGGTATAAACCTTTTTGTAGAAAGTCCTGTTATCACGGTCCCAACAGACTGTGTTTTACCTGGCCCGATCTCTTTGACACTATCTTCTTTTTAAATAAAAAGAGGATCTATATCCTCCTCATCTATCCTTTTTTAATATAGAAAGGAAGCTATATTACCTTCCTAGCTACATAGCAGAAAGCTATGCAGCTAACTAGCTAGCTTTTTTTGTCATATCAATATGACATGGAAAATTCATTTTCGAAAATTTGTTTCGACACACGAAAATCATGTTTTAAAGAACTTGTCAAAGTAGTTTCGACCCAAGAAAATCATGTTTTGAAGAACACGTCAAAGTAGTTTCGACACAAGAAAATCATGTTTTGAAGAACACGTCAAAGTAGTTTCGACACAAGAAAATCATGTTTTGAAGAACACGTCAAAGTAGTTTCGACAAAAGAAAATCATGTTTTGAAGAACACGTCAAAGTAGTTTCGACACAAGAAAATCATGTTTTGAAGAACACGTCAAAGTACTTTTGTAATTGCAAAAATACGTCAAACCGTATAAGAAAGTATTTCTATAAGCCTGCATAAAAACATTTATAAGGTACCACGGGAACATTCTTCACCTTATAGAATTCGTTACAATTATCCTAATCACTTCGAAGTCGCTTTGTCTACAGACAGTCAATGTCAGTGAACGGGTGCTAATAACGGGTCAGAGGAGGGCAGATGGGTATCTGCCTACTAGATAGACTCAAAATTCCTTCACACTAATGATCCGACAAAACCCGTGGATGAACAATTCAAATTTAAATACTTTGTAAACAGAAATTTCTAATTAATTATAATGTTTCTGAGATGTTTTGCTATTTGTCAAAAAATGTATACCTGTTATTCGATAAAACTGAACTAATGCTTATAATAAGATTAAAATTGGCACATTTGTTAGTCGTACATAGGACTATTGGTAAAATTCTCTCAGGAGGTCTTAAAAATATCTAAAACAGTTAATTCAAATGGAATTCAGTTTTCAGATTCTTATTGCAAATACACCGCTTTAACTGTATTAGGAAAAGCATAATTATTTGCTTTGGTTAAATATACTTGTCAAAATACATTTGGAACAACCTGTCTTAATGGCAAATTGAAAAGTACGTTGCACTAACATTTTAAAAAAACTAGTCAAATCAAATTTTAAAGAATGGGAAAAAGTTAGAAAAACATATCAAGTTTTAAGTAGCGCTACTTAAAATACTTACTTAATCCTTATGTTTGTTAATGGCTAGTAGTAACATTATGTATTGGTAAAAAGAAATAGTGTATTTTAAGAACTAAACTGTATTAAGTTGCGAGCATTGTAAATGTATTCGTTTCAGAAAATAAATTTTAACCAATTCTAGAAAAGCATTATTGCCTTACAATACCTCCACTTGGATACCAAGAGAGACGTCTAAAATAATTGCTTCTCATGTTACTTAAAGTGAGAATAAGAAAAAAATTGGGTAAAACGTTGCTAGGCAAGCGAATTTTTTAAAATGAAAACTAAAGGACTTAATGTGGGTAGATAGTAGAAAGGTATTTTCCTTTCTATTTTTCACCGCTAAATTGTTTTTTTATGTCGATTTTTACTATTATTTTTTTCTATTTTTAGGTATATGGGAAAAGTATGGTACATACTAAGAACTGAGTGGATTTCACGAAATTGTCTCACTGAATGTGTGTGAATGTCTGACAAACATCGTATCACCCTATTCATTTTTGCTAGAGAATTGAAACTTAAAACAAAACTCAATCTATAGGTGTATAGTTGTGCTATCTGGATAATATATTTGAGACGTCATTGACCCACAATAATGCCTCAGCAAAAATTTTGAAAAATCATAAAACGCAGAAAAATGTTGGGCTCAATTTGAGATTTGACACCCATGTAGCTTGTAAAGTCAAATATAAGTGCTAAGCTTCATCAGCATTTGTTTAATTTGTAACAAATGACTTGTGTACGTTTTTTCAAAAACCGGAAAATAATTAAATTGAGTTGAAATTTATTACAAGTGTACAACTTTAATTAATAAATAAGTTCACCAAGTTTTGCTTCAATACGAAAAGTATTTCCATGATTTTTGTTGTATCATAAAAGTTAAGAGGCATCGAGTTTGGTCATTGCCTATATAAGTGACCGCTGGAAATGAAACGAATAGATTTACTATCTGAGGATAGTAAAGGACAGTAAAGTTGCATTTTTAGCAGTAGTAGTGAGTTACCCACTAGTAGTATCAATAGTGGTGATATTGAGTAGCGTTTTGTAAAGACAATTTCATTTTTCATCAGTTTCTTTCTTTCTCCATTATTTCCTCCAAAGGTCCTACAACATATCCGCAAATAACTGAGCAACAAGCCAGTTGTAAGCTTGTCTAATATTTGACAGAACAAAGACTATTTCTGTAAATATATCTCATCCCGTTTGTGATGCCAATAAGGATATCGTGTAGAAACATAAAGTAGAGGATAACTGGTACAAAGGACGTAAACGTATATACGGACGTACCTAGGACGTACGCAGGACGTACCTTATTATATAAGGTAAAATCATATTTATATTCACGAAATTTTGTTAGAGAAATTCGCTAACAAAAGACAGAAACGAGGCAGTATGTTAAAAGTTGTAAAAAAAGGTAAGTTAAGGGTTTCTTTTGGCTCAATCAATCTTTGCGGCTTCGATGGAGGTAGAACGAGACTATTAAAAGCTCTTTGAGACTTTTACACGTAAAATTTAAGTGGTAACATAATACCATTTGTCACTCTATTGATCCAGTCCGAGTGTTTTTTATCACATTATGTTACATGGGCCTAACTGCAATCAATCAGTTTTTAAGGTACTCCCGCTAAGAGAGGGGGTAAAATTCACAAGAACTACATGTATGACACAATATAATTGTGCGAGAGACATTTCCTAGGTGTCTCTCGCACAATGTTTTGCAAAACAAGCAGAGCCTGCTACAAGCCGTGGTCTAAGAAACCGGCTAAGAAGAATTAGACTCATCTCACCGGCACTGATGATGATCGTTATGGTCGAAAGCTGGCTATGTATATCCAATTATATCGTTGTGAAAAGACAAATGCTGTTTACTTTTATTAGAATATTCCACATCTCAATAATTTTCGGATTAAAATCTAATCCCTATAAATATGGTTAGAAATCTGAATTTTTTACGTCCGACAGTACTATCTGTTTTCAAAACAATTCACTTAATGATAAGTTAGCTGTTTTATCTTCTTTCTTTAACAAAATAGATGTTTTTTTATTTTAATAATTATTAAGATCTTTTTAAGAACTTCTGCAATAAGAAAATGTTTAGCTAGCAATAAATCTAAATTATAAACATTTTTTTAAAAAATCGGACATCGATACCTTAAGAAACCGAGAAGTATCGATATTATGAAACCGTATCAAAAGGGCAAGGTATCAATACTAAAGTCTCTGATATCGAAAGCAAATGAATCGAAACCAGTTTCATATCAGTAGTATCGAAGCATCCCTACTTGTCAGCTTCTTACCTTAATAAAAATAAAGTTGCATTGAATTTCTGAGTCTACAGCCTCTAACGCGAATTATTCGTTAAGGATAGTTATACGTTTAATAGCATAATATATATATATATATATAATATATATATATATATATATATATATATATATATATATATATATATATAATAATATAATATATATATATATATATATATATATATATATATATATATATAATTTGCATGTTCCAAATCCTCTCAAACAGAAGTGTTTTTAACAGTTTTATACATCCATAATAACTTCTTTTTATCAATGATTCACTTGTCCTATAGAACTGACAATATTAAAAGTAAATTTATCTTGACAACTAATTATTTTACAATTTATTAAATACAAAATAAGAAACAATAGATACACAGAGATAAATCGATAAAAACTATACTGGAACGCTCCAATTGAGTACTGCGAGGTTTAAAAATATTTGTTGAGTGTTAAAACATTTTAAACAAAATGGGTATTATTACCTAGGGGAAAAAAGTATTCACAAAAAGTTTTTTCTGCACATATCTGTTTTTAGATTTGTTTCATACGGATAAAAAGTTCATGGAAAATAGTGTGAGAGCTGTAGAGAAAATAGAAGGTTTAAGCTACTTTATTGAAAATTCCTTTCCTCGCCTTTTTTTCTCGTTTGGCTTATATACTCGCGTAACTTTTTCCTTTTTGTCTGGCTGTAGATTTAGAATATTGTGATGAAGTAAATAATGTAACATGGGGCAGTATCAAGACTTATCCAAAATTATTACGTCTAATTTTGACTTTGTATTCAAGGGGAAACCTTGTTTCTGACAGTTTTCCTTTTGGATGTAACTTTTCTACATTTTCCTTTGTTCACTGAAATATGTTTTCGCTCATGTTATTTGTAATAAGAATATTTTAAAAACTTCAAGAAAATATTTAATATTTTCAGTTTATTTTCCTATCATCTGATAAAAGATAAGAAGTATTGTTATGACAAAGATGTTACACTAAATTTTTACTCAAATAACCAATCAAGCTGTTGTGTTTTTACAACGGCTACGTTTAAATCTTAAGTAAATATAATAATAATGACGATGATTCTCATTAAGAGCCTTGCGGCATATTAGGTATAATCCTTGCGGAAACCACCTCAGGTAGGTACAACAGTCCGCTCAAAGTGTAATCAAAGTTGGCGATAATTTATTTGGATAATAACCTTATAATAACTGAGAGCGTAACCTGGGATGCGAACCATAGACCTCGGTTGTATCAACGGTCAATATTAGGACTGCGCTTTATCGACCTCCGTCATAGAGATAACTTAAATCTTTAGTATATTTAGTAATTACATATAATTAAATGCTAATATTAGTTACTTATACCAACAATGTATTTTGCAATATTATGCACCATCACTAACAATAATGCAAATATTCTGCAGAACATACAATAATAATAATAATAATAATAATAATAATAATAATAATGCCCGTTTTAGGGCCTTTCGGCCCTTCAGGGTATTCGTCCTGCGGGAACCACCTCGGGTGGGTCACATCTACTATGCTCAAAGTAAAGCTAAAGTTGGCGAAATCGTTTTACATCAAATTCTTTTCATAAAAACTGAGAGCATAGCCCGGCCTGTGAACCCCGGACCTCCGGTGCCGTAGTCCACTACTATACGACCGCGGCTACGGAGGCAGAAACATACAATTAACTAAGCTAAATATAAAACTAAGTTTTTATTGAAACCATAACACTCAGTTTTATGGTTTTCTGTGTTTAAATTTATTTTATTTTAATGAAGCTCATTCTTGGCAAAATTATTCAACATTTATTTAGAGTAATATAGAGCCCTTTGTTATTGGTTTGAGTTTATTTGCGCCTTGTTTTAAATTTTTTTGGTATAAATTTCAGTTATTTGTTCGAGGTGTAGGGGGTAAACACCTCCAATACCTTAACCCAAACGGTTAAGGATAATTTTACATTTTTTGGTTGGAGTACTTTAGAACTTACCAACTGTTACTTAAGTACTTATCTGCGTACTTTAAACGTATCAAATAGGATTTCTTATGCAGTGTGAGGAACGACTTTTGATGGATCAATCTGGCATTTGCCATGGACGATTGAGGTAATCCAATTTCAAACGTTTAGAAAAGCATAGCCCACTTTAAGGATTTTAATAACATCGAACGTTATCTTCTATCATATATTGCCACTGACTTAGAACAAAGTAAGCTAGCATTTTAGCAAATTTTATCAAGTCGAAATGAAACTTGGCATATGGAGAGATACTAAGGAGATCACGTGGTCTATTATTTGTAAAAAAAATTAACGTTATCAATCTAAGTTATGACGGTGACAATTCGCTTGTTATATGGTAAAATACAATGTAAAACTCAATACTAAAACAACAAAAAAGTGCAATTGAAGAGGCCATGGAAAGCCTAAAGGTGCTCAGAGCGGAATTTGGAGGTGAGGCGATAAAAATTCGCTAAATACATGGCATATGGCAAAATTCCATGTAATCACAAATAATATTAATACAACATATAATAGAAAAAAACATCAATGTGGCTGCGAAGCAGTCACAGGGAGACCCCTAGGCCACGAAGTGGCTACGGGCCAAAGGCCTGTATTTTCTACGTGTGGATTGAGGCCCTTGAATTGTATCTTCGCACCATTACTATTTTAGGCTTTTAATCTAAAATGCTAAAATAGAGAAAATTGGAAAGACAGGGACTTGTCATGAAAGAAGTGATAGTAATTCTTTTGCTTTTACTTGGAGTTCTGATACGACAAAGACATTTTGAAATCCAAGTGGACGCGACTTCCTTTTGTGTGGTGGTTTGGAACAAAAAAATATCTCGCTTTTTTTAAACTAGATAAAGATACTATAGGACAAAAGTACACTAAATTTAAATTTAGTTTAAACAAAACAAGTTTAAACAACAAAAAAGTAAAAAGTATGAATACATAATATGAATTATAAAGACAGTGACAGAAAGATTTATGAACAAGACAAACAATATGAATAAAAACAAGAAAGTCAAGCGAGCTATACACTGAGAAACGTGATATGTAAACCCGAGAGGGGAACCACTTGAAACGAAAGCCTGGAAAGTTGGATTACGTCTGTACGTGCCCTAATCACACTAGACAATCTCTTTATCATTCTAACCTTAAAGTGGATTAAATTATAACTTCTTGTAGGGAAAAAGGAAAAATTAATTAATATGGAATGTCTAGTTAAGAAATTATAAGCATCAGGTTAGAATAAGTTGCTAATTGATATTGAACTTTCCTATTTAATTTGCAGGAACAAGGCATAGGCTGCTAACGTAAAGTTTGCAATTTCGTAAACTAATTAAGCCACAGTACTTCAAATCAAATTCAAGTTATAGTACTTAGTCACGACACTCCGTAGTAGTTAATAGATTTCGTAAATACAGAAAAGTAAGAAAAATACGTTCGTATTTCATTTGATACTACCGAGTTTTGCAAAACATGAATAGTCGACACAGTATAATTGTGCGAGAGACACCTAGGAAATGTAACAAAAAAATGCAATGTTACATTTAGGAACTATTCCATCATTCGACATTCGTCATAATTAATGGCTCGACAAAATATCATGTACCACTCTGTTTCGTTACGTCTAAATCATAAGGGCGCCGACAGAGCCTGAACTCATTCTGACCTTCAATTAATTCCGAAGAATATAATGTGAAGTATTTACCAGAGATTAGTTGTCGCACAATTATATTGTGTCAAAAATACGTTCGTGTTCACAAGGAAAGTCACCATAGATCCAAACGCATGATATTATAAAGCAAGAGTTTAATAAACCAATAACAAGTCCCTTCACTAAATATTATTTAATTAAAAATTCTGGCGCGGTGGTCCGCATGTCGGGCGAATTTCCTTTGGATGCGTGTTTCCGTGCTTTTTACATTATATAAGTTTACAACTAGTAAATAAATAATTCCGGCGCGGTGGTCCGCTGTCGGGCGAATTTCATTAAGAATGCGTGTTTCCGTGCTAAACAACCCATTTCTTGCTTATGCAAGAACCATGCCCATTGCGTGGTTCCGGTTCATGCTTTAGAACCTAAGCAGTTACTCAATTGTCAAGCACTGCTCGTAACTCATTTTGTCTGTATTTTCCAAAGGAAATGCGCATAATCATCCAGTTGTTGTACAAAACTATGCCTCTAAAATTAGAAGTACGCACTATTATTTGCACTAGTTTAAAGATTAGTTACTTATCTTTAAGCTTAGTCAGTTATCTTTAAAGGTTTAGCGCATTTCCTTGGAAATACAGACAAAAAGAGTTACGAGCAGTGCTTGACAAGAGTAACTGCTTAGGTTCTAAAGCATGAACCGGAACCACGCAATGGGCATGGTTCTTGCATAAGCAAGAAATGGGTTGTTTAGCACGGAAACACGCATTCTTAATGAAATTCGCCCAACAGCGGACCACCGCGCCGGAATTATTTATTTACTAGTTGTAAAAACTTATAATAATGTAAAAAGCACGGGAAACACGCATCCAAAGGAAATTCGCCCGACATGCGGACCACCGCGCCAGAATTATTTTAGTTGTAAACTTATATTAAAGTAAAAAAAAAACGATAAAAAATGATCGACCGGTTTCATTCGATTCAGCGTCTCAAAAAACATAAATATTGACCTTTTCCGCGGCAAAAAAATATAACCCTGAATTTTGCCGATTTTTTGAAAATTTCGCTGACTCAGCAAACCGGGTTAATGACGTCACAAAAACCTGGTTTTCAATAGGGTTCGTGTCCTCCCGAAGGTTGATTTTTGCACCAAGTTTAGTTAAAAAATATTAATCCGTTCGAAAGATAGAGTGTTACAAGAAAGTGTCTAGAAATACATATATATATATATATATATATATATATTATATATATATAATATAATATATATATAATATATATATATATATTATAATATATATATATATATATATATATATAGTCTCGCGAAAAATTTTTTTCGTCATTAGGACTTTGAACGATTTGTGTCGTGGTCCGAGGTTCGAATTCCGCCATGACGCCTATCCCATTAGCGAATTTTTTCCCAAAGGAAATTCGCTAAATATAAGAGCCAACTTTCTGGTTCATCCTCAGACATGATCACTTCTGGTCATCCTCAGACATGACAAACAGTAAAAAAAAATAGTAAACAGTAAACAAAATATAAAAAATTCTGGCGCGGTGGTCCGCATGTCGGGCAAATTTCATGTAGAATGCGTGTTTCCGTGCTTAACAACTCATTACTTGCTTAAGGTTCCGGATCATGCTTTAGAACCTAAGCAGTTACTCAATTGTCAAGCACTGCTCGTAACTCATTTTGTCTGTATTTTTCAAAGGAAATGCCGCATAATTAATTATCAGTTGGTTGTACAAAACTATGCCTCTAACATAGAAGTACGCTTTATTATTGGCACTAGTTTAAAGGTAAGTTACTTATATTTAGGCTTAGTCAGTTATCTTTAAAGATTTTAGCACTTTCGATCACTTCTGGTCATCCTCAGACATGACAAACAGTAAAAAAAATAGTAAACAGTAAACAAAATATAAAAAATTCTGGCGCGGTGGTCCGCATGTCGGGCGAATTTCCTTTGGATGCGTGTTTCCGTGCTTTTTACATTATATAAGTTTACAACTACTAAATAAATAATTCCGTGTCTAGATTTTGCTGATTTTTTGAAAATTTCGCTGACTCAGCAAAACCGGGTTAATGACGTCATAAAAACTGGTTTTCAATAGGGTTCGTGTCTCCCGAAGGTTGATTTTCCCTACAAGTTTGGTTAAAAAATATTAATCCGTTCGAAAGATAGAGTGTTTACAAGAAAGTGTCTAGAAATACATATAATATATATATATATATATATATATATATATATAATATATATATATATATATAATATATATATATATATATATATATATATATATATATATATATATATATATATATATACATATATATATATATATATATATATATATATATATATATATATATATATATATATACATATATATATATACATATATATATATATGTATATATATATTTATTATAATATTATATATATATATATATATATATATTATATATATTATATAATATATATATATATTATAAAGTCTCGCGAAACTTATTTTTTCGTCATTAGGGACCTCGAAACGATTTGTGTCGTGGTCCGAGGTTCGAATTCCGCCATGACGCCTATCCCATTAGGCGAATTTCCAAAGGAAATTCGCTAAAAGGAAAAAAAGGTAAATACCAAATAAAAAATATCATAAATACATTAAATAAAATGAGACATATTAATATAAACAAACTATAAGAGTAAAAATAATATTATATTGGTTAACCTACAACAGTTTGATAGGGTACTCCTTTAGATGATTACTCCACTATAGTTTGTCAGAATGCTTCTTTAGATATTTACTCTACAATTAAATAATAGGTTGACAGTAAACTTCTTTAGATGAATACACCACAATATCTTAACTACAGATTTATGGAGATACAGAAAACTTACTAATTTCAAATCAAAATGCCTTAACGAAAATCGATCTTTCTTCATGAAAAATTGTCTTCTAAAAGATGCAGATGATGGAACAAAATATGTTAGTGCTATCTGTTCTATATCTACAATTCTAAAAACCGAGATACAAAACGGTTTTTTACCCTCAAACCCGTAGTATTTTATTAGCATTTTTCGCTCACTCAAATCTCACTCGACTAATCCACCCTAGAGTTTGTACACACTAATTCATCTAGAAACCACACCCTTCGTACATGGCGAAACATAAGACTAGTCCATCTTGTGTCTAGTTCATCTAGCCCTGTCTTTCTTCAAGAACCGAGCACTACGTTCCCAGTCACTTACGTTATTCGTGTCACCACCTTCACTTCCACTGATTAAGGTTTTGGACATACGAAGGCTACGTATATTTCTCCGACCTCTATCTTCCCCAACCCGCAGAACCTTTATTTTTGTGAGCTGGAGACAACAGAAACGTGGATCCAGTCTTGCCTCAGATGAAACAGGAACCAACCCCGCATTTGCGTATTATCAGCCAAGGAAACCACGTAAAACCCTGGCTGGGTTGGCCGGCCTTGAATTCAAAACATCCCGAGAGTGCAGTACAAGGGATAACCTCAAAAGAGGTCCTCCCCGGCTGGATTTGAACCCTCGCGAGCGCTCTACCACTGAGTTACCGAATTCGGTCAAAACGGTGTTAAGCATTCTATATAACCAGGACCCCATGCGGTGCTAAAGAATAAGTAGTTTAATAAAGATTTTAAATCTGGAAGCACCAAGAAACAAAAAAAAATTGTTCTACGATGGATAACTGCGTAAGGAGACAAAAATAAGACTGCATAATGACCATTTTATATCTAAACAATGAATTTTCCATACAGATATTTTTACTCGGATTATAAAGTTAGTTGCATAGAGATACGAAACTGTATTATTATTGAATAAATAATAAAATAATACATTTTTACTTAATAAAAATGTACATAATAGAAAACGTCAATAGCAATTCATAAAATACACATGTCATACACAGTTATACGGAGGTAGTTTAAAAATAATACATATGTTATTTTCAACGATTTGTTTTTTTTAAGTTTTGCCTTACTTTATCAACATGTCAGCCATTGACTTAAAAAACATAAAAAAATAAAATATATAAAAAAACACGATAGTTTCGTAGAAAAGTTATTTTCTCAAGGAGTGACGTAAAGAAAACAAACGGATCGGAGAATCAAACAAAAAACTTATGTTTTCCTTTGCCTACACGACTGGATTGTGACCAAGAGAGGTTCTTTTTTATTTTTCTTAACAGTATCTTAAATCAATGGGGCTGGATAAACAATAGCGAGATAGAAAAATCTAAAAGAAAAATACCAAGAGAATCATTGACACAAAGGTTTTCCATTACAGATCTTTACCTTAGAGAAAGTCCCTTAGAAAAACATTCTTTACCGAACAGTTGTAACAGCAAATATACAGATAAATCTATATTTAATTACACGGTAGATGCTGTAAATACAATTGACAAAACAATATTATCTTTTTGTATGTAGAGTATTACCATTTTCTGACTAATGCTCATTTTGAACCTACCTTTTATTCCTTTTAAGCAATCCTGAAGGGGTTTTCAGCCAATAATCGAAACACCCGAAATTTGAAAGTAATAAAAAGTTGTATTAATAATTATGCATAAATTAAAAAAGCACTTCTCATAAAAATTATACATCGAAGAAAAAAATTCTAGGAATAAAATATTAAAAGTAGACATTTTACCCGGCATTAATAATATAATATGTAACATAAACACTTTTAGAAGATTTGTTATTTTTGTAATGTTTAGTGGCTCATTATTGTGGGTTTATGACAACACACATAATTCATAAAAAATAGGGTTCGGGGAATTAATAAGGTCGATTTTCGTACCAAGTTTCATTTTGATCTCAGAAAGCGTTCAAAAGTTATCGTGTTGCAAAGAAACGTCTTGAAACGAAAATGTCGAACATTCATACATACATGCATGCAATCATATATATTCAGGCTCTGTCGGCGCCCTGATGAGTTAGACGGACACGACATTATGTCGAGCATCATTCAACAACATCGTCATTATTAATAAAAGATGACAATGTTGAAGGATGGAACAGTTCTCAGATGTAGCATTTCATTTTGATTGTTACATTTCCTAGGTGTCTCTCGCACAATTTTATTGAGTCATATATATATATTTGATCAGTGAGTTACCCTTCCAAAAAATCCACCACAATAAGCTCATTTTGTCTTTAAAATTTCCCTAAAAAAGAACAAATAATTTGGTTCCAAACACAACACAATATTTTTTTCCAATATACCTGTGCTTTAGTTTTATACCTTCGGTCGGGTATAAGTGTATATTAGTATATACTATATTAGTATACATCAAACATAGCATAAGTGTATATTAGTATATACTATATTAGTATACATCAAAAATAGCATAAGTAAAGCTTGTATACAAGACCTTATACATGCTTTGAGTATTTTTAGTCCATGCATTATTCAAATACAACTTAGACCCTTTTTATGTCTCAAAAAAACTAGGAGTAGCTTTCTACATATTTTTTTAGCGCTAAAACTTCCCAAATATTATCATAAAAAGACATTTATCCGAAGCCAAACAAGTGTAAACGCAAAATTCAAAACAAGGAGAAGAAACGAAAATAAACACTGAAAATTATATTCTAAAATAGTAATATTCTAAACAAAGGTTTTCGGAAGAAATATTATAGAGGCATATTAGTCAATGAATGAAATCTGGTATAGATTAGGAACGATTATCTTCACTTGTTTTGCTAAGGTTATTACCAGTGTGCTTGCCACCCAAACAGCTTGGGTTCAAATCTCGTCGGGAACTCAAGTATTTCCCATAGTATTTATTTACCAGTTTAAAAGACTTTAGTTTAATCCAACTTAACTGATTATATACAGGAAACCCTCTTGTAACGAATATTAAATTAAATTCTTCTGACATTTCACAAAATCTACAACACTATTATTATTTTATTTTTGACCGACATCCTTCATCCTGGCGGCTACAATATGAATCAATTGTGATATTTTCGCCTGTTTTTAATGTTTCTTTCCCATTTTTAACTTTTTTAATGTTTTTTACCATCAAGAAGAAGAAGTAGTTATTTGTGGTTTTAATTTTATTTTGGTCATGGTTTTATTAATTTCATTTTTACTCTAAGGTAATTTATTGTTTATTATTATTTATGTTGTTTATTTAATTATCTGTTTATTATTATTCGTATATTCCCTATATTTGTTCTTTTATTTATTTTATTTTGTTGCCATCTTTTTATTTTTATCTAGTTTTGTATTTATGTTACTTTTATGTTTTATTTGATTGATTAGTTTTTGTATTTTGACTTGATGATGGCCTCATGCCAGGTTGAAAGCGCTTTGCCAATAAAATATTTTTTTGGAGAGACTCTTTTCTTTCACCCATACTTTTCTTTCCCAAACTATCAGCAGTATTGCATATAATTTTCTAATATAAGAAAAAAGAGTATTTAAAAAAATATGGGAAACTTACCAATGGATCAGGAGGTTTTTCCTCAGGAGGAGGAGGAGGAGGCCCCGGACAGTCATTTCCTTCCATTAACACTTCCGCCTGAAACACGAATTCATAATTAATTAGATATTCATAATTTTTTTTATTTCATTTTTATTTTTTTCTCTCATTTAATCATTACTTTTTTTTCATTACTTTTTTCTAAGGAATTTTCTAATTTTCAAAACAATAGTTTGTCTTATATTTTTGTTAATTTATTCGATTCATGTCTTATAATTTTTGTCTAAATTATTATTACTTTTTTTCGTAAATTTTATTATTTTTATTAATGTTTTTTTTTATAACTATAATGTTTGTGGGTAATTGCCAGTAAATTAATAAATAAATGAATAATTTCAATTAATATTAATAGCAACAACTATCTCTAATAGCAAACAAGATTTCCATAGATGACCCTGGATAGCGGTAGTAGTAGTTGATTAGCTCTCAATCTTATAACGATTATTCAGTTGCTTATTTTTGAAAGTATTGAACATTAAAAAAATTCTGGCACGCAGCTCAGCAAGAAGAGCGAATTTTCTGTAAAAGCGCGCTTTCTTGCTGACTAATATACAAATTTAGCTCAAGTTTTTGATATAATTTTAAAACCTGAGCAGTAGCGTCACGACTTATTATTTGATTTTTTTTAAATTTTTTAAATAAAATGCGCATAATTATCCTATAGATTATACATTATACGGAAGATCATTATTTGCACTTACTTCAAGCTCAGTTTTATGCAAAGTATTAGCGTATTTTCTTTGAAGAAATAAAAAAAATATAAGTAGTACTTCTCAAGTTATTAAATATATATCGAAAACAATATTGACAATATATATTGACAAATATACCAAGCCACATATTGACATTCAAGCCGAAATAGGTAGTTTTGAAAACGCTTTTAAAAAGCGTTTATGATTATATTGCTATAGACAATTTAGTCTTTAAATAATTATTTAAAAACAATATTTTTGTTTTTAAGTGATAAGTGAATCATCTGAAATGTTCTATGCTAAAAGTTCAATATTATATTCTTTCTTAACAAGTTTTAATTTTTGTTTAAGTTTTACGTTATTCTTTATTGTTTCCCTTACTTAATTAGAGAGACTTTAATTTTTAATTATTTTTTTATTAAAAGTCTATCCTTAATGCAAATGGAAGTTTCGAAAACTTTGAACAACTTATTCATTGATTAATTAAATCGATAAATATTTTTAAATTATTTTGCCGCTCTATCTCCAAAGGGGGGGGGGAGGATGGGTTCAATTATTTCTTGTTTTACTTCTAGTTTATCTTAGACATAAAATTAATGTAAAAGTACAAAGTAGACCCTCCGTCTTATAGAATTTTTCTAAACTTGAAAGTAGAGGTAAAATCTAAAAATAATTATCCCTCAACTTTTCTTTTTAATATAAAACCAACCGGAGTAAACTTGGCTGGGAGTTGGCTGATATTTCCCTCAACCACGGTCCAACCACTTTTCCTTGCTACCTATCTCCTTACAAACCATAATTCTCTTTTTAACCTCTCGACTCCTGATAATTTTAATTTAAAGTTAATTATTATTTTAATCAACATCCTATCAATTAGTGTTTTAAATTATAAGACTGTTTTTAATTCTTTTTGTTACAAAATAACATATTTAGGAAAATACATTATGAGGCAGCTTAGCTTATTAACAATGAGTTGCTACACGCACAGCATAACTATCTATCTTTTAGACATAATTCAAATCAATCAATAGAATAAGACATTTGTAATAATATTAACTTATAAATTATATACTCATAACATATATAATTAAAATACAACAGTCATTTTATAATTATATATAATTTATTTTGTCAAAAGTTAATTTTAATTGTATGGGGTAAAAATAAAATTGGTAGATTATAAGACGTCGCTGATAAAGGCTTCCTATATAAGATTCCTATACATAGAAAGTTCCTATATAAGATTCCTATACATAAGAAGTTCCTATACATAGAAAGTTCCTATAAGATTCTTATATACAGGAAGTTCCTATATAAGATTCCTAAGATTTAAACCAACTTAGGATTAAGAGCCTCAAAAGAAGGTCGAAAGTGGTTGAATCTTTAATTTATTTTAATGGTATCATGGTATACCGCATTAGTTGGATAGTTTGACCTATATGTTATATGTTATAAACTACTTATTGTTTTATAGTATCACCTGTAGATTACCAGGTGATATTAATCCTATAGTTGGTATAGGTGTTGGAGGGGGGAGAGGGCACCCGGGAGTGGGTCCCAAATCAGTTTCAGAAGGTACCCTACCACGAAAAAATACGTTTTGTTTAGGAACTTTATATTAGTATATCTAAATATATATATATATATTAAATTATATAATAATATAATAATATATATAATAATATAATAATATATATAGATTACTATAAATATAATAATTAATTTATTCCTATTCTATTATGCAGTTTTTATAATTATAATACTTATTCATATTTATTACCTTATTAATAAGAATTTATTGTTAATACCTTATATTTCTAGCGAATATCTCGTAAAGCATCGTCACTAAAATATCACGAATCTTAAACTTCGACGTACGGATTCAATGAAGTAATCGTGAATGCTATACGCGAGTACAAAAATCACTTAAAAGAGACACGTGAGCCTTCATAAACAACTCATTTTTTGTTAAAACATTCCTAAAATCACCATGAAAAGAAATAAAACTGTGAAGTATGGGGTTATATTTAAAGCATACGCACAGGTATATCCCAGACTGGTTCACTGATATCGGTTATTTTACCACGAGACTTAGAGTACATACCCGCCCGCAGTGAAACAACTTCCCTAAAAAGTACAAATTTTGAGAAATTGATAAAGGGCTGTTCCATACCATAATTTATATAAAACTTATATTGTACACGTTGCTTTAAAACTTTTAATATTTCCTCTTTACACTCTCAAAAAGGACGCTTTGATTCTCAAGGAAGCCCTTATAATCCTCCTATAATTCAGAATTATATCTTGGGAAGGGAATATAAATATAATTTGAATCCTCACTGATAGTAATGTAGAGATAGTCGTTGACACTAAGCACAAGCAATAAATCTAGACGGCTCTAAAGTCTTTAAAGCTTTAAAAATACTTCAAAATAAGATTTTTAAAGATTCAATTTATATTTAATTCTTAACTTGCCTCAAAATAAACAGTGAAGATGAATAATATTAAAAATACCGGCAAACAACTATCAAACAATGTCAAGCCACACACTAAATATCTACATTTATCATTAGTAGCCAAATTCGAGTAATAGGCTTGACTGAATTATTTTAAGGTTAATTTTGTAAATACACATTTCAATTTGATTTTCTGAGAAAACTTTTCCACAAAAATGTTAAAAATAGAATAAAACAGATGCAATATTAGATCAATTGTTTCAATAAGCTTGGTGTAGTAATTTTTCATTTCTCAAATTAAGTTTGTGATATTTCAAATTATATCACGAATTAAAGAAGCTAGAGCACAGCACAGTCCAATGATAAAGTCTTATTGATATTGTAAATAAACATCCCAACAAAATCACATGCGTTTCAAAAAGTCTAGCGTAAGAAGTTGTGAGATCATTAAATAAGTCAAGTCGTGAGTTCCCAATAATGCTTGTAAATATATGAGGTCTTGGAGGTTTCATTTTATGACTTGGCCATTACGCAGCACACAGAAATGCATGATAAGCTATTTAATTTTGGTTACTAACTTTTTATAACGCATATCTTATAACCTTTTATATCTATTTATATATACCTGGAACATTTTATATCTTACTATAACTCATATCCAATTATCTACTTAAGGTAAGCCCTTCTTCCTCCAAGTCTTGGGAGTCCTAATCCGCTAACATAGATTCTGCCAACTTTTTACCCTCAACCTCCGAGGATCTACAACCTTTTTACAGACATCTTTAATCTAATAATTATCTTTTTTACACCAACTCCATTTTTAGATTTCTGCTTAAACACGCCACCCTTCTTCCATCTTTTCATCATATTTTTCTCCATCATCTAGGGTCTGATTTACACTCAGTCCCGGACCAAGGCTTGTTCAGAGCACGTCGATCTACCACTTTACCGAATATCTCCGTGGTGTTCAAGTGCGATCTAAATAACTTTTCTTCAATTTTATTCTTAACGTTAACTCATCTTTAACGTATTTGTCGCGAATCACATTGATCTAGCAAAGGCGCAGCTACTAGATCTAACTTAACTGTTTCCTTCCGTTCCGTTCGCCCGGCTTCAGATTCGGCGCGTTCGCGGTCGTGTGAACAATTTTGGAGTGATGTTAATAGCCTCCTACTTGTGGAATGAGGATATCTTACATACATAACTAGCTCTTTAATAACTTCTACTACTCATAACTATCTTCTCCAAATATTGCAACATTGCCTTCGTGTTATATCTTCTCCTTCAAGATTGGCATACTGTTTTTGGACTCATCTGTATGGTCATCATCAGCACCATTAAGTAACAACAGCAAAGGACGTAACCCTATATATTTAATATTTACCTAACTTAGTTCATAACTATTTTCAGTTCTTATTTTTTATGAAACTATTTCAATTATTTATTGACTTGTATATTTATTTATTTTTATTAATATTATGTGCAACCAAATCTTTATCTTATTGTGTTCGACTCCCTATTCCAGCTGGTGTGCTGACAGGAGCCGGTATTTATTTCGAATCGTAAGTTTGCCGTCAGGTGAAGTAGTATCGACACCCCGTCTGCTTACAATGAGTTTTTGTTGGGACTTCATTCCTTTTTGATGCTTTCTGTAAAGAGTGGTGAACCAGTGGCCGCTAGACTAGGCGGGAGCACTGCCGTGCGCCCGATTTGCTTATATATCCGTAGAATTCTGTACCCAAAAAGGATACTAGTATTAGTCTCTTTGGTAAATTAAACTTGGTACAAAAATCAACCTTGGTGAGGACACAAACCCACAACAGGATAATTAGGCGCAATTTCTTTGAAAAATACAGTAAAAATGAGTCGCGAAGAGTGTTTGATAATTAAGTAATAGTTTAAGTTATAAAACATAAACCGGTACCTTGAGTAAGAAATTAATTGTTGAGCACAGAAACACACATTCCAAAGGAAATTTGTCCGACATGCGGACTACAGCGCCAGAATTAGTTTAATATTCTTACTTAATAAAAGTCAAAACTTAAAAATGTTTTCAATTATTTAACGAGTCCTTACTATTTATCCAAACATTTTGTGTTCCAAAAATGCCTTCCTACAAGTCCTTATTACAAATTACAACACAATGCAATTCCTTACTACAATCCTCAATACAATACAATTCCTTAGTACAAATTACAACATAATACAATTTCCTTACTACAAATAACAACACAATACAATTCCCTACTACGGTTCCTTATTATGAATTACAACACAATACAATTCCTTACTACAAATTACAACATAATACAATTCTTTACTACAAATTACAACACAATACAATTCCCTACTACGATTCCTTAATATGAATTACAACACAATACAATCCCATACTACAATTCCTCGCTAAAAATTACAACACATTACAATTCCTTACTACAGTTCCTCACTAAAAATTACAACCCAATACAATTCCTCACTAAAAATTACAACAGATTACAATTCCTTACTACAGTTCCTCACTAAAAATGACAACCCAATACAATTTCTTACTACAATTCCTCACTAAAAATTACAACACATTACAATTTCATGCAGGAACCATTTTTTCAATCGTTTGCAGGAACCACACACAGTTAACTTTATTTAATAGTAAGTTAACTGTTAACTATATACACTAATAGTAAGTTTTTGTGTTCAGAAATTCTGAATTAAACAAATTAAATTTATTAAAAATTAATTTATTCTCTGTGAATAATGATTTTTTTGGATAACTTCAAAAATTTGTTTTACATCCTACTTGTTGTTAATAATTGTTGGTACTATTCCCATTATGAAGTATATTATTAATTACTTTATTTTAGCAACTTTTTGTTAGACATTATGGATGGATGCAGCTATAAAGCTGCTAGTAGCTTTAGACTGATGATGGCTGGATGGAACTGTAGAGGTACTGGATACTAGCATTGGAGTGATGATGGCTGAAAGCAGCTTTAAATATGCTGGATACTAGTTATAGATTGATGATGGCTGGACGGAACTGTAGAGGTACTGGATACTAGCTTTGGAGTGATGATGGCTGAAAGCAGCTTTAAATATGCTGGATACTAGTTATAGATTGATGATAAATGGATGAGCTATAGAAATACTGGTTACTAGCTATGGACTGATGATGTCTGAAAACAGCTTTAAAAATGCTGGATATCGGCTACAGACTGATAATGGCTGGATGGAACTGTAGAGATACTGGATACTAGCTTTGGAGTGATGATGGCTGAAAGCAGATATAAAGATGATGGGTACGAGCTGTTACCAATGATGGCTATATGCAGCTGTAAATATGCTGTATACCAGCTTAAGTAGTTGATGGCTGGATGTATCTGTAAAAATACTGCATACTAACTTCAATAGTGACGACTGGATGCAGCTATAAAGATGCTGGATACTAGCTGTATACTCATGATGGCTGGGTGCTGCTATAAAGATGCTAGCTACTAGCTTAATAAGTAGATAGATGGAAGCAGTTGTATAGACGCCGAAAGCTAGCTTAAGGCAGATGATGGCTTAATCAGTCATCTACAGCTTTAAGTAGCTAAATAGCTTTTATCAGCAAGATATTCTAAATAGATAGAAAATTCTTTTATGTCCTCTTAACTACGTTTTATTAAAACACAGCCACAAAACACTATTTAATTCACAAGGAAAAAACGTTTTACTGTATCATTTATAGATATACATAAACAAACAACTCATAACTTGTATTCTACTAAAGTAACTAAATTGTTTTTAAACCCCAATTTTTCCTGTTCCCCCAGGAATGAAAATAATGCTTTTGAAAGTAGACCTGCTTTTTTTTGGCGTTATTCTCTCTAAAAATCCTTAAAATTCCGACAAGGAATCAAGATGCTTTTTTAATACTTTTTTCAATCAAAAGTTGAGGAATGTTTTTTTTAACTGAGAGGGAAACCCTTTGTCGACCCCAGGGTTGAGATCAAATACAGTTTATCTACTCTCCGAATAGTGGGGTGGTGGGCAAAAAATTGAGTTTTTCAAACTTTTTCTTTAGACGTGACCATCATAATAAAATTAAAATATTCTGACCTCTTCATACCCTGCCTACTTCTTTTCCACTCCACCTCTCTCTTACCCCTTCTTTCTACTTCTCATATTTTAGCTCCTATTTAAAAAAAAACCATCGGCATACTAATGCGATTGAGGACTGTCACTTGCATTTATTTAAAAATATTAAAACAAATATTACGCTTCATAATAACATCTTAACAATATTGTAGGACTATGTCAAGATGTTGGACATTTTTAAGGCGATTCGTTTCGAAGTAAACAAACCAAACGCTTTCCGAGGTTATAACCCAACTTTTTTTTTAATTACTTGTGACGTCATTGCAGGAATCGGTATAGGCGGTTAACATTTAAAATTCTCTATTTATTCCTGCAATGACGTCAATTCTCACGTTCTTTCATAAAAACCCTCTAATTAAATCACCTTATAAACTTTATCAGCTTGGGACTATGGTTGTGTCCAAAATGTATATTTGTAAAACTAATATACATAGCCAGCTTTTTACTTCAATAGACAGCAGTAGTAAATTTTTGAACCTTCCCATAAGGTATCCTACAGGTTACCTTTGTTCAGCTGTCTATAAATATTGTAAATAAAAATTTGCTTGTATAACCTTAAATTCCTTAATCTGAGATCCGTAACACCTAAGAATCTTAGAACCCCTGTGCCTGAGAACCATAATACAGAGTTCTAAGATGTACCTTAGAATTTTAGAACCTTATACCTTAGAAACTTATACCTTAGATACTTAAAACCCTGCACCTTATATCTTTAGAACCCTGTACCTTAAATTCATAGAAATCTGTAACTTAGGTCTATAGAACTATCTATCTTAGAGATCCTTAGAATTTGGTTCTTTAGAACCACCTCAGGTGGGGGACAAAATTTGAATACATTTCTTGTAATAAATACTTCCCATAGAGATGTAATATTAGAAGAGGTATAACCTATCTTAACACAAAAGGTGGCTTGAAATATCTTTTTCGGGACTCTTAGAGCTTTCTGTAACCTCATTGTTGCCTCCTTCAAAAACTTGTTTAGGTTATAATAAATCAATCGTTGTTAGCTTTTAGTACGTCCAATCATAAACAGTACTGTAATTTTATTATATAAATAAAAGAAGGTATACAATAATATCAACTCCAACAACGTCTTTCCACTAATTTTAAATTTTATTAAGCAGAGCCGGTTTTCGGCAATAATGCCATCTACAGTGCCTAAACAAGTAATAACAAGACTTAGCAAATAATATTAACATCAAGTAGATAAATAAAAAAGCAAATAAATAAGTAAGAGTCTAAAAAGTTAAAACACAATAAAAATATTAAAACAAAACTAATATAAAATTATTAACCAAACTATTTAAACAAGATAATTTTAAGAGGTAAAGGTCAGATAGTGTTTTTATACCATTATAAAAACACTAATAAAAATAAAAACACTGGTCAGTGTTTTATAACTGACCATTACCTCATAAAATTATCTTGTTTAAAAATATTAAAAGTTGAAAATAATAAATCGCTCTGATAATATAGTCTCTGTAATATTATTCGTAAAACGATAACCCATAAGAAGGTTCAAACAAGACAGTGTTGCCAAAGTAAGTTAGCTCGTAGTAAACCATATTGTAATGATGTTATAAAACCTGACGAGTCACTCGCAAGAAAATACAAAGAGAAAATGATAAAAAGTTAAAGAAATGTTTTAATTACAAGTAACAGAACAAAGTGTATTTTATATTCAAAGCAAGTCTCGACAAGACGTTTTAATTTACATACTATCTAGAGTTACAAAGAACAAGTTAATTTTAGCACGATGTTTCCCTCAACATGATAAAAACGATATTGTCTTAGGATAAAATTGAGACGTAGGTTGGGAAAAGTTATTTACTTAACATGGCAGGGACGGAAGTATTTCCAATCGAGGTCAAGTTTTCTTTGTAAGGGAAAACTTTATTAGATCCCGAGGCCTCAAGGCCGAGATGGTTAACTATGGTTACGTAATAAAATGATAAAATTATTATGATGCCAACAAAATAGACTTTTGATTTAGGATAGAAAAGTGGGCTTAATAAGTGAATTGTTAGTATGGGTCAAAGAACATAATAGGTATAGAACGTCGGAAGGTATACGAGAACGTCAGACAGAATGTAAGTGTTAACTCGGTGCTGGTCTCCAGCGGCAAATCTGGAACTAACCCTTACTTACCACAACATTCTTCCTACATTTCTAAGTCATTACTTAAAAGTAGTCTAAGTTATTTACTTGAAATTGGTCCTTATTAATTATAAACTATTTGAATAAATCAGTAAAGTTCCAGAAGTAATTAGCTAAAAAAGACGACATTTCCGAGACATTCTCGGATCATAGTGAAACTAACAGATTACATACTAGCGCTCCTGTTAACTGGCTACAGAACTAACCTTTTACTGTCCAAATTATACTATCCAAAAATTTGTTATGGTCATAAGTCATAAGTATCGCACCATCCCCGTTTTGATTTCCCATCAAACCAGTGGTGTAGGATAAAAATCCAAAAGAGTGTAGCCACTGTTTTTTCCGGGAAACCAAAGGCCTCGGACAACATTGGAGTTCAAAAGGTGTAGAGAAGCCTATAATGTTCATGTTTTACACTCATAGGTTCTAATTCGATTTGCGCCAACATTCTTTTATCTTAACAATTTTTCATTTTTACTATCCTCATTTATACCATAAGTATATAGAAAAAGTCTTATATTTGCAAAACACTAAACCGGAATTCTACTTGAATCATCAACGTTTTGCGAAAACTTGTTTCGTAACAAAAATCTCTAAAACACTCTTGCGAGTCCGGTCTAGCAAATTTGTTTTAATGAAATTCGATAAAACTAAACATTTTACGTAGGAGAAGATAACGAAAAAGTTTCACATGTGGCGCTTATATTAGGATAAGACCCTCTTATAAAAGAAAACTAAGAGGTAAAATGACTTAACCTAGGGTAGGATATGAACTCAAAATTATTTACTAACATCTAGATGCTTTAATTAAGTTGTAAAGTCACATGAAAAGTCTTCAAATATAATCATAACCATATTATATAAATAGCTTATAAAGCTAAAAATACTTTAAGGTGTAGCTATAAAATAATTTAAAATGTTTTATTAGAGTAAGGGTATAAAGAAAAGCAAGTTTATATACTTGGAGCTACGAGGATAACACACAATAAATAAACTCTTATTCTAAGGTAAGTTAAGAGATGCTTCTTTACTTTCTTCATCCTAACACAAGAAGGTAGTTGGATCGTTAAGAAACCAGTGTTTTTTATGGATTAATTTACGAGGACCACTTCAAGGCGAGAGCGCGATTTGTTGCTTCTAAAGTCTTTTGGCTTAATAAAGGTCAGATTTCCTAGTAACTTTTTTTTGGGATTAACTCTTTTATTTTTTCGACCTCATGTAGAGCTGTTAACGTTAAGTAGTTTAACAAAAAAACAAGCTGTCAATTAATAAAAACTTCAGAGATAAAACGTATCTCTACGGTTTACAAGTTTATCTTAAATATTTCTAAAGCCGTGCTTGCCACAGGGGTAGATATGGTCTTTAATAATGACATAGGAAACCTAAGTTTCATATTTGGCAGCTATAATACGATACACGGCTAAAATCAGTTGACAGCGTGGGAAAATAGTGTTGAGGAACTAATAAGGTTGGTCTGATTTGAAAATGGTCGTGATTTAGCATCCAGAAATAACCTCATTGGCTCCCTCATATTATTTTTTCACGTTGTCAACTAATTTTAGCCATGTGTCGTACTATAATTACTTAAAACAAACAACAATATTCCTAATCAAAGAAATTATTTTTACTGCAATTTGAATGATCAATTGAAAAACTAGCTACTAACTACTTCTAATAAGAACGGCAAGTATCGACAGTAGATTATTCAATAATATTTTTTTATTTCTCTGAGGCAAAATATTCGATATGAAGGGGGACCAGAAATTCTTAAATAACAATAAAATATTGAAGTCAATAATACCTGAACCAAGGAGTGATAGATAAGAGAGAGTATCACCACTGGGTGTTTTCACCTATCAGGTCTGTCAAGTCACTTAACCAGAATGACCACCATGCGAAATTAATTTATTCTAGACAATAATCCATAAATTTAATAAAAAAAAATAGAGAAAAAATAAGGAAGAATTAATTAAAGGAATAAAAGAACTGAAAGCACACAAAGTAATCGGTGATTTGGATTTAAGCATCATTACATAATTTAAGCCTCTCTCAATTTGAGATTAAGCACGGATTATCCTTAATGGAAATTATATAATTAGGAAAAATTAACAGGAAAGGAACTAATTTTCCCGTTTCTATAAGGAAAAATATTTGCCAAGCTTTGTCGAAAGAAATTTAAATAAAAAAGACGCTTAAAGGCTTCTAAATAGTCTTTAAAAACTAGACGTCTTCATCTTATTCAAAGTTAAAATAAATAAGAGAATGGATAAGATAAATAAAGTCTACTTTGTAACAAAGGTAAATCCTCAATTAAAACTTCTTAGGAGATAATTCTGTGAAACACACGACCAGGAAAAGTTGAAATTTATTGAATTACTTATTTGAAACTACATTTCTCTTGAGACACACGAAAATGCTGAAAAGTGTTTATCTCAAGTTTCTATCTGCATTGGTGGTAAATCTTCGGTATACGGTGCACCGTTATCAATACTATATATCGATATATTTTTAGTTACGCGACACGTAAACGAGAACTGAGCACTTAAAAGATAAGCAGCGTCGTTAAATTATAATTATAATTAAAAACATTAAAAAAACCATACAACAAATAAATGAAAACATTAACAACAAAAATAAATAAAAAACCTGAAAATAACAAAACAAAAAATACGTAAAAAATACCGTAACATAAGATTAGATGTGGTTATCATCGATTATTCTTATGAAAACATAGTTAAAACATTATAAAAAATAAAAAAAAATATGAAAATAGTATAAACCATTTTACAACAAAATAAAAAAAACACAAACAACAAAAAAAACATTTAAAAATAATAAAATATGTTCATAAACGTAAAAGAAAAGGCATATATCGATTATTCCTACGTTACATCTCTAAACTAAAAATATATCGATACATAGTATTGATAACAGGGTGCACCGTATACCGAAGTTCAGCCTTGATGGTAATCGTAGAAAAACGTTATCTTTTAAAAACAGCGAAGTTCAATGTCAGTGTGTTTTGCTTTCTTATCTTCAGTAAAGGGAAAGAGAAGCACTTTATAAAATACATAATCACTGTAAAATATGTAGGCTTCTGTGGTTATTGTTATAATGATTAAGGTGCTATAGTAGTGGCCAATTTAATGGATGAATCAAACGTTTGGCTTTCATTGTGGAAGGCATCTTCAGGATTTATAAAATCAAAGATAATCACACAACGCTCTAGAAAACTAAACTCAGTTTTGACTGCGGCAAGTTTTGCAGAGCATTTCGTTGACCCAACATCTCCGAAGTTGCGCGAAGTGTCGGATTTATCATCTAAAATTAGGCGGTCGACACTTGTGTAACTTAACCCTCAGGTAAAATTAGGTCAACCATTATTTTTTATTTAATACCCACAATCACACAGATCCTCTAATAAAAAAAATAGTTTTTACTTTTCCTCATTTATACCGTAGGTATAAAAGAAATGTATTGGGTTTCCAAAACAAAATCGGAAACCGGGATGTCACCGGAATCCTTTTATATTGTCTTAAGACCTCCTGAGCGGTTTTTACAAAATTGTCTGTCTGTATGTGTGTGGGAGTGTGTATGAGTATGTGTGTTTATGTCTTTTATCATCGTAGCTCCTAGTGTATTTATTCTAAAGGGTTCAAACTTATAACAAAATTTAGTCTATAGATGTAGTTGTGCTATTCAAAAAATATTTTTATGACGTCGTTAACTGGTGTCATAAAATGACTCTGCGAAAATTGCATAAATCATATATCAGCAGAAAAATGTTACGAACAATATGAGACTTAGCATGCATGTAGCCATTATAAGACTAATATATGTGCTAAGTTTTATTTATTATCAGCAATAATTAATTTTTATCAGATATAATTGTGTACGTTTTTATAAGGTGCGTTAAAAATCAGAAAATAATCCAATTAGGTTGAAATTCGGTACTAGTGTACCGAATTTCAATTTGACAATACCATAAGCAATTAATAAGTACACCAAGTTTCGTTTCAACATGACAAGTACATCCATGATTTTTTTCGGATCATAAATGTTTTTTTTTTTTTTAAACAAGTTCTTTATTGGCAAAAGTAATACAATATTTATTTGTGTATACCCGGAGCCTATTATATTTAATTGATTAGGGTAATTGTGCCTCTTTATTTTATTTATTTATTTGTATTTTGTGGTATAAATTTTGATTATTTTGTTTGGGGCGTGAGGGGTTTGTTTTGGGTCAAGGATAATTTTATATTTTTTGGTTTGGGTATTTTATTTTTTATTTATTTGTTTTTTTTTTGGGGGGGGGGATTGTCAAAGGTATTTTTGGTGGTGTTTTGAATAGGATTATATTGTATAGGTAGTTTGCAGGAGTTTCAAAAGGTTGCCTATGCAGTCTGTGGACTGAGCTTTAATGATTCAACCTGGCAATTTCGCCTGTAATTGAGGGAAACCCAAGAAAAACCTCAATCAGGTTGATCGGACACGGGGGTCCTGGGTGTAAAGGTTAATGTTATTACATAACATATATTATCAGGTTGGGTGTTACCTCGATGATTCTTATCATAAATGTTAAGAATCATCGAGGTCGGTCAGTGCTGGATGGCTGGCCCCTGGGTATGAAACAGATGTACTTACTATCTGAGGACGAGCGGGCGAGCCCTAAGACGTGTTTCAATATAAATTTGGTTGATTGTATGTTCTAAGCGAGTCCGATGTAGGAAGGATGGGGGTAGCGAATCCGATGCGATGATGAAAAGTTCTAAGGCACCCCGTACCCGACAAAATAATTCTGAAATCCATAATAAATAGCAGATGTGTATATAAATCATTGGATTTAACACTGTGCAGTTAAATAAATAGCAGTTAAGTATTTTAGTTTAATTAAACCTATAAATTTATTTTGAACTCAAATTTTCACATTTTCCTCAGACGTAGGATTTGACTTAATTCACCGCAATGATAGGGTTCCTCTCACTTTTCTCAATTTGAACTAGAATTGAAAACGTATCGAATATTTTAAAAAAACCATTACGACTAATTTTTTAAACCTTTATTTTTTTTATATATTTTACGTATAAAATAAGTGTACAAAATTTCTTTAACTCATTACAAAATGTTTACTTAGTTTAGAGCAAAAATTAATGAATGAATGAAGAACCATTAATGAATGAAAAATTAACTAATTAATGTCATTAATGAATGAAGAATTATTGAATTTTAGGAAGAATGGGTCTAAAATAATGAATAAAACTAAATTCGCCAAGCTTTCAATATAATTTTATCTTTGTCAAGGCTTAACATAATAAATTGGCAAATTTAGTATTATTTATTTTTTTGGACTTATTCCTCCTAAAAGTCAATTATCATTTAAAATAGAGGTCTATCAAATTTTTTTTGCGTAGCAAGAATCATTTAATTTTTAAAATTAAAAAAATGGTAAGGAGTACCTCCGAACATTTCGTCACCTATCGGATCCGCTACGTTCGTCTTCACCACTTCAGACTTGCTTCAGTCGTCCTCAAAATATAAAAAACAACTGTATAATTTAATAATAAGATAAAATTTGGAAAATATTTGGCCATATATAGGACTATATGCGGGTTAAATTTAATGTGGCTCTACTTATTCTCCTGTGTCTTAAGAAATAGTTTAAACTTGATTTTAAATAACATTATTTTAAGTTTTTTAATGACAATAAAGTCATATAAAACTGTATTTTCCTGACAGCTCAGCTATACGTAAAAACTGATTTCTATTCCTAGCTTCAACTCTGGCATAAACAAGCTGGGATCTGCCATAATAACCAAAATACAATACCTAGTTTCAACTTTGGCATAAACACGCTGGGAACTGCCATAATAACCAAAATACAATTCCTAGTTTCAACTCTGGCATTTTCACATTAAAACGGAACAAGATTCCAAAGTGTCCCAAGTGAGAGTTGGGGAGGAGACGACAGATCACTTTTTGGGATCGTGAAGCATACGCTAGATTGAGGTTTAGTATATTGGATCAGCCACTCTTCTAGACGAGACTTAGTGAAACTTCCCATGGGCAGACGTTTCTGAAGTTCATTATGGAATCAGACAGGTTCAAAGAGAATAGAGATTCAATTAGGTAAGAGGTGAGGACGTTCATGGGGCTGGCAAAAAGCGTCCCAGAGACATAATTGCTAAGATCTAGGATCTTCCCCACCTTTACTACTATACTATACTATACTTCAACTCTGGCATAAACACACTGAGAACTTCCATAAGAATAAAAATACAATTCCTAGTTTCAACTTTGGTCCTAAAAACAGCTAAGGCGAATAATGTAGGTAAACAAATTTCGGTTTCTGTACTTTTAGTACCAACATCATACTTTTCCTATTTTAACTACTGCATATATGAGAAAAGGTAAAATTATAGAACTGAAGCTTGTATCAGTTTATTAGTGTAAAACTATCTTTCTTGATTAAAATTGTTCATTTATGTGTGAAAAATGTTTAATATAAAACTAAAGATAAAATTGCTTACACGTTCTTATTAGTAGGAAATATGTAAAGGAAATTTATAACCTAGTTTTTACCGTCGATATGAAAGCGTATTAATTAAAGTGATATGGATGGAATGAAATCCAATAGTGACACATAACTTTGATACTGATATTTCGCTTTGAACATGATATTGTCAGTGCAGAAACAAATATCACATGTCAACGTATTGCTAATATTTACTTATTTAGCATTCTTTACTCATCTATATTATGGGTTGTAAATGCTTATCTATCGTCTTATTGTATTCAGTTGTATCAAATGACTTTGATTTAAGATATAAGATGTATTTATGATTTGTCAAAAAAAGCTAATTTGAATTCTACGATATTATCATAAAGGGAAAAAAATCTATTCCATATTCTCTAAAAGATAGAACTTATGGAGATATATATTGTTAGTTTGTATTCCATAATTGGAGAATATTTTCGGTGAGGAAAAAAAAAGGGAGATAAGGAGAATTTCGATACAAGAAAGAGAACGAGAGATATTAATAATTAGTTAGTGTTCCATAAATTGGAAAATATAGGAAAGAGAATGTGATCATATTGAATATTAGTTATAATTCCATTATTGCATAACAATTTCAAAAAAGAAAGAAGATAAAGGTTATTAACTAATATCATGTAATTAGACATTATTTTCATGAGAAAAGAAAATAAGGAGATAATGAGTATCAAAGAATACTTGCTGTTATTTTCAAAAAACAGCCACAAAAAAAATATTTTTTTCCTTTTTTCTAATAGGAGATCAAATAAGGAGATTAAAAGTACTAATGTGTATCCCATAAATGGAGATTATTATTACAGAGGAAAGAAAATAAGGAGATAAAGAATAATAAGCATATTACTTTGTATTTTATAATTGGAGAATTACTACACGAGCTTAGAAACTGACCTTAAATTATCAGTGTTGTCAATATTATCAAACAGAAAAAAGGTAAATCCTAGAAGGATCATAAGCAGTTATTCCAATTGTGGCGGATTTTATATTTTTGAACCATCTTTTAGCTGATCATGAGGCCTGAATATTTTAACATGGATTAGTGTGGGAGTTTCCCTACTTGGTTTATACATTACTTTAATCAAAGCATAATTTTATATCTCTTGTTTAGGCAACAATATTAAATTCCGACAAATTTGATCTTAATTGAATCAAGTACCGGAGAATTTTACATTGGTATCATAAACATGTCACCAGTGATAAAGCTTTTGCCTTTACGTGACATATATGTTACCAATAGTCTAAAGTTAATAAACTTTAGAGGCATTTATGTTACCAATGAAATATTTAATAAATTATTGGACGCATACATCATGAGTGATACAGCATATCATCCTTCATCATATGCATGTTACGAGTGACATTCTTTATAAGTTTTAGCCATAAAGATCTATACTACTAGAGAGGCCATAGCCTATCTTAATACATTGAGTGGCTTGAATCATCATTTTAGGACTCTAAGGGGCTCGTTGTAAACTCATTGAAACCTCCTGAGTGTGATAAGGATATAACATATCAATTGTTTTAGCTTCCCGCACATTGTTTGAGTTTTGATTTAAATATTATAAACATTTATAAGTAACTATATAAGCAACTGTAATTTTGTTACTGCCAAATATTCTTTACAACCAAAAAATTGAGAAGAATCAATCACAAATTACTTGTCTAGTAACTGCACATACTATACTAGTTTTTACTATTAACAAACTGCACATGCTTAGTACAAACTGCAATCATTACATTAAATGTGCAAGTCCTACAAACTTACTTCCCGATGGTTCCTTATTGTATTGCTTATTAAGAAGGTTATAAAGACATAAGAAAAAATCAACATCTTTTCTTTTTTGACAGTTACATTTAAATAGAGTAAAATTAGATGCAAAGGCAAAATGTCAGAAATTTTTAAGGTGAATCTTTTCGATGTAAACTAACTAAACGCATTCGGAGGTTTTAACCAGAGACTATAGATACAGTAAGACTGTCGACTCAATGGTGGGAAAATTTGGATCCCGGTCGACACTAGCGCGGCGGAGGACATACCCTTAAATTAAGTGGGCGTGGCTTAATTTCCCGCTTTTTGTCCACAATCAGTTTTAAATTAAATTTGTATACTTTGTATAGTCATACTTCTAAAGCCGTACAGTTTCGCACGGCCTTCGTCGTCTATAAATTTACACAGAACGCTTCTGATTATTTTCAAGTTTTTCATTCAAGTAATTTATTAATTTAATTGATCCAATCAGATAATAATAAAATAGTGGCTAAAGTTTACATGTGCTAGAAGATAGATTTTGACATTTTATGCAGCCTGCATTTTAATTACATCGGCAAGATGCTACGCACATGTGATTAAATGTAATTACCAGATAAGATTGACTAAATCAATAAATTAATTAAATGAAATTTACACTTACCTGCCATAGCGTTCTGTGGAAGTTTAAAAAAATTGTTATTAATTTTAGTGTCTGAATTTTTGTAATACGGAACATGACAACGAGTTTAAAAAGTTTGAGAGTTGAATCACTCTATAAATTTAATCAGCGTGCAATAAAAGTTACTATAAAATCACGACTACCACCAAACGACAAGCAAAGATAAAAGTCGAGGAGCCAACTCGATTTATCCAAGGGGAAAAAAAAGTTTCCTACTATTTATCTTTATCTCATACAACGTCCATGGGGTCAGAAACGTTCCCTAACTCGTCATCACCCTATATTTAAGTTCCTTGGGTAAGTCGTATGAAATAAGCAGGGAATTGAATATATTTATTGAGACATACATGTACAGATGGGGAAAATATCTTTACTCTTTTTGTGACGGATTACAGTTAAGTCTTGTAATTTTTCTTAACTTCTTAGGAAATTAATCTTTTCAACATTTAATATAAAAATATTAAAAAAAGTCTTAAATTAAATTTAAAACAAGATATTTCTCATGATAATTTCTTACAATAATTTCTTATAATAAAACAAAATTAAAAGAAAATGAGATCAAAGCAAGACTTGGAAATAGTCGCAAAAGAAGTTTATATTTTTCCTTATCATTCATTAAATTCTTAAGTCAAGTTTCCTGGACGTGGGAGGGGGTAGAGGAGTAGTTATATTTTAATCCCTTACAACTCTTTATAAAGCGCTATTTTTGTAATAAAGATTTAAAATACTTGAAGCATTTTATTTTTTTAATATAAAAAATCGGGTACAGTGCACCTCAGAATTATTTCTCTCTTTATCAATTTGCTACGCTCATCCTCACTACGTCGAATTCGCTTCGCTTGTCCTCAGAATATAAAAACACCAAATGAACTGAAGAACGTCTTCGTATCTAACCCGATTTTTATAAAAGTTGTGTTATATTGTGTTAAAATATTTCCTTTTATTTTATATGAGATAGAAAAACATTTTATAATAACATTTATTTGTCCAATAGATATGTAATATTGCAAATCATATCTTTTAGTTTATTGCCTCTTAACATTATAGTAGGGTAGAAAAACGGCCCTATTATTCAATACTACCTGAAATTGCACAAAAGTCGACATAATATAAAAAGCAGGGGAATTTTCACCCAACAAAGCTTCCTTCATAGATAAGAAGAACAAAATTGAATTTAATGTTTACATAAGGTAATAACATATTAAATTTTTTCTTTCTGAGCTCTAACTTATAGACAGGACAAAAGGAAATAGAATTTCATTATTTGAAAGTCTTATTTTCATATTTCCCGGAGTATTGTTGATATGTTGATCCTCAGGAGGATTTGATCCTAGCTTTTCTTAGGATCAGTTTATTTGTCCGAAAGTTCCCTTTAACCCAAACGTATTTCCTTCTATTGTATCTTACATAAAAAATTTTATTTACCTTTATATTTTTCTATACTTTATTTTAACAATTTTCTAGTGTACTGACATTTAAACAAAATACATTTTGATAAAAAAATAAAATAATTAAAAATAATAATTTTAGATGAAAAAAATTATGACCGTCCTTGCTTCGCTATCTTTGACCGAAAAAAAATCGTTTTTGTCTCATAAAGATTTTTTTGAGATACATTAATTTCATTTAATTAATATTAAGTAAAAGAATATTGAGCGAAACTTTATATATATATATATATATATATATATATATATATATATATATATATATATAATATATATATATATATATAAAACAGACAATTTAAATTAAATTTTGGTTTTGGATCGTTACTTTAAGCCCACATTACTTTTTTTAATTTGAGTGTAGAAAAAGGGACGAAGGACCTTTTTTATTACAATTTTCAGGATGATACTGGTATCTATCACCCACAGAGCCGAAAACAGCTGGTGTAAGTACGTCTAAATGATACCAGCATTTTATTAAGTACAGAATCAAGTACAAAAATTAAAACCAACGAAGAAAAGAACTGATTACTTTAAAGAAAGTATAATATTGTTCTACAAAATGTATTCTAAAAAAAATTATATTTCATTAATGTTTTGGAAATTATAGATTTAGCTTTAAACTTCTAAGAATACTTTAATTTGTATCAAATTTCTAAAGAAAATTCACGTTAAAATCTTATATTTTAGTTTTAACAATGCAAGACCTTAAATTAATAAGTTCTTGAAATATTTAACATATTTTATTTTAATTTGACTTTTGTAATATTTTTTTTTTTTTATATTGAACCTAACAGATATTTCATATTAATAAAAAAATACAAGTATTACAAGATTAATGATGTTTAGAAAAATTACTTCAATAAAAAAAATTCAAAAGATTGAGAAAAAGTCCAATAAATAAAAGAAAAATTGTATCTGCTTTCTTTTCTAGGATAAGGATCGAGTTGATCGTATAAATTGATGTTGGTTAAAAAGCTTTTCTCCAGCTTTGATTTCACATTTTCTACATTTTTACTCCCCGTACACCACTCTTTTTTTTATCAAAGAAATTTCATCAATTTTCAAGTTTATCAAGAAAATTGTTCAATCGTTATATTTTTCTTAAGATGTTTTAAAGTAGTTATAGATAGAGGTCTGAGAGATACATGTTTTTATATAAATTGCTAAGATGTCTATTTAATTTGTTTCTAATACAACTGTTCAAGTCAACTCGAATGAGTTTGAATAATTTTAAAATCCCCATATGATATAATAGTTAGCAATTGAGGTCTTAAATTTAATTGTTGATCACATTTTATAAATAAATGCCCATTATTATAGTATTCAACCTATGGAAACTATCTTAGGTAGCTTGCATCAACTATGCTTTAAGTATTAATAATTTGAGAGCTTTTTGAAATATATAATCTAAGAGCATAGCCTAGGCTGCAAACCCCGCAAACCCATAAAGAGAGCTGTTATATAAGGAACATAAAATGACGTTAGTAGTATACTACGGTACTTTGTCTTAATAAATGAAGAGAGCTGTTATATAAGGAACAAAAAATAACGTTAGTAGTATACTACGGTACTTTGGCCTAATAAACGAAGAGAGCTGTTATATAAGGAACATAAAAAGACGTTAGTAGTATACTACGGTTTTTTAGACCAATGATTGATGACAGCTGTTTTGTCCTCTCTTGGCTCTTTTTAGACCCAACTCATATATAAGGTATTTCCATGTATTTCTTTTATCTCTATAATAACGAAGAGAGGAATTCCTTCGTAACTTTAATATATTTATGCGGGGAAAGGATTTCATTATTTGTTTAGTAGTCGAAATCCAGCTATTTAATGATTTAAATACAAGAAAAGAGTGTCTTTACAAGCCTCATGAGAGTAATAGAAATCGCTTAGCTTCAGGGATAGATAGGGTTGCCACGGGTCGGTGGGCACTCAGCCAAGCTTTGCCCCAAGCCAGGCCCGCCCCCAGCCAAGCCTGCCCCATGCAAGTAGCACCCGAGGGACTGACACAACAAATGTATCACCCTCCAAATTGGACCAAATAAATTATCGAAAAACTCTATCTGGATCAGATTAAAACCAAAGCAATTTAAATTCAGTAAAAAAAAATCACTAAAAAGTAGAATATTGTGAATTAAAAATACATTAAAATTTGATTAGCAAGAATTTTTTGAAAACATTGTAATATAAATAATTTGATTACTAATAACGGTGAAGTAAATGTTGAATAATAATAAGAAATCTCACCTAAATGATAATTTTAGTTGTACAAGATTTTTTTTTTATAAAAAAATAAGACTAACTATTTAAATCCCTTTAAGCCATATTCAAGTAAAATAGTAATTGTTAAAAATGGAATTTTACCAATCTAACTCTCTAGATTGTTAACTAGAGCTAATGTAACTTTTTTAATTCATTAAAATTAGTAATAGTTTGAGTAATAGTAACCCAAATATAGCTACCACCTTACTGGAGTCAATAGGGTGGTCATCGTTACAATATGTGCATGGGTTTCTTATTTTATTAATTTAAGAGTGTTTAAACTTATTAAAGTGACTCTTTCACTGAAAAAAACATTTTAAATGGTTTGTCACGAGTTTTAAATAAACTGATAAAAAGGTGAAAATCATAATATAGTGTTTAATTTGATTTATTGTTAACTAATTTTAATTTTTAATTTATTTTGCACAAAACAACTTTTTTGCAACTAATTGTTTAAATAAGTTGTAACATATATAAAATTGTGTTTTATTTTATTTATTGTTAGCTATTTTTAATTTTTAATTTTATTTTGCACAAAACAACTATTTTTTGCAACTAATTTTTTAAATAAGTTGTAACATATATAAAAATTGTGTTTTATTTTATTTATTGTTAGCTATTTTTAATTTTTAATTTTATTTTGCACAAAACAACTATTTTTTGCAACTAATTGTTTAAATAAGTTGTAACATATATAAAAATTGTGTTTTATTTTATTTATTGTTAGCTATTTTTAATTTTTAATTTTATTTTGCACAAAACAACTATTTTTTGCAACTAATTGTTTAAATAAGTTGTAACATATATAAAAATTGTGTTTTATTTTATTTATTGTTTACTTTTTTAAATTTGAATTTTATTTTGCACAAAATAACCCTTTTTTGCTACTAATTGTTTAAAATAGTTGTAACAAGTATAACTTTGTGTTCTATTTTATTTGTGATATGAAGTGTCGCTTTTTTTAAAATATTATTATATTTTATATACACAAATTTTAATTATAGTTTAATATAAAACCGTGTTTTATATTTATATCGGCAAAAACCAGCTTAAAGAAACAAACAAATCTAAGTCTGTAGTGACAAGAGCCCGATTCTATATATACAAACCGGGAATAATCGAAGTAATTATCTATAAATTATTGACAGTTTTCATAGCACCTATGGTCCTTCTATAATATTTAACTAATTTATATCAAATTAGGTAGATGTAAAAAAATGTAATATAAATGTAAAATTTCAATCGGCTTTAATGCTAATCCTATGATAAACAAATTTTTGATCACCCTTTCGTTTTCCCGCAATTGGTATTGCAATTCTGAAAACTAACTCTTTAAATCGCAAATGTTTTGTCCTCTCTTGGCTCTTTTTAGACCCAACTCATATATAAGGTATTTCCATGTATTTCTTTTATCTCTATAATAACGAAGAGAGGAATTCCTTCGTAACTTTAATATATTTATGCGGGAAAGGGATTTCATTATTTGTTTAGTAGTCGAAATCCAGCTATTTAATGATTTAAATACAAGAAAAGAGTGTCTTTACAAGCCTCATGAGAGTAATAGAAATCGCTTAGCTTCAGGGATAGATAGGGTTGCCACGGGTCGGTGGGCACTCAGCCAAGCTTTGCCCCAAGCCAGGCCCGCCCCCAGCCAAGCCTGCCCCATGCAAGTAGCACCCGAGGGACTGACACAACAAATGTATCACCCTCCAAATTGGACCAAATAAATTATCGAAAAACTCTATCTGGATCAGATTAAAACCAAAGCAATTTAAATTCAGTAAAAAAAAATCACTAAAAAGTAGAATATTGTGAATTAAAAATACATTAAAATTTGATTAGCAAGAATTTTTTGAAAACATCATTTGTAATATAAATAATTTGATTACTAATAACGGTGAAGTAAATGTTGAATAATAATAAGAAATCTCACCTAAATGATAATTTTAGTTGTACAAATTTTTTTTTTATAAAAAAATAAGACTAACTATTTAAATCCCTTTAAGCCATATTCAAGTAAAATAGTAATTGTTAAAAATGGAATTTTACCAATCTAAATCTCTAGATTGTTAAATAGAGCTAATGTAACTTTTTTAATTCATTAAAATTAGTAATAGTTTGAGTAATAGTAACCCAATATAGCTACCACCTTACTGGAGTCAATAGGGTGGTCATCGTTACAATATGTGCATGGGTTTCTTATTTTATTAATTTAAGAGTGTTTAAACTTATTAAAGTGACTCTTTCACTGAAAAAAACATTTTAAATGGTTTGTCACGAGTTTTTAAATAAACTGATAAAAAGGTGAAAATCATAATATAGTGTTTAATTTGATTTATTGTTAACTAATTTTAATTTTTAATTTATTTTGCACAAAACAACTATTTTTTTGCAACTAATTGTTTAAATAAGTTGTAACATATATAAAAATTGTGTTTTATTTATTATTGTTAGCTATTTTAATTTTAATTTTATTTTGCACAAAACAACTTTTTGCAACTAATTTTTAAATAAGTTGTAACATATATAAAATTTGTTTTTTATTTATTGTTAACTATTTTTAATTTTTAATTTTATTTGCACAAAACAACTATTTTTTGCAAACTAATTGTTTAAATAAGTTGTAACAAATATAAAAATTGTGTTTTATTTATTTATTGTTAGCTATTTTTAATTTTTAATTATTTTGCACAAAACAACTATTTTTTGCAACTAATTGTTTAAATAAGTTGTAACATATATAAAAATTGTGTTTTATTTATTTATTGTTTACTTTTTTTAAATTTGAATTTTATTTTGCACAAAATAACCCTTTTTTGCTACTAATTGTTTAAAATAGTTGTAACAAGTATAACTTTGTGTTCTATTTTATTTGTGATATGAAGTGTCGCTTTTAAAATATTTTAATTTTATATACACAAATTTTAATTATAGTTTAATATAAAACCGTGTTTTATATTTATATCGGCAAAAACCAGCTTAAAGAAACAAACAAATCTAAGTCTGTAGTGACAAGAGCCCGATTCTATATATACAAACCGGGAATAATCGAAGTAATTATCTATAAATTATTGACAGTTTCATAGCACCTATGGTCCTTCTATTAATATTTAACTAATTTATATCAAATTAGGTAGATGTAAAAAAATGTAATATAAATGTAAAATTTCAATCGGCTTTAATGCTAATCCTATGATAAACAAATTTTTGATCACCCTTTCGTTTTCCCGCAATTGGTATTGCAATTCTGAAAACTAACTCTTTAAATCGCAAATGTTTTGTCCTCTCTTGGCTCTTTTTAGACCCAACTCATATATAAGGTATTTCCATGTATTTCTTTTATCTCTATAATAACGAAGAGAGGAATTCCTTCGTAACTTTAATATATTTATGCGGGGAAAGGATTTCATTATTTGTTAGTAGTCGAAATCCAGCTATTTAATGATTTTAAATACAAGAAAAGAGTGTCTTTACAAGCCTCATGAGAGTAATAGAAATCGCTTAGCTTCAGGGATAGATAGGGTTGCCACGGGTCGGTGGGCACTCAGCCAAGCTTTGCCCCAAGCCAGGCCCGCCCCAGCCAAGCCTGCCCATGCAAGTAGCACCCGAGGGACTGACACAACAAATGTATCACCCTCCAAATTGGACCAAATAAATTATCGAAAAACTCTATCTGGATCAGATTAAAACCAAAGCAATTTAAATTCAGTAAAAAAAAATCACTAAAAGTAGAATATTGTGAATTAAAAATACATTAAAATTTGATTAGCAAGAATTTTTTGAAAACATCATTTGTAATATAAATAATTTGATTACTAATAACGGTGAAGTAAATGTTGAATAATATAAGAAATCTCACCTAAATGATAATTTTAGTTGTACAAGATTTTTTTTTTATAAAAAAATAAGACTAACTATTTAAATCCCTTTAAGCCATATTCAAGTAAAATAGTAATTGTTAAAAATGGAATTTTACCAATCTAACTCTCTAGATTGTTAACTAGAGCTAATGTAACTTTTTTAATTCATTAAAATTAGTAATAGTTTGAGTAATAGTAACCCAAATATAGCTACCACCTTGGAGTCAATAGGGTGGTCATCGTACAATATGTGCATGGGTTTCTTATTTTATTAATTTAAGAGTGTTTAAACTTATTAAAGTGACTCTTTCACTGAAAAAAACATTTTAAATGGTTTGTCACGAGTTTTTAAATAAACTGATAAAAAGGTGAAAATCATAAATAGTGTTTAATTTGATTATTGTTAACTAATTTTAATTTTAATTTTATTTTGCACAAAACAACTATTTTTGCAACTAATTGTTTAAATAAGTTGTAACATATATAAAAATTGTGTTTATTTATTTATTGTTAGCTATTTTAATTTTTAATTTTATTTGCACAAAACAACTATTTTTTGCAACTAATTTTTTAAATAAGTTGTAACATATATAAAAATGTGTTTTATTTTATTTATTGTTAGCTATTTTAATTTTTAATTTTATTTTGCACAAACAACTATTTTTGCAACTAATTGTTTAAAAATAAGTTGTAACATATATAAAATTGTTTTATTTTATTTATTGTTAGCTATTTTTAATTTTTAATTTTATTTTGCACAAAACAACTATTTTTTGCAACTAATTGTTTAAATAAGTTGTAACATATATAAAAATTGTGTTTTATTTTATTTATTGTTTACTTTTTTTAAATTTGAATTTTATTTTGCACAAAATAACCCTTTTTTGCTACTAATTGTTTAAAATAGTTGTAACAAGTATAACTTTGTGTTCTATTTTATTTGTGATATGAAGTGTCGCTTTTTTTAAAATATTATTATATTTATATACACAAATTTTAATTATAGTTTAATATAAACCGTGTTTTATATTTATATCGGCAAAAACCAGCTTAAAGAAACAAACAAATCTAAGTCTGTAGTGACAAGAGCCGATTCTATATATACAAACCGGGAATAATCGAAGTAATTATCTATAAATTATTGACAGTTTCATAGCACCTATGGTCCTTCTATTAATATTTAACTAATTTATATCAAATTAGGTAGATGTAAAAAAAATGTAATATAAATGTAAAATTTCAATCGGCTTTAATGCTAATCCTATGATAAACAAATTTTTGATCACCCTTTCGTTTTCCCGCAATTGGTATTGCAATTCTGAAAACTAACTCTTTAAATCGCAAATGTCACAGATTTTTGTTGAAAATATTTTTTTCTTGGGGTTTTAAAAAACAATATATGATATATGTCAAACAATGTAAATTGATAAAAAAAATATCGATTTGGGGAAATATTGGTATAGAATTTCTTAAGATTTAGTGTAAATACCATAGATATGTGTTAAATATAACGGAAAAGAAATATTTTTAACAAAAATCTATTGTATATATCAAACAATAAGCAAGAAAAAAAATACAAGGACATAGTGATATTAGTATTAAGTTTAATACAATTGTATGCAGTTAACAAAACAAACTATATGGTGTGCATTGATGTAACATTTCAAAGTTAGAAAATAAGCGTCATTTTCATAATGAAAATTCGCTAAAATGGTAATAAAATTACCAGATTTGGGTTATAGTTATCGAATTAATAATGGTAAATTTAAACTCGCAAGAACCAATTTACTGGGGTTAAAGACCATTTTCGAGTCTAGACCATCCTTTCATTATACTTTTAAGGATTTAATGTTAGCACGTCTGAAATTATCTATTCTGTATATGTTACATAACACTTCTGAGTTGCGTTTGCGAATTTCGAAGAAAAGTTATTAGAAATTGAATCAATATCAGTCAAAGTAGATTAAAGCAACGTTTGTTACTACAGTTCGATAATAAGCAAAGTTGACACTGAGTAAAATAAGTGTAGAGTTAAAAAAAATCATAAATTAAAAATGCGGCAACAGAACTTTAGTTATTATTTAAAAATTCAATTATCCTACAGCAAAAGAACGAAGGTTAAATGGAAACCCAATCGATTAACGCTTCAACATTTCCAAGTGTAAGCCTGGAAATCAAGTGCAAAGCTAAGTTCACTCGAGTACTTCAGAACATTTCTAGAGTAAGGAAATTGAGAGGGCTTTCCACCAGGGGAAAGGGGGGTTAGAGATCAATTCTACTTGAAACTCTGTTAATCGGCAGTTATTTTTACAGATTAGAATGGAAATAACAACGGAATGATGAAGCATTTTTTTTTAAATTGACTCAAACCAAGAGAGTTGAGAGTTTGTTGAATTAATCACGTAAAAAGTTTTTTTTTCTAAGTAAAAACAATACAAGAGTGAATAGGTTTACGCAATGATATATTTTACTAAGAAGTGAATGAGTTTTTCTCAGTGAGTACCGACAGTAAATGAGTTTTAGATAAATTTAGATAGTTTTAGATAAAATTTAGATAGTAATATTGTTAAATCTGTATTTTAAAATTTAACATACCAAGCGCCTGGAGCAGGCGCTCTAAATAAATGTATATGAAAAAAGTAAATGAGTTTTACTAATCTGTAAAAAGATTGTATATAAGAGTAGTAAAGTATTGCTAAACCAAGAGTGCTGTGTCAGACTGAACCTAAGTATGGGGTAAAAATGTGGACATCAAAACCAAGGATCTTGGATAAAGGGGATGACGCATTAAGGAACATTTCTAACCCCATGGAAGTTGTATGAGATAGAGAAATAGCAGCAAACTTACCTTCCTCTTGGTTATAATGAAAACAAGGCGCCAAACGCAGGTTATGTAGCAAGGTTGTCGAGTTTGCTTCTAAACTTTCTTCTGTGCATCTCTTGATTGTTACATTTGTGATGCTTGTTAAGTCATTCGTGCTTATTTAATTTTAAATGTTGGGCTATACTTTGCCACCTCAGTGAGTGATAATTTAAGCGTGTTTTGTTATAACCTTTTCAAGCAATAAACAATGAAAAACCATTGAGAGGTAAATTTGCCTCTAAAATTTAAGACCTGCGCTGTTTTAAGAATTGTAAGCATGCGCAGTTTGTACCAAGCATGTGCAGTTGGTTTTTGACGTGTTTCGTGTTGAATTCTCTCTATTTTTCGGTTCTCGATGAGGTCACTTTTTTGTATGGCAAATCGACTTAATGCGTCATCCCCTTTATTCAAAATCCTTGATCAAAATAGAGGAAATAATGATACAAGGATCTTGAATAAAGGAGAGAAGCAAAAAGAAAACTTTACAGACACCATGGACATCGAATAAGAAAGAGAAATAGGAGCAAACTTATACCTTCCTTATAGCCTGGTTATAGCTAAAACACATATGGAAAGTATGGATTTGGATTCTCTCTACTTTTTATCCTCAATAAACAAATAAGAAAAATCACTAAGAGATAAATAAATTTTACTTAGGAGTGAGAAAACTCACAAAAAATACTGAACATATTTAAGTTTAAAACTGACTTTAAGCAGTAAAATAAGAAAAAACAAACCATAATAATATTATGTTCTTAAAGATTAAACTTTTAAGAATAGACAAAATGATCAAAAACAAGAAACGAAGGGAAATACTGATTAAAAATTTGATTGAGATTTTATCTTGTTTTTTAAGTGGAATGAAAACTTATTCTAGAAAACTGTCGGAAACTATAGTTGCTTTTAAAGCATCTTTTTACTATTTTTCAAGTTTTAGTGATAAGGGAAAAAATTGTTTTTCAAAAATTTAGAAAAACAAGATTTGGTTTAACCTCCTTCTTTAACAGATACACAGGGGCAAAAAACATGACGAGGATAAAGGGGAAAACAAAGAGGCGCTAAAACATCGTATAACCATTGTCTGCTCAACCCTTGGAGTGTGAAATTTCACCGTGAAAACTAACACAAACAGTTCCAAAAAACAGAGCAGGAACCGAAATTCAAAATTATTATCCTTACTTGGGAACTGCGGCACAGGGTAACGTATTATACCCGAGTTCTTTATGATGCCTAGGGCAAAAACATGGCCAAACTAGAAAATACTTCATTTAAAAACACCCTATAATTCATGTCCTTCAAAAATGTGAAAGATTTTCCACATAGTTCCATTTCAATTTTTTGCATAAATTTAATTAAAATAAAAGCTCTTAGACTTTCTTTCATTTAAAAAGTTTGAATTTATTAAATTATGATGAATATAAATTCAATTTTTATAACAAAATTGAGAATTAATTTAATATTTTATATGAATATAAAAGAAAATTGACCTTAGATATTCTGGTAATTAAACCAGTTTTACCGAATTTCAATTTCCTGATTGAAAAGTTTCTGGTTGCTCTTCTTTAAAAATCTAATCTAAGAGGTGAAATTATTTTGCAGGTTTTAATAATTAATAATAATAAATGAATCGTTTATTTATATCTAAATACCTGTTTACAATGATTAAATTACAAATTATAAATAAATAAAATAATATATATTGACCATTTGTGTCGCATAAGCTCAAGGCTTGTGCGCGACACGAATTTGCTAATGGCCCGTATTCAAAGACATCTTCCTAACATTTTCCTAAAATTCTCCTCGTTTCTTAAGGAGAATTGAAAACTTTGATGCGATTCTGGTAAAAAATTTAGTCCTAGTTCAGGAAAAAAAATAAAATTTATAAAACTAGAATAATATTACTTAATATGAAATACGTCAGCGCCAATGAATTCCATATTATAAAGGTCTATCCACAAATATAGTTTTTAGCATGTAATGACAGTAAATCAGGGTATCAATCAAATAAAATTCCTTCACAGTACCGGAGAGAATTTTTTTTCAAACGGTTATAAAGTAAACACATTACATCCTCAAAAAGTAGGATGTAAAAACTGTCACTGTTTCTTGGTAAGAAAACTACGAAACTGTCACTAATGAAGTTCCTCAAATGTCCACTAGGTTGGCACTAGTAGTTTACAACATGGTTATGATCAAAGATTATGTAGTATACCACATATCTACATAATCTTTGGTTATGATATAACCTTCCTTGTTCTTCTCTTGTTTATTAAATGAATAATCGAACGTTTTTGAACGAAGTTTTGTTATTTTCGGAAAGTGTGAGTATTAATTATTTATTATTGATTATTATTATCAAATAATCATGGATAGTAGTGATTCAGACTTGTATTCGTACAATAGACATGTATTCAGACAAGTACGCCGCCAGAATTGAATGTTTTGGCTAACGAGGCGATCGAAAGAAGTGTACCGGCAAACTTTTCTACATTTGTCGAACTTCAGTACATTGAAAATCTACTGATTTTCTTCTGAATAGAAGAAAACTACGCCCGAAAAAAATAGCATATGCTAATAGGCTGGGAATGACTTTTCTACTGACACTACACACTACTGAGTCTGTAGTGAGAATTCGCGAACTAAAAAGTACACAACTTGTAAAAATGTAAAACAACATTAAAATGAATACAAATTTCTTTGTGTTTCTTATTAGAAATGTTATGTATAAAATAAAGAAAAGAAAATAGAAAAATACGAGTATACGGAACATATAGATCTTTTAAAAAATTCGACATCTTTCATTAATAAAAGGAATACAATACTTCCAATAAAGAGAAAGAAATAGTCCGTACAAAAATAATATTAACGATTACAAGAAATTTATAAAAAAAATGAAAGAAAGAACAGAAGGAAAGTAAATCATAATTTTGATAAATGAGCTGCCAGTTCAAGACGGATGGGAGTGTTTCTTATACGCAATATTAATATCTTTTTGAGTCTCAACAATCATTGTATTAAAACAATTAATAACTTTATTTATAAAGCAAACACAACAATTTATTAATGCTTTTGTACCGGATTGGAAAAATGTTTTTTACGTAACATATCGGATTATAAAGGAAACATCAATTATTTGCTTCTTATGTGTAGAAAACTGTATAAAGCATAAATTATATATTTTGCATTTTATATATATATATATATTTTTTTTTTTTTATATATATATATTTAAATTATATATTTTGCATAAATTAAATTATTTTTTTATAAACAACTTGGCTGTAGAAAAAATATATCAATGAAATAAATGAAAAAATAAATAAATAAAAAATGAAATAAATGAAATAAATGAAATAAATGAAATAAATGAAATAAATGAAATAAATGAAATAAATGAAATAAATGAAATAAATGAAATAAATGAAATAAATGAAATAAATGAAATAAATAAATAAATGAAATAAATGAAATAAATGAAATAAATGAAATAAATGAAATAAATGAAATAAATAAATAAATAAAAAATGAAAAAATAAATAAAAATATAAATAAATAAATGAAATAAATAAATAAATAAATAATAAAAAAATTAAATAAATAATAAATTAAATAAATAATAAATTAAATAAATAAATAAAATGAAGTCAGTCAGTCCCAACACTTCAAGGTAATTTCTCATTATTTCACGGTAACTTCATCACCATAATTTCCCAACGGGAAATCCTAGGTACCTTTGGAACCTTTTACTTAGGGAACCTTTGGAAAATCAGCAGCCATCCCCTGGTGTGTTAGGGGTATTAGCTGCTTCGATTCCGAGAGATAAAGCTTTCTTCTAGAGGCCGTCGCGTTTTCCCTCCGTTGACCAAAAAAAAATACAAAAATAAAATCTAATAAATAGTAACTTGACATAAATAACAAAAAATATTTTCCTGCTGTCTTTATATGTCTCTTATTTTTTTAAGACGTGTCGAGACATCTTATTTTTAGCGACATTAAAAAAAGATATGCTAAATTTAATACACTGGGCAGGTGTTTAACCTGCTTTGACTAAAAAATAAAAACCTCCGAGTGAAATAAAAAGCTAATAAGCCGATTTATGCATGAAGTCAAAAAAGCTAAAATAAAACTAGGTATTCCTTTTTAAAAAGGAAAATTCCGTTGAGCTCGTTAACGACAGTTTTTCCAATTAGCGGCACAAAATCCGCATCGACTAATATACCCATATTTTTTTCGGAAAATACAAACTTTCATGAAAAAAATAGAGACAGCTTATAAATTTAACCTTTTGACCTTTTTTTAATTTCATCATAATTGATAATTTTAACATACAATTATTAAAAATGTTGATAATGATTTATGGATGTATTTTTTTATTTGTTTGATTTATCGAAATATGAGAAAATACGAGGCACCTCAAAACTCATCTCCACAACTTCGAACTCTCATTTCCTAATGTAATTAATCATAGGACAATTATTATTGTTTATTAAGACAAAATTATCTTAGGTTTCCGCAACAAAATTCTTGTTTACGTATTTTCAAAAATTCAATAAATCTTGCTTTGCTTGCTGGTTTTATTAATATCAGCAAGAAAGGGTTAATTTTATGACACGTTACACGTGACACGTTAAAACAAAAATGTCAAACATCGTTCCAATTGACCATCTAAAGATGCACTCACTGACGTTCGTTCAACTACTAGTAATGCAATGCAGGAACACTCGTCAAAAATTTGCAAAATCAAAAAGGTTCGTTTGCTCGCAAGATTATGGTCAATAGATCAATATCGATCATGAATATTAAGAAAGTAAATAGAATATACATTGAGGTCTAGAATATTTATTAAAAGTAATTTTAAAATAACGCTATTAATCTTCAGTTTGTTCACGCTTGTTTTTCAGTTTAAACAAACAGAAACTACTCAGTACATTTTAACATAATTATGGTTAAATCTCGGTTGAACACTTCAGATTGAACTCACTACGTTTACTGAATACTTACGGTATTAAGTGAACAAAATATAGAAGTCAAGTAGCATCAACTTATAACCTTCAATTAAAGTTATAAATGAAACTTCAATAAGGGAAATTTGACGCTTAACGTTAAAAAGGTTAAACTAATAAATATTCAAGATATCATGGCATGTTATCTTAGTTATTAAAACGGAGGAAAACGTCAGTTCTAGTTAGTGACACATCTATTCTCTAATCTAATTCCATGAAAAACTAGGGATAAGACTGGGCGTATCAATTTCGATGGTTAAAATCAATTATTCAAGTTCACTTGTCTATTGTAAAGCCAATTTAAACTTCAATAAAGTTAGGTAATAAGATTAAAATGACAGACGAAGAGAATGAAAAAGGACATTATGGGGCAAAGTTTGACTTTATATTTTTACAATAAAGGCAGTATACGCCGAAGTAGTTTCCATTTTAAGCTGACTTAAATGTCAAATGCTTACTTACAATATGTAACGAATTTCTATGAAAAGCGAGATAATACTAAATATATGTAAGTAAAATTTAAGTGGTGGCCTAATTAGTTTTATATAAAATTACTGTAATCGAAGAATCAGCTACCGCCGATACTTGCTGTTGGATATGAATATCCCTGGACCGGTTTCGGCATAACGCCATCATCAGCAGGCGGGGCAACACTGGAGCTCTTAACTAATAAAGTTATATCAGTGATTAACTTCTAGTCTCAATGAGCACGACCAACCCTCTGAAGATAAGGGAGGAAGTAGGAAAGGGTTTGACCCTGAGTAGTCAGGTGTGTGAGTCATCTGACGTTATGATGCTTTGTGTCTTTTATTATGATGTGTACTGGTGTCATGGTTTTCCCGTTTTCGTTTTTTGTCAAGTGCTGGTTTGAGTACCGAAAAAGTAATGTTCGAATTGAAAGTAAGTTGTACGTTAATAATTGTTTTGTCAGTAATTCTGTGTTTGTATATTTCTAGTCTTTCAAGTATGTCAAGTTTAGGTCCTTTTGATTGTTTGTGTAGCAGTTTCATGGAGTTTGACATTGTATCTGGTTCGTGTCCGTGTGTGCGAAGGTGGTTGGCAAAGTTAGAATCTGATATTACTGTACTTTAAATAAGAAAAAACAAGGTTTGGGGCCGGATAAGCAAACATCAGTAAAAATTATAAAAGGTTTTATTGTTTGGTGTGATAAAAATATGTTGATAAATTTACAAAATTTCATAAAGTAACATTTATAACTAATTTATTAAAGTGTATTTATAACTAATTAAAAACTAAATGTCATGTGTTGATAGTAATTACTCTAATATAACATAATTAAATACAAACATGTAACATAATATCATTACAAACATATTAAATCAAAACACACATGTAAATCTTAGTAATTATATTGTCAATTCATGTGTAAATTTTAATTAAAACAGCTAAAATCAAAACCAATTCATTATGAAAATAATAAAAAAAATTATTTATACTGTAAGATCTATAATAATTATTGTAATTAACCTCGGAAAATATGATTCAATTAATGAATTATTTAATAAAATAGAAGTCTTAAATAAAACAAATATGTAAACTTAAATGAAGCATGCAAAACAAACCAACAAATAATATACAAATACACTTCTATAACACTTATCCTAGAAAATAAGCATATAACATAATTTAAAGTTGAATTAAGTTCTTTAATGAAGTTATTACTTTTCAACACGTGACGCCAACATATTAATAATTGAGTTAAGAATTAAACATAAAAAATATTTTACACCAAGCATTAAAGTAATACGTGAAACTCATGTATACAACACAAAAAATATGTGTTAACTTATGAAATATAAGCAACATATATTTACATAGAAATAGAACATGTAGTGAAAACTACATTAAATCATAGAATGTGTAATACATTATAAAATAAACTAATTTGTAATAAAGTTTGTGTTGTGTCACATATTCATTTCAGGACATATAAGTACAAAATTATAGAAAGATAAATATTAATAAATATATTATATACAGATACAGACAGCTTCAACACTCAATACATAACAGACAGCAATAACACTTAATAACAGCTTTTGATATAACGACAAGCAGGAAGAGTTGTTTGTTGAAGCATCTCTCGACTCATGACAATCCTAAGCCCTTTGTTTGCCTTGTCATATTCATCTGTCATTTTGAGAAATAACACAACAATAACCCTTTTCCAACGGTTGTAATCCTCCAAGGACTCGGAGGGAAACATGAGCAATTGCTTCTTCATTTTTGTGGAAGTGATTTTTTCTATTTGTTATTGTTATAGAGGAGGCGGCAGTTATCGCTTTCAATATTAATAAAAAATTTGAAGCAAACACATGATCTACTAAACTGTCAATCGGTATTTGAAAACAAAAATATATCGGAGTATTTTTATGATATTGGTTCATTAATAATCTAAATCAGGTACAAATATTTCATCTTACTTCACCAAAATAGGGCAAACAAATTTTAAGAAGAGTAAGGGGGTCATTTATACACATTATAACTTTAAATAAACAATAGATTTCAATGCAACCATGATATAAGCCCTGATGAGTTAGACGTAACGAAACAGAGTGGGACATGACATTATGTCGAGCCAACAATGATGACGAATGTCGAATGATGGAACAGTTCCTAGATGTAACATTGCATTTTGCTTGTTACATTTCCTAGGTGTCTCTCGCACAATTATATTGTATGAACTATCCATGTTTGCAAAACTCGGTAGTATCAAATGATATATATACTTACTCGTCGGCGCTACAGTCCTTGAAGGTCCCTGGCCGCCAAAACAATGCCCCTCCACTCGTCTCTATCCTGCGCTCGTCTCCTCCATGAGCGAACGCCTATCCTCCTCAGGTCGCTTTCAACATCCTCCAGCCATCTCACTCGGCCTCCTCTCATCTCCACCTCCAGGCCTTCCATCCATTAATCTCCTGGCACTCTGTCTTCCTGCATTCGCGCTACAGGCCAGCCATCTGATTCTTCCAGCCTTTATAAAGGAGACAATATCTGGTTGACGGTACAGCTCCATCAGTTCTTGATTTGTGCGCAGTCTCCAGGTATCATTCTCAAATGTAGCACCAAATATCTTTCTAAATATTTTACGTTCCCATCTTCTGAGTTTCTCTTCATCGCTGTTTAGCAGAGTCCAAGTTTCAGACCCATAGGTGACGGTTGGTCTGACAACGCTCTTATATACTATAAGCTTGGTATTCTGCTAATACCTTTGATCTGAAGATTGGCTGAAGCGCAAAATAACTTCTGTTACCAGCAGCGATTCTAGCATTGATGTCTTCCTACTACATTATCCTGCGTTATCAAGGAACCTAAGTATTTAAACTCCTTGACCTTCTCAAACTGATCTCTCCAATGCGCACTTGACCTTCCCAGTTTATGCCCCTCCTGGACGAAAACATATACTTTGTTTTAGAAGAATTTACACGAAGTCCATCTCACTGGCAGCAATCACGCAGCTCTAATATTGTTTCTTCTAAATCATTCTGCCTCCGACCCAAATATCTATATCGTCCGCGAATGCTAAAACCTGTGCCATTCTGGTATATAGTGCCTCCTGCCCTGTTTACCATGCCATTCGCATGGCTTGTTCTAACGCCAAGTTGAAGAGGGTAGTCGAAATGACATCTCCTTGTCTTAGGCCTTGTTTAATCTCAAATTCTCTTGAGAGCTCTCCGTCGATCTTTATCTTGCTCTTCGTGCGACTCAAGGTCATTCTGACATCTGATGAGCTTATTCGAATCCAAGGAGACGCATTGCTTTAAAGATATATCATTCCAAATGATATATATATGTATATATATATATATATATATATATATATATATATATATATAATATATATATATATACATACATATATATATATATATATTATATATATATATATATAAATATATATATATATATATAATATATATAATATAATATATATATAATATGTATGTATGTATATAATATTATATATTATATATATATATATATATATATATTATATATATATATATATATATATATTGAGGCCGTAAGCGATTGTTTAGTTTTTAATAAATGGTAGATATGCCTTGTATTGTAGTAATAAATTTTAATTTACACTTCATTATTTTTACAATATAAAGAAATTAATGATAATAACAGAGTAAAAAGAGCTTTCAATTTTTGATTATATAAAGAAATGTGAAAATTCCATTATACGCTATAGAATATTTTATATAAGTCAAAAGCTACTATTTTTAGTAATTTTAACAAAAAGTCACGTTCAAATGTCTCATTTTTATTTTAGGGTCACTTTTATAAAAATTTGAAAGAGAAAAATAATGATAAAGGAAAATCACTCGAATAAAATTTAATTTGTTCTTTCAATTACTTTTCACTTACATTTTTCTGGAAATGTATTTTTCGCTGAAAGGAACTGGTACTTAAGTGTATCATGTTCCAGTTTTTATATTTTTATGTTCCATGGAAGATTTTCAAAAAGTATATATGTAGGTCAGTAACTTTAAAACTACTTTTTAGTATGATTTATTAAAAATTTAAGTTAAACCTGTAATATATCAATTAAATTAATATATAAGTTAATTAATGTGTAATGAGCAAAGGAAATAGCAACTAAGTGTAAAATTGTTTTGGAAAAACATTAATACAAAATTTCCTATATAGTGTCAGAAGTTTTTCTTTACCTCTCCCATCTGGAGAGTTTTCACGAGATGTATTTTATTGAAAAGGGTCAAAATATAGACATGTTGGAATGGAAACCTCTTAAGCTCTATACTTTGATAACATACCGTCATGTCTATCCAGTTGTTAGAGTATATTTGAAAAACTTTGGTTCAGGGTATCTCACAAGTTATCATAGCCATTCCTTTGTATGAGATTAGTTCAAATTGAGATCGAGAAACGCCCTAAAATTTATTTGAATAGTTTAAATGTGTATAGTTAAGACAGTCACCTCTAGTAGATGAAACCAAGGATAAATTAAATGTAGCGAAAAAAAGTGGGGAACTCAAGTAATATCACGTAAACCTATTTCAGAGTGTTCTGCAATCAATCTATAACTTTTCAATGAGAACTAAGCAACTGATTAAACAAATCTCCTAAACATTTGTAGACTAATATTACTGTTATATTTGGTTTATTTTGTTTATAAACCAATAATAATTTTTATTATTGGCTATATTATAAAGTTTAGTGGAATAATATTTTCTCCACCGTTTCCTGAACAGAATATTCTGATCTATAGGGCGTTGCGCTACAAGGCAACGCAATGAGACTAGGAATTTCAGTTATACTTTTGGCAGCCAGTATTTGTGATTAAAATGTGTTAAAAACCACTTTTCTGAGGCAGGGAGTTTAGGTTCACTTTATTCCCTGTTATAGAGAGCGTGAAATGCAAAATTTGTATCCACTGCAAAAAGAAGATAATTTTGTACGGCGAGCACAATAATTTATTTTGGAAGAGCTGGGAGCTCATCTATTTGCCGCAACATTCTTGTTGCTGTTAAACTATAGTTTTACTTGATGGAAACACAGTATATTATTCTTTCTGTTATCTATTTCTTGTTTCTTTGTAATCAAAAATTTAAATTAATTACATACTTGTATATATTTACTAGAAAGTATAATTGCAAATATTTGATAGTACTTGAAGGGACACTGAGTTGGTACCAACTCCACTAGAGGTTAAAACTTTAACAATTGAAGTGGTACATATAAGTGCTTTGTATGTGTTGTTTTTTACTTTTCCTCATTTATACCGTAGGTATATAGGAAAAGTGCTGTGTTCGCAAATAATCCAAAATCGGGATGAAACCGGAATTATCCGTTTTAGGTGTTTTAAAGGCCTCCTGAGTGGTGTTCTCAACTGAAGCGGATGTATTTACTATCTGAGGACGAGCGAAGCGAGTCCGAAAACATGTTGCAGTTTAAATTTGGCGAATTGTATATTTTGAGGACGAGCGAAGCGATTCCGAAGCTGAGAGAATGAGCGTATCAAATCCGATGGGATGAGAAAAAGTTCCAAGGTACCCCTTAAGTTCCAATTTTTTAATTTTATTATTACTTTTTACCTTTAAAAAAATAGCATACCCTACATTGCTGTGAAGTGAATCTTTTTTTACCCAAGGTCCTTTTTCTGTCTCGCTTCGCCCGCTAGTGAATATAGTCATTTCGGTAAAAAAAAATACTAATTTCACTACCTAGTAGTATAATATACTATAATATTCTATTTCGCGATGAAAACGCACACATAAAGTTAAACGTAGGAGTTACATTATGTTGCTATTAAATGTGTCCATATAAGATAAGCAAAGAAATGATGCTAACGTTACTTGACAAAGTCTATGAGGAATAGCGCCTTTAGGGCTTGATAAGACCCTTACAAGAACTAATAATCATCAGTGAGCTCGGAATTTATAAGCATCATAAATATAAATATTTTACCGAAACCTTTTTCAAATACCAGGAAAGGAACTTGGGGAAAAATATCGAGTCATTTTTATCGAAATGAAAAATTACACAGGTGTATAAAATGTTGGAATAAGAAAATATCGTCCAGAAAATCAGTAGAGCGAAATCTTGCCAAATTCTTACCACTGCGGACTTTTATTAACGAAAACAGTTTTACAGGGTAGGATGAAAATAAAATAGTTGGTAAACCTGTAATCTTAAGGGCACATTTCATCGGAGCATATTAAAATATTTTTACTTTTCTCATATACCGAAAGTCTATAGGAAAATTATTGTTTGCAAAAAAAAATGGAAACCGGGATGTCACCAGAATTATCAGTTTCAAGTGTTTTAAGACCTCCTGAGTGGTTTTTGCTAAGTTGTCTGTCTGTTTGTGTCTGTGTGTGTCTGTTATCACCGTAGCGCCCAGTGTATTTATACTAGAGAGTTAAAACTTTGTACGAAAATCAGTCTACTGCTGTAGTTGTGCCATTCAGAAAATATTTTTTTTCATTAACCTGCAATAATGATTTAGCAAAAATTTTGAAAATCATAAACGCGGTTTTGAAAAAATTATGCGATTAGATTGAGATTTGGCACGCATGTAGCCTTGTATAAAATTTACATATATGCTTAATTTTATTGTCAGCATTTGTTCAACTGTTATTGAATGACTAGTGTACATTTTTTTAAAAAAATTGTAAAAAAATCGGTAAATAGTGAAATCGAGCTGAATTTTTGTACGTAAGTGTTTACTTTTACGAAATAAATAGGTACACTAAGTTTCGTTTCAATACAACAAGAATATCTATGATTTTTGGTGTATCATAAAAGTTAAGCAGCATAGAGCGTGGTCAGTGCTCTATGAGTGACCGCTGAGGATGAAACAAATGTATTTAATATCTGAGGACGAGCGAAGCAAGTCCGAAGAGAAGTTGTAGCATACATTTGACGAGTTGTATAATCTGAGGATGACCAAAGCGAGTCTAAAGTAGGAAAGATGAGCGTAGCGAATCCGATGTGATAAGGAAAATTTCCGAGGTACCCTCTACCCATTTTTTTCATAAGTTCATTTTAATAAGTTCCTGATTAAGATATTCAAAAAGATTAACGTAATTACTGTGTAGTAATTACAACGTAATTAACGCAATATGGACGTAATTACTGTGTAGTAATGTTAACGTAATTAGCGCGATATTAACGTAACTGTGTAGTAACGTTGACGTAATTAGCGCAATATTAACGTATTTACTATGTAGTAATGTGGATGTAATTAGGGTAATATTAACGTAATTACTGTGTAGTAATGTTAATTTAATTACTGTGTGGTAATGTTGACGTAATTAGCGTAATATTAACGTAATTTCTGCGTAGCAATGTTAATGTAATTAACACATATAAACTTAATTAAAGTATATTAACGTAAATCCAATTCTTTACTGCGCAAAAATATAAAAAATGAATTTTGTGTGAACCGGAGCCTTATTAATTTGGGTAAAATTTTAGCCTCTTTTTTTTTTCATGTATGATTTCCGTTTATTTTTTTAGCTGTAAGTGGATTTGTTTAAGGATAATTTTAATGAATAACGTACAATTTTGAAATATAAACGTAACACCTTAATATTAGGGTAATATTAAAGTAATTTATGTATTCTAAAGCAATTATCGTAATATTAACATAAAAAACAACGCGGCCGAACATAAAAAACAACGACTAGGGGCCGATTCGCGGCTACATATTTGTTGTCCTATATTAGTTTGTCATATTAAAAACAATACAGATATATACTAGAGGGGGGCATAGCCTATCTTAATACATTGAGAGGCCTAAAAATCTTTTTGGAGCTCTCAAGGACTCTGTGTAACCTCATTGAAACCTCCTCTAAGAGTAAGTTAAGGTTATAACAAATCAATTGTTGTCGACTTTTCCGCATTGTTTGGGTTGTTTCCTATTATAAACGTTGTATATATAAGTTCCTGTATTTTATAATGTTATTTTCATCAATTAATTTCAAGGGTGTCAGATACTTTTTAGCGAATTCCTTTGGAAAAAATTCGCTAATGGGATAGGCGTCATGCGGAATTCGAACCTCGACCCACGACACAAATCCGTTTCAGAGGTCCCTATGACGAAAAAAAATTTCGCGAACTTTATATTATATAATATATATATATATATATAAAATAATATAATATATATAATATATATAATATATATATATATAATATATATATATATAATATATATTATTATGTATATATATAATATTATATATATATATTCTAGCACTTTTGTAACATTTCGAACGGATAATATTTTAAACCAAAACTTATGCAAAAATCAACCTCAGGAGGACACGAACCTATTGAAAACCAGGTTTTTGTGACGTCATTAACCCGGTTTGCTGAGTCAGCGAAATTCAAAAAATCAGCAAAATTCAGGGATATTTTTGCCGCGAAAAAGGTCAATATTTATGTTTTTAAGACGCTTGGATCGAATGAAACCGGTCCGAAGTCGATACGACCACTCTAAGTGACCTAAAAATCGAAAAAACGCATTGTAATTACCAAAAACCAAATTTAGGTCCATAAAATAAATTTCGAGTAGGGTGTCGTTTTCTATGTAATTTGGGCGCTGAATCGAATGAAACCGGTCCGAAGACGATACGACCACTTTAAGTTACCAAAATCGAAAAAACCAAAAAATAGAAAACCAACATTACGGTCGTTGATAATTAAATTCGAGTAGGTGTCGTTTTCACAAGTTTTTTTGGCCCTGAGTTGAATGCAGTGGTCCGGAGTCAATACGACCAACTCAAACTCAGGGTACCTGGTTCACATCCTGGAAGGGTCGATAATTTTTTATCGTTTTTTGTACTAATATAAGTTTACAACTAGAAAAAATCTCGGCGCGTGGGGTCCGTGTCGTGCGAATTTCCTTTGGATGCGTGTCCGTGCTTGTTACATTATAAGTTAATACAACTATAAATAAATAATTCCGGCGCGGTGGTCCGCTGTCGGGCGAATTTCATTTAGAATGCGTGTTTCCGTGCTAAACAACCCATTCTTGCTATGCAAAACCATGGCCCATTGGCTGGTTCCGTTCATTGCTTTAGAACCTAAGCAGTTACTCAAATTGTCAAGCACTGCTCGTAACTCATTTTGTCTGTATTTTCCAAAGGAAATGCTAAAACCTTTAAAGATAACTGACTAAACTTAAAGATAAGTTAACTAATCTTTAAACTAGTGCAAATAATAGTGCTACTTCTAATTTTAGTGCATAGTTTTGTACAAAAACTGAATTATGCGCATTTCCCTTTGGAAAAATACAGACAAAAAAGTTACGAGCAGTGTTGACAATTGAGTAACTGCTTGGTTCTATAAGCATGAAACCGGAACCACGCAATGGCATGGTTCTTGCATAAGCAAGAAATGGGTTGTTTAGCACGGAAACACGCATTCTAAATGAAATTCGCCCGACAGCGACCACCGCGCCGAATTATTTATTACTAGTTGTAAACATATAAATTAACAAGCACGAAAACACCATCCAAGGAAATTCGCCCGAACATGCGGAACCACCGCGCAGAAATTTTAGTTTAACTATATCGTAAAAAAAACGAAAAAATTATGTCCCTACCCAGAATTTGAACCCAGACCGGGAGAGCTCGCAATCCAAAGACATCGCCGACAATCGGAACACAGCGCCAAATTTGACTTCAAAATCAACCAATAGACCCCTCAGTAATATTATCTTATTTACAAACGGTAAATAAACAAATGCATAATAGCCATGAATAAGCGGAATTTCAAAATAAATAGTTTAAAAAACTTAACTTTATAAAAAACACCAACACCACGTCCTCCGCTAAACATTAATCTTTAAATCAATTGACAGAGCCGCTTTCGCAAATAGCTATCACATGCCTAAAACAACGAAAACAATAAAACATCGTTATGATTTTTGTTAGATGAGTTGAATAAATTCGCTTGTTTTAGGCACGTTGAAGCTATTTGCGAACTGCTTGTCAATTATTAATAGATATATTAGTGGAGAGACTGGTTGTGTGTTTATTGTGAATACTTCCATGGCTCTTTAAAAGTCCTGTTAAAACTTTTAATGTTGTATAATAGTTTTGTTCATATACTTCTTAATTAAGAATCCATCTTAAATTACTAATAACAATAGCTTAATTCTATTACAAATTTATTGTTTAACTATTCAGCCAACATTGTGGCCCATCTTCAGAAAATCTAACTTTACATAAAAGTTAGTTTTATAGCAATACAACCTTTTTAATGTACTTTAATGTTTAAGTATCTGTGATAGTTATGAATGTAAGTTAATTATTGTGTTCCTGAGATGGCCAAATTACTAAATTATGAAACAAAATAAAATGGTAACATTAATAGTTAAATCAACTTTAA
>JACMZG010000022.1:40420669-40574373 GCA_018340805.1 Microvelia longipes | reverse complement strand
TGAGAGCATTGCAGGCTTAACAGTCACTCGCAATATAATAAAAACTGGTAATAACTAAAACTAGGTTTTGGACATTTGTTAGTTTTTGCATTGACCTTGAGATTTGAAATGAACCAATCAAATGCAAATCCCATGTGACGTAATATCTTTTTGTCGCGAATCTAATTTTTTCCAATCTGAATTAACCTAACAAAACTATAGGTTAAAATGTATGCATCTTCCTCATTCAAGCAGACTACGGGGTTATTAATATCCCGATATTCGGATTCATATCACTTAGATACTCTGATAGCTCAGTTTATTTGATCGTTGGAATTTTTCATTGACCCATGGTTACCTGAAGATATGTATGGTACATTGCGTCAAGAGGAATAACTTTCCTCTTCTTCATAAAATAAGTCAGGTCAATGGCTAACTCCCTTCTTGTACACTACCTTCTGATAAGATTGCTAATATCTTAAAAAAAAATTGTTGAATAGTATTTTTATAATTTTATTGCATTATTTTTATTTTCTTATCATTTATATGTTTATTATTACATTTTGTCATATTTTCTATCTTAAGTGAGTGAAAAGTTAGGAATATGCATTGCATTGTTTAAAAGTGAATACATCTAGTGGTGTATTTATGGAATTAAAAGTAACTGTAATGCGGGCTTAGTATGCCGTATTACTTAATCAGTAAGGCAGTCTCTGTCTAACCGTAGACGCGTACGCCCAGGTCATCATTTTGAATCACCGCATAATATACCGCTTAATATACCGCTACTAAATTACCGCTGCCGTAACACCAAAGTGAAATATAGTGTTCTTCATTTTAAATTGTCTTGGCTCAAACAAATTATTTAATTAGATAATAAACTGCGTAGGCTTCCGCGGTTGTTGTCATGAAGGTTTAGGTCTTCCGGTGGTGACCGCGTCAATGTAGATGAAGAATCCGACGTTTCGCTTCCACTGTGGGAGGCATCTTTAGGGATGTAGGACATCATGGATAGAAACGCAATGCTCTACAAAACTGAACTGGTTTCTATCCATGATGTCCTACATCCCTGAAGATGCCTCCCACAGTGGAAGCGAAACGTCGGATTCTTCATCTACATTGACGCGGTCACCACCGGAAGACCTAAACCTTTATTTAATTAGATATTTCAGCACTTAGACGCCGGCCGGCCCACCCCCGCTTAACGAAATTCAAGGTGAGTGTAAATTTCATTTTTCTATCTTTTTATCTTCACATCATATCCTCTATCTTACATTATGTTATCTTATATCTATATCTATCGCCACCTTCCTAAGGTTCTTTTTCTTAAAAATACAGTCCTCAGAAAATCGCTCTCCGCCATCTCCGCTACGGTCGGAATAATAAATTCTTATAACATTTAAGAAAGTTCCACCAATTGTATTAACGATGTTTACAACGAACCTTAACGACAAAGTCAAACCTATTGATAAAAATAGAGTTTACTCTCTTAAATTTGGTACTTTTGGTTATACCTATACTAAAAACAAGAGGCCATCAAAGCCTTGGCCACGCCGCGGCCTCGGTGGTTCGCGGCCACATGGTTGTTGTACTTTATCAGTTCGTCATATTATTGGTTTATATAATAGGCGAATTTTCAAATGTATTATAGTTTAACACATGGCTATCAGTTGATGGCGTAAGAAAAAAGTGTTGAGGAACCAATGAGGTTGGTCCGATTTAAAATGGTGGTCTTGGTTTAACATCCAAGAATAACCTCCTTGGTCATTATAACCGTCAATAACCGCCTTGGCCACGCCGCGGCCTCGGTAGTTCGCGGCCACATGGTTGTTGTACTTTATCAGTTCGTCATATTATTGGTTTATATAATAGGCGAATTTTCAAATGTATTATATTTTAACACATGGCTATCAGTTGATGGCGTAAGAAAAAAGTGTTGAGGAACCAATGAGGTTGGTCCGATTTAAAATGGTGGTCTTGGTTTAACATCCAAGAATAACCTCCTTGGTCATTATAACCGTCAATAACCGCCTTGGCCACGCCGCGGCCTCGGTAGTTCGCGGCCACATGGTTGTTGTACTTTATCAGTTCGTCATATTATTGGTTTATATAATAGGCGAATTTTCAAATGTATTATATTTTAACACATGGCTATCAGTTGATGGCGTAAGAAAAAAGTGTTGAGGAACCAATGAGGTTGGTCCGATTTAAAATGGTGGTCTTGGTTTAACATCCAAGAATAACCTCATTGTCTTTCTGGCATTATTTTTCCACACTGTCAACTGATTTAGCCGTGTGTTACAATACGACAAGTACATCCATAATTTTTGTTGGATCATAAAAGATAAGCTGTGTCCAGCGTGGTCAGTGCTTAGATGGGTGGCCGTTGAGAAGGAAACAGATGTAATTTTAAAAAATAAAGAATATTTAAAAAAAAAAAAATTACAATATGTGGACGAGTGAAGCGAGTCCGAATACGCGTTGGAATATAAATTTATTGAGCGTAGCGAATCCTTTGCAGTAAGGAAACGTCCTGAGGTACCCCGTACACGATTTTTTTATATTTTTGAATTCCCTTAAATGATATTATATATGATATTCATTTATATGATCATTTATGTAAGAAATAATTAATAATTTATATATGATGATCATATATCATATATTCATTTATATAAGATGATCATATATCATATATTCAATTATATATGATGATCATATATCATAAATTCATTTACATATGAATATAATATTAAGCCCTAACGATGATTCAAATACATAAATGTTTTGTACCTTCTTAAACGACATGATTTTAAATCGTACAATGGATAACCATTTTCAATAAAGTATCAGATCGTGTAAATTATTATACTCCAAAAAAAAATCTTTGAAATAAAAATATTATTAAATATAAATATATTTTAAATTGTTAAATAAATAAGAATGTAAAAAGAAAAAGCTAAAACATAAAAATAAATTACGTTAAACCACTCTGAAAATTGGCCTAAAAGACGTATAATATAAATAAATAATTTCAAATATTAAGTATTAAGATATAATATTCATTTCACTATTCACTCTCAAGTATTAAGATATAATATTCAGCACAGAAATATTTTTACTCAAGAAAATAAATATAACAAAAAAACTACAAAACTTTTAAAAAAATAAACATGAAAATAATTTATTTCTGTGAGTTAATGGTGAAGAAAATTTATATTTCCTTCCCCTGCCTATTGTTACCTTTACGCTTAGAAGCAACAATACTTTGAGAACTAAGTTGTAATATAAAAATGTTGTTGCAGAATTGGTTGGGGGGGGGGTCTCAGGGGCTATTTCCTGTTAAAAATGATTCAGCCTTCAACAATACCAACCCCCCTCTAAACCCCATCCTTTAAGGTTTTTTAAGTTAAAAGTTAATAAATAAGTTGTTTTCTTCTATTTTGCAAATGTTTTTATGTTTTAAAAAAAGTCAATCTCTTATTTACATTTTATCGAACGAAATAAACCTTACAAAAACCTTGCTTTTTTAACAACTTTTTAGTGAAAATCCGCTTAGTTTACTGCTTTATTTATATATATATATTAAATATATATAAATATATATATATTATATATATATATATATTATATATATATATATATATATATATCGTATATCTTAGGCCTATTACGACTACGACAATGGGACAAAATACGACGAGAAAATTTATTTTTTCTTTGCAAAATTAATATACATAAGAACATAACAATATATAACTAGAAGAGTATAGCCTATATCAATTCATTGAGATTCTTGAAACATATTTTTTGGGGCTCTCAAGTGCTTGTTTAAACCTTAAATAACATCCTTTAGGAATGATTTAGGGTTAAAATAAAACATTTGTCAGCTTTCTATACATTATTTGAGTTTTGTATTTTAAACGTGTTTTGAATCCAACGTAAAGAATATAAAATTGTAAAAATAAAATCAAGGCTAGCATACAGCCAAATGAATCATCAGTTTACGACAAGTCTTGTTTCTTCACGATGATACTGTTACTCAGTTTGAGATGTAGACTACTAAAGCACTATAGTACGATAAACGGCTAAAATCAGTTGACAGTGTGGGAAAATTATGCAAGGGAGCCAATGCGGTTATTCCTGGATTTTAACAACGCCCTCAATTTCACATAAAGCCAACCTTCTTGGTTCCTCAACACTATTTTACCACACTGTTAACTGATTTTAACCGTGTATCGTACTATATAAATGCTTTGCATAGCTGCATGATCTGTGCAATTAGTAAACTACTGAATTATTCACTCCTGTGCACAGCACGGCCAAGTTATAAAGTGGTCAAGGAACGGATTAAGGAATAAAAATTAATTATATAATAATTTTGAAAAACTTGTCCGGCAAGGCAAACCACTCGCTTTTCGAAAGCTTGATTTACGTTTTAAAGATGATGATTTTTATAACAATTCTGAATTAACTATTTTAGTTTGCTCCGAAAAATTCCTATTTTTATAGCTTAATCAATCTTTACTAAAGTAGGAAAATGCAATACAAGCAAAAATAATAATAAAAAGTAAAAAATCAGAGTCGAAGAAAATGGTAAAGGAGAAGATTATTATTTCATTCTATAAAGAGACAAAATGACTCGGTGCTTTTTTATTATCTAGGGTCTGATTCGTAAAAAGAGACATCCAAAAGAGATTTAGAACTTAAAAAGGAAAAAAGCTGATAATAGGATTTAGCTACTGTGAACTGTAACATTCGTATTGTAACATCAAGGAGATCAATGGGGAAAGGGGCAGTGGGGGATAGTGGGGCAAAGGGATAAAGAAACAGAAAAGGGAATGAAAAGCGAGAAAAAACTTACGGAGAAAAAACTGATGAAATGGAATCAAATCCTATCAGGTATTGAGTTTCGCAATCTCTTTTACTCCGAAATTATTGAAAAGGTAAAAGTTCGTTCAACAAGTTGTATTATTAAAAGGTAGCAGGTTAACTGAAAGGTCTAGACGTTACGTGACAACGAACGATCTCCTGGATTCACAGAACTAGTTCTGCGAATCCAGGAGATTTCGCTGGAGTAACGGTTTGCGGAAGATCTTATCACCCAGACAGTCCGGGTTCCATCTTTGATGATGCGCTTAGAATGTCTATTCTAAGGCCATAAATAAAAGAGCATTTCATACACGAGGAATACTGCGAAGAAGTCAAGCTGAAGGATCCAAATATGTGAAATGTTGGCATCATTATATTTAGTTATATGCATACTGTAGATTCGCATATAAATATTCAGAAATAATAGATTTCTGTCTATTATATGTCATTCTTTTCACCTCCAGATACTTACCATACCTCTGGTTTTTTTCAGCCTTTTTTCAGATTTCTTAAAAGAGGCTGAAGAATTTTTCTATGAATAAATTAATCATCTAATATCTTCTTTTAGGTTATTATATATATATATATATATATATATATATATATTATATATATATATATATATATATATATATATATATATATAATTAATATATATATATATATATACAGAATAATTACAACAAATTAATAAATAGTAACAAATATATAGCCCCAACAAACAAAGATAATAACCCCAAAGTTGGATATTAATTATTTAAACTCACCAAGTTGGTTAAATGTTGCTACTAAGTAATCTCTGGGAGGAGGAGACAGGGATCTTACTTAATTACTTAATCTCACCTAGTTGGTCAGTAAACAGGAAGCTTACCTGAAACAGAGAAATAAACTGTTTTTAAAAAAAATTATATTTGTGTTCCTAACAAAAAAATATTAAAAAATTATAATTCTTCTTAAATACTTGAGTAACCTAGTTTAGACATTTTAATGGACCCAGATCAAGCAGAGGACTTGTGAAATCCCAATTTTCTAGCAATAATTCCCCCACATATCAGCTCATTTTGAATGAATGTGTTTCATCTATTATCCTTACTAACACCAAAGAATATAATAGTTATACAATAAATGGGAAAGTACACGAGAGCTTCAGACAGAAGGTAGGGAGTGAATTCAGTTCTGGTCTCTAGCGGCAGCTCTGAAACTAACAAACTTCTTATTTTCTCTCTTACATTTATACAACCATCTCGTTCTTTATTACAAATATTAAGTTTGAAATTGGTCTATTGGAAATGTTTGGACAAACATATGTTTGGACTGTAAAGTGCTAAGAGTAGTTTGGTTGAAACAATACGACAGGAGCGCATTCTCGTAGTCAGCATAGTGAAACTACTCAATTACACACTAGCGCTCCTGTTAACTGGAACTATTTGTTTCTTGCTCGAAATAATATATCCTATGACCATCAATATATTAAGTGACTAACACGTAATCGTTTCTAACAAAAAATTAAATACATCAGGATATAGGCCAATATACAGAGGGAACAATACAGCCATATTATATTATACCAACAAGATGTTCATTGGATAAGTTCTGGCGTTTCAAATAATAACCAAGGAAAATATAGACGAAGTGTCCAAATCCAGCACGAGTCAACTACTCAAAAAAATGCATAGTTTTTTTTATCGAGAGAATAATCTTAAAAATTCTAAATTTATAAAGACGATAAATCTTAAATAATACCCCTTTATTAACTTAATTATTTCCTTTAAAACTTTTAAATTACAACAGAATATTTTTCAGATTAAAAATCTGTTAACTTAAAAGTGGATCAATTTTGTTGCTCATAATTTTGGCAAGCTCAACTGTTTTCTCGGTCCTGGTTAATAAAAATAATTAGGGATACTTTCATTAAAAAAATATTTTTAAAATAGGCTTTAAGTGAAATCGGAGATAAAAAATGAAGAAATTAAAAAGAAAAAGCTAAAATAAAAGTTAGCAATGAACTTCTTTCAAACAGCCTCTTAAAGTTTAAAAGTTTAAATAGCGTCTAATAGAGATAAACTGGTCCTGAAATTTCTAGATTCTGCTAAGGGCCTCCTGTGGGGGTGGAAACAATAGAAAGATGTTTGGAAGCTTAAGGGCTCATTTGGATGGAATCCAAGTATATTTTTGGCTTCTTAAGCAATGCTTCAAATACTTCTCCCCTACTTTTTACTTTATTGAGGTTGACTTAGGTAAAGTGTTAATATTTCAAGATAAATAACTTTAAAACAGTTATGTAATTTTATGTATTTTACATAAAATTAACTGTGCGACCCATTTCAGACTTTAGAAGCCCTTATCGCGAGGACCTACATTAACGTCCTTAAATCATTGCTGGAAATATCTATTGAAAATTTCATTCGAATTGTTTTAATTCAGTACACGTATTTTCAGACTACTTTGATTATCTATAATTAATTCGGCCTTGGAAAAACAACGTATTTTAGACATTGTAAGATAAATCGGAACTCTTATAACGCAAAAACAATCGTAAAAACGCAAAACAAATGACAAATATAGGATTAAAATCGTGATTTTTAAAGAGAGAAAGAGATAATCAAGAGGTTTTTTTATATAACATTTTTAAAATATATTTATGCATAGATAGTTATATTCAAATAATCACATATACGAGTACATCGGCAGACATCAGCAAACTACTAAAGTGCGAATTAAGCACTTATAAAGTTTTAAAAGACCCTCATACCCATGTGTGAGTGTCAGTCTTTTGTTTCTTCGTCTTTTGTTTTATTAAACGTATGTCTTTAAGTGTCCCTAGGACTTAGTATATCACTGTAGTAACTTGTAACAAATAAATTTTCATTTTTTTAAAACCTTTTCTTATTAAATCAAAACGTAATTAGCTACATGGGTGCCAAATTTCAATCGGATCATTTTTACGCGTTTCATGATTTTTCAAAATTAGTGCTGTCGTTATTGTGGATTAATGACGTCATAAAAAAAATATATTTTCTGAAGAGCACAACTACAGCGTTAGACTGATATTTGTACAAAGTATCAACTCTTGAGCTGAAACTTTAACTCGAGTGTCTGTTATCGTCGAGACACATGATAATATTCACATGTTATCATGATCATCATGATGTGTGTATGATAACAGACACACACGCATGCACACACACACACACACACACACACACACACACACACACACACACACATACAACAAACAGACTAATTTGAAAAAAACACTCAGGAGGCCTTAAAACACCTAAAAAGGATAATTCCGCAGACATCCTGGGTTCAATTTTTTTTGTAAATACAATACTTTTCCTATATACCTACGGTATAAATAAAGAAAAATAAAAACTAAAACATTTACTTTACATCCGCCGGCAATACACTTTTACTTTACATCCGCTAAGCAAACTGTAAATAAAGTAAAATAGTAATTTTTAATCACTTCTGCGAACGCCCCCCCCCCCTACCCAATAAAATAGTACATGCGATTTTATTACTTCACGAAACATTGCACTCACAAAACTTGGTCCGTTTCTCTTGAAAAACGGCCAAGATCGAAAACAGACTCAGCAAAAAAATTGCTCATTAGTATTGCTGAGTAATTACTTTACTGAACAACATAAATATACTATTGTTCTAGTTAATGGTTTGCTAATTTTATTAGCCATTTTTTAGTTCTTCTAAATAATATTTAAAATATAAATGTAAATTCTAATTAATTATATTTTTTAAAAAACCAACTAAATACAAAACAACATTCATTTAAAACAATTAATTTTAATTTAACTATAAAAGCTGCACTTATAAGTTAAGTTATGATATCAATATCATGAACAGATAATTTTTAATATAACGATTGCCTTCAAAAAATAAAAATAATAATCCTTCCAAAAATTAAATAAAATTAATTTAATGTATAATTAAAGTAAAATAACCATAAATAAAAAATAGAAAGAACAAAGTTAGAAATAAAATAAAATGGTAAAAAATAATATATATGTAGATAATACTGATTTATATTTTACACAAGGGTGTTTAGAGGTTATGAATAGATCCCCTTCATCAATTTTCATTAATATAATTGTTGGGAAAATCCCTCTTTTTCGCCCCTCCTTTAGTTTTGCCCCTTACTTATCCCTTATGATAAAGCCCCACAGCATTATAATACGATATATTCATACTTTTCAACAAATTTTCCTACCTTTTTGTTCTCATTTATAATGCATTAGCATAATATATTTTTTCATACATTTTTTTTAAGCTTAACCTTTATTTATAATTTTATTGATACAAATGAGTTTAATGAAATACAATCTGCCAAATTCAGAACTATAGCTTTTCTATTTTTATAAGTTAGGTGAAAAGACGTGAAAGGATGTATAGAGCGACATTTTTAAGACGTAAAATGACGGAGGTCAATTTCTAAAAATATTTAAAAGAAATTGTTTTACTATCATCGCAATGCTTAAAAAATGATAGTTTTTTATGGCACATCCAGCCTTGAATTTTATTGCTACCCAAGCCTAAAATATTTTTCTGCCAATGTCAGCTTTACAGTCTCGATAAAGATGTCGGCAAAGAACGATTTTATTCCTAAGGCAATAAAATATTTAATTTACATCCCTCGTCATTAAAATTTAACTTTGAAACCGCAACTGGAAAATAAAGTAAATATAATGAAATGTTTACTTGTTGGTTTAATTTTATTGACCATGCCCCCAAAAAATTAGTACATGCAAAATGGATGTAAAGCAATTTTATTGCTTTTTTATAAATTATATAAGAAGTAAGGTAAGTACGCAACTACCGCTCTAAAAATAATACATCCGGTACTTAAACTACATTGTTAAAAGCTGCAGATTTAAAAGAACACACCGATATATTTAGTGATACAAGGAAAAATTAACTCCATTTCTCCTTAAAACGGAGAGCTGTTAAAAAGATGAAGTTTTTGTACTCGGGTCGCTTCACAAAGGTAAGTACACTGAGAAATACGATAGCTAAGTAGGTTGCGAAGCAGGGTCTCTTATCAGTGGCTTGCCAGGCTTAACTCATCCTCGAGTTAAAGTAGACAAACCCAAATATAATAAAGCCTTCACGAAACATTGCACTCACGGTGTCCCACAAGGCACAAAACTTGGCCCGTTTCTCTTATTTATTTAATATTTTTCACCTCAGGAAGAAAACGACAGTATACACCTTTCTAGGAAATTGTTTTTTTTACCAGAAGATAACAGTACTTTCTGTCTAAGTTTCTTTGCTTAATGATTTAGAACAGCAATTACAAGTAAAGTATCCAGTTAGTATATAGTTGATAATAATAAAACAAAACCAACATCAACACTATACTACAACAATACAACCCTGGAGAACAAAATATCGTTGAGATGTGTAGCTATCTCTGTTTAACTAACTACTTACTATAGAAAACCTCTTCACCACCCTCTCGTACTCTCTCTCTCTCTCTCTAATACAAGTTCTATTTTAATTTATTTTCAGCTAATAAAGCTTACGACCATTTTCAATTTGCTTAAACACATGCATTAATGATATTATTATCATAAACGCTCTAGATTTAGACGATGTCAAATTTTTAACAATCTCTAGAAGCCCTAGTTATATAAAGTCCAAAAAAAAGTCGGGTACATATTACTTTAAAACTTTTCATCGTCTCATTGAATTACTCATTCTCTTATTGTGAAAAATCACATAATTTTGTATGATTCCCCACGCTCGTTCTTACACTATGAAAAATCACATAATTTTGTATGATTCCCCACGCTCGTTCTTACACTATGAAAAATCACATAATTTTGTATGATTCCCCACGCTCGTTCTTACACTATAAAAAATCACATATTTTGTAATGATTCCCGCTCGTTCTACACTATAAAAATCACATAATTTTGAAAGATTCCCCTCACTCGTTCACACATATGAAAATAACATAATTTTGAAGGATTCCCCGCTCGTTCTCACATTATGAAAATAACATAATTTGAAAAACGCTCGTTCTCACATTATGATTAATTTTGGAGGATTCCCATGCTCGTTTTCACATTATGAAAAATCACATAATTTTGGAGGATTCCCTATGCTCGTTTTCACATTATGAAAAATCACATAATTTTGTATGATTCCCCACGCTCGTTCTTACACTATGAAAAATCACATAATTTTGTATGATTCCCCACGCTCGTTCTTACACTATAAAAAATCACATAATTTTGAAAGATTCCCCTCACTCGTTCACACATTATGAAAATAACATAATTTTGAAGGATTCCCCTCGCTCGTTCTCACATTATGAAAAATCACATAATTTTGAAAGATTCCCCTCACTCGTTCACACATTATGAAAATAACATAATTTTGAGGATTCCCCATGCTCGTTTCACATTATGAAAATCACATAATTTTGGAGGATTCCCCATGCTCGTTTTCACATTATGAAAAATCACATAATTTTGGAGGATTCCCCATGCTCGTTTTCACATTATGAAAAATCACATAATTTTGGAGGATTCCCCTCGCTCGTTCTCACATTATGAAAAATCACATAATTTTGAAAGATTCCCCTCACTCGTTTTCACTTATGAAAAATCACAATAATTTTGGAGGATTCCTACGCTCGTTCTCACATTATGAAAAAATCACATAATTTGGAGGATTCCCCATGCTCGTTTTCACATTATGAAAAATCACATAATTTTGTATGATTCCCCACGCTCGTTCTTACACTATGAAAAATCACATAATTTTGTATGATTCCCCACGCTCGTTCTTACACTATAAAAAATCACATAATTTTGAAAGATTCCCCTCACTCGTTCACACATTATGAAAAATAACATAATTTTGAAGGATTCCCCTCGCTCGTTCTAACATTATGAAAAATAACATAATTTTGGAGGATTCCCTACGCTCGTTCTCACATTATGAAAAATCACATAATTTTGAAGGATTCCCCACGCTCGTTCTTACACTATGAAAAATCACATAATTTTGAATGATTCCCCACGCTCGTTCTCACATTATGAAAAATAACATAATTTTGAAGGATTTCCCACGCTCGTTCTCACATTATAAATACGGGCCTTCGGCCCGTAGCCGCTACGCGGCCTCGGCGCTTCGCGCCTCGTCCGCTCCACGGCGTCGGCCCACCGGGCCGCTTCGCGGCCCGGGGGCCTTCCTGTGGCCGCTTCGCGGCCACATTGTTGTTGGTTTGTATTATGTGTTGTTCTTGTTACATGGCATTTCGCCATGTATCTAGCGAATTTTCACAGTCTTTCCACACAGGCCCGCTTCGCGGGCCTGAGAGGCTTTCTCACAAATTTGATTTTGCTAATTGAGATTTTATTCATACTCTATTATTAAGTATGCTATAATATTAAAATTAAGAAGCATTATTGTGCCGGCAATCGCGCAACAATCGTCACGAAATTCATTCTAGCTACACAAATTTAAAGTCAGACAGCTTTAACTTTCAGAGAGTTTTATTGATATAAGTATCGATACGAAGAAGGAACAACTGTAACATAAAACGTCCCGTTTTCGCGAACAATAATCGAACAAGAACCCGTAAAAAACCCATTTGAACCCTAGTTAGAACCCGTAAAAAAATATTTTACCGTCTAAACTAATAAATCTTGAAACCAATCGAAAAACTAGAATAAAATACGTCAAACATAATTCTTTCCTGACAGTGTTGTCCAAAACAAAAACATTACAAAAAAAAACAAAACAAATATAGATAAAAATAAACCTAGCGGCGGCCGCGACAATTATAAACAAAAATATATTTTGATTTTAGTTTTTAAATAAAAATGCCGTTTCCGTCACTTAAGATTGCCTGACTGAGCTGAAACCGGTCGCAATCGTTTTAGAATGACTTCGACAATATAAAGACTACTTCGAGGTTCTTCCGCTTTACGGGCCTGCTTAGCTCGGCGTGGTTTAGTGGAAGCCATTTTTGTCCTGTCTCTCTGGACAGTAGGCTTACCAGGATGGAGCTAGAGGTAGAGGCCCTCTTTTTACTATATCACCACCCTCTAACACTACTGAACCCAACAGATATCGTACGAGTCTTGACCTAGACGTATACATATATACAAGATTATATATATATATATGTATACCGTTTGCGCCATTTGTGATGGTTCGATTGAGCTGAAATTGGTCTTAATCGATTCAGCTAGCCGTCTACCTAAACACGAAATACCTTGTTTTATAGCCATTTCAAGTTTCAAAAAAAATTTTTTTTTCATGACGTCATAACTTTGGTTGATGACGTCATAATGTTTTTATAAACAATAGCCTCGTAACCTCCTCGACATCTCGCGATTTGCAAAGTTTCGTTTCAATTTGAGAACGCCTTCGAGAGTTATCGTTCGCCATACGAAAGGGTAGAAACTACTAATATATATATATATACATATATATATATATATATATATATATACATATATATATAAACTTTTTTTTCGGACATATATTTTTGTTATCAGGAAAGTCAATAGGAACCGATTCCGCTCACTCCCACCCTCAACTTCCGTCATCCGAACAACCTCATAAGCGTCATTTTCATAATGAAAATTCGCTAAAAATAACATAATTTTAAAAGATTCCCCTCACTCGTTCACACGTTATGAAAAATAACATAATTTTGAAGGATTCCCTACGCTCGTTTTCACACAATGAAAATCACATGATATTTATTGCAGTACGTTTTTGGATTCGTTGCAATCTTCCTCAAGAAGTAATTCGTATAATTTTTATCAGTCTTCCATCCAGGGACTGACCTCGCTTAACGTGCTTAACTTAGAGATGTGATTAAACCCGTAAATATACCGGCCCCAATAAATAAAAACTTGTATACTGCTAGTGTACATACATAGGAGATGAAATTGAAAAAAAAAATGTATTGCTATCTTTCTTACTTGGTTTTGTATTTATGTTACTTTATCGTTTTATTTGATTAATTAGTTTTAGTTTTTGACTTGTTTGTACAGGCACTGATGATGGCCTCATCCTAGGTTGAAAGCGCTTTGCAAATAAAATATTTTTGTGGGGAGACTCTTTTCTTTCACCCATTACATACAAAGTGTTTCCTTTTTATTACATTGAGGGACACACTCTTGCCCAATTTCAACTCAAGTGGATCATTTCTGAAGTTTTTATTTTTTTTAAAACTAATAAATTTTATTGGATAGCAAGAGGCCTTTAGCTTCTTGGCCACATGGTTTGTTCCCTATTAAAAATTTCATATTACTAGCTTATATAAGTGGTATAAAGCAACGTTATAAGCAATTTTCAAATGTATTGGTCAAAATAAGTGGTTTGATACATTATGCATTACATGTCAATCGATAGTACCGAAAGTTATGCCGGTCATAACTAGCGCTGCAACGCGGATATTAAGAGGAACAAAATAACAGAATTTGCCAAGGGCCGTGTGAAGGGTGGGAGTCGGAACGCTGTCTCTACGCTGATCTCTCATTTTTATACCACTTTAATTTATATAAACGCTAATTTTAAGAACAACTAAAATTTTACTTTACGAATTGCTCCATTATATTCGCATCAAGACTGAAGCAGTTCTTAAATTGAGCAGGCATAGTAAAGCGTAAAGACTAGAAGATGAAGTAGAGAGCTTCAATTTAATTATTTTACCAATTGACTGTACAATTAGGTTTTATTTATAAAGCTATGTGTTAATTGAAATTGAAGAATAAGAAGCATAGATAGCGAACTATATAAATAATACATTTCTAAAGTTATATAAATCATTTCACAGCAAAAATACATAAGATGTTTTTTATAACATCGATATTACCTTTCCATATTTATACCCTCAGCATAATAGGAAGGTAATGTTTGCACTAAAAATCCGACACAGTGAGATCACCTGAATTATCCGTTTCAGGTGTCTGTGGCGTACAACTTTGTGAAAACCACTTAGGAAGCCTTAAACATCTGAAACCGTTAATCAGGTGTCATCCCGGTTAAGGATTTTTTTGCAAACATAATAGTTTCTCCATATACCCAAAGAATATAATAGTTATATAATGTCGGAAGGTATACAAGAGAGTTAGACAGAAGGTAGGGGTGAAATCGGTGCTGGCATCTAGCGGTCTCTCTAAAACTAACTCTCCTTACTATAACATTCTTCCCACTTTTTTAAGTTAATGCTACAAAATTAAATTGTTTTTTTACCATTTTAACGACACGAGTATCTACTTGATATTTGTCATTATCATATAAAGCAATGTTGTGAATTAATCAGTTTTGTGCCAGAAATAGTTTTCTGAAAATAAAACGACAGTGGCGCATTCTCGTAGTTGGCATGGTGAAACTACCGTATTACACGCTAGCGCTCCTGTTAATTGGACTAGAAACTAACCTTTTCTAGTCCGAAACAATAAATCTCATGACCATCATTCTCTATCTATATATTCTTTGTATACACCTGGGGTATAAATAAGGAAAAGTAAAAATTAACCTTCAGGTATTGTTATGTTTAGAAACGTTGAATATTTTCTCTATTGACCGTGATATGGTAAGGATGAACTCATATTTGTCTTCATTTATTTGAATAAATATACATAGCAAATCCGATGTCAAAATATAATTAATACTATCAAAGGAAATGTAAGCTTATAAAAGTGTTGGAAAACATAAGAGATTCTTTTTAGTGGAAAACACTAGAGGGAAATATGTGACAAGCCATTTTAGACCCTAATACACCACTAAGTCTCTGTAGACCTTCCCAAATAAACTCTGTCCCAGGCAAAATACCTCATATTTTAGTATAGAAACCCCAACAGAGATAAAACTTTAGATAATATTATACTTTAGTTGACCTTATTTGCTTTAATATAACTTATGGAGTAAATAACTACAACCATACATATTATCATGTAAACTATGTTAATGTTTTCCTTATACAATAGTTCATTTATTTGTATTAGCATAAAAAATGTATTATTTAATTCGGAAAAGTGCATCAAGATTCAGCTTGATTGTTTCTTTAATAATATTACAAAAATTATGGCGTAGGGGTCCAAAAACCGGACAAACATAATTTAGAATGCCTAATTTCTTCCTTAACAAACACTTTTACCTTTGATTTTTCGTGTTGCTTATATCCATTTCACCTCTGATTGCTTGTTCTTGCTCAACAATTATTTACCTTTGCTTGTTTGTTCTTGTTCAACAAATATTTACCTTTGCTTGTTAGTTCTAGCTCAATAATTATTTACTTTTGTTGTTTGTTCTAGCTTAACAATTATTTACCTTTGCTTGTTTGTTCTTGCTCAACAATCATATTTACTTTTGCTTGTTTGTTCTTGCTCAAACAAATATTTACCTTTGCTTGTTTATCTAGCTCTAGCTTAACAATTATTTACCTTTGCTTGTTTGTTCTTGCTCAACAATCATATTTACTTTTGCTTGTTTGTTCTTGCTCAACAAATATTTACCTTTGCTTGTTAGTTCTAGCTCAATAATTATTTACTTTTGTTGTTTGTTCTAGCTTAACAATTATTTACCTTTGCTTGTTTGTTCTAGATCAATCATTAAATTACTTTTGCTGTTTGTTCTTGCTCGAATTTTTTTACCTTGTTTGTTCTCACACAAAAATAAATTTTATGTTCGATTTTTCGTTCATGCTTAACAATACATTTCACCTTTGATGTTCGGTTTATACTTATAATCAATCAGTCAAACTTTGTTTGTTTCTTGTTAATTTAATGTAAGCGAATTTGTGTTTGGTATGCTTATTACATAATCAATACAAAACTATAATCACATTTATAAAATAAACCCTCTTTGCAATCATCTGTTTGCTCAGTTTATTCTTATCATCAGCACTTGTAAGCGCATTTAACTAATCAATAATATGATACAACTAATTAATAAACGCATACTAAATATTAGCGCATCTAACACTTTCTACCCGAAATTTATCACGTTATCAACTTAATTTTAAAAATAATTAAAACATATTTTCAGAATATATATATATATATATAATAATATATATATATAATATATATATATATATATATATATATATATATATATATATATATATATATATATATATGGCATATTTACTTCTCATTTTAAGAGGGTTTACTCCTTAGAAATTGGAAAAGGACATTCACTTCCAAACACGGCTATTTGTTTATTATAATTATTATTGTAAATAATAATTATTATTGTATACAAAATGAGATTTATCGTCATGATGGAAATTCGTTAAAAACCAATAAATATAATTGTCTATGCAATATACTTCTATTTTCCATTTTTCAGCCATTTTCCATTTTATTGCAATTTTCATGACAAAAGAGCGATTGACAGGCAGAGTAGAGGCCCCAGTAGGGGAATTCTAGGAAAGCATGAAAAACAGCCCAATCCAATTCAAATATGGAAATTTAGTATCGATTATTAAGTCGAATGGATTTGTTCTGTTTTTTTTTATGTGTCCAGTAGAGTTATTTGTAAAATATTATTTATGATATCTTGGTTGTTACGCTAAAATAACAAAAGAATTAGTTAAATCTCACCAGTGAATATAAACAAACGTCCAAGCACTAAACAAATGTAAGACCATATTAAAATAAAAACAAAATACACATAATTTAACTACGGACAGATATATATATAATATTATATATATATATATATATATATATATAGTATATATATATATATATATATATATATATATATATTATATATATATATTATCGAATGAATACAAAAATGATACGTAATATTTTTCTAATACGTATTACTTTTAAAGAATTATGTATATCCTATTCACTTATTTTTTATATTACACATATTGTTTAAATTGAACGATTTTTCTTAAACAAACAACTCCGACATGGGGAACAACAAACATTTTTTTCAAACAATTCCGCTCATCCTATCTACTTTATCCTAACTAGCTTCGTTAGTCCTTCGCTCGTCTTCACAGACAGTTAATACTTTTTTATTCCCACCAGTCACCCATCTAAGCATTGACCTTGCTCGATGCTGCTTAACGTTTATGATTCAAAGAAAAAAACTTTATAATATATATATATATATATTTATGTGTGTGTGTGTGTGTGTGTGTGTGTGTGTGTGTAAGTAAAATCGATACTCCCCCTGTTTTTTATTTTCATCATCCGAAATACCTTTTTAAGTGTCATGTTCTGATAAAAAGTCACTAAAAAGAACGTTATTTTGTGTACCATGCATTATGAGACCATTTCGCTGAGTTTTAAATTCAAAGCGAAGACAACTCAAAACTAAACGCCTTTATTGTCTTCTTATTTAAATAAGGATGACAAAATAAAGAAAGCTCTTAGCGTTGCGTGACAATAGAATAATCCGATTACCAGTGAAAATGTCAAAAAGAACAAACGATCCAAAGGGAAGTTTTCTTAAAAGGAAAATCTTAACTGAGAAAATTAAGAAAGAAAATATGCTTTTAAAACATTAATACTTTATATATTCTTTCTTTTTAATTTCTTAGTTTAAAGATAAAGTTTCAATTTAAAATTTCACTCGCAAAATTCAAATAAAAACGTAATGTAATATTTGTAATATTCAATACAAGTATATATATATATATATATATATATATAATATATATATATATATATATATATATTATATATATATATATATATATAAAAAAAAGGATGGGAATAATTGGGATTTAGAGTGACATAACGATTTTTTTTTTATGTCACGAAAGAAATTATTAACTTATTTTTAAAATTTGCTGAACAGAATATTTGAGACAAATGTAATATATTCAAATCATCCCTAAATGCAATAATACATAGTTTAAATTAAATACCTATTATAAATACTTAAATACAAAAGAAAGAGATGTTATACTTGAAACCTTCATAATAAAAACAATTTTTCTTCTTTCCTTATAAGATATAAAGTAAGATACATATGAAAAATATTTAAAATTATATTCTCCTATAAGAAGGTATTTTGAGAAATAAGAAAGTACGGCATTACTGAAGAAAAAGTAATACAATTTGCTTCAAGGGTATAAAATGTTTTAAAATAAAAACTAATATTTGTCTTAGTGGAGTAAATTGGTTTGTTTTTACTGCCGAGTATTACCGAGTATCATAAAAATGGAAAATTGTCTCTTTTCTTTATTATTATTTTCCTTCACTTGTAGCTCTGAGGGTTGAGTAATCCTATGTTTAAGCAATATTAAGTTTTTTAAAGTACCTCAAATGTATTATGTTATTTAGATTTTCTTTTAATGTTTTGAGTTTTAAAATGCTGTCAGCTTTTAGTTAATTGTAATATTTTATGTGTTTAACATAAATAATTGCAGCGCGGTGGTTTTGCAAGCCTGAATAATTTACTAAGAGATACTTGATACTTAACTTAATTATCTTTCTACTTATTCTACAACTAAGTCCTTCTGTCCCTTTATAACTCTGAGGTAAAAAAAATTATAACCTTTTAAAATTGAACTTATACTTTTTATTTTTTCTAATTTATACCGTAGGTATATAAGAAAAGTATTGCGTTTGCAATAAAATCCGAAATCTAAGGTCCGTATTCAAAGACATTTTCCTAACATTCTCCTTGTTCCTTAAGGAGAATATTAGGAAAATGTCATTGAATACAGGCCTAGGTGTCATCGGCATTATCAGTTTCAGGTGTCTTTAAAGCCTCTAAAGTGGTTTTCACAAAGTTGTTTGTCTGTGTGTGTGTGTTTGTGTGTCTGTTATCATCGTAGCTTCCAGTGTATTTATGCTTAAGAGTTCAAGTTGAAACTTTGACTCTCTACTCAAAAATCAGTCTACCGCTGTAGTTGTGCTATTCAAAAAATATTTTTTATTAAATAATTAACCCTCGATAATGACTCAACGATAATTTCGAAAAATAATAAAATGCGAAAAAATGATGCGATCCGATTAAATTCGGTATGCAAGTAGCCATATATAAGACTAACATAAGTATCATCATGCAAAGTATCATCTCATTATTAGCATCCGACCTAAGAATAAAGCGGTGATACGAAATTACTAATGCTACGGATTACTACTGATGACTTTGGACTTGCTATGCTCGTCCTCAGAATGTCAAGATAACCCGAAGCTTAAGGTAGAATAATTTCGGCCTCGCTATGCTCGACTTCAGAATTATTAGGTAACAAAATATCTAGGGTGTTATAGCTGTAGGATAATTAAACTTAATAATACGGGTTATTCTTTTATATCATGTTCACAAATGCATTAAAGACCTATGAATAAACTTGGCTGCATACTTTTATATTGAAATGTTACAATATTATAAGAATATTTTTTACAAGAATAAATTCTAAGAAAAATTATAAAAATATTATAAGAAGATTAGCACTATATTTTATTTATGCATCCCATAATTTAATAATTTACATTTATTCGGTTAAAACGTTTTGATTTTAACCGATGCAAACAAACTTATTTACCTATTTTAGTGTCGTACCAAAAAATACATACACCAATAACTTACAAAATAAAAGTTTGATAGTTTTTGATGTCTCACTGCTAATTCACTATAAATTTCGCTATCTGAAGATATGTCGAACGTCGAAAAGTTATAAAAAAGTGCATTGGCCATTAAAATTTTAATGTAACAGTAAATATTTTCAGTATGGTGGCCAACATCAAATTTAGCGGATCAATTCACCTCCTATAGATGAACATTTGTATCTAATGTCGATTTAAACGGTCAAATTTTCAATTTTTAACGATTTTTGATTTTTTTATGTCAGCAAAATAGATTATAGTATATATCTAATGACTGATGTTTGAGCTAAGTTTCAACTCATTAGCATAAACGCAGAAGGAGTTATGCGTGATAAAGACACAGACAGACAGTCAGAAAGCATGATGAACAAACAGATAGTCATGAACAAACAGTAGTAGACGAACAAACAGTAGTAGACGAACAAACAGTAGTAGAAGAAATAGTAGACGAACAAACAGTAGTAGATGAAATAGTAGACGAACAAACAGTAGTAGATGAAATAGTAGACGAACAAACAGTAGTAGATGAAATAGTAGACGAACAAACTATCTTACGTATGGCCCTTTTTTGAAGTAAAAAAATAGACTGAGCTTCAGCGCTTCCTCATAATGGGAGTCCATACATCATTAACGAATGAAAATAAGCGTAGTACGCATTTATTAAGATGCGCTGATCTAGTGACTTAATCTCTTAAGCAGAAGATAGAGTTGAAGAAAGACTCCTGACATGGTTGCACCATGATCAGCATGAATCAAAGTGTACTCTAGAACCGGTGGAATGTGAACTAGAATTTTTACCGGTTCATTGTCTTAGCCTAGCTTTTTTAGACTAAAAAGCATTTTCTTTTTTTTTTGACTGATTAAGTGCCATCCTATTTGCTAGAAACCAGTTTTAACACTCGATAGAGTTTATGTTATTTCATGATATAACTAATTTCTGTTTTTTCCAGAAATCATTTGTATAAAATTGACTTATAATCGCGGAAGCAAAATTCAATACTTCATTATTCTAAGTTGATAATTTTTTGTTAAAATATTAATAAAGTCATCTTTGATAAGACAGCGGTTTTTGTGAAACTTTATCATGTTTTTGATGATGCTTCGAAATAAAATGGCTTTGGTGAAGAAAACTGCAAAACTTGGGTTGACAAAATGTTTTTGAAGTATCAAAAGTCTTTGGGCTTTTCCAAGAGAAATCTTTTGCCTTTTTGTTTATGTTGTTTATGTTTTTCCTTTTTAGTTATCATGATAAAAACATTTTCTGTTTTTCGAGGGTTTCACAAGTAAAACATTTTAACATGCTAGCGTTATGTCTTTAAGGAGGAAACTTTGACGAAAGTTTATGCGGGTTGCTTTTTATAGAAACCGCTAAAACTTTGAGTTTATAGACATGTTAAAAATTAACTTTTCCTTTTAAATTTATTTTTAAGATGAATTAGTTTTTTAAATAAGAAATTAAAATTAGGAAAATCATTTCACAGCTGTTAGAGTTCGATCACGATCAAAATGAAAATAAAAAATCGGTGGAAAATATTAACATACCTACTTGAAATATATTAGTAATTCAGAGTTTATTATTATTATTATTGATTGGGGTTGGAGTTGAGGATAGACCCCATTTGCACTGCAACTGGAAGTCTATTGTACAATCTCCTCAATTGGCCAAGGTCAGAATAATCCTTTTCCCCGGACTAGGTCTAGGATCTTTTTGACCAGTGATTCATTGGTAGAGGCAAACTTAGTGAGAGTGCTGCTACCAAAGTTTGAGAACCTTTGAAAGGCTAGGGCTTCACATCTCAGAAGTATGTGAGAGGCAGTTTCGGTTTCCGATTCACAATGCCTACACACTGGGTTATCTTTAAAGATATCAAGGGTATGGAGATGTTTTCGGAGGTGACAGAGACCAGTCAGTAGTCTAGTTACTGTTCGAAGGTCTCTTCTGCTTAGACTGAGCTGGTCCTTAGTTACTTTTAAATAAGAAATTAAAATTAAAATAAACATTTAAAAAAAAACACACTTACATTTAAAAAAACGGCTTATATATATTTATATTTCTATAAAATTTACTTTACTTATAATTTATCTATTAAGCCTATATATTTAATCTTTTTCACTACTTATTTTCTTCTATCTATTACTTTTTTTATCTGAATTTAAAATAAAGGTTTAAATTTTAGTTTTAAAGAAGTTTGTTGCTTTTATAATTTTTTATATCAAATAAAGAAAACATTGTTTAAAAAAATAGAAAAAAATTAGAAAAATCATTTCACAGCTGTTAGAGTTTTATCACAATAAAAAATATTAACACATACCTACTTGGAATAAAAGTCTAAATGATTTGAATGAGCATGGATCAAGTCCATTATAATTAATGAAAAATTAGTATCTCCACAAAAATAAAATTCATTGGCAAAAGCGTTTAAAATACTTAGAGCAATCATGAGTGGTGTGGTTGAAAGTGCTTTGAACCTACAAAGAAATAATTATAAGTGTTGTGGTTGAAAATTCTTTGAACCTACAAAGCAATTATCATCGGTGGTGTGGTTAAAAGTGCTTTGAACCTAAAAAAAATATCATTTGTTTTGTGGTTGAATGTGCTTTGAACCTACAAAGAAGTTGTGATGTGGTTGAAAGATCTTTGAATCTACAAAAAGGTTATCATCGGTGGTGTGGTTAAAAATGCTTTTAACCTACAAAGAGACCATCCTCAATGGTGTGGTTGGAAGTTCTTTCAACCTACAAAGATACTATTCTCAGTGGGGGTGTTTAAGCCGCTTTAAACCTACAAAGAGTTTTGGTTGAGAACAATACTCTTCTATGCTTTTGTTTCTAGTCAGACTATTAGCTTATTGTCCTACTAAATTCTAGGTCTTCCTTTACTCCCAGACCTGTCCCTACTATACCAATGTAACATGTTAGTTATGTATTTATTATTGAAGACTATTCTACAGAGCTCAATGATGTTTCTAAGAGAATAATATTGTAAGAAAATCACTGGTTAGTGCCTTCAAAACTCAATGGTGGGTAAATTTGGATTCCGGTCGACACTAGCGCGGCGGGGGACTTACTTTTTAATTGAGTGGACGTGTCTTTCCCGCTTTTTGCCTACAGACACTCGAAACGAAAAACTCAGGCATCCCGTTCCATTGAAGTCCCGTTTTGGATTTTTTTTGCAAACACTATACTTTTCTTATATACTAATGGTATAAGTGTGGAAAAATAAAAACCTGTAAATATACTAGGCGTATTAAATTGAAACTTTGTATACCAGTTTATTGGAAAAGGATTTCGCACATACGAGTGTTCGGATTTATCCGAATACGTCCAACATTTTGCCGTGTTCACGAATTTTATTTATGTAGTATACAACGGACTACATAAATAATAGTTATTTCTGCCACTAGGCTGAGAAGTGTGTCTTTATGTCACGGCAATTAGATTTACCGACGAGCGTAAATGTCTTGGAAAAAATTGCCAAGACATAAAGACATTCTCATTATTTTTTTGAAGTAGCACTCATTAAATAAAGCACTCATTAAAAAAAATCAAAAAATAGCACTCATTAAACTGCACTATATACTTAATTGAAAAAAAACAAACGTCCAATTATTATTAACTCCATATTATCGTCGTCATTAAATTCATCCATAGCTTCACACTTTTACTCAAAAATTTAAAAGCTTTACAAATAAACACACAAATATTGTCAATTAGAACACCTTTTAAAAATGAAAAAAATTAGTCTACGAACAAAAAACAGAAACAAAATGAACGTTTTTAAAGAAAACTCATGAAGGTTTAACACAGATTGTTTTTTGAACACGCTACATTACAGTAATGGCGGCAATATATGAATTACTTTTACGTCCTAGGAGTTTTTTTTACATTCATTATTGTCCTCGGAGGTGAAAAGTACTAAATAACTTCCTATAACAATAATGATTGGCTTCTCATCCTAAAAACGGTCCAATAAAGTGCTCAATTACGTACTATCTCAAAAAAAAACTTATTTTCTGGATAGCACAACTAAACTAAAAGATTAATCTTGATCCCAGTTTAAACTCTCTAGAAACCATGATGATTTAAGACACACGCATATACGCACGTACGGATCAAATCAAAACTAATCAGGAAGTCTTAAAAAGGGGTAATTTAGGTAAAATCCTGGTTTTGAATTTTGGTGAAAACACAATACTTTTCCTATATATTTGTTGTATAAATGAGAAAACGTAAAAGTATTTAGCTTATTGGCTGCTTCGCTGCCATCGCCAGCTTATGTCACCGTAACGATACTTTTCCAAAACAATCTCGGAAGAACACACAGTCTCGGAGCGGAATGTAACTTGGTACAGAAATAAACAATATCTGAGAACAAGGTAAGACTTTTATATGAAGCAATAAAATGTATTATTAAACTTAAAAGCATTGCTGTACTAAAATATATTGGTACCCCTGACAACAAAAATATTTATAAACTAAAAATGTTTGTTACTTTAAAATATTTTCATTCGATATATTACAAAAGACACTTAAGCCAAGTAATATTTCCTAATAGTTATAATATTTTACAGGTTAAAGTGTTTGCCCTTGTTTCGTTTTAAGCGAAAGAAAGAAATTCCGTAAAATAAAAGATAAGTGTTTCATGATATTTTTCGAGTTGGCGGAGTTTATTCCCTCGAACATTTCGCAATCTGATATTGCCAGGCGTGAAAAGCTAGAATGGGTTTTGAGTTTCCTTAGTTTTCTTGTAAGGTTGTAACGACAAAGTTTCAGTATCAGATCAAATTAAGGGACACGTGATAGCATTTTTACTAATTTGATTTTCTTTTTTCACTTAGTTTTACAACCAACACGATATTGTTTTTATCTGCTCGCGGCAGAAAAATTAAGTATATCTGTACTGATTTTTGTTTGGACTAAAATTAACATTTCCACTTAGAATGAAACTATATATAGAAGGAGCACTACTGATAACACGAAAGCCGGTTCACTGGTGGTCAAAGTAATGCTGCCAACGTGACAAAATAAAATGTTTTTTTAACGAAGTTGGCAATATTTCCGGTTGCTGAATTATTTTGCGTTCTATTAATAATTAATGCTTGATTATTCATAAAAAATTAATAGTTATTATAATATATAAAAAATATAGTTAATATCACAAAAATGTTTTTAAGAGCAACACATCTTATTAGATGTTTGGGCTCGGAGCCTTTACGTGTGATCAAACAAAACATTTGTATGTAACAAGGCGATAAAGGAAATATTATTTACCATATATAATGCAATTTATCTGCCACCACTTCGCTTCTACAAATAATTACCATAACCTTCCCTTGCCTTCGTCTTGGAGGCAGAATTTCAAAGTAGGCAGTAATATTTTAGTTACAGGCCTAGGTACGCAAATAACTGTTGTGTTGTTTTATTTTCTTTTTAAACCAAAAATTGAAAAATTATCAAGTAATTTTGGTTCCTGTTACCTGGGGTCAAAATTGAATTAAAACTATTGTGTAAACTTATGCTCAGTAATATTTTATTATTACATTATGTTTTCGCATTTATGAATGAAATAATAATAAATATAAATAATTATTCTGCCATTTTTCTCAATTTTTAGTATTATTACAATTTAGTTTCAAATAAATCTGTATTATATAATATTAAAAATGCCTATATTTTTGTAAAGTTTGTATTTAAATTTAAAAATGTATATATTTTTGATTTTATTAAAAATGTATATATTTTTGTATTTATTTAAAAATGTATATATTTTTGTATTTTATTTAAAAATGTATATATTTTTGTATTTTATTTAAAAAATGTATATATTTTTGTATTTATTTAAAAATGTATATATATGTTATTTTTGTATTTTATTTAAAAATGTATATATTTTTGTAAAAATAAATGTATTTATTTTTTTTATTTTTATATATTTATATGTTTATTTATATTTTTATATTTTTATTTTTATATTTATTTATATTTATGTATTTATATATTTTTATTTTATAATTTATTATTTATTTTATATTATATTTATTATTATTGTTGTGTAAGAATATGTATAATTTTTGTTTAAAATTCTGTATTTAAGTAAAGCTCTTATTAGAAAAAGTTGTACGAGATATACAGGCTATTGCTTTTTTCTTGTTTTTTGTTAAATAAATAAAAAATTTTAATAAGAGTAGTAAAATGCAATTTTAGAGAAATTAGAGAATAAAACAATAGGCAAATGATAATCGTTATGCTTTGTTTAAAGTAGATTAAATAATAAAATTTAAGCATTTTTCAAAGATATTTGTGGGTAAAATTTTAATTTTTACAAAAGAAATTAATTTAAAAATCACCACAATATTAATAATGGATACTCGCTAAAAAAGTAATATAAATGCTTCAAAGTTAAAATATTTATTCGTATTATTCATTGGGTCAGAAAAGCGGAATTTTAAATGTTGAATACATTTTTTACACAAAGACAGGAGGTGAAAGAGAAAAATAATATCAGCCAAGAAAAGAAAATTAAAAAAAAATCAATTGAAACACCTTTACAATAGTGTGAAAATAAATAGCCTTTCATTACAAATCCAGGGTTCTGGATGTCGGAGAGGGGTTGGGGAGGGGGGTTGTAGGGGGATCTTCAGGTTACGGGGGCTCTGGAAACGTTTTTCATGCAAATAGTGCTTCACAATAAGCGCTACAATGAAATCAACTTTTTCATTTCGAGTCAAATCAAAGAAATAGAGGGAAACGCTCTTTAATATTTCTGTATAAATTTTTCCAACCAAATTGATGAAACAATTATAACATGAATGCTGAAAAAAAACTTGTTGTCGCTGTTTGGAGGATCCCAAATAAGTTTCGAAATTTCGTCATCCGATAAATTAAATACTCTGTACATAACACAGGGAGAGCATAAAGGCAAAAATGTGTCGCCACCGTTTTCAAGGAAAATAGATGGGCAGGGGACATCTTGTCCCATATAGAGTATAAAAGTATTGGAGAAGCGATTAAAGTTGTGTTTTTCTTCTATAAGATCTAACACGCTTAATGTCAACAGATTTTAATTCTAGTAATTTTTTGTTTTCTTAGGATTAACTTTATAATCTTAAACAAGGTAAGAATAACAATTAATATGAACAATTAACTACTGTACAACTAAACCAAAGAGGCTAATACTTAGAAGGAGTACATAGCCCGAATAATACATTGATAAGGGCATTGGAAGTGAAACAGTTTCCGTAAGATGCCATAACTGCTCTCCCTAGAGAGAGACTAGATACTCCCCCACCCCTCTACAAGTCCTATTGTAGCACACACTCTAAAAACGGTGGGCTTTTTTTAGTGGCGCAACATTAAACCACTCTATTTAACACAGAAAATTAGAGAATATATACAACTGATAATAATTAAAACTTATTTTACTTATTAATTATAACTTAATAATTATTAATTTTACTTAGTTTAAGACAAAATATTGGAAAAATATTATAATATTTACGTGGAATAGTATTTATTATGTAAAACAATGACACAGTCACAAATGTACAATTACGGCAAGGAACGATAAGAGCTGATGTATCATCCTTAAGTATTAGTCTCTTTGTATTAAACCTTAACTCGACATGTTTATAACCTGACAATAGGAAGGAGGAAGTAGTGCTACGAGTGTCCGAGCTAGTAGTGGTGGGGGTTGGTGACATTATTTTACATTGTGGAGGCCTGATATAAAATAATGTTCCCTCCCCTTCAGTTTTTCTGTACCAAGTTCCTTGGTACAATATTAAGTTTTGCAATTTTTATCTCTATCTTTTCGCCTGTTCCATTTTTCGATATTCATCATTGTAAATGGCCCCACACTGATTCATAACGTCTTACTTATCAGATTGCCAAAAGTATCTATGGGTTTTGTTGGATCATGAAAGTTAAGCAGCAGTGCACGTGGTCAGTGCTTTGATGGGTGACCGCGGGGAATGAAAGGAATTCATTCCCGAGCGAAGCGAGTACGGAGTAAGGAGAATGAGCGTAGCGACTGCGATATGGTAAGGAAATGTTCCAAGGTATCCTGTATCCGATTTTTCTTAATACTTTTGTAAGGTAGAATCGAGCATTATCTCGTTGGCGGATACGTGACCACTGTTTTATACAAACTGGAATTTTACGAATCTTTCCTGTCTAAGAACTCGTGAAGCGAGTCCTGAAATATTAAATTATAAATTAGGTGACACAATATAATTGTGCGAGAGACACCTAGGAAATGTAACAAGCAAAATGCATGATGCCAAAATCATGAACAAAATGAATGCATGATTGCCATGCATGATGGCGGTAAGAGAGCACCGCTCGTCTCTGGCAAGTACTTCACATTATATTCTTCGGAATTAATTGAAGGTCAGAGTGAGTTCAGGCTCTGTCGGCGCCCTGATGAGTTAGACGTAACGAAACAGAGTGGGACATGACATTATGTCGAGCCATCAATGATGACGAATGTCGAATGATGGAACAGTTCCCAGATGTAGCATTGCATTTTGCTTGTTACATTTCCTAGGTGTCTCTCGCACAATTATATTGTGTCAACTATTCATGTTTTGCAAAACTCGGTAGTATCAAATGATATATAAATTAGGCGTTATTCATATGCTGCGAACCAGCATAGCGAGTCGAAAGTAAGTAAGATTAGCGTAGCGAATCAGATAGAGTGAGGAAAACATCTGAGGAACTCTACCTATAATTTTTACTATAACCTGATAATTTTTTATATAATTCTTATGTACAGTTTACATTTTTATAAATTGATAAATAAATAGTTTGTACTTCACTTCAAATTATTGATTGAATTTCTTATTAAATAGAATGCAGATATGCCTCATATTATCAACCACTATTCTTAACGGTGATCACCTGGTAGTGAAATAAACCATTGACAAAGATGAGACAATTCGAAAATACGATCATGTTTTAAACCCAGTTTATGCAATGCTTTAAATAAAAAGGCACTTTGTAATGCGGGTTTAGTCACATAAAACCTTTATTTCCTTGATGTATCGAATTTTCCCCGGTAAATTCGACTTTCCGTCCTTTGAAAAGATTGAAAACAATCTCTTTATTTCCTTCACAAAATATCAGTTTAAGTTAAAAGTTATAAAAGGCAAACGTTCGAATGGAAACCCGGCATTTTACTCACAAATGTATTACAATTGATACAGAAAAGATATAAAACTTTGCTTTAACGGCCGGCTTTCTTTTTCCGCTAGAATTTTAAATGTTGAAATTAAAATGTATTTTATTCAGCTTATCTTAGAATTAAAGTATGAGTTAAGGATATTGAAATCAAGATCAAACTTCCCTTAGAATGTGAAACAATAAGAAGTAATAAATTTAAAGGAAAAGAACAAGAAAAGCACTTAGAAATTCGCAACGAAATATACGAACAATGTGATTGTCATCATTTGATAAAAATTCGCTTCAAAACAATATACATTAAATATATTAAAACAATAGAATTAAGAAAATTGGGTATGACGTTTCTTAATCTATCTGACAACCAATGGTAGAAACTCCGTCTTGCGGAAGCCATGGATCTGATACTCTCATGCACGAGAGTTCGGAAAGCTAAGTCCAAGGCGAGTCAGGGATGTGGTCTTAGTCTCTGTGGTCCCTCTAGTGGGGATGGAAGGGTTGCCGTTGGTGCAGGTTTACCTGATGCCTCGACTTTCTCTGTGTCATTTAAGAGACCCCAGGTCGACCGGGTCTACACACAAGAAATCTGTAGAGATAATAAGCGCCTCGCTCTAGGGGAGTCAGGTTGCATGGAGACTCCTGAGGCTGCTGATGGAGTCAGTGGCGTTAGCGCCTCAGCTCGGCTGTGCCTGGTGCTCCTGATGTGCCCTCTGAACTCAGTTCGGAGGGTGCTTAGGGGACTCAGGTATTGGTACTGGCCTGCGCCTGGTTTCTTTAGCTGCAGTAAAGTTGCCACGCCATAAAGATGGCGATTGTTCATCTGGAACACCCCAAAAAGGTGCTCTCATATGATATACAAAATGGTTTGATGCAGGCTGTTCTTTCCACTCAGGAGGAGGGAAGTACCCCACAGTTCAATAGGTGCTACTTGGACTATGGGATACCTTTGCTGCTCTGATGACTGAGTAAAATCCTGGTTGGAGGAACTAACCTCTCCATAGCTCTTTTAGGTGGAACCAGGCTGCACGCTGGCCTTGTTGAGTCTCTTGTGATGTAGGCTAAGGTGTCCATATGGGCTCCGAGACCATGCCAGAGGCAAGAATCTAAAGCTATCCTTTGGACCACCAAGGCTCAGAACACTGGTCTGAGAACTGAGGACTGAAGGGTTATCATTAGCAAAATGACCCTGAACTACAAGAATTCTGGGCATACCCTAATAATAAATCCAAACACTGAAGGACTGACGTATGATGAATAGTTGTAGCTTGCAGAAAGGTGTCCTGAGGGTTCTTAAAGACCGGCCTGAAGATAGCAAAGATGTAACAAGTCAGCCCAATGCTTTTTTAGTTGCATTATCCCCAACTACATGGTTACGTTCAATCAAAGTAATACTCTTCTCTTGTAAACAAAAGAAGCAAGATGATCTTGACATCACAATAGAGATCTTGACACTCTTGCGATATAGAGAATCCAATAAAATGACTCGGATGATTGACAAGCTTTAGTATCCTACCTTTGTATTTTTTTTAATGTTAAAATAGGTAATCATTTGGAATTAGACCCAATGGCTTCAATATTAGTTTAGGCCATAAATCTCAAGAAAAATATCCTCTAAGTGTGCAGAAGGGCTTCAGAAAAATTCAATGTCGGAGCCGCTCTCTTGACATTCAAAGAAAAAAAGGACGAAAATTATTTATAGGTTGCAAAAAGACTAGAGAATAGGAAAAGTATTGAAGAACTAGAATTGAGTCTATCTTTGATATCTGATCTGTAAGACTCATCTATCACCCTCTTCTTTATTCAACGGCTAGCACTGATGATGACCTCTTTGTTAGGTTGAAAGCGCTTCGCTATAAAAAATATATTTTTGTGGAGAGACTTCTTTATCTTTTATTAGGAAAAGTATTCTTCAGCACTCACTTACTATAATGAGGCTCTTAGAGATGCCTAGCGGGATTCTTTGCAGACGTTTCTACACTGACACAAACAGTATCTCTGAATCATGTAGACTGAACAGAATACTATGTAAAAATAACCCTAGAGGCAACTTAAAGGATCCTATGTGGTGTAAGCCGTAAATCTGAATATTCAGTAGAGAGGACAGATTTCAATTCCTGGTAGTTTTGGCTCCCCAGCTTGGCCTTAGTTATCGAACTGTAGTTATCTTCTTAGAGAAGCCTTGGAAGTTAAGTTGGGCATGGTGGCCTCGGGGCTAACAAAAGTTTTCAGTTTAGAAAAGACTTTTCCTTGTGTAAGGAAAACTTTTTTCTATCCCTTGCTATGAAAATAAATATTTTAAAAATAATAATAGTCCAAGCAAAGTTAACTTATTATTCCATAACTAGTTGTCTTATACAAGCTATAATTTCATAAACTACTACAAAGTACTTAAGTTGAGCATAACTTAATTCAATACTTAATTAAAACTAAGCACATTATCTCTGTTTATTCCAACTTACAGACCTGTTAAAGATTGTTTTAAATAGGATTTCAAAGTTGAAGTAAATTGGTTTTTATCAAGTTTCTTAATTCTACAACTTCTTAACGCCTTCTGACTTTCAACAGAAAGCCCCAACTTTAAATATTAAGTAAATTTGAGTTTCAAAGTAAAATTAATAACAGTACGTTTAATAAAATCGTTGAAATGACTTAATTTAAAATTTATAAATTAATTATTTGAAAGATATTTAGTAAATAATACGTATGGCTATTTAACTATTCAGTAAAAACAGATATGTTTTAAATTAAACAATAAGTAATATAACAAAAGAATTCAATATTTAGATATAATAATTTACATAAATAGTAAATGACACGATGTTTAATAAAGCCTTAACTCCAGCATCATAAAATAAATAATAATGTAAAACTTAAAATATCACCAATAAAATTAAAATGAAACCCTCCCCCTAACGGTCTCCTTGACCCTGGAGTAGAAGCTCTATAACATTTTGTGTCATTTATTATTTCTGTAAATTATTATATCAAATTATTTCAAATTATTTATGTAGTCTTATTCTTTTAGAATTTAAATATATTAGTATCCAGTAAAATTTAAAAATGGTTAAATAGGGTTAAAATACGGAAAACACTTGGGAACAGGGATTTTATTCCCACCTATTCGGTGAAGATTTGATTGTCCTGTAAATTACACTTCGATCGAAAAACGAGAGCTTGTACATAAAAAAACCTTGGCCACTCCGCTGTCCGCTGTGTCTTCACGAATTTGCAGAGGATAACTTCTTTTGTTATAGGTATAAAGAAGTTTTTCATGTTTGCAAAAGCTCTAAAATTAAGGAATAATTGTTTAAACCACCATATAACCATTACTGTCATTAGTGATTATACTCATTACTAAAATGGAGGATTGGTAGTTGCTTGACTGATTTGGCTCATGTGTTAAATTTTCTTACAGCAAATATTATTATATTAATGCAAGTTATTTATAATTTCAATATACAATATATAATATAATATAATTTTGAAAAATTTACCCCTCACAAGAAGGCTCAAAGCCTTGTGTCGTGAGGGGAGTATTAGTAAAGGTACAGTGTATATTCATTCTATATACTTTCTAAAATTATGTATTATAAATATAATAAAATTTACTTTTTGCTTGCAATTTTTACCTATTTAGAAAACGTACAATTAATTATAATCTATATTATAAATATTATTTTAAAAATCATTAGTATACAAAGTTACTATACAAGTTACAAAACGAAGTTACACAACATTAATCTATGTATTTAACAAACATAAAACAATTAAAATTTAAACAAATATGGACATCAAAACCTCTAGCATGCATAAAAGAAAATGATATACATAAAATTAAAATAAAATAAAATAATAATAATAATAAAAAATATAAATAAATAATAAAATTAATTATATTAAACAAAATAAATTAAATACATAGAAGAGAATAAGATAGAAAGTATAGGATAAAGGGTAAGGTATAGTGCAAGTTTAATTTACTTTTTGATCCCTTCCCTTATTCTTTTATGTTTTGTTAAACATAGGAACGTGCATAAACATTTTTATTAGAAACTGTAATAATGAATAAAACCACACGGTTAGGTTACACCATACCACTTTGCTGGATAAAACCATCACAGCTTGGTTCCAACACACCATTTTGCTGGATAAAACCATCACAGCTTAGTTCCAACACACCATTTTGTTGGATAAAACCATACGGTTAGGTTACACCATACCACTTTGCTGGATAAAACCATACGGTTAAAATCTAACACACCATTTTGTTGGATAAAACCAACACAATTTGGTTCCACCACACTTTTTGCCGGATAAAACCAATACGGTTTGGTTCCACCATACAATTTTGTAGGATAAAACCAACATGGATTGGATCCACCACACCATTTTGTTGGGTAAAACCAACACGGATTGGATCCACCACACCATTTTGTTGGATAAAACCAACGCGGTTTGGTTTCACCACACCATTTTGTTGGATAAAACCAGCTTGCATGCACTACATCACTTGGCTGGATAAAATCATTCCAGGAAATAAAGTAACCTTACTCTCTAAGTAAGAATAAAAAAATTTTCCTTTACTTTTAATGCCTTTTTGATAAACTTTTGTTATTAAATATTAAGGATTAAAAAGAAACTGTTTTACAGCCCTGAAGGAGTTTTCCAGTTAATTTTTTTTAACCTACAATCTAAATTCAGACCAAAATAATTGAACCAACTTTTATGCAGGCCAATCAACAATGGTGAAAAACCCCAAAATTTTTAATACCTCAAAATGTTTAATAACAGACTTATTATTTCTGATTTGTTCATTCAAATAATCATCTCATAATTTATTTTATTTTATTCAATCATAAGTTTATTTATAAGTTCATTTTATTGTTTAGAATTTTGTTTAGGAATGATAAATACTTAAAAAAAATTGAAAACAGACTTGATATTTACGATTAGTTGATTTAATTAATCATCTTTTGACTTAATTTTGCTTATTCTGTTCAAGAATAAATAGATAAAAATTATGACCTTGGTATTTGCTGTTCTGGCAAATTAATTTAAGTTAATTAAATTAAGTTCCGCAGCTAGTTAAGCTAGTTTACCTATGCCAATACAAGAATGCGCCACTGTCGTCTTATTTTAAGCAAACTACTTTTGGCACAAAACTGATTAATCCAAATATTTGCCTTATAATGAAGATTAATTTCATTTAGATACTCGTGTGTTAAATTGGTTATAAAAAACAAGATATTTTCATAATACTAACTTATAAAAGCAAGAAGAATGTTATGGAAAAAAATAGTTTCAGTGTTGCCACTAGATGGCAACCGAGTTTACCCCCACCTTTTGTCTGACGCTCTCGTATTCCTTCCAAGGATGTTGAATAATGGGGATGACGCACTAAGACGAATAGCCATTCAACAAAGTGGCCCCATCGAAAATCAAAACATAGAGAAGAATTCAACACGAAACACACGTCAAAAACCAACTGCACATGCTTGGTACGAACTGCGCATGCTTATGATCCTTATAACAGCGCAGGTCTTAAAATTTAGAGGCAAACTTAACTCTCAATTGGTTTCCATAGTTTTGCTTGCGAAGGTTATTAACAAATAAAAAAAAGTTCATACTTTTTAACTGTTTTTTTTTTTTTGTTAATATTGCTTAAAATTAACAACATTAAAGAAAATTAAGAACATTACAACCAAAATTGAATCTTGAAAACGAGTAAAACATTTCACTAGGCTAAAAAAAGACAAAATATTAACATATTTAACTTACTCTCTACGAAAAGTAAACGGTAAAGCTTTAATTACTCTCACTGAAGTGGCTACCTAGAGTCCAAAATGTAAAATATAAGCACAAATGATTTGACAAGCACCAAATGTAACAATAACGAAAGCACTGAAGAAAGTTGAGAAGCAAACTCGACAACCAAGATTGTGTAACAACGTAGCTACATAACCTGCGTTTGGTGCCTTTTTTAATTATAACCTAAGGGAAGGTAAGTTTGCTCCTTTCTCTATCGCATACAACTTCCATGGGGTTAGAAATGTTCCTTAATGCGTCATCCCCTTTATTCAATATCCTTGATTCCTTCACACTCTATATCTTTTATTCTTACATTCAGTTATATAAGTTCAAATTCCTATTCAGAATTTTAAATAAATCTTTAATACTTAAAAAAAAGATTTTAAAAACAATTTTATTGATACACGATTAGTAAATTAAATTAATCATTAAATGATTAACTTTCACTTATTAATTTATAAGAAATATCATTTATTAGAAGTTCAAAATTCTGTTTAGAGAAAAGTAAAAGTTTTTAATAAAAAAAGTAAAAAATAAGCAAAACAACTTTTGCATCAATACAGTTTCTATTACACTAATTCCTTTTTAATAAATTTTAGTAAATAAATCTGTATTTAAGTTAGAACTTTCTCAAAACTTTCTTATTCCAAATTTAACTATGATTATATTAATGTAAGATTAACTTGTTTTATAATCTAAGCATTTGTACAAACGGGTTTAAAGAACTTTACTTAAATTAATATAAATTTTCTACAAGAAAACCTTTTGATGTAGTTTTTCAAATTAAGAATAAAAAAGTTATAAACGATCTGAAAAAGTTTTAAAGAAAGGAAGAAATAGTTTTACTGAGTTGTGTAATCTTATTTTTTTTCTTTATAAATAATTACTTTATTGTTTTAAAAGATTTTTTTTAATTTAGTTTAAGAAGTTATTTTCTTTTACTTGAATGAATTAAAAAACTTGATGAGGTAGTTTTAATCTCTGTTGCAGATATATATATATATATATATATATATATATATAATATATATATATATATATATATATAATTTACTTATTTCTTTATTTATATAATGGCTGTATCGTATAATAACAATCATACTGTATAACAAAAGAAACCATTCTCTGGGTTTCATCGCCCTTCTTTTCTTCGTCTGCATCTAATAACATTTATTTCTATCTAGTGTTTCAACATTCTTTAACTAAAATAGTTGATCGCTAGGGTCTTTTAGAGTTGACAATGACCAGGTGATTGCTGATGTGCCATTCAACAGCAAGGATAGTTTTCAACCTTACTGAAAGGATCCTTTGATTCTCAAAGCCCGTTCACATGTCCGAGGGCCAGATCAGCTTTTTATCACCTTTGCAGCTTTGCAGCTTCGTATCCATTTTTCCTTTTCCTCATTTATACGGTAGGTATATAGAAAAAGCATTGTGTTTGCAAAAAAAATCTGATACGGGAAATTTTTAACTAAATTTTGCATTTAAAATGTTTTAAGGCCCTTTTCTTTAAAATTTTTCTTGCGGGAAAAAATGTTACCAAAAAAAGGGAGAAATGCATTTACGCACGAAGGCAGCGGACTGTTAACAGTGATTTTTCTGCTTAAGTTTGCATTGTATAGCTTAACCTTCTCAGGTTTCAAGTACTTATTAGAATTAGCTTATCGTCGTGTATAGTAAAACAACCCCTCCCCCTTATAAATCCAACCATACTAACTATTTTTTTAATTGGAAATTCGCTAAAAGCAAAATTTGTTTTAAGAACTGTTTAAATTCATTAAATAATTATAACAATGCTTTACTTAGCAACCAAGATAAATTTAACACCTTATTCCTAAGTTATTACTCTTTAATGGGTATTTTTAACGACTTTTAGAAAAAGTTTCTCCCATTTCTTAAGTAAGTATCTTAAAAGTAAATTTAATAGCCATTTTTGTTCGATGTTTGTTAAGTTATTTAAAAAAATCATAATTTCAAAAATACAAAAGATGATAAAAGCAATTTAGGAAGCAGGTTTTTCTTATTTCGCGTTAAAATATTTCCACGGCGAGAAAAATCATGAAAAATTGCCTCTCTGTCACCTGTCATATTACAGCTCTAAAATATCTTTCCGTGAAAAATCCATCTCGTTTATTTTTACTCAGCTTTTACTGATTTATTTATAAGTTAAAATGCTGTTTAAGAAGTTCAATTTTTATTTTAACTATAGGTTATTTGTGAAGTTGTATATAGCCTAAGACCCAGGCCTAAAAAATGTACTACTCATGTACCCTCATTCTGTACTACTTTAAACCAAATTTTATCTTAAAAAATATACCTTAAATTATGAAAGAAAAGCATTGTCTGCCTATGCAGAGTGGAGCCCTTCATATGAATGTGCTCACTAAAAATATTATAAATCACACAAATTTCAGTTTTCTTGCAACAAGTGGTCCCCTGAGGGTCATGTACAAAAGAAGAAGAAAATATTTTTAAACATGATAAAAAATTCAATAAAAGAGTGTTTTTTCATCAAATCGGATTATCAAAATTTAATAACTTTTAACAAAGTTATAAAATTTTTTAAATGGCCAATAAAATGCACAAAAGCTAATATTTATTCAAAGAAATTCGCTGACATCGCATAAATTAACCATTTTTACTTTTCCTCCAATACACCGTAGGCATATAAGAAAAGTATTGTTTTAAAAAAAATTGAGACCAGGAATTATCCGTTACAGGTGTTTTTAAGACCTCCTTAGTGAATTTTTTAAAGTTGTCTCTCAGTATGTGTATGTGTATGTGTCTGTTATCATCGTAGCTCCTAGTGTATATACGCTAGAAAGTTGAAACGTTGTACAAAAATCAGTCCACCGCTGTATTTGTGCTAGTTGAAAAAAAAAACTCCTTTATGACGTCATTAACCCGTAATAATGACTTGTAAAAAATTCTATAAAATCCGAACTCTTTATCAGCTTTAGTTCAATTCATGTCACATGACTTGTGACCATTTTTTAAAAGTGGTCCGACTGAGTTTAAATTTGGTACAAGTGTATACTTTTACTTCAAAAATAAGTACACTGAGTTTCGTTTCAATGCGACTATTATATCTATGATTTTTGTTGGATCATACAAATTAATTAGCATTGAGCGTGTTCAATGCTGTTGGGTTGAGCGTGCTGTATGGGTGGGCGCTGAGAATAAAACGGATGCATTTACTATCTGAATACGAGCGAAGCGAGTCTGAGGACATGCTCCAGTATAAATTTGGAGAATTATATATTCTGAGGACGAGGGAAGCGAGTCCGAATCAGGGAGGATGAGCAAAGCGAATCTGATGTGACGAGGAAAAGTTTCGAGGTACCCCGTACCTGATTTTTTTTAATATCTATACAAATGATTTTTAAATTCTAAGAACAAGAAGCAAGGATGAGCGCAGCGAATCAAAATGGTTAGGATGAATTCCGAGGTACCTCTTACTCGATTTTTAAACAAAAAGGTTACAAAATTGATTTTTTAATGAAAATCAAATCAAAAGGAATATTAACAAAATATTAACGTTAAATTTAATTAAAACTGATTTCACAGAATGTAAAAACTAGCGGACTTAAACTAACTCCTAGTTTCTTCTACTATTTTAACTTTTTAGTGCCTCTAAGACAATAAAAACAAACAATGGAACTAATTTAAAAGAAAATATATATTGATAGCTTATTAAAATGTAGGACAAATGCATTGTTATCTAAAAATTTATCTGAAGGAACTCAATAATGTATACAATACAAAACTATATTTTATAAAAACAATACTTAAAGATAGAGATGTTTTTAAAAGTTTATCAGCTGGCGAAATAAAATGTAAAGGAAAGAACAATTTCCCGTGTCTTAGATTTTCTTCAAGCTTTCTGGAGTTCAAAAGCCAAGTTGGAAAAAAATCTTTAAATTCTTTCAAAGGAGTTTAAACCATTAAATCTAAAGAAACCCCTCGTAAGAGCCAAATAAAGATACTTAACAGAATAAATAATTAAACAAAAATGAGTTCTCAAGATTTTTTTAAAGATGTTTACAGAAAGAAGAATAACTTTGTGACAGTGAAAAATAAGAAAAAGTAAACAGAGATAACATTTCAAAAACAGACAAATTTAAAAAATAAAGTTTTAAGTGCTAAGTTATTTTACAGTTTAAACAAAGTTTTATACGATTTTTTGTTGATGTTATGACGTAAATTAATTAAAATTGAACTATGGCTGATTCGAAGCATCACTAAGCATGAAACTTCTAAAATTGGTCAACTTTTGCTTTACTTTAAATTGGTCAAACCATCTGGCCCTTACTAAAGTGATGATTTTAAAAATTCACAGGCAGCGGAAGTAATGCTATTAAGACTGTGAGATAACGGTCAGTAAATACCATTTTCAAGTAGGGTGTCGCTTTCAATTGTTTTTGGAATGCTGAATGTAATAATCTGGTCTGAACTACTCAAAGCTAAGGTTCCCAGGTTCGAATCTTAGTATCGGCGCTTATTTTTTATCATCTTATTTACAGTATTTAAGTGTACAACTTTAAAATAATTCTGGCCCGGAGGTCCACAACCCGGGCGGATTTCTTTAAAATGTGCGCTTTCTTGCTAATATCAATCTAATTTTTGCTTAATTTTTCGGTATATATTAGATAACTTAATAGCGTAACGACTAGTGATTTAATTGTTTCAAATTCATCAAAGAAAATGTGCCTAAAGTTGCAAAAAGTGAGCTTCAAATGAGTGCAAATAATGCTAGGTCCGCACACATTAGCGTAGGTAGTAGTGTTGACCGGAATCCAAATTTGTTAACCATTAATTCGTCAGTCTTACTGTTTAAGTACCTATAGTCTCTAGTGTTACCTATAGAACCAAGATGTTAGAAATTTTAAGGTGATTAAATTTGATGTTAACAAACCAAACGCATTTGGAGGTTATAACCTGACGTTTTTATGAATGACATGTGACGTCATTGCAGGAATCGGTGTAGGCGTCCAACATTGAAAATCTACTATTTATTCCTGCAATGACGTCAATACTGAACTAACATGTCAAAAAATTTTATAAACTCAATCAGCTTGGTCTAGAACTGATGCAAACACCTAGACGTGACATACTAGAGGGGATTGGAGGGGGAGACCTAGCCTGAAGAAATGTGAATAACAGTACCAGACTAGGTTCTAAAAGTCACTCGGAGGGAGTTTTAGTAGGTGTTTGTAACAACAGGCTTTGCTGACTTCGGCTGAACTCGGGATTACGATTAAACACGAGGCGATTGCTTTTTTGGTTAGGCCAAAAATAAAATTTTCATCCAAGATAATGTCGTAGTTGTATTTATAAGCTAAATATCAAATTCAATAAACCGATAAAAGGACAATTAGCAGTTAAAATTGACAAAATTAAAACAAACGGGTGAAAGGCTAAACAGAGCCACTAACTCTAAACCCTCGAAAACTTTGAATAATTAAATAACCAATTTTAAAGGACCGGGTTAGATTTGGTTTTTGGAGACGCCTCCCTCCAAATTATAGGTAGTAAGCTGAATTAAAGCATTAACGGCAATAGTGCTTTGTTGACATCTATTGCTCGGTAATATAATTAACACAAGATAGCCACATTATGAGGAGACTATAGCCCGAAATTGCTTTCAACAAAAGTTATTTTTCAGCAAATTTACAAATAAAATATATCTTATATATCGACTGGAATAAATAGCGGAGATAATAAGCGTGTAAATGTAATAAGTTTTAAACAAAGAATCAGCTACCGTCAATACTTCCTATTAAATATGAATATCCTTGGACTGGTTTCGGCATAACAATCAACAGCAGGCGGGGCAACACTCGAACTCGAGCTCTCAACTAATTTAAGTTATATGAGTGATTAACTTCTAGTCTCAATGATCACTATCGAGCCCTCTCGATCTTCAGAGGCCTCGTCGTCCTCATTGAGACTAGAAGTTAATCACTCATATGACTTTATTAGTTGAGAGCTTGAGTGTTGCCCCGCCTGCTGATGATGGCGTTATGTCGAAACCGGTCCAGGAATATTCATATCCAGCAAGGATCCACGGTACCTGATTCTTCGTTTGCTTCTTCAAATTGCGGTAAATACAACCTTTTTAATTGTAATTCGTTTTCTTAATTGTAATAAATAAAAGATTAATTTAGTTAAGTTAATAAATAAGTTAAAATTTGGTTAAAGTGTAACCCTTTGAGTAAAAAATAAGTACTTAGTATCGTTTCAACACAACAAGTATATCCGCAGTTTATTTTGAATGATAAAAGCTAAACACCATTAAGCTAGGTCAGTGCCTAGATGGGTGACTGCTATGAATATAACGAATGTATTTACGGAATTCACATGATGCAGGATATTTTTTTAAAACATTTAAAAACGAGCGAAGCGAGTCTGATGTAGTGATGATGAGCGTAGAAAATCTAATGTAGGGAGGATAAGTTTCGAGGTACCCTGTAAATGATTTATATTATTTCTTAAACTAGCTATAAAGAAGGTTTTACTGCTAACACAATAAAAAAAATCACTTTTATAGCCGGTAGTGGTAAAGTTTTATTTTATGTCTACTGGGCGTAACATTAGGAGAAATCAAATCACCGATTTGATATCACTTAAAAGAACATCATAAGGATGTGATCCTTATGATTGTGGTAAATATATTTTTACATGGTTTTCTGTAATAACTGCTGCAGGAGCGTTTTCTTCTCAAGACACTAAATACTCAATAAATATAATAAATATCATCGTGGTGGGGCTACTTTTGTCTAGTTTACGAACTCTTTATAGGATCCTCTCTATCTCGAACAATCACTACTACATTCGTACTATGCGAATTTATTCTTCATTAACAATACGATTTGTTTAGAATTCAAAGCATGCATTATTTCTACTAATATAAAGTTTTCCATTATTTTCGATCTTTCTATAATGTTTAAAATACTTAGTAGGTACACTGCCGATGAATAAAGTAAAATAAATCAAATAATTCGAGTAGCCTTAACAAATGCTCGGAAAATTATGATGGTATTTTTGCATAAACTGATAATTGATAGTTAGTAACTCTCTTTAACTCTTTATTTTATAAAACCTATTCACTCAAGATGCATTCAACAGGTCTCAACATGACGTGAACCAAATTTAATGCGATACTCGTAAAAAATAAGACCGTAGTTTGGAGAATTACACTGAATTTTTACGTGATGAAAATAAGGTTGCGTAACATCATTAGGTAAATAGGTAAACATTAAGGAGTAAAAATAAGATATTTTACAGGAAAAATTCCAGGTTAATTCATCAAAATTTGCAGACTGCCTTTAATTTTACAGACTGCCTAAAAACTTTTAGACGCTCTTGCAAACTCCCCTACAGTATCTAGCTTATTTTAAATACAAAGATATTAATTTTCAACAACGTAGTAAAAAATATTTAAAGAATACCCAAACCAAACAAACCCTCCCATATTCTAAAAGAATGAAAAAAATTCATATCCCCCAAAAAAAAATCAGAGGCACATATTCCCCCTAAACTAATATATAATATGGCTTCGGTTTACACAAATTAAATAGTGTGTAATCTTGCCAACAAAGAACTTAATTTAAAAATTATAAGAAAACGAACTTGATGGTCCAGGTCATTTTAATAAATAATCTTCTACAACATATTTTTTTTTTTTTATTTAGCTTCGAGGTGTTTTTAGCAAATTTCCATCAGAAAAATACGCTGCCGAGTTTTTTTTTAATGCGCGTGCGCAGTACACGCTTTTAACATCCTAATTTTCATTTAAGAAACCCAGGGTTGTGGACTAAGCTAGAAAGTGTTCAAGACAGCAATGTTTAAACCCAGAGTAATCAAAAACAGCTCTTTGTTTTTGTTTTTAACAGTACAATACGGTTCAAAAATTCATTCCAATACTATTGTTTTTTCTGAGAAATAAGAGAAAACGAAGAAGGTTTAAAAGAGTAAAAGTTAGCCTCGAGGCTTGGATTAAATTGCAATCCTTTATTCAAACCACAGCTGTGGAAAAAAAGAACCTTTAAAAATATCCTCAACAAAAAAACTATATACCTACCGAGATTATTCTTGCTTTTGGCCTCGGGGTGTGAACTCTGCTCGCTTTTGTTGAAAATATAACAGTTGTGATGAAATGGATGAAAATTATTAAGAGTGTCGTACATGATTTAAAAATTTCAATTTAAGTTTGAAGACATCGGACTTAAATCCTAAGTTTTCAAGATATATCAGGAACTGTAATGAGAAAACGTTCCGAGGTACCCCGTACCCGGTTTTTTTCAATTGACATTTTGCTAAAACACTTGGCAGTCTTTAAATGGTAATTATTTATTACTACTTACTACTTTTGAATAGTTATTAGTAATAATTAATACACTATCTACTGAGTAATAGAGTTTCGTCAATTTACAGCATTACTTGTGTTTTTATTGTTTAGCATATTGAGTTTTATGTAGTTTTATGCAGTAAACCAATCGTTTTTTTACGGATACATTTGGAAATTCGATAATATTGTCACAAGAACGCCACTACTAGTACGACAAATGTTACAGGACAAAAATTCATTTTACGAAAGAAATTGGCCTTTGGTCGACCGAAAAGCTCTTAAAATTAATTTATCTATTCATTCTATAATAAAAGTGTCGTGCTCGCATTTAATAACACGGTTTTAAGATTTTAAGCCAGGAAATGTTTTTGTCTTGCTTTTCCGACTCTTCACAATATTCTATTGTTTGTTCAAAAAGAAGAGTTTTTAAAAAGTTTCAAAAAACGCTGATTGAAACAATCTGGGAGTTGGTTTACTTAGGCTAAGATATTTTTTTGTATAACGCCCTTCCACACTGAATAAACCAAGGAGAGCTCTTCATACTTATTTAACACAGGAAAAAAAGTAATTTCTTTCACGAAAACCTCAAAAAGACAAAAAATCTGAAGATGGACGACGATTCCAAAAGAAAGATATTTTTACTCTCCGAAATCTCCCATTCATTTTTCACAGCTAAGGCACAGAAACCTAGTTTTTCTCCCTCGCACAAATGAGTTTCATTACCAGCTTTTCCCCCGACTTGGAAGAGTTAAGAAGCAAAAGCTCTCACTAATGAAAGTGTTATTTCCTTCGCCGTAGTAATTATGAGCTTTTCTTGCTTAACTATTTCTTTCTTCTCTTTCATAAGTTATATAGCTTTAAAATGTATTAAAGCAAACGTCGTTAAATTTTTTGTATACAACATTAACAATTATTTTTTTAATTCATTATCTTTTTTTTTTGTCTCAATAATTAATTTATAAAAATATTTTCTTTTCGTAACGAATTTTCTTACAAAAGTTTGCTAATGAGGTAGGTTGCAATCATGTCCATCTTTGTACTCTTAAGTACTACTTTTAATTAAAAGCCTTCAATGCAAAAGGGAATTATTTTATTTTCCGTGATAACTAGTTTTTCTTTTTTTTAAGTTGATCATTGACCTGTTCACCTATTTACAAGAAACTGATATCTTAAATTATCAAAACATTTTTCCGCGTTTTTCCGAACTATCGAAATTTGTATTGAGTCACACTGGGTGATACGTTGATGGCAGACACTTTTTTTTCTGAATCTGTAAAAGCTACTCAGTAATTCTTTAAAATACTCAAAACGGATAATTCAGGTGACATCCCAGTTTCGGATTTTTAAGAGCGAACACAAAACTTTTCCTATGTGCCTACGTTATAAATGATGAAAAGTAAAATGATAAGAATCATATTTTAACTAAATGAAAAAATACTTCAAACAAAGATTTGTTGTAAAGTAAACCATCAGGATACATCGGGGTATTGTTTCATTCCCGACGACTGAGTTTAATAATTCCCAACAAGGACTAAATTCAATATTGATATAACAAATTGATTAGATCCCGGATAAAAAGCTTTATATATAAGTTTGAAAGGCTGACAGAAAAAAGCTTTCAGAATCAAACGGACAGCAAACACCGCTCAACCAATTAAATAGAGAGGCATCTATTACTGATAAAAATTGAAGAGTGTTGACATTTTCATCTAAAACTCTATTTTTTTCAATTTTCTTTATTTCCTCAGCAAACAATAAAAAGAGATTAATAAAAAATTCAACTTTGCAAGAAACTAAAGCTAAATTACAAATTAATTTATCTAGAAAGGAGAAAATATGTACTTCTTTCCTTTCTCTTATAACGGAAAAAAGGAATACTTAACTCCCGTTCAGTATAAGCTTAAATCTACAAGGACTTGCGTGAGTAAAATAGTTTCGGCAATTATTTTATTTCCAGCTCCGTATTTCTTCCTTAGCTCAGTTGGTAGCGCTCGAGGCACTTATCTTAGAGATTAGAAGTTCAATCCATACTGTCATAGAGATATTATTACTAGAAGGGCCCTATAGGGTTAAATTTTGAAACATCGAAAAAGTAACCTGACCACCTTCGCATATAAATATAATCAAATAATCAGAACAAAATTACAATAACTTATATAGTAAAATGTTAAAAATACAAATTAAAACACAAACAATGTGCAGAAGCCGAAATCAATTGATTAATTATAACCTTAACTCACTTTTGAAAAAGGTTTCAATTAGGTTAAACAAAGCCCGGAGAGCCTCAAAAAGATGTTTCAGACCACTAAATGTATTGAGATAGACAATGCCACCTTTAGTATATATCTCTATGCGTATCATGGAAGCTCTCTTTTGATAGTTTCTTCACCTAGTATAATCACCAAGTAAATTGGATTACCGAGTGCATAAAATAATTTTATCTCCAGACAATGTAAAATGTAAAGTTTATTGACTAGTTTTTAGGGAGTATAGAAGCACTTTTCACTCCCAAGGGAGAAAAAGTTACTTTTCACTCCTTGAGAGTAAAAAGTTACTTTTCTCCATTGGGAGTAAAAAGTGACTTTTTCCCTTGGGAGTAAAAAGTGACTTTTTCCCCTGGGAGTAAAAAGTGTTTCCTATTCTTGGGTTATAAGACCCATTTATATCATGTTTTTTAGATGAGTGGTATTCTCTAAATATATACAGGTGACTGAACAATTTTTGTAATTTTCCCGGGGGTGGCACCCCAAAAATTTACAGGGGGGAGACGACAAAAAAAATTATTGGCCATAAATCTGTTTCAGGTCAAAAGAAGTTGTTTGTAGCAATGCATTTTTTTAATATTTTTGAAGGCGCACCCCCGTAATTTATAAGGGGGTCCGACCTAAAAATAAAAAATAAAACGTATTAAAATAAAATCAACGTCAAGAGATAATAATCTTGTATGCACCTTGGGAGTAAAATGCTATTTTCCCCCTCGCAATTACCCCTCCACCTATCCTTGGGAGTTATACACATAAATTACTCGGCTTCGCCTCGGGAGTTAAATACTCTGGTTCCCTCAGCTTACGCCTTTTGAACCAACTTACTGCTCAGGGAAATAATAGCATTCTTTACTCTCTTAGTGCATAAATAACTATAATGTGTTTACTTGATTTTACTATTCCTTATTTATAACTGAGGTGTATTGGGAAAGTATTAAAGCGGCAAGAAAATCTGAATCCCTAACAATGTTTAACAATCCCTAAAATTAACTATGTTTTGAAGTGTTAAATTTAATCGTAAATCTTAATTCCCAAAAGGAAAATGTACAGAAATAGTAGAATGTTTATCATACCGTGAAAACATATTACAAACTCAAACACATCGCTGCTTGAAAGGTAAAACTATTTATTCACAAAAAGAAAAAGAAGATGAAAATAAAGAACAAGAGGGAAAATAAAGAAGAAAATTGCACGAGATAGTCCAAGTGTAAAATAAGGTCGAGGAAAAACTTGTGATAAAGGGGATTTGTCGTGGTTTTTATCCTCCTTTTTTTCAGTGACAAAAACGAGCACATACTTTCAGACAGAATAAAATTGCGCGTAAAAATATACCACGAGCTCCTCTCTGGGAATATTCTAAGGTGAAAAATAGAGATAGTGTTACAACTGTAAGGACAAATTAATTAATACCCGCAAAACAAGAAAACTTGAAAAGACAGCAAGAAGCGAAAAGACAGCAAAGCAAGACAACTTGCATTATGAGGTCTTTTACTCTATGTATTATGCAAGTCAAAAAAATGTTAACACGGAGCATGCTGGACGAATTTCCTTTGGAATGCGTGCTTCTGATCTCATCTTAACAATCCATTCTTGCATTCGCTTTATGCTTTATAACTTGAGCAGTAAGATTACTACGCCTTACTCATTTTTTTCTCGAATTTTCAAAGAGAATGCACAGATTTATTTCACTAGTTTTACAATACTATGCACACCATTAAATTAAAACTCAGTTTTACGAAAGGCAGATCATAGAAAGATTTAAGTGCACTTTCTTTTAAAGAACCCTAGAAAAAATTTAGCTAGGAGTTGTAATGCTAACGAAAGGCTAATCATAGATTGATTTTAGCGCATTTTCTTTTAAAAAAAAATCTAGAAAAATTTAAGCTAGGAGTAGTAATACTAACGAAAGGCTAATCATAGAAAGATTTTAGCGCATTTTCTTTAAACAAATCGAGAAAAAAATAAGCACGGAGTAGTAATACTACTGCTGAAGTTATAAAGTATAAAGCAGAAGTACGCATTCAAGGAATTTTTCCTGACATGCGAACTCCTCGCCAGAATTATTTGTTAATTTAGAGTACTCGTAACATGCATTCAACTATTAAAAATAACAAATTAATAATCTAAATTTACTAAAAAATAAAGTGACGTCACCAACGTAAAGTTATGGTACCAAGCTACCCAGGGAATGATAAGAGCTGCTGTATCCCCCCTCTAAGTATTAAACATTTTCGAAAGCTCTTTACTTTTTTTTTAATAGTCCAAGATCCGGACCTGAAAAGATGTGACTCATTTTGAACTACTTTAAACCAATCTTTTCCGAAAATATACGTTATATTATGAAAAAAAAAACATAGTCTGTTTATCCAGAGTGAGCCCTTCATATGATTGCACATGCTCAAGATTTATTTCTTAAGATTATTAATTTCTTATTAAAATAAGTGAATTTCTTTGGAAAAATACTGACTTTTTATGCATTATTATGGCCATTTAATAAATGTCATAACTTTAGTTGTATTAATCCGGGTTTGAAGAAAAAACACTCCGGTTTTATCAGCTTTAAAATAAGGTTTCTTTATTTTTTGCACACGACCTACAGGGAACCACTTATTACAAGAAAACTGGAATTTGTGCGGTTTTCTAATATTTTGAGCATGCGCAATCCTATGAAGGGCCACTCTCTCCACTCTGTATAGGCAGACTATGCTTTTCCTTCATAATTAACGGTATATTTTCAGAAAAATTTGGTTTGAAGTAGTACAAAATGAGTCACATTTTTTAGCCCTGGTTCTTTGACTATAACGAATGTTGATTGTGAATAGACTTAATAATCAATAATTCCTATACCCATGTATTAATCATCAATTCTTCCTATACCCATGTATTAATCATCAATTCTTCCTATACCCATGTATTAATCATCAATTCTTCGTATACCCATGAATTAATAATCAATTCTTCCTATACCCATGTATTAATAATCATTATACCTTGCTGACGTTCACTACCGTGCTAGCAATATCTTTTGATACAAAGCGCACAGTGCATAATGTACATACAGTGCATGTGTATATACAGTGCTTATATGTACTTACAATACAGAATACGTTTAATGTTCTCTAAATTCCAAAGTTTGAAGTAAAAAATAATGCAGTAACAAAGAAAAGTTTCAAGTTAAATCAAAAGTTATTTAACTTAAGTTTTCTTTAAAAAAACTTTAAGTAAAAAATAGGCTAAAAAAATGATTAAGAATATAAAATGAGATTTTCAGTAGAAATATTGTATTTTTATATCGTAAGAAACTATAGAATTCTAAGATAACTCAGAGCACAGTGAGTAGGAAACCATATTAAATATAAATGAGGCAATAATATTCATTTCAAGCAGAAAACGAGGCAACAAGTTGCTCCAATAATAGAAGCATACAAGAAAATAAACATTTTCCTTCGTTTTTAAACTTTTTTTCCATTATTTTCTATTTTTTTCTCTCCTTGCCTTGTATCGGTAACTTACTTATTGTTATACCTTCACAAGAAATATAAAAGCATATTTCTGTATGAGCAAAATTCAAAGAAAATTTCAAACTTTCCCTACGTTTCTAAAGTTTATTAAATAATTTTATTTTTACTGTGTTTGAGCCAACAAAGAAAGGCTAAACATCTCATTTATTATTTAAAAATATGGTATTTTCCCAACAAAACTGATAGATTTACGTATTGAATAGACAGCAGTACTAAATTTTTGAAGTTGGCAGTATTGACTAGTAATAAGGACTATGATAAGGCCTTAATTTTCCAAAAAAAAAACCATAATTCTATTGGGGATTAAACAAAGTTAAATTATTAATTTTCAATATTTAAGGCAAAATTTTATGATTTTTTAGTTAAATTATATTATTATTTGTACCTGTACCTTACAATGTATAAAATCAGGGTACTGCCAGGAGACTTAGGTAAGGGGGTGTCCGCAATTCTCTATTCTGCGTTGTCCCTCTTCCTATATACTCTTTGGCATTAGTCTCCATTCCAATGCACACGAATATTAATTGGAATAGTTCTGACATTATAGTATTTCAACTATGTATATATGTATTCTTTGAACATGAATATGCCTTGTGACCCCGAATAAAGGCGAAATATCGTTTTGATGAAGTAGTTTGTTTGAAGTTTTATTCCGTCCTATCTAGTGTCCAAAAAATAAGTTAAATTATATGTTTTTATATTCATTTTAAAAAAAATAAATTCTTAATAATTTTTCATTGATAGAAGTAAGTTAATATAAAAATTTCCACTGTAAAGGATGAGACATTAAGAAAATTATTTGTAGCGGGAACTCGAAAAACTTCCCATAGGATAGCTTTAAGGTTACCTTTGTCCACCTGCCTATTTTGCCAGAGCAGTCTCTTAATTTGAGTTAAATTATTATTAAATTATAAACTAATTATTTTATTGTATTTTATAAATTCATCATAAAACAGGGTTTAAATAATCATAAATTATAATCCATCTTCATGCTTACCATATCTTCACGGTTCAGATTGTAAAAATCGTCTGTATTTAATCTTATCTTTGACAGAGGGAATGTCTAGGATTCGAATCGTAGTTCACATTCTGAATTTATATAAGATTATCGTTTAAATAAATCAATGTAATAAATTCAACAAATATGAGCTTGGAGAGTAATGTTTGCCGCTACCTCCCCAGGTAATTCCCGCAGGAGTTATCTTAAACTTTATCTTAGGGTTTAAACGGACATTATAATTCTATATTATATTCAATCAATTATACATTTAAAATACGGGCCTTCGGCCCGTAGCCGCTACGCGGCCTCGGCGCTTCGCGCCTCGTCCGCTCCGCGGCGTCGGCCCGTCGGGCCGCTTCGCGGCCCGGGGGCCTCCCAGTGACCGCTTCGCGGCCACATTGTTGTTGTTTTGTATTAATGTATGATTTCACTATCGTTTCTTGTTACATGGCATTTTGCCACGTATTTAGCGAATTTTCACAGACTCGTTTCACAGGCCCGCTTCGCGGGCCTGAGAGGCTTTCTCACAAATTTGATTTTGTGAGGAAAAAATCCACACGTTGCAACTGTTAAAGTAACCTTGTATAAAGGGTAAGAAAAGATTATAGTTTCATCTTTCATCAGCTTTAGTTATCGTCCACTATACAAAAGGGTATAAACTCTAACTTACGTTTATGATTGTTTATAGAATTTAAAGAAAATGTCAAATTTTGTTTTGTAAACAAATTGTTTATTTGTGTAAAATCTTAAGATTGAAAAAAAAATATATTCATGATTATTCAAAATAAAAATACCGTTTGCGTCACTTAGGATTGTCCGATTGAGCTGAAACTGGTCGCATTAGTTTTAGAATGACTTCGACCATATAAGACTACTTCGATGTTCTTCCTCTTTACGGGTCTGCTTTGCTTGGCGTGGTTCAGTGGAAGCCATTTTTGCCCTGTCTCTCTGGGACAGTAGGCTTACCATGATGGAGCAAGAGGTAGAGGTCTCTCTTTTATACTATACCCCCACCCTCTAACACTACTGAACCCAACAGATATCGTACGAGTCTTTGACCTAGATGCATACTTATATACAAGATTATATATATGTATACCGATTGCGCCATTTGTGATGGTTCGATTGAGCTAAAATTGGTCTTAATCGATTCAGCTAGCCGTCTACCTAAATACTAGATACCTTGTTTTAAAGCCATTTTAAGTTTCAAAATTTTTTTTTCATGACGTCATAACTTTGGTTGATGACGTCATAATGTTTTTATAAACAATAGGCCTCGTAACCTCCACAACATCTCGCGATTTGCAAAGTTTCGTTTCAATTTGAGAACGCCTTCGAGAGTTATCGTTCGCCATACGAAAGGGTAGAAATCTTACATACATATATATATATATATATACATATATATATATATATATATATATATATATATTATATATATATATATATTATATATATATATATATATATATATATATATATATATATATATATATATATATATGTATATATATATATATATATATATATATATATATATATATATAATATATATATATATATATATATATATATATATATATAAACTTTTTTCGGACATATATTTTTGTTATCAGGAAGCCAATAGGAACCGATTCCACTCACTCCCACCCTCAACTTCCGTCATCCGAACAACCTCATAAGCGTCATTTTCATTATGAAAATTCGCTAATAAAAAAAGTCGTTTCAATTCGACAATCGAACTCAATAGATAAGGTTGACTGTAAGCAGCCTATAGATTGGATTTACCAAAAATATACGTGGATGCTTTTCTCCAGAAGAAACCAAGTCAATTTTTAATTGATAAAAAAAAATACATAAAATCCAGGTTTATATTGTCAAAAAGATTAACTAGAATTATCAATAGATAAGATAAAAATTTCAATTAAGAGATACACATACAATTAAACTTTGAATAACAAAATGTTTTTCTAACATTTTTTAAATCAGATTGATTGGTTTAGATTTTTATTTTACAGTGGTCGGATGGAAGAGAAGGGTATAGCTAAGCTAACAAGGGATGGCAGGATGCCACATTACTTCTCAGGTACTCGGATATCACATGAGAATATTGGAAATCATTTTTAATCAATCTGCCCCAATTTACAATGTAACGCCCACGATTTTTTTTGTTATCATCACAGTTTGTTTTAGTTCCTACAGATTATATAAAATAAATGAAGTTTGTATGTATATATGTATATATACATATATTTGTGTGTATATATTAAGGACACTTATATAAATTACTATAAGGTAAAGAAAGACTTTTATTCTACAATGTTTTTTAAAAACAGGAACAATATATTTCAATCCATTTGGATCATCTTCAGGAACTAAAACTAATATAAATACGAAACAAGTCAAAGGGGACAAAAATGTGTCTCACGATTTAAGAAACCCCTCGAAGCGAAAGGTTCGATGTCACGCCTTTAGAAATGACAAAGATGTCATTTCTTTGATGACATCAAAGAAATGAATTTTTGATCATGTGTACCTTTGATTTATATATTATTAGAGGCTAATTATATGAATAGGACTCTAATGAAATAAGCATGACCTAAAATGATGTAAGCAAGATCAGAACGTATGTAAGAAAGATCAAAAATGACGTAAGCAAGATCAGAGTTGTTGTAAGAAAGATCAGAAATTATGTAAGAACTCTAATTATCTAAGAAAGATCACAAATAATGTAAGCAACATCAGAAATTATGTAATATCTCTAATGATGCAAGAAAGATTAAATAATGAAAGAAAGATCACAAATAATGTGAGCAACATCAGAAATTATGTAATATTTCTAATGATGGAAGAAAGGTCACAAATGATGTATGAACTCTAATGATGTAAAAACTGTAATGATATAAGAACCCCAATGACGTAAGAAAGATAAAATGATGAAAGAAAGATCAGAAATGATGTAAACAAGATCAAAAATAGTGTAAGAAAGAACTAAAATGATTTAAGCAATATCAGAAATGATGTAAGAATGGCATGAAATCAATTGAAATTGATGTCGTCAAAGTAATTGTAAAAAAAAGTAATTCAGACGACTTACGAAAATTAGAACCATCAGTATATTTCAAGGAAAAGGTTTGTTTTGTTCGATATTTATAACTTTTGAGAGTTTCTATTGGAATCAAGTTGTAGGAGTCATGTTGTCTACAAGGGCAGAGAAACCCTAAAGAAAGGAATAAAGCCTTCCATACAAATCCTTCTGGACAAGGTTACGACTTCAAATCCGGTACTTTTCTCTACACCATATACAATCATATTTTCTTTCTCTTAAATCTCGTCTTAAAAACTAATCTCACATTTCCCACATCTAAAACTTAACTTGCATTGTCATATTTCTCTTATCTAAACCTAGACTCATATTGAAAATTTTTACTTTTCCTCTTATATACAGTTGGTATACAGGAGAGTATTGAGATTGCAAAAAACTTCAAAACTGGGATGTCACCAGATTTTTCCGTTTCAGTTGTTTTTAAGACCTCCTCATCTGTTTTCACAAAGTTGTCTGTCCGTATGTGTGTATCTGTTATCATCGTAGCTCCTCGTGTATTTATGCTAAAGAGTTGAAACTTTGTACTGAAATCAGTCTACCGCTGTAGTTGTATTATTCGAAGAATATTTTTTAATAAAGTCACTAAGCCCCAATAATGGCTCAGCCAAAATTTCGAAAAATGTCGTGATCATAATTGAGATTTAGACTGCATGTATATGTGCCAAGTTTAATTTTATTGCCAGCATTAGCTCAATATTTATCGACTGACTTGTGTACGTTTTTTGAAAAATTGTAAAAAATCGAGAAAATAATCCAAGTAAGTTAAAATTTAGTACAAGTATATACCTTTATGTAATAAATAAGTATATAAAGTTTCGCTTTAATACGATAGGTATATCTATAATAAACTGCGTAGGCTTCCGCGGTTATTGTCATGAAGATTTAGGTCTACAGTGACCGCGTCAATGTAGATGACGCGGTCACCACCGGAAGACCTAAATCTTCAGGTATATCTATAGTTTTTGTTGAATAATGTAAGCAGTATTGTACGTGGTCAGTGCTGTATGGGAGACCACTAAGAATGAAAAGTATGTATTTACTATCTCAGCACGAGCGAAGCGAGTCTGAAGGCGTGTTGCATTATTAATTTAACGACGTTTACATTCTGAGGACGAGAGAAGCGAGTCCGAAGTAGATTGGATCAGCGTAGCGAATCCGATGTAATGAGGAAAAGTTTTGATGTACCCCGTACCCGATTTTTTAAAATTTAAAACTAGACTAATATAGTCATATTTCACTTACCAACACTAGAGTAATATTTTCATATTTCCCTTATCTAAAACTATATTTATTGCAGTATATCTTGACTAAACTCATGTTATCACCTTAACCTTAATTATAAGTAAGCTCGTAACATGACATTTTTGTTACTGAAATAAACATAAAACATGCGATACTTAGAGTTATGTTTCCTAATTTAAACTTTTGAGCTCCAAAGAATAACACAAACTGCTGTGAGGACCCCATTTTCACACTTCATTACCTCAGGGTATATGCTCTTATATTTCATGTGTTTTACAATTAATAAATGCTAGCATTTTGGTAAATATTGGCAACAAAACCCTTATTGTTTGTTGGAGTTATTGTATTTTTTTAGCAAATTTTCGAAAAAAATACCTTTTTTGGAAAATGAGCTTTTTTTCAGGGACTCAATAATTTATAATATTGTTGAGGTATATATATATATATCCACATTGGGTTTATTTATATACTATATAAATATACTTCAGTAGCTCGGAAACTTCCTTTCTCTCCAGACCGACAAAGACGTACTGTAAGTTATTATTATTATTTTTAATGTTTTATTAAATACGATTAGTATTTTTCTGTTTTTATTATATATATATATATATATATATATATATATATATATATATATATATATATATATATATATATATATTATATATTATATAATGTGTTTAATATGAAGTGTCCACTAAAGAAGGAGATGATAGTACTCAAGAAGAGGACCAAAACATCTCCTACAATATAAACCCTAATCTCCAACCGTTTTCCCACAAAAAAATATATAAGCAAGATTATAAATGATGTAAGAAAAATCAGATATGACATAAGCAAGATCAGAGTTGATGTAAGAAAAATCAGAAATGATGTAAGAACTTATTCCCAGTTGGCATTGAACTAAAAACCTCATGAGTTAAAGGCGATCAACACACTAGGTATATTTTACTATGAAGTTTGTGGAACTACTGTTTACAACGACAGTAATGCAATTGGCTATCCCATCTCTATCTCATCTGCAGTAAAAATACTTCTAAGTCATATTTTATCCTATAAGTCTAAGAATTAATTATTGTTCAATAATTTATGCGTATAATAATTATTCAAGTCAAAGTGCATGAGTGTTATTCTTAGATTTGAATCGTAGCAGTGAACCAATGGCATTTATTATAGATAAAACAATGTGAGGTAAATAAATTATATTGCTAAATTATAATTTTATGATAATATAATTGACATTATCATTTAAATAGATTTATGAATATTAGATAAATTTATTGCTTTTCTAATGCGTCCAATAGTTATATATGTTGAATTCTTGATAATAATAAAACTACAGTATGACGTGATGTCAGGAACTGTAAAGTAAAGGAATAACAATAAAACGACAGTGTGAACTAGCGAACATAGCAGGAACTGTATTCTTAATGGGGTCTGCGACCCTTTTATATATTTTACATATCTGCTTCAGATAAGATAGTTGATTTGAAGACTAACAGTTTTACATTAACAAATCACTAAATACTAAAATGTACTTTTCTTATATTATTACAATATTCTACTATTATTGATTATTTATATTATATTAATTAGGCAACTAACCAATATTTACGTAACTTCTCCATCCCTAAGCGAGAAGTGTCCTCACGAACGAAACAATTATTCAGGTTTTGTACTTATGAGAGATGGGATATTAGCAGCTTTAAGGAGTGGAGGAGGCTGAAAATATATAGGTTGAGTGGTCATCATTTCGATGGTGGGAGTCACTTGCTCTCTAACTGGAGTTTTTTTTTTTTTTTTTATAAATCTTTTTAAAGTTAGACATAAAATACAGGTTAGGGTGAGAAAAAGCAAAGCCCCTATACACATGTAAACATAATTTAAATAATTAAATGATGTGTCTTCAAGAATTTCCAATGGTTCCATTTTTACATTAAATTCATGAAGGTCTTCAAATGATATATTTAATGACCTAGTTTTTGGTGTATCGTCCATAATTAATTTAATTGGCTCGCTTTCTAAATAGTTATAAGTGCTTTTTGCATCGAGTAAAGATTCACCTTCCTCCAATTTCAGCAAAATAGTCTTTTTAGGGTTTAGAGTCAATTTTTTATCATTTTTAATAATAGTGAAGTTTGATACATTATAAAGTAAATATTGGTTAATTATATTGACATACTTAAAAATAGTTTTAATGTTCCTTATCTCGAAATCGATACAATTTTCATTACTGTCTCTTAAAACTAAGTCATATATACATAAATTTTTGTTTATTTTTTTCACATTGGTGCAATAATAGTTGTCTAATATCAAATCGCATGGTCCTGAATACAGCTCAGTATCTTTGATAATAAAGGCTGGATGGACGTTTAAAGTCTTAACCTGGCCTCGTTTATCGTGGAATAGATAAGACAGAAGAAAATAGGTTTCTGCCATGGGCGTTTGCAAAGGTAGCTGTACAAAGTAATGAATATTGGATTTGGTAATTGAACAATGGATTTTCCCTACTTGCCAGAGAATTTCAGGTCTGTTTGATATTAGATTACTATTGTTTTGTATAATTATAGACAATTCTTTCTTAGAAATTATGCTACTGTGCAATATATTTATTTTGCAAAATTCTAAAGATGTTACAATATCGCTAACTTTATTTTTACAAGCATTAGGTTAGAAAACAATATAATGAATTGCCTCTCAAATAAAAGTTCCTTATCAATAGTGTTAGATATAATATTAGATATTTTTTGAGTGTTAGTTTGGACAATTTTAATATCTTTATTAAACTCATCAATTAATCTTTTATTTATTGCCAGCTGATTCTCAACGTTGTGTTCGATACGATATGAGTTTGATTCTACTTTATTTATTACGTCATCGTAATATTTTTTATCGTCGGCATCCATGTTTCCGGTGAGCCAGGAAATTGCAGAGCCGAGCCCATTAATAAGACCTCTTTTAGGGCGAATTTTGTTACTTAGGAACCTAAACATGGTTACATGGTCTAAGTTATTTTGTATGTATGTTGTATGTTGTTTTAAGATAGCTACTTGATATTTGTTGATGCCATCAGCTTCTGCTCGCTTTATTAACTGTTCCAGTTTGGATAGTTCCCCTTGGAGGGACTCGAGGCTAATTGAATGTAAATATGTGTAGTAGTCCTTGATCAGAAAGGAGTTTTGAATTTTGACGGGAATGATACCTGGTCCTTTAGTCAAGTCCGTTATTTTGTAGGTTTTCATCATAAATTTACCGTTTTTTTTTTTTTTTTTTGGAGGGACGCTTTATTAAGACTGGGTGAACTTTAGTTAATTTTCCTTTAGTGAGTATTTTACCTTCCGATCTTGAATATGGGGTAGGTCGATACTTAGGCTTATCCTTACGTTTGTTGTTTGTCTTAACATATATTATTCCGTTCGGTATAGACGCGGTTTCGCGGGTTTGGTTTAATTTATCTGTTCTTTCTACTTTTTCTTGTTCAATAAGCTTTTTATAGAGTTATTTATCAGTTCTCTTCTGTGATGATATTCTTCTATTTGGGCTTCAATGAGGATATTGTTAGTTTGTTTACTTATATTTGCAAAGGTTATTTCATTTGGGGAAAGTCTCAAGGTTTTGTTTGGAGTATTGTTATATGCTATCAGGGCTAACTCTAAGATTTCTGTCAAAGGAATTTTGTCCGGAGCTTTTTCTAGGCTAATAATATTCATAAGCTCTACAAGTGTATTGTGGGCTCTATTAATTAAGCCATTTGAATTAGAGTAATTTGGAGTAGTGAAATGCATTTCTACATTATGATATAACAAGAAATTTTCTAAACCTTTATTTGCGAATTCTGGGCCATTATCGCTTTGAATTCGATCGGGTGTAGGAAAATTACTAAAATAATTTTGTAGACATTTAATAATTTCTTGTCCAGTTGTGTTTTTGGGAATATATCCATAAAGTTTTTTTGAGAAGCAGTCAATAATTGTAAGTACTTTGCTGTTATTGTAATAGAAAGTGTCTATCTGTAGTGATTCAAAAGGTCTTGATGGTGTCTGTGTAACGTTAAATTTAGGTTTAATCGGTGTTCTGTCGTATTTTATTTTCTTACAAATATCACAACTGTTTACATAATTTTGAATATGTGTTAGCATTCGTGGCCAATAATAATTTTTCTTAGATTGAAATAAACATCATTTATACCTCTATGTTGAGTTTTTCCTAAGTGTTGATTAGTGACAAGATTTTTTTGTTTGTCGATATTCTCTACATCTTCTGACATTTTATAATATCGTTTAATTTTAACGTCAGGAAAATGATCTTCTACTATCTTTTGGAATTGTAAAAATACTTGGTCTAGTACCTGATCTTTGAACTTAATATCTTTATCAGAGCAGTATACTCCATATGTAGTATTTGGAGTAAGATGTTTTTTGCACAAATCAATTAGGTCGTTAGAATAAGGATAATTAGTAAACCAATAAAATCTTTTTTTGGTAGAGTGGATAATTTTTAAGTTGCTATTTAGAGGATTACCTCTATCTATAATAATTTGATTGTTTTCAACATTTATTATCTTATTTGGGTCGTCAACAAGAAAAATTTGATTTTTTGAGCTATCTTGAGAGTGGCACGTTGCTAAACTGTCGTTATCTTCTTTGTCATTCTCATCGGTTATGCCGTTGTTATCTGTTATGTCATTGTTGTTTGTTATGTCGTTTTTATCTAGAAAATACATGGGAAACGGCAGATTATTTTCTGATGGGAAAAAACATGAGTCATGAGGTTGAGAATTTGTTGTTGACTGATCTTTGTTATCTGCAAGGTCTAATCTTTTTATTTGTTTCCTGTGATGCGTGTCATCTAAGTCTAGGGAAGGGTCAGGGCTATCCGTACTTGATACTTTACTTATAAAATTAAGTGATTTTTCAGAGTATTTAGAAGAATTTGAGTACAGTCTGTTTACTGAGTCACCATTTTGTTCATGTTGGATACGAGATAATGCGTCAGCTACGACGTTAGATTTACCTTTGATATAGTAGTCAGCCAATTGGCATTTCCAGCGTAGTATTTTTGCACTTGGGTCCTTCATATTGTGTAAATATTGAAGGGGTTTATGGTCTGAATTGATCAAAGTTTTTCTCCCATATATATATGGTCTAAAATGTTTACAGGCCCATACGATTGCGAGAAGCTCTTTTTCTATAGTGCTAAGTTTTTCTTCGTGTTTACTTAATGTTCTCGAGGCGTAAGATACTGGTAAATCTTTGTTATTAATATTTTGTGAAAGAACCGCTCCAATAGCGAAATTAGATGCGTCGGTAGTAAGGATAAACTGTTTGTTAAAATCCGGGAGGCGTAGAATGGGTTCATTTTGAAGAAGTGATTTTAAAGTTTCAAATGAGTCAATGTACTCCTGATCCATCGGATTAACTTTCGCGTCATTTTTTAGCATATTGGTCATAGGTTTAGCAATTTTAGCGTATCCTGGAATCATTTTACGGTAATACCCTGTTAGTCCCAAGAATTGTTTAATTTCTTTAAAGGTCTTCGGTATGGGAAAATTTTTAATAGCTTCAATCTTGGCGGGATTTGGTTTTATTGTACCGTCATTTGAAATTATGTGGCCAAGGAATAATAATTCCTTTTTAAAAAATTCCGTTTTATCTAGTTGAATTTTGAGGTTATGTTCTTTTAGTATTTTAAAAACTGATTTTAAGTGCTTTAAGTGTTCTTCTAGATTGTCAGAAAAAATTATAATGTCATCCATGTAGACGAGAACGTTTGGCAGAGCAGAAAACAAAATATTCATGGCTCTCTGAAACGTCGGGGGCGCGTTTTTCAACCCGAAAGGCATACGTAAGAATTCGTAGTGGCCATCCTCAGTACTAAATGCTGTTTTTGGGATAGATTCTGGGTCCATCTCGATTTGATGAAACCCTGAAGCTAGATCTATGGCACTAAAATAGGTGGCTCTGCCAATCTTCCCAAATAAGTCTTCTATGTTTGGTAAAGGGTATTTATCACTAACTGTGGCTAAATTTAATTTTCGGTAATCGATTACCATCCTTATCTTTTTTTTACCAGATGCATCAGGTTTTTTGGGCACAACCCATATTGGGCTGTTATACGGGGAGTCAGAATGGCGGATGATTTTGTTTTTTAGTAATTTTTCAATTTCAATTTTTATATCCTCTTTAAAATACTGAGGGTACCTATAGCTACGAGAATAAATAGGGTTTTCATCCTTTGTCCTAATTTTATGTTTTACTAAGTTGGTAGACGTTAGTAGGTCATCTTCGTCTTTTATAATATCGGGGTAAAGTTTCACAAGATCTATGATCTTTTTTTTTTCCTCGCTATTCATGTGTTCAGTTCTTAATAAGTTCGGAATTTTTGATTTAATTCTATTTAAATTATCGTTATCATTTTTTTCGGGAATTTTTATTTCGTAATCTTCTTCGGTTTCCATAGGTTCCGGTGTAATATTTAAACAATCTTGACTTTCAATGTATACTTTAACTTTATTATTTTTGACAGGATATAATCCCTCTAATATTTTATAGTTAGTATAATCCCGTTCGTTAATAATAATATCACTTTTGTCTGTTTCGACTGGGATTTCCACTAAATTAAGACCCTTTTGTAAGGATATTTTAAAATCGGATATTATTGGGATCTTAATATTGTCTGATTCTAAATAGTTGTTTTGAAAATTTATCTTAATATTATGTTCCTTCATTGTTTTGTGGCCTAGAAGAAGATCGTATTTTTCTGAGAATTTAAAAACGTACGCCTTCATTAGAGATGGACGTTTAAACAATCGTGAGGTGTTAACTATGACGTATTCGGTACCGTCTTTAATGCCGGCAGGGGTATGGACTCTAAATTTTTCTTGATACCGTGTTGTTGACGGACTAATTACTGCAGGGTTAATATAATTATTTTCCGAACCAGTATCAATCAGCCATTTTCTTCCCTTTTCGTCAAAAATGTAGGGTAAGGATCTGTTAATTAGGTTTAAATCGAAACTTGGAATTTCATCGGTCTTACACAACTCGGGAGGTTGTTGCCTTACTCGAAAAAATGTTCATCGTTATAGTTTTCTTCGTGGGGATTTGTGTACTCGGCATTTTGTTCTATATAGTTTAAGGATTGGTTTTCGTTTTGATTGGTAAGTTCAGTAATATAGTCTCGTAATTGTTGGATTAGAATGTCTTTATCGTCTTCTATATGGTTCAAGTTTTGTTGGTTGTTTACGGGTCTTTGGCCAAATTGGCTTACAGTTCGCATAGAAACTGTATTATTTGATGTACCTTGATTAGTAGTAGATCTATTAGGTTGATTACTAGTATTTGTATTTTGGTAGTTTGCTAAGGGTCTAGTTCTAAACGATCTATTAAAAAAATTTTCCGGTCCAGTTCTTGTTGTATTTTGCCTATTGATTTCATAATTAAGGGGTTTTTTATACTGTGATGAAGAGGGAAATGAATTTTGGTTATATCTTTGTGTGGAGTTACTCTTGGTCTGTCGTTTTTGCTTATTTCAGGGGTAGGCATTAATTTTCTCTTATTTTTATTGATCGAGTCTAAAATAAATTGAGCCTTTGTTGAAAGAATTTTCCTGAAGGATTCAAGGTTATCCGGATTATGGGTAATCAAGAAACTCGAAAGTTGAGGGTCATATTCTTCGTATAGGTGATAGATTATGTCCCTTTCTACCTGTTTCATTAGTTCGTTAGCAACTTGGCCGGTAATGCCATCAACAATTAAACGGCTATAAATTAAATTTTTTAGATTGTCTAATCTATTTAAAAGGTCTACAGGCGATTCATTGGGATTAAGTTTTGATTTAAAAATTTCGTTCCTTAGGGACTCCACGGTTCTGGAGTCAGCAAATTGGGTTTTTAGTAAATCAAGTAATTCAGGCAAGGTGTCTATGTCTTTTGCGAGAATAAGAGCTTCGGCAGAATCTTCTAATTTTGATTTAACTTTATTTAAAAGTTTATGATGGTTTATAGCTTTACTCGTATTATTCGCTTCACAAACCATATTATAAACAGATTCGATCGCTTTGATAAAGTTAATAAGTTTCATTGGATTCCCATCATAAGAGGGTATGTGGTCGTAATCATCGCGGGTCATTATGTACGTGTATTCTTCCCCCATTTTTTAACCTTTTTTTCTTTGTATTACTAGGGTCGCGGGTTTTAATATCGTTTTTTTTCGATCAATTTTGGAGATTAATTGATAAATCTAATTCGTATATGAAGATATATAATTTAAAAGGGGTTAGATTACTTAACAAAATATCTATTAGTACTATTTTATAAGACAGTTACTATTATAATATTTAATAGTTTCTTAATTAATTAATTTATTATTTATATTTATTTAAGTTATTTGGTAAAATAATTTTTCTTTTAATATTTTATAGAGATTTAATATAAACTTTAATATTAACTTACGTAGAGATGTATTCAACGGTAAATGACCAGGATGTACTGCTGCAGCTCCTCGAGCACTGCCTAGGCAAATGGCCAGGACGATGGTAGAGATGCTGCTTGTCAGTTGGGTGTACAGCACTTTGAACGCTAACTAGGTAAATAGCCTAGGAAAGTCGTTTAAAAATACTGTACGCTTCCTGAAGTCTTCGACGTTTTAAAGAACACTAGCCGGGACAAATGGTCAAGACTATGTGCCTCTAAAGTGTCTTATGTTCGGGCGCCAGTTATATATGTTGAATTCTTGATAATAATAAAACTACAGTATGACGTGATGTCAGGAACTGTAAAGTAAAGGAATAACAATAAAACGACAGTGTGAACTAGCGAACATAGCAGGAACTGTATTCTTAATGGGGTCTGCGACCCTTTTATATATTTTACATATCTGCTTCAGATAAGATAGTTGATTTGAAGACTAACAGTTTTACATTAACAAATCACTAAATACTAAAATGTACTTTTCTTATATTATTACAATATTCTACTATTATTGATTATTTATATTATATTAATTATTAATTAAATTATTATTAATTATATTAATTAGGCAACTAACCAATATTTACGTAACTCAATCAGTAGGTAAATACCACGTGCTATATTCTCTTACTCAACATGTTCCACATAAAGAAGCGCTCTAGTGATTCAGCTCTTAAAAAATATAAATTTCTAACAAGCCTCAGCAAGCCTAGTCTTAGGGACCTAGTTAGTGTCCTAACTGGTTACTGTCAGTTGAATAAAAAACATCTTTATACTTTAGGTATGATTTCAGAGGCTAACTGTCTCCGGGTGCCATTCGTTGGCGCTCCAAATCGTTGGAGCTCCAAGGATATGGAGCGCCAATGAATGGCGCGCCAACGAATTGCCTGCACTTAGATTTTCTCGCGTGATTTCTCTAAAAACTCATAGACGCTCCAAGTCGTTGGAGCGCCATTCTTTAAATGGCGCTCACTTTAAATGGAGCTCCAACGATGTGGAGCGCCTATAAATGGTGCTTCAACGAATTTGAGCGCAAATGATGGCGCGCGAACGAATGGAGCTCCAACAACTTGGAGCGCCAACGACTGGTACCCACTGTCCCCTGTGTGGGCAATATGAGGAGACAGCCTTTCACGTGCTTGAAGAGTGTGAGGGCTATACTTCTCTTTGTACCCCCTCAGTTCAGGTTGGCGTCTTGTATGAAAAAGAGCTCCAGACGGTGTATAATGTTAAGTTTATTAACTAGTTTTTAGGGAGTAAATAAGCACTCCCAAGGGAGAAAAAGTTACTTTTCACTCAAAAGCATTTAATCCTTTAAATAACATGTGTGTGAATGTCATAAAAAGTGAATAACATTCACTTTGACTTGAATATATAATATACGCATAAATTATTGAACAATAATTAATTCTTAGACTTAAAGGATTAATTAACACAAGCATTACAAAAGTTGTTTTGTTATATATATATATATATATATATATATTATATATATATATATATATATATATATATATATATATATGTGTGTGTGTGTGTGTGTGTGTGTGTGTGTGTGTGTGTGTGTGTGTTGTGTGTGTTTTTAAATCGCTATTTAATGTTTTCATCAATCATTCGTTTTTGAACTCGTCCTTTAAATATTTGGTAGAAAGTGGACAAACGTGTTTTTATTCAAATTGATATTTGAGTTTTCTTTGATGTGATATTATGCTTTTCAGTAAAAAAAAAGTTATAAAAATCTCGGAAAATACCCTCAAATACGTATTATATAACATTTAAAACAAACAGTCAGTTATCTATGAAAGTCCTGTTTTTAGTTTTCACGTTTCAATTGATCGACGAAATTTAAATGAATTTTTAATGTAAATATTGATATTTTTTTGGACAAATGGTTGATGAAACAAATGAGTAGCTATTATTGAATTGGCCTGGTATTTTGTCGAATGGCTTACCTGTATTATATGTTTGTTTAGTTACGTCTATAGTAAAAGTTTTCAGGTAAGTGTTAGGTCACAGAATTTATTACGGGAATCAAGAAAACTACCAGGAAAACAATAAAAACAAATGTGGAAAAACAATGTTTATTTTCGTTAATTTTTTACGGATATTTTTGGTATGAACATTTTATACTACACTCGCCCTCGCGACCAGAGCGTATGCTTTATATCAAGTAAATATCACATCAAAGAAAACTCAATTTGAAAAACAGCATATTTGTCCACGTTCTACCAAATATTTAAAGGACATGTTCAAAAACGTATAATTGATGAAAAAATTACAAAGCGATTTTATTTGATATTTATGGCTGTTTGAACTACTTCAGTAAAAAAGACAAAAACTGCATTTAATATTTCCCTCTATTTTTTCTCTATTGATAGAATAGATAGAAAATAGATTGAGAGGAATCTATTAGGATGCCATCAAATAATACGCGAATTTTAAAAGCATCCACTTGGCCAAGTTATGTGTTATACTATAGTATAACACACTGATATAATCAGTTGACAGCGAGCCAAAAATCTGTGAGAGAAATAATTCTATTGGTTCAGACCGACCACGCCCCTTCCCCTCCATCTCATGCCAACCTCAGTTCAAATGTATTACCTCTATCGTAAATAAAATCATTGAAAGGCAACACTGGTTTTAAAAATGTGCATCCTCGCGTCGCTTTTCCTCTCATTGTGCATTTTAATCTGTTGGAGTTCGTTTTGTTTAATTTCAATCTGTTTAATTCATCTAAAATTATTCATTCATCAAAATTATTATAGAATAAATAATATTATTTATTCATTAGAGCTTTTACCATGATAACACAAGGCATCATTAGTGCAATCTGTTATAGCAAAACAAAGAAAACCAAATCCAATTTTGGTAATTTTGGCTTTTAACATTTCTTGTAGATTCGGTGTTTGGCCACTCTAGTTATGGATGCACCAATAATAAGGTTTGAGCAAGCGGTTTCCAGTTCCTTCTGCAATTAATTAAGTGAAAATTATTACATTTATTAAATCAGCATTACTAAAGTTACTGTCATTTAGAAACCTATTTCTACAAAACATTTGAAAATAAAATACTTCTCAGTTACTTGTTACCAAACAAAGAATTCATTTGAATTTGTTGGCACCGAGTTTCACGAAGACTGGGTTTTGGCAAATGTAAACCCCATTTATAATTCACAAGATGAATTTCTAACCAGATTAATTAGTAAGTGTGGCTTGAGTGCTATTGTGAGTGCCAACTTGTGTCGTGAATGCCAAGTGAGAGGTTAAATTGTTTCACAAAACCCTAGACAGGTTATAAATCAATCCTTTTGGGTTTTAAGGGCCTGCATTCTTTGAGAAGGCTTTACGTGAAAGCCTAGTAAGCTAGTTTTCTTCCGCACAAGATATCTATCCTGAAACCTCTAAAGGTAAAAAGGATACGTGAGTTTCATATATCGTTCAAAAGGTAAATCTAACCATCCATCCTTCCCCATTCTATTTTCCTCTTCTAGTCGCAGTGTATTCATCTTTATAAACTTCTTGCTCATCTTTGACTTCTATTGATTCCTCAACTTAACAGTGACAATGAAAGATGGTTTTCCAGAAGATCCCCCCCTTTTTCCTTTCTTTCAATACAGTGGAGTTTTACTGAAAACCTTGTTTCGATATAAAGACCGAAACGATTTCCCAGTTTGGGGCAAAAAACTAGATACTTCTTCTGTTCATTATTGTTTTCTTTCTCTGCCTTATCTGTATTTTTTCTTCAACATTGAAAGATAAAGCATTAATAGCAACAAATGGTTTTGCCTTTTTGTTCGCCCTACATTCTTTTTAACCTCTGAGTTTTCCTCAACTTTTGTGTTTCAACCCTCAATTATTATTACAACTCTTAACAGAAAATTTTCAATTTAACTGAAAAATCCATTTAGACCCTTTTTTGTGAAGCATTTTGCTGATGTATTTTCATAGAACAATAAGCAAACTTAATAACGGCAGCCTACGTTCCCTAACCTGGAAAATAAGTCGAAAGGTAGTGCTATCTCAGTCTACCTAATTACTAAACCTCTCTCTAATAATTAGGTAACAATCTCTTTAACAATAACAATTTTACTCTTTTCTATTCACAAATAAGAATCTACGCGAATAATTTGATTCGCTTAAATATTTGACCATACATTATTGTGATCAATACAAATAGTCCCGCTTATTCTAATTTCGATACGATGCCAAGATTCCAACTTTGCTCTATTAGACGTAGTTACGATTAGTTAAGAGCAAGGGGAAAATTCTATGGTTTATTTTTACTTTTCTTACATATGAGCTTAGAATAATACTATATATAGAAGGAGCACAGGACCGTAAACACAATGTAATTCCACTGATAACAAGAAAGCCGGTTGACTGGTGCAACTAAGTAATGCTGCCAACCTGACAACAAAACATTATTTTAAATATTTGTCATAGATATCTATTAATGAAGAAAGATCGAAAGAACAAATATAATAACTTAAAACACCTGCAGAGTATTTAATAAAACTGGTCTTAGATGGCAAAAGGGTGGCGGAATACAAGAATCTACATTTAGTTGACGAGGACTACTATTTGTATATAATTTTAATAAATACGTTAAACTACATTTTAAAATGCTTAAAATATTGTAATGCACCGATATTTATATTAGTATTTTATGAATAATCAATCATTAATTAATAATAGAACATAATAATTCAGCAACCGGAAGTATTGCCAACTTTTTTTTAGAAAATTGTATATTATTAGGGTGGCAGCATTACTTAGTTGCACCAGTGAACCGACTTTCGTGTTATCAGTAGTGCTCCTTCTATATATAGTATTATTCTAAGCATATGATCCATGATTTACCAATAGACTTCCTTCCCACGCTAACTTTTGGCACACTGTCAACAGATTATAGCCTTATATGTTACTGTAGTCATAGACGAATCAAACCGGTACTTTTCCTCAAATTTTCTTTGAGTTGTTTCGCTCGTACTTAAAATTTCATGATTAACCAAAGCTATAAAAAGTGTTACTTTGGTTTCGCTACGCTTGACCTAAGAATAAAACATTGATCCAAAGTGTAAGGCGTTATACCTTTGGTCTCTATTAGGTTTTTAGTTACTAGTAACTAATTCCACTATTATTAGGTTACCGTGGAAGTATTTTGTGGTGTGCTATATTAAAAGCTTTGGTAAAATCTATTAATTGCCTATTACAGCTTCATTGACTTCATGAGCCTCGTAAACAGACTTTAAAAATATGTATAGGGCTGTTGTTAATACAGATAGAGCTGAGAAATGGCATGTAAAATAACCCAATAGAAATAATTGAAAGCCATAATGTATATGTATCCGAGCCCGTGATCGTATAAGGACTAGATTCGGCACTTGAGGTCCGGGTTTCTCAGCGCGGGCTATGCTCCAAGTTTACATGGTTAAGACTTAACACACTTGAGTTTAAAAAAATATTTAATTTTCAAACCACAATACATAAAAAAAAACTGACCGGTTTCAACTATTAATTAGTCATCGTCAGAGTACATTTATAAACTGATTTAAGTTTATAAATCTCTAAGTTTACATGAATACTATTTGTATTGAAAAAATGTCGATGCAGCCCACCTCAGGTTGTTACCGTAGGGTGAATACCCTGATTAATCGAAAGATCTTATTTCATTTTATATATTTATAATATGCTGTTTGGACTACAATGGAGATTCAAATCAAGATAGAATGTTACAGAATTGTTGAAATATCGTGTATAATGAAGGTAATATTGATTTAGGGTATAAAAGCCTGGTTAAACCAGACCAAAGAGGTCTTCTAGGTCAATAAGGAAAGTGTTTGTGCAGGTTTTTCCACGAATGTTTGCCCGTTGCTATCTTAGCGGAAAGGTTTATAAGATTAGCTTAGCAGTACTTTTGTCCGGTCTAAGGTTAAATGGGATAAGGATAAAGACCTTTGCAACAATGCTAACCTAGCAGATCCTTTCTTTGATGTTAAATATCGATACTTTAGAGATTAGCTTTGATAGACTTGCTATGTTTCGTTGTCAGTAAAGAAGGAAACCATTTACACTTGAATGCAACTGCGAGAGGAAATCTTCATAATGATTTCACCTCACGAAATACCTGGACAATTTTCAATACTAAACTGTCCAACTTTTAAGACATCTTGAAACAACATTAAGCACATGAGAACTGCTATAATATTACAGCCAAACACGTATCTAATGCGAGCGTTTCAGTCCTAATAATTAGAATAATAATTTAAGTATAACAATCGATTTCGCTTGCCTCCTTGATTTCAAATACATACAAATATATTATATGCTATGAGAATTCGCTACACATTAAGTCAACTACAATGTGGCCACACAGTGGTAAAAAAACGATACAAAATTATTTTCCCTACTAGGATTTGAACCCAGGTACTCTAGGTTTGAGTGCTCGCATCCAAAGAAAATTCGCCCGACATGCGGACCTCCGCGCCAAAATTATTTTCTAGTTGTAAACTTATATTAAGTAAAAAAAAAAAACATAAAAAATTATCGACCCTTCCAGGATGTGAACCCAGGTACCCTGAGTTTAAGTGGTCGTATTGACTCCGGACCACTGGCATTCAACTCAGAGGCCCAAAACATTGAAAACGACACCCTACTCAAAATTTAATTTTCAACAACCGTAATTTTGGTTTTCTATAATTTTTGTGGTTTATCGACTTCGGACCGGTTTCATTCGATTCAGCGTTTCAAAAAACATAATTATTAAATATTAACCCTGAATATTGCCGATTTTTTGAAAATTTTGCGGACTCAGCAAACCGGGTTAATGACGTCACAAAAACCTGGTTTTCAATAGGGTTCGTGTCCTCCCAAAGGTTGATTTTCGTACCAAGTTTGGTTAAAAAATATTCATCCGTTCGAAAGATAGAGTGTTTACAAGAAAGTGTCTAGAAAGATATATATATATATATATATATATATATATATATATATATATATATATATATATATATATATATATATATAAAGTCTCGCGAAACGTATTTTTTCGTCATTAGGGACCTCTGAAACGGATTTGTGTCGTGGTCCGAAGTTCGAATTCCGCCATGACGCCTAGCCCATTAGCCGAATTTCCAAAGGAAATTCGCTAAAAGCAATGCTACATCTGGGAATTGTTCTGTCATTAGACATTCGTCATAATTTATTGCTTGACATAAAGTCATGTCCCACTCTGGTTCGTTACGTCTAACTCATCAAAGCGCCGACAGAGCCTGAACTCTGAACATTACATTCTTCGGAATTAATTCAATGTCAGAGTGAGTTCAGGCTCTGTCGGCGCCTTGATGAGCTAGACGTAACGAAACAGAGTGGGATATGACATTATGTCATATGTCGAGCAATCAATGATGACGAATGTCGAATAATGGAACAGTTCCCAGATGTAGCATTGCTTTTTGCTTGTTACATTCCCTAGGTGTCTCTCGCACAATTATATTGTGTCAACTATTCATGTTTTGCAAAACACACTAGTATCAAATAATATATATGATATCACTTTTTTGCTGTTAACAGTAAAACATAGAAGATGACATTTCAACCGCACACTGAATATTAAACAAAAGTGTATATTTTATGTGTGATATTAGTGCTTCGTATGGTATAAGTCAAGTGTTTTAAGGGATTTTACTAAATCTTTTAAGGATTTTTTCAACTTAATAAAGCTGGTAACGAAAATGTTTGTTCAGCAGTCAATGTTTCAATCATTGACTGCTAAATGGTAGTTACCTTCTATCATTTAAATTCTTTATAATATACTGAATATCAGGCTATAACGTGGGCCCTCTTTCTGTATAATACTCAATAGTTATATCTTAGAACAGCTCCAAAGGTTTATACTAAAAACCTTTAAGTTTTCATTACTTAAAACTATATAAAAAAAATCTATACAACTTTGTAAATTATATAAATCTATCTTTCAATTAATTAAATCATATAATTAATAAAAAAATAACTTTCTTAAAAGAATTTTATAAGAACGTTTATAAAAATACTTTTCAAACCATATTCTAACAAAAACAGAACTGAAATCGGTAAAACCAAGAAAAGTTTTGCTATTGTTGGGAATCCAATCTCAAAGTTATGTAGACAAAACAATCGACGTATCGATTTGGGTTTAGACCTGAATTGATTTCAAAACTATCGGTTGACTTTCAAACGAGATACATTAGGTTTTTAGATCTATATTATTTATTAGAACGTTATTAAAACTCTTAAGATCAGGGAAAAATGTCAAATATTGAACGTCTGTTTCCTGATTTATTTTTTGAATAATTTTGGCTGTTCTCACGTTGTAAAGCAAATACATCAGGAATTCCGATTTTAAGGAATTTCCTTCGACAAAAATTGTTAATAAGATGGCTCGTGTGGTGGGAGACGCCCAGGAGAGTGTCCTAAATTCGTTTTAGCGATTCCTATTAGAATTGTCTTTAAAAAATTCGAAACAACTATATAACAAGTTGTGACGCTAGTGGTCAGTTTATTAAATATATACCGAAAACTTAAATAAAAAATGTCTTTTTTATTTCTTGTTCAACAAGAAAGCGCGCATTTCAAAGAAAATTCGCCAGGCTTGCAGACCTCCACGCCAGATTTGCTTCAGATTGAACCACCACTTTTTGCTTGGCTATAGATTATAACATTTCAGATCCACTAACATTAAATCCATACGAATAAGGGGAAAAGATGGATTTAAACTTTCTAAAATGGTTTTTACCTTAATAAGATGGCCTTTGCAAGGCTTTTGTTTGACTATATCATGGATTGTTTAAATTGTTTAAACAAAATATTTTTACCAAAAATTTATGTCATATGTTAGAAAATAACATAATGGAAAATTACCAGATTAGAGTGCCATTGGAATGAAATTTCTTAAACTGTTATGTAGTTTTAAAAAATTGCAATTATTATGGTGTAACAAAAAAAAATCTAACTCATAGTTTAATATCAACTTTTAATCCTATGTCAGAAATATGTTATACTTATTTTATTTATGTGTTAATATTAAGAAGGAAAGTTTTGCATGCCTGAATAATAGCTTCATTATTATTTATAAAGTCAAGTTTTAACTTTAGTTTTAATTTTATTAAGTCCAAGCTATAGGACAAGCCTCTAAGGTACCGCACGGCTCAGGCCAATTTGCATGAAATTGAATGAGTACTAGGCAGTATTAATTTTAAATAGTATGTAATTATTTTATGGTTATTTATAATTATTATGTTATTATAAAATGGTTATTTATTTATTTTTTGGTATACCTTAATTAAACTTTTTAAATATACTAAGAGTGGTTACAAAATTACCACACCTGGGTAATGGTTACCAAAGTAATAGTGGCAAATTTGAACTTGCACAGGTCAACATACTGTAACAGGGGTTTCAGCTCCAAATAAGTAGTTGAACAACGCCTGCACGTGGGATCTAGAGTAGGACATATTCAGAAATAAGAACAAAGTAATTAAGGATATGAAGTAATGTATATTGTAGGATTAATTATAGTAAAGGGCAGATAATATTATGTAAATGATTGGTCGGATTCCTGAAGGGAATCCAACTTAGTGTTAAATTGCTATGGTAACTATATGTTACCTAATAATTTAATTAGTTAGTCCAAGAGCCTATTTCAAATTTCGTGATCGTCGATCCCTATAGGTTTAACCCGCTAGATTAATTTATTTTGGCTCCCTGAAAAATATCAGGCGGTTTGCCATGTAAGATAAGGAATTTTTGCCTCTGGTTTGTCCCTAAAATCTTTAACGCAACCCAAAAAACACTAGATTATATGAAAATAACACATATTTTAACTGTAAAGAGGCTGTTTTATCCTTCTTTTACAATGAACTCAATTTATGACCGCACTTGCTTAATATTATGATTTCATTAACAATTGTTTTTTTAGTAAAAAAACAACTGTGGTTGTTACAATATTAGTGTTAACACAGTTTTAGTGGCTTTGGTAAGCTTTGTAGAGAAACAATCCAGTGAGTTGTAATGTATAAATAAATAGTGAAAATAATATTACTATTGGAATGTAAAAGATACTCGTATGAATATTAAAAAATAAATTAAGAAATAAATAAAATTATAAATAAATAAGTAAAAACATATTATACGCTAGAGGTGTTGAATTTACAAAGATAACTGGTCTCGAGGCCACTGCCTCCTCAGGCGTCACATAAGATTTTCTGGAAGGGTTGCTGAGGATAGAGTTTGTACAAGAGGATTTGGATGATCGATTAAGGATTCGTTGAAGCGTTTGTAACGGGATATAGAAAAATCTCGGAAAAATGGACCATTAAGGTCATGATGGTTTTATTACGACATTAAAGATACGATGTTAGTTGTTTGGAGAGATGGTACTTGGTATATTTGAATATACGTAAGTGAACTCACTTACGTATTCTCATAAGAAAGAAAGAACTCTTTCATTTCAGAAGTTTGGGACGGCGAGTATGTTTGTGTGTTTGTACGTGTCACGATAACTGCCGTAAAAATAAACTGATTTTAATGAAACTTGGTCTTGGAATAGAAAGATAGTCTTCAGAGATGTATTGGTTATAGTGGCGCCGATATTTTCAAAATGCCGACCGAAATGGCGGACCATTTAAAAAAAATGTTTGAGCCTCTCTTACTATATTTTATTATAAATATACTTAATCTAGTGAGCGAAGCGAGCCGCTTTTTGTTATGAAACATCATAAACATACGTAATTTATTGAGCGAAGCAAGCCCTTTTTTCTTTATATTATTGTTACAGCGATCAAGCTTTTTGTAAGCAATCTAGCAGAAGAAACGAGCCTTTTTTTACTGTTTAGAATTCCAAAGACTATGATTAGTCTTTTTTTAATATAATTAAAATGAAACTTACAGCATTGTTTGTTAATCCACAGTAAACTTACCTAAAACAAAAACCAAAATCATTATTACATGCATAATTTTTAAATCATAAGTTGTTTTGATGGAGATTTTGTGGTATATAAACTCACTATGATGCTTAATTTAAAGTCTGTAAATAACAACAATTAATATATTGTCAACCACAATATTATACAAAAAAAAATAACTGACCGGTTTCGACTTTACGTCATCATTAGAGCTGTTTACAGACTGTCTGTAATTGTTTCTTTTCTATTAAACATCATGTTGCATATTAAAAAAAATAAATATAAAAGTTAAGCTGATATATCAGATCTCTTGGTTATTTGCAAAGTTCGACATTTAAGCGACCTTAACATCATCAGAGTCAGCAACAGTAAAAGTTTAGACATTTTTCATTCAAATTAATAAGGTTGTATTTACCGCAAATTGAAGAAGCAATCGAAGAATCAGCTACCGTCGATACTTGCTGTCAACAGCATGTATCGACGGTAGCTGATTCTTCGATTATTTTTCATTCACTCTCTCAACAAAAAGTAAACTTACATTACTTTCAATTCTACGTGTTTTCATTGGATCATTTTTAGCTCGCGCATTACTGCAAAATAGATACATATGTATTTATTTTGGCTTATGATTGGCCAAGGTTACGATCGGCTCAATGTTTTCAACGCTTTTCAAAATGAAGCTGATGCGCAGAAAAATGACCCCCCTAGAGTTAAGGTGAGAATCTTAACGCTCAAGCAAAGCACGTAGCGAAATAGTCAATATGCTTCATACCGTTGCATACTTATCAGTGACCTTAACGATTTCAATTAATTGTTGTTCTTTTATTTTATTGTATTGATGATTCTAAATTTTATTACGCACTTTTATTTGCCAATATTTAAGTAATAATTTTGATACCTTTTATCGATATTTAGTCAAAATTATTGTAAGATAACCTAACCTAACCTAGGCTCTGTCGGCGCCCTGATGAGTTAGACGTAACGAAACAGAGTGGAACATGACATTATGTCGGGCCATCAATGGTGTCATCATTTTTAATGACAGAATTTTTAATGAACTGTCGAATGATAGAACAGTTCCCAGATGTATCATTGCATTTTGCTTGTTACATTTCCTAGATGTCTCTCGCACAATTACATTGTGTCAACTGTTCATGTTTTGCAAAACTCGGTAGTATCAAATGATATATAATCTAACATTTTACTATGACCTTCCATTTCAAAAAGAGATAAGCGAGATTATTGCAGCGGTAGCAGGATCGAGCGAAAGCACATAAAGCAGTTTTATTTTGTAAATTGTTGCTTCAGTTTTTTGAAGAGAGCATTAAAGGTCCATAAGAGCTCTCAAAGTTCGTAAGGGAAAGGTTTAAGTCCCAATGGTTATAGTAAGATCAGTCTGAAGCTAAGTCTCTTAAATTTCAGATAATTATAATAAAAATAAAGTTGTGGAGTCCAAATAGAAGAAAAAATAAAAAAACAAGTCTCTCCACTGATGTTAAATTTTAATGAAAGAGCCAGCTTTCAGACTTAACTGTCCATCATCAGTGCATAACCAACAAAGTATACAACTCAATCTTACAAAAAAATATACACAAACTTAAGAACTAAATAATAAATGAAAAATCAAAACATTACAAACATCATAATGATAAATAAAGTAAATGTAACCCATAAAATGCACAACCTATGTATACTTTGTTGGTTATGCACTGATGATGAACTGTTAAGTCTGCAAGCTGGCTCTGTCATTAATTTTTAACATCAGTGGAGAGACTTTCTTATTTTTCCTTCAGTTAATTAGGTTGTGATGATAATAAATAGTTACATTTATGTTTTGTAACAAAAGAAAAATTAATTCTTTTACGTCATGAAAAGATAGATCAAATTTTACAGGGGAATAAGTTGAAATCTCTTGCAATAAGACAAAAACGAATTTTAGGGTTGTTATAACAGAAAAAATTACGTCATCAATTATTTTCCTAACCATTTTAATGAATGTTTTACAATTTAACAATTCCCAAGTTATAGTGGAACACACGGCTAAAATTAGTTGACAGCGCGGGAAAATAGTGTTGAGGAACCAATAAGATTGTCCTGATTTGAAATTGAGGAAGTGTTTTAAAATCTCATATCCTAACCTTTCATAAAGATTAACCTATCATAAAGATAGGACAAACCTCATTGGCTCCCTCGCATTATTTTCCCAAGCTGTCAACTGATTTTAGCCGTGTATCATATTATAATACTACTTAAAACACGGAAAATTTTGATTTAAATTTCATTTGACAAACTTTATTATTAATTAAATTGTTGGAAGTACCCTCAGTACTTCCTCCAATGCAGACAAGGAAGCGTATGATCTAAAAAGTATGTTTTAACTAAATATTTTAAAACAAATTATATTAAACAAAATAAATTAATTTATCCACAAAAAGTTGTATATCTAATTAAATAATGCGTAAATAAATAAACATAAAATATTTAGGACTTATTCATTCAATTTGAATGGATAATTAATTAAATATAAAATTAAAATACTAAATTAAATTTATTAACAAAGCCTTCTCCTTCTAATGTCACATTTAAATAAAAGAATATGAAATAATACTTTTCCATATAACGCCATGAAGTACGGAAAGGTAAAAAAGATAATTACCAAACAATCAAACACAGGCAAACGAAATATAAATGTGACAATTCAATTTGAGGTTATGTTTAACGTTTTGTCAATTTATTAAAAGTGTGCTCTGCTTCGATGTCGGTGAAAAAAGGAAAAGCGAAACACATTTAGACTCGAATACAAATGTGAGAGGATGGGAAACCCTTATAATGATTTTGCTTCACGAAAATGCCAGGGAAAATTTCAATGCTAAACTGTCCAAGTGTAATCCTAACTTTACGAAACATTAAGCACACAAGCATTGTGATAATGTTACAGCCTAACACTTATTTCTAATGCACGCGTTACAACCCTGACCGTAACTGTTAGTTACGTTATATGGGTTTTATGTTTACGCTTTTCCCCTTACAATTCAGAGAGTAAAAGTTTAAAAGATAGTAAATGTAGCCCATCGGTTACAATTAATAATTGTGGTGAGGTTAACCAAGAGGTCAAACCATTTTGATGTGCTAAATACATATAAATATAATAATTAATAAGAAGATAGACGAGTGCCAAGACAAAACTGAAGGGAAGTCAAGGGTAAGGAAGCTTTGAGACCTGGTCAGAGAGGGGGGGGAGGCAATGTTAGTTCAGTAGGATATGGGTTATGCTAGATAAGGAACCAGGGGAGTCTGTGAGGTACCGTCACATAAATCACAAAATAATTCGCTCTTATGATTGTATGATAGTAATCAAAATCGGTTATGGGGTACCTCGGAACTTTTCCTCATTACATCTGATTTACTACGCTCATCTTTAAAAATACAAAGCGTTAAATTTATACTGCAACACGTCTTCGGATTCGCTTCGCTCGTCTTCAGATAGTAAATACATTTGTTTCATTACCAGAGGTCATTTATCCAGGCACTAAACACGCTCGATGCTGCTTAACTTTTATGATCTAACAAAAATCATAGATATACTTGTCATATTATAACGACAACTTAATATACTTTTATTTATTACGTTAGGAGGTACACTTGTACTAAATTTCAACACAATTGGAATATTTTCTGATTCTTTACAAATTTCTGATGTCTATGTATTAATTTCTATATTATATATATATATAATATATATATATATATATTATATATATTATATATATATATATTATATATAATATATAATATATATGTAGTCCATTAATACATAAGAAAAAATTTGTTTACGAAGCCCCGCTCCCTTCCTATTCTGACCACAAAGTGGGCTAAGAGGCTTAAGCTGCCTAGCGACTTAAAGATCTTAATCATTCCTTCACGGAATAATAAAGACAAGCCTTTTTTTCGTAAATCTAAACAGATAAATTCAATCAGAATTTAAACTATGCCTAAACAAAAAAAACTTCTAAAATTTACTTTTTAGGCAAAATAAATCATCATATTTATTTATAAAATTTAATCATATAAATTAACAGTACAACAATAAGTTGAATAACAAGTCTGTTATCTATAGATGTAAAGTTTTGTAAATTTATGTACATAATTTTTAATTTGAACCTTAGTTGTAATTTGACCAATTGTCTTTTTAGATTGATAAGTACGCTGTGTTGTAAGCAAACCTTATTATAAGGCCAGCCTCACATATTTATATTTTGTAAATAAAGTGTTTATATATGGTTTTTCAACTCTTACACTCTTTGCTCATATTTTAGCGAGCCAGTCTTTCTATGAGTGGTTAAATTTTTAGTATAATATTAATTACTGTTTAATTTTAGGAAACTTTAATTAAAATCAAACATACCGATATTGTGATAATTTTGATTGATGTTAAATACAAATATAACTCAGATTGGAAACACCCTGACTCGAGCTATTGTATTCACAACATTGAGCTATTGTACCAGACTGCTCCTTCAAAACAATGTATTTATCGATTCAAATTTTACAGCCATAACAAAGTTTATCATTAGCTACACACGTACAAACCCTGTCACATTAAAATAACTAATTTATATTCCTCTTGTGTTAATAATACTTAAAATTTCATATTTCTAGAAGAAATATGAAATTTTAAAGTAATAGTGGGGTATAGGGTACCTCGGGACTTTATTACTCTGTATTTGTGTGTGTGTGTGTGAGAGAGAGGGGGTGTCTGTTATAGTCCAAGAGTCGGACCTGAAAAAATATGACTCATTTTGTACTACTTCAAACCAAATTTTTCTTAAAATATACCTTAATTTATGAAGGAAAAGCATAGTCTGCCTATCCAAAGTAGAGCCCTTCATATAATAGCGTATGCTTAAAATTTTATAAAATCGAACAACTATCAGTTTTCTTGAAATAAGTGGTTCCCTGTGGGTCGTGTGCAAAACATGAAAAGAACATTTTTTAAAGATGATAAAATGTTCTATAAAACGAGTGTTTAATAATCAAAATCGAATAACTACAACCAAAGTTATGGCTCTTCCAAAAACATCAAAAAATGGTTAATTTATTGTTTTTATGAATGGTATTGGTTTTAAAAATGGTAAATTTATTTAATTCAATGAATTTCTTCGAATAATTTAGTTCTAGTTATCCGATTTTAACAAAAAACTCTCGTTTTATAGGGAATTAAATCAGCTTTTATAACATTTTCTCTTCATGTTTTGCACACAACATACAGGGAACCACTTATTAGAAGAAAACTGAAATTCGTGAAATTTTCTAATATTTTGAGCGAGCGCATTCATATAAAGGTCTCCACTCTGGATAGACAGACTATGCTTTTCCTTCATAACTGAAGGTGCATTTTCAGAAAAAAATTGTTTCAAGTAGAACAAAATGAGTCACATATTTTATGCTTGGCTCTTGGACAATTATCATTATGGCTCCAATATGTTTATGCTTGAAAATTAGGAATTTTGAATTAAATATTAAATAAAAAAAAATACATTATTTATAGAAAAAAAACATTAAATAAAGCGACAGTCTCTCCACAAATGTAAACCTATATTTACAAAGACGGCTTTCGACTGTTAACATCCATCATCAGCGCCTACCAACAATGTAAAAACATAATAAGATAAACAAAGTTTATCTAAGATAAGTTTATCTAATTATGTTTTTACATTGTTGGTAGGCACTGATGATGGCTGTTAATAGTCGAAAGCCAGCTTTGTAAATATAGTTTTACATTTGTGGAGAGACTGTCGCTTTATTTATTTAATTACTACCTCCACGGTTCAGAATACATAAATTTAGGTCTAGTTGGAAATATAGATCTACAGGCTCTATATCTACCATAATAAGTTTCCGCGGAGAATAAAAAAAAAAACTATCTGAGACCGAACGAAGCGAGTCCGATGACGTAGTGAAAATAAATAAATTAATTACTTAAGTAAATGAGTAAATAATTATAGCAATTAATTATGTAAATAAATTAAGCAATGTCTAATATCTGAGGACGAACGAAGCGAGCTTATCCGTACCACTATGGTACGGATAAGCCAAGCGTAGCAACTCCAATATAGTGATTTTCTGATGTACCTGAACCCTATTTTTTAGATATAAAATCAATTAAAGATTTAATGATTATATAAAATTTGCATACATTCTAAGTAAATATGAAGTGTAGTTTTTCAGATTAATATTTAACAAAAAAAAATTGAATAAAATACATAAATGATTGTATGTGTGGTAGTCATACAAATTGTTTATTTTTCATTGTTATTCAAAATTTATTTATTTATATTTCTTGTAAATTCACGTCGGAATATAATTCCCATTATAGCTGATAAAAAAAAATTCAAATCCCACTCTGTTTTGAAAATATAACGAAAAATTCGACATTGATAACAATATCAGTTTTTCCGACGGCTGTAAAAAGCCGATTGTGTAGGATTTTCTTTATTTTCCCGAAGTAGGTGAGAGTTTAAATGGATCTGTTGGAACGACGAGATGAAACCGGGGGGAAATACCTTCGTATGTAAATTTGTCATGAGATCTACAGCCAGTATGGTATAGTTTAAGTGAATAAAAGCAAGAATGTATATACGTTAATATATAATATATATATATATATATATAATATATATATATATATATATATATATATATATATATATATATATATATATATATAATATATAATATATATATAATATATATAATTATAGCGTGTAATATAACGTCGTGTAGAATGAAGGAAGACACATTCATTATGGAAGCTCTCTACATACGATCAATATGAATATAATGTCCAGAAAACTTTTAAAGAGTTTAAAGTTAAATAAAAAGTTAACTCGTATACAAAGAATATGTAGATAGTTACATCCAGACTCACTTTATCGGTTAAACTTATTGATATTATAAATAAGTAATAAAAGTAAATTAATTAAAAATTAAATTTGGGTTGAGTGTTTACAAGCACGTGACTTCACACAGGGTTAGATCAAGGATCTTGAATAAAGGGGATGACATTAAGGAACTTATCTGACCCCATGGAAGGTGTATGAGATAAGAGCAAACTTACCTTCCTCATGGTAAGTTTGGCTAATGAAAAAGACGCCAAACGCAAGTTATGTAGCAAGGTTGCTTCTCAACATTCTTCTGTGCTTCTCGTGATTGATACATTGTGGTGCTTGTTAAGTCACTTGTGCTTATTTAAGTTTAATTTTGAGGTATACTTAGCCACTTTAGTGAGGGATAATTTAAGCGTGCTCATAACCTTCTGAAGCAATAAACAATGGAAACCATTGAGAGGTAAGTTTGCCTCTAAAATTAAGACTTGCGCTGTGAAAAGAATTGTAAGCATGCGCAGTTTGTATCAAGCATGTGCAGTTGGTCTTTGACGTGTGTTTCGTGTTAAATTCTCTCTATTTTTTGGTTTCCGATGAAGTCAATATTTTCAATCAATCGACTTAGTGCGTCATCCCCTGTATTCAAAATCCTTGGGTTAGACCAAACGTCTAAACGACAAGACTGACTCCACTAAATATTTCTGTTCCAAGCTTAATCATCCAAAGAATTCAACCGGGATCGAACTCAGGTTATTTCAAACAATTCAAATTGTCTAAGATAAAAACTCATCTAATTAAACACCTTTTATAAGATCTCTTTTGTTTAAATAGATTTATTAATAATAAATAAATTAGTAACTTTATTTTTAATAAATAATCCACGATTCACTTAAAATCTCATCAGAGCAAAACATAAGAATGCAAAATACGAGTTTGAAACAATATCAAGGGTTTTCTTTTAAAAATCCAAGAAAACCTTTGTTTATGCATATTTATTACTTTTCCTTATTATACCGTTGATATATGGGAAAACTGTTGAATCATATGGTTCGCAAAAAAAAAAATTAAATCAGATGATTTAGGAATTACCTGAATTATCCGTTTGAGGTGTTTTAAGACATTCTGAGTGATTTTCACAAAATTGTCTGTTTTTATGTGTTTGTATAAGTGTGTGTTTGTTATAAGTGTAGCTCCCAGAGAATTTATGCTCGAAAATTAAATTTTTAAGTATTTTTTAAAAATTTCTTTTTATATAATAAATATTTAAATATTCTTAAGAATATTCTAAATTAAATTTACAAATTAATTTATCAAGAGGATATGCCTTACTAGAGGCATGACCCGTGCTGTTCGGGTCTTGTGCAATTCGGAACATTTTTTTTTATGACGTCATTAACCGGCATTAAATATGAAGAAATTTATATAATACGGATAATGTTTCGATCGATTGAAGCTTTAGCCTGCATCTAGTCATATAAAAATCATAGTTTCATCTCATTATCAGAATTATTTCGATTTTTAGAAACTGATTAGTATACGGTTTTAAAAATTATTAAAAATCTAAACGTAATGCAATTGATTAGAAATTTGGTACGTGTGTATTTCGTTACACATTAACACAATAAACATATCTATGGTTATTGTATGATCAACAAAAATAATGAAATAAAGCAAACAAAATACTTCTCTACTTGCCTACGGTATAAACAAGAAATAATAAAAAAATCGGGTAGGAGAACCTCAAAAGTTTTCCTCATTACATCAGATTCAGCCTTTCCCTTCCTGCTTCGGACTCGCTTCACTCGTCCTCAAAAATACAATTCACCAAATGTATACTGCAACATGCCTTTTGACTCAATTCGCTCGTCTTCAGCTAGTAAATGCATCGTATCATTCTCATCGGTCCCTACACAGCACTGACCAAGCTCAATGCTCCTTAATTTTTATGATCGATAAAATTATGGATATACTTTTCGTAGAGAAACGAAACTTAGTGTACTGATTTATTAGGTAATAATACACACTTGTTACAAATACACAAGTCATTCAATAAAATTGAACTAATGCTGATAATGAGATAAAACTTAGCAACATAGTTAGTCTTATACATAGTCACTGCGTGCAAATCTCAATCCGCTCGCATTATTTTTCCGCGTTATATAATGTTTCAATTTTTTTCGAAAAATCGCTTTTCGCTAAGTAGTTCTTGCGGGTTAATGAGTCATACAAAAATTTTTTCCAATAGCACAACTACAGCAAGACTGAGTTTTGTACAATATTTCAACTTTTAGCATAAATACACTGGCGCTACGATGATAACACACACACACACACTCACACAAAGACAGACAACTTTGCAAGACCACTCAAGAGGCCTTAAAAACACCTGAAACGGATAATTACGGTTTCATCCCGGTTTCGGATCAATTTCGTTCGCCTACTATTGAACTCAGATATATATATATTATATATTATATATATATATTATATATATATATATATATATATATTATATTATATTATAATATATGTGTTATAAAATATTGTACAAATAACTATATCAACTCATTTGGAATTAGAAATTTTATTTAAAATGATTTTGCAAAAATAATTATAACTCATTTACAAATTAACTTATAAACGGCTTTAATTAGTTAAAATGAAAAATTAGATTTATTAGGGCTGTCTAATAGAAGTTGTTGAAGGATAGAATCAATAGAAACCACCTCTATCTCTATTTAACATTTGGTCTCATAATCAAGGAAATTCTAAAGACTGAGGGAAATTCTACATCAGCACGCTTTCCATCAACTAAATACAAATCGATGAGAAAACTCGGCTGAAAACGTTAGTTATACTTCTATTCTTCCAATCAGACTTGGGAAATGCATTTCAAATTAATCATTTCGAGGTGAAGTTAAAACGTGAAATTGCTCAGTGAAATACATAATAATCAGTGAATAAGCGATACCTAAAATTAGAGCCGTTGTATAGTAAATCCCCCTCCCCCTTAAAAAAAGGGTGAAATTTAACATCCGGTTCTAAGCAAACTGTCTAATATCAAAGTCTGCATTTATTTTCTAATTTAAATTTGGCATAGTTTAAATTTAGTTTTAACGTAATGCAAGCAATTCTAAAGACACAAGTATGGACAAATTGTAACTTAAATATAATTTTTAACGTAGATCTCAAACCGCGTCTCAAATTTTAGAGGTGGCTACTATAATTTAGAGTTAAAAAGGTCTAACTTAAAGATCATATTCTTAGCGTGGAGAATTTTTCCTCTACTAGGCTCGAAATCACCTAAAAACATGTCCTAAACACCTAATTCTCTGGGTGGAGTTTTTTTCATTTTTTATTTATACTGATTTTACCAGAGTCAAATTGGTGGATTATCTTAAAATCATATTATCTTATTATCAATAATTTATCTTTAATCTTATTATGATTTTTTTGATTAAATTTGACGCATGGGTTAAATTCACCAAAATAGAGATAAAAATGTGTTTACGAAAGAAGAGAGCTTCTTTTCTTTTTAATGTAACCCGTTTAGAAAGCCGTTTATTTCCCATATGCTATAATAGTTGTTACGTATGTTATCTACTATTAGTAGTAGTAATTAGAGAGAGGTAATAGACCACACCTAGCAAGTAGGCCGCGTTGTTGGGCCCTTTTTGACTCCCTTAGATAGAAGATAGTGGTCTATAACCTTATGAGTCCTAGAGCAAGAATTTTACGCCTAATCTTCAGAAAAGCCACGAATTTTTACTCTAGCTTCAACTAGAAACAACACGTGCCTTTCTGCCAGACCAGGCTTTCCTTCTCTTGAAAACATAAGGCAGAAACATATATATTTAATATAAACTGCAATAAAGGGTCCTAAATTTTGCCTCAACCAAGGTTTATTTAGGATTAGGGATCTTTGTACATGACATCGCAAAGGCTCGGAACAAAGGCTTAACGTCCCTTTCGAAGGACGGCACGTGAAAGGGTTCCTATCCCTCGCATAAAATCCTAGAGGCCCCGACCAGGATCGAACCCGGACTGTCTGGGTGGGAGGCGCACGTGCTAACCATTACACCACTGAGACCCCCACTATCACTATCACTATTTGCTATTAATAACTTAATAGGTTTGACGACGATGTTGGGCTTAGTGTCTGCCTAATAGTAACTAAAACCTTCACTGCGAAACTTATAGAACTAGCCTGGAACTGTTATTCCCATTATTTAAGGTTAGGTCTATAGTCTTGAGCAACTTGGTGATCCCCCCCTTATTATTATAGGCTTCTAACAGGTTTCTGTTGAAAAACCTGTTAGGTTTCTTAACAGGTTACTGTTGGCTACAAAATCATCTTCATACCATGCGTCTTAAAGACGCTACTGTCTTTAAAACAAATCTACTGCCTAAATTGTGAAAGCCACTATGAAAATGTTATGCACTCACTACCAAGGGCGCATGCGAGGCCTATAACAGCCTAAGGTTCAGAATGTTCCGCTCTGACTGTCTACCGGAAGACACCATTATGCACAACATCCTGCACAAACGTCAAGAAGATATAAAGACCATAGTACTTTAAGACATCCCAGTTGCGACTTTTTCCAAAAGAAATTCGCTGAAAAGAAAGCGTGGTAAAAAAGCTAGCAATGTCTTAGTTACCTTGGTGTCAATTGACCTGCTCTTTCCTATTTACATAAATTCCCCCACCGGTGTTCAGGTGTTCAGAACAGTTCTATACCCTAGACTTATTAACAAGACTTATAAACATATTATTATGAAGACTACAGATTAACGCTAATACACATCAAGTCTTTGAATTTCTATCACCATTAATCACAGCAAAGATCATAGAGATATATACTAGAGGGGGCATAGCCTATCTCAATACATCGAGTGGCCTGAAACGCCTTTCTGGGGCTCTCAGTGGCTCAGTGTAACCTCATTGAAACCTCCACGAAGAGTGAGTTTAGGTTATAATCAATCAATTGTTTTCGGCTTCCTACACATTATTTATATTTTGATTTGTTTTTTAACGCTCTACTGTATAAGTTACTGAAATTTTGTACTGACTAATTGATTATATTTATAAGCGAAGGCGGTCAGGTTACTTTTTCGATGTTTCAAAATTTAACCTATAGAACCTCTCTAGAAATATATCTCTATGCCAAAGATGATAAAAGATGCTTATCAGCTTGATTCACCTTTAGTTATACTTTATTTGTTCCCGTGACCTGAAATAAATCTAGACTTTTTATTCCACAAAATATTCCTCATGATGATAAAGGTGATATTAGGTTGAGATTTTCCCGAAAGAAGGTCTATCTGGCTGAAAATGTCTTATATTTCCATAGCTAAGACATTTCCCGGATAATCCTGTATTCCAATAACTTTATCTTACATTTCGCTCGGGCTTTGTCTTCTTTACTTTTATATATAATAATAAATTCACTGACGAAAAATATGTTGAATAATAAATAGAAGGATTGTACGTGGTACCTTTGTATGAATATATTGTCTTATATGTTAAGTCGGTAGAGAAAACATCCAGGTCATGATCTAAAAATACCTATGCTTTATTTTTTTGAAATTTGCTTCTATGTTTCATTAGAAGAAGAGTTAATAAATGCGGTATTAAAGTGATTCCTTAAGTTTATTTATTTTTAAACTTTTTAAACGTAAAATCGAAAGAAAATAGCTGGAATCAAATACAACGGACGAATTTTTAATCCAAAATTTGAGTTGATCTATTGTCAGAATAGGTTGTTCCATCGTTACTTCCAGTGTACACTAAGTAACCTAGGGTAAGAACTATGTTCGGGCCCGTCCAAGGTGATTAAGTTCTGATGTACCCCCACCGGATTTTTTTTATTTTTAATAAATTATTATTTATTTAAAAATAAATAATATTATTTATAATTTAGTATTTATTATTTACAATTTATTAGGACAATATAATTATGCAAGAGACACATAGGACATGTATAAAGTTCACGTTGGTGATACTAATTAGAGAGAGGTGATAGATCTCCCAACAAGTAGGCGACGTTGTTAGGCCCTTTTTGCTAACTCCCTTAGATGGAAGAGAGTATATATATATATATATATATATATATATATATATATATATATATATATTATATATATATATATATAAATGTATATTATTTATATTTAATATAAACTACTATTGAGGGTTCTAAAGTTTGCCTAAACCCAGGTTCATTTAGGGTTAAGAATCTTTTACTTGTACCTGACATCACACTGACTCGGAACCACCAACTTAACGTCCATTTCGAAGGACGCCACGTAAAAGAATTTCCATCTCTCGCATGAAATTTCTAGAGGCCCCAACCGGGATAGAACCCGGACAGTCTGGGTGGCAGACGTTCTTGCTAACGTGCCTGAAATAGCATTACACCACCCATATAAAGGTGAATGTAAAAAAGCTAAATACAATGCTACATCAAGGAACTGTTCCATCCTTCGACAATTCCTAGGTGTCTCCACAATACTGTTCCAACTATTTATGTTTTACAAAACTCGGTTTTATCAAATGACATAATTGATTGAAGAACTAAGATAAGCGTTAATGGAGTTCATCTTAATAAAAGAGAAAGAAGTCACTCCACAAAAATATATTTCTTTATAGCAAAGTGCTTTCAACCTAACAAGAGGCCATCATCAGTGCTAGCCGTTGAATAAAGAAGAGGGTGATAGATGAGTCTTATAGATCAGATATCAAAGATAGACATCTATCTTTGATATCTGATCTATAAGACTCATCTATCACCCTCTTCTTTATTCAACGGCTAGCACTGATGATGACCTCTTGTTAGGTTGAAAGCGCTTTGCTATAAAGAATATATTTTTGTGGAGAGACTTCTTTCTCTTTTATTATATAAATGATTATTATTTTAGTGAGGTTGGAGACTATTGTTTGCGTGACCTAAAAGATCTTACTCAGGTCGTCTTTGTGTTGACCCCGTTTAGTAGTTACCTTATAGTTACTTATAGTGATAATAACTCCATCAAGACGAGGGTTTCAACCCTAGGTTGAACAACAGGCGAATTCCTCGTTGTTCTAAACAATGAGGAATACTTCGTGTTGATAGCTATTAAACGCCTGAAATTCCAGAATATTTGGCATGTTGAACCTATGTTCAACGTAAGATCGATTCTAATAGGTAAAGTAGTTATATTATGCTAAATATATAGTCTTGTTTGGTTTAATTTCAGAAAAATTTAAAAAGTTTAAAAATATCAATAAACCCTTCAATTCATTATGAACAATTTTGTTAACTCTACTTTTAAAGTCCTTGATTTTACATGTAATATCCAAATGGATACACAGCAGCAAAAGGTCGCATCCTTCTTTAATAATAACATTTATTTACACAAATTACTACTACTTTGGAGCATACTTTTAATCGTCTGATGTTTTTCTTAATTTGGAAAAATTTGAAGCCTAGAAGGTTTTAGGAGATTAAGACCTTTATAAAGGGACAATACTACATTTCTACCGTATTAGTAAGGATATCATTAAAATTGCTTCTTCCCAACTCCCTTTCTGCTTGGAGGGAAAGCATTTCTTTAACCACGTGAGTTGTCTAATAAATCTTATTATCTTTAAGACACTCTGTAGTATTTTAAACAATATAGCTTTAGGAGATCAAGAACCCACTAATCCACTAATTCTCTTCAGTTCACTGCTTATAAGGTTGATTTAGTGGAATTTCTATCTGGATTACCAGAGCAGTTATATTGTTATAATAATCTTTTGACAAATATCTATACATCTCTAGTATATTTATCGTCTAAAAATAATAACAGCAGTTATTATTTCCAAATAATATCGGCAAAGAAAAAGACCATAGTGATTGAAGTCCTGAAATTCCGGGATATTTGGAACAGGTTTTTATTGTAAGTCGATGTTGAACCTAAGTTCAACATGGGCACCATCACAAGTTCGCTTCAACTATGATGGTTTTCACAGCTTTAACTCGAACATAAAAACAACATCTATACGTCCGGAAGTCATTGGTTTCAGCCTATCTGGTGTTCAGCCTAATAAAAGTGGAAGCAATAATCTAAGCATAATCGTACGAAAAACGTTTTTACTCCAAAGGTAGGTGATTTTCTTTTTTTTCCACATAAAATTCATCACATGACAATTATCCACCGCTTCAACCAGGAACCAAACCGATGTCATTGATAATAACCGTACGATCAATTCGGACCATCATCTAAATCTTTAAGTAAAGATAACTGCTGCTGCATTAACTCGAAACAACAACAGTAGATGCGATATATAGTTAAAATATGAAAAAAAGTAGAGTGACTTTTTGATGGCTCATTAGTGTCCCATCATAAATTACATTGCAATCATAGAGACCAACTCAATTCTAATAGAATAACACAACTAATAGTAATAACACAAATTCTAATAGTAATAACACAAATTCTAATAGTAATAACACATATTATAATATCAACAACAGCTTTAATTCTCAATAACATCTATAGCTTCAACTCGAAAGAGCAACTACACTTGTTTATCTCAACAAAATCGAAAGCTTTAACTAAAAATAACAACAACAGTTATAACTAAGAACAACATCTATGTCTCTTAGTAAAAACAACTACAACAAAGTAAGGAAAACGCGTGCCCTACGTAATACTAAATTTTCTTACTTTCGAAACCAAAAGGCATTCCTTTAAAATTTTATCCCTGATATTAATAACTCGTGAAGCTTTGTAACAAAATTTCAAATTGTTAACCATAAAACACAAAAAGGTAAAAAGTAATTGTACACAGTATATCGTAAAGATAAACTAACAGAGAGAAGGATTAAACTAACAACATACAACATAATCTAACAAAATAAAAGATAAAAACAAGAATAAGATGACTTTAAGGAAAAATATATTATAAAAGGACAGCAAGGAAAATTAGATCATCCTCAGGACCAAAAGAAGAAAATAACATAAACCTTTTTCTTAGAAAATAACTCTTTTCAATTTGTCAAGGCTCCTTTTTCTTTTTAGCTTTTTCAGAATAAGTTAAGACTTAACTTTGTTCTAAGAAGTTAAGTTTCTTATATTTCCCTAATTTTGCAGTGTCTTTAATTTTTTTTTTAAGTCAGTTCTTAGATGGAAAAACTTTATCAACTTTTTTTTTATTTTATGATTATTACTAATTTTAAAAGTTTTTATAAAGCGTTTTATGGTATTCAAGAAATTTATTAATTTAACCGAGCAAATAATTTGAATAGAGTAATAAAATTAATTGTAAAAAAAAAGAATAAGAAGAAAATATGAAAATAATAATAAATTGAAATAAGAGAGTACTGTTGAATTGAGTAATTCAAAATAAAAATATAAATATGGTAAGACATCGATTTATTTAGAAAAACCGGGTACGGGGTACCTCGGAACTTTTCCTCATTACATCGAATTCGCTTCGCTCAACCTCCCTGCTCCCTCGAACTCGCTTCGCTCGTCCTCAGAAATACAGTTCACCAAATTTTTACTGCAGAATGCCTTTTGACTCGCTTTGCTCGTCTTCAGATAGTAAATGCATCCGTATTATTCTCAATGGTCACCCTTACAGCACTGACCACGCTCAATGCTCCTTAATTTTTATGATCCAACAAAAATCATGAATATACTTGTCGTATTGAAACGAAACTTAGTATGCTTATTTATTACGTAATAATACACATTTGAAACAAATTTCAAATCAATTCATTTCCTAATTATTTCCTAATTATTTACATTTTTTTAATAAACTTACTCGTCATTTAATAAAAATTGAACTAATCCTGATTTGTTTAATTTTAATCCCCCCCCCCCCAATAAAAATTTGGGGGGGGGGATTAAATTCAAATATTTAAATAAACGGAAAGCTCCTGGTGAGAAATTATACTAATAATGCAAATACCTTGTACAATAAGGGTTCTTTACATGTAATGCTTAAAAGTGTGAGTAGTACTAAAGTGGAACACACACTTAAATAAAATAATAATTTAAAAAAAAAAAACTAATCCTGATTATGAGATGAATCTAGGCACATATGTTAGTCTAATACATAGTCACATGCATGCCAAATCTCAATCTGATCGCATCATTTTTCCGCGTTTTATAATTTTTCGAAATTTTCGCTGTCATTATTTTGGCTTCATGACATCATAAAAAATTCTGGCGCGGTGGTCCGCATGTCGGGCGAATTTCCTTTGGATGCGTGTTTCCGTGCTTTTTACAATATATAAGTTTACAACTAATAAATAAATAATTCCGGCGCGGTGGTCCGCTGTCGGGCGAATTTCATTTAGAATGCGTGCTTCCGTGCTAAACAACCCATTTCTTGCTTATGCAGAACCATGCCCATTGCGTGGTTCCGGTTCATGCTTTAGAACCTAAGCAGTTACTCAATTGTCAAGCACTGCTCGTAACTCATTTTGTCTGTATTTTCCAAAGGAAATGCGCATAATTATCCAGTTGGTTGTACAAAACTATGCCTCTAAAAATAGATGTAACACTATTATTTGCACTAGTTTAAGCATAGTTACTTATCTTTAAGCTTAGTCAGTTATCTTTAAAGGTTTAGCGCATTTCCTTTGGAAATACAGACAAATGAGTTACGAGCAGTGCTTGACAATTGAGTAACTGCTTAGGTTCTAAAGCATGAACCGGAACCACGCAATGGGCATGGTTCTTGCATAAGCAAGAAATGGGTTGTTTAGCACGGAAGCACGCATTCTAAAATGAAATTCGCCCGACAGCGGACCACCGCGCCGGAATTATTTATTATTAGTTGTAAACTTATAATAATGTAAAAAGCACGGAAACACGCATCCAAAGGAAAATTCGCCCGACATGCGGACCACCGCGCCAGAATTATTTTTAGTTGTAAACTTATATTAGGTAAAAAACGATAAAAAATTATTGTCCCTACTAGGATTTGAACCCAGGTACTCTGGGTTTGAGAGCTCGCATCCAAAGGAAATTCGCCCGACATGCGGACCACCGCGCCAGAATTATTTTCTAGTTGTAAAACTTATATTTAGTAAAAAAAACGATAAAAAATTATCGACCCTTCCAGGATGTGAACCAGGTACCCTGAGTTTGAGTGGTCGTATTGACTCCGGACCACTGCCATTTAACTCAGAGGACCAAAAAACATGAAAACGACACCCTACTCGAAATTTAATTTCAACGACCGTAATGTTGGTTTTCTATATTTTTTGTGGTTTTTTCGACTTTTTGGTAAATAAAGTGGTCGTATTCGTCTTCGGACCGGTTTCATTCGATTCAGCGCCCAAATTACATAGAAAACGACACCCTACTCGAAATTTATTTTTTTCGACCTAAATTTTGGTTTTGGGTCATTTACAATGGTTTTTTCGATTTTTAGGTCACTTAGAGTGGTCGTATCGACTTCGGACCGGTTTCATTCGATTTCAGCGTCTCAAAAAACATAATCGACCTTTTTCGCGGCAAAAAATATTAATCCTGAATTTTGCTGATTTTTTTGAAAATTTCGCTGACTCAGCAAACCGGGTTAATGACGTCACAAAAACCTGGTTTTCAATAGGTTCGTGTCCTCCCGAAGGTTGATTTTTGCACCAAGTTTGGTTAAAAAATATTAATCCGTTCGAAAGATAGAGTGTTTACAAGAAAGTGTCTAGAAATACACACATATATATATATATATATATATATATATATATATTATATATATATATATATATATATATATATATATATATATTATATATATATATATATATAATATATATATATTATATATATATATTATATTATAATATAATATATATATATATATATATATATATATATATATATATATATATATATATATATATATATATATATATATATATATATAAGTCTCGCGAAAATTTTTTTTTTCGTCATTAGGGACCCCTGAAACGGATTTGTGTCGTGGTCCGAGGTTCGAATTCCGCCATGAACGCCTATCCCATTAGCGAATTTTTCCCAAAGGAAATTCGCTAAAAATATTATCTGAATTGCGCAACTACAGCAGTAGACTGATTTGTGTACATAATTTCAACATTCTAGCGTAAAAACACTGGGTGCTACGATGATAACAGACACACACACACACACACACACAGACAACTTTGCAAAAACCAATCAGGAGGCCTTTAAAACACCTGAAACGGATGATTCCGGTGACATCCAGGTTTCGGATTTTGTCACAAACACAATACTTTTCCTATAAATCTACGGTATAAATGAGGAAACGTATAAAGCATCTCTTTTAAGCAGCAAACATTTATTATTTACTATTTTTAATATACGTTTAGAAGAAGGGAATACCAAAACAGGCAAATGAGACCCCTTGAATTAAAAAATAGAGCAAAATGCTTTCATTAAAACAAATTTTCTCTATTAGGATGAAGCTAACACAAGAGGAACAAGATTATGAATAAATATATACATATTGAGATAAGAGCATAATCAATTTTCATGGTTATAACTAACAGTTTCAGAGGATTTTAATTATTCCAGACCTAATGCTAATGGAATATAGGGGAGAGATGAGATCTATGTTTTCAATTTTCAAGCAACAATATTAATAATAATAAGAAATAATAATTTGGTAACTATGAAAAGTTCAATTAGAGCATAACATAGGATCAATTGTTTGGCGTCTCAACTCCAATTTTAATTACCTCACCCTCCAAGTACCGTCAACAAATGATCAAGTATGCTTGATAACTACTCGTGTACTAAAACAAACTCAATATTGCAAGCATATTCGTAGTATAACTTGGTAGAATTTAGATAATTAATAAACTTAAACAACATTCAGAAGCGAAAATGATAGGGCAAAGAAACATAATAGCAAGCACGAAGTTTAAACTCCGGCTGACAAGTCTACTAACTAAGTCAAAGTTAAGCAAAAACGGGAGAATATCAAGCTTAACCTAATTTTTATTTAAACGACTACTTTCAAATTACCTCTGACCATTTATTCTCTCGTCACATTCCAGTTTAAATCTTATACGTAAAAAATACCACTAAATTTAAATTTAACGGCACTTCAGGTTGCTAAGCGGCCAGAGTGTAGGAGCAAGTCTGGAAGCGTTGTGGCCGCTTAGTGGGCTAGAGTGCAAGAGCAAGTCTGGAATGCGTTGTGGCCGCTTAGTCTAGAGAGCTCGGAATGCAAAGAGAAGCAAGTCTGGAATGCGTTGTGGCCGCTAAGTGGGCTAGAGTGCAAGAGCAAGTCTGGAATGCGTTTGGCCGCTTAGTGGGCTAGAGTGCAAGAGCAAGTCTGGAATGCGTTGTGGCGCTAAGTGGGCTAGTGCAAGAGCAAGTCTGGAATGCGTTGTGGCCGCTTAGTGGGCTAGAGTGCAAGAGCAAGTCTGGAATGCGTTGTGGCCGCTTAGTGGGCTAGAGTGCAAGAGCAAGTCTGGAATGCGTTTGGCCGCTTAGTGGCTAGAGTGCAGAGCAAGTCTGGAATGCGTTTGTGGCGCTTAGTGGGCTAGAGTGCAAGAGCAAGTCTGGAATTGCGCTTGTTGTGGCCGCTAAGTGGCCTAGAGTGTAAGAGCAAGTCTGGAATGCGTTGAGGCCACTTTGTGGCATAACGCATAGATGATGTCGTATACCAGTTTGTGGTATTAGTAGTTTTGTAAGGGACGTATTGCCAAAATATAAGCGTATTTTATGCATAAAAACGTTTATGCGTATAAGATTCATTAGTTGAAACCTGTAATTTTTGTCAAACGTTAAAATTTGAACTAATGCAAGTTATTAAATTTAACTACATCCGTGTGTTTAACTTATTTAGTAATTAGCAATAATAATGATGGCTGTTAGAGCCTTGCAGCTGATCAATAATAATACCTACGGGAACAACCTAAGGTAGTAGTGGCTACCATTACGCTGAATGTGGCGATTAGTTAGTTAATCTTCAATTGGCAATAATCTATTTAAACTATAATCTTATATAAACTGATAGCGTAACCTGAGATGCGAACCCCAGATCTCCGTGGTGTCAAAGGTTAGTATTAATATTGACGTGCTAACGACCTTGACCACGGAGGCAGCTCATAGTAGTATATGTGTATTAAATTTCAACTTATTACGAGGATAAATCAATTTTTTAAATGTTTTTGAGTCCTCATTGCTAGTTAATGACTTATATGTATTTCACATAAGATATTTTACATGTGTATTTCATAAGATTGATTTTGACACCAAGTTTCATTCCAATCCTAAAAAAGTTCGTATAGGGAGAAAATAACTTATCATCACAGTAAGTAATAGAATTCCCTCTAGTTCCTTTTACACCGTAATTTACAGAAAGTTATTCAGGGTTAAACCTACAAGGACCACTGGGAAACCTAATTAATGAGTAATAGGTACTTTTTTATGGCTAAAATTGACCTGATAGGTCTTTTAGACGGTCCTTTGATAAGCCATTGGAGCCTCCTTCCAGCAGAATGAATCCGCAGCCTTCTGAAGACTCCTACGATAGAGTCTTCAATAGCTGTCTTGGTACATCTGCTTAAAGTCATTAAGCAATATCTACTACAGGCTCTAGAGTGGTGGGAATGGAGCTGGACCCCGGTCTGCCTAGGTGGTCACCAAGCTCATTTTCTTCAACAACACTGTGTTCTTAATATCTATGATTTAGCACGTATAAAAATACCATATAATAGTTGTGTCATATTAACTATAGAAAATAGTTTATATCACTACGTATAGTATGTGCCGATACATATGTGTGGATGATCATCGTGGCACATGTATACAGAGATACTTTGAGACGTATCGGTAAATTGAAACAAGTCTGTATTGAGACACCTATCAGTATGCAGAGACCTGTCAATACAGAGAGACCTATTGATACAGAGATATTTATCAGTACAGAGAGACCTATCGATACAGAGAGACCTGTCAATATAGAGAGACCTATCAATACAGAGATATGAATCAGTACAGAGAGTTCTATCGGTACAGAGAGACCTATCGATACAGAGAGATGTATCAGTACAGAGAGTTCTATCAATACAGAGAGATGTATCAGTACAGAGAGTTCTATCGGTACAGAGAGACCTATCGATACAGAGAGACCTGTCAATATAGAGAGACCTATCAATACAGAGAGATGTATCATTACAGAGAGTTCTATCGGTACAGAGAGACCTATCGATACAGAGAGACCTGTCAATATAGAGAGACCTATCAATACAGAGAGATATCAGTGCAGAGAGTTCTATCGGTACAGAGAAACCTATCGATACAGAGAGACCTGTCAATATAGAGAGACCTATCAATACAGAGTGATGTATTGGTACAGACAGTTCTATCGGTACAGAGAGACCTATCGATACAGAGAGATACAGAGAGACCTGTCAATATAGAGAGACCTATCAATACAGAGTGATGTATTGGTACAGACAGTTCTATCGGTACAGAGGCCTATCGATAAGACGACCTATCGATACAGAGAGACCTGTCAATATAGAGAGACCTATCAATACAGAGAGATGTATTGGTATAGAGAATTCTATTGGTACAGAGAGATCTATCGATACAGAGAGACCTGTCAATACAGAGAGACCTATTGATACAGAGATATCTATCGATACAGAGAGATCTATCTAAAAACCATCAATAGTGCCTAAAAACTAATAATACAATTAAAAATAATTTATTGTCATACTTTTTTAGTCATGGGACTTTTTAGTTGTGATCATTACATTGTGAGGGGGATTAGCTTCAAACCATGCCAAATAAATTACTAGTAAATTTAATCGGAAATCTAAATATTGCGCTGAATATATTAATTACAAAAATATCCTTCAGCATTGTAAAAAAAACAAATAATTTTGGAAGGGAAATTGATTTAAGGAGAAAAACTCTTGAGATGACGAAGTAAAAAGGAAAACAAAGTTTCCTCTATAAGTGACAAGTTAGTAAAACTTGTTACAAGTCCGCACCGAGTTAACGGGAAAACCCTCACCAAATTTCCAACTTAAAATATCCTGAGATAAAGGTGAAATATCAACTTCTCAATTACCTAACCTTATTTCTCTAAAACTTTATCCCTCATTTGGCTAAACATTTAGCCAAGTTTATCCAAATCAAACCTTTCAAGTATTGTTACGTTAATAAAGACTTTCTCGTTTAAGGTTAGGGGATAAATTTATTTACATGGAATTATCCCCGGTTTGGAACAAATTATAAAAAAAAAATAACGGCTATTCTTTTTTACTTTTCTTCATTTATACCGTAGAGGTATTAAAGTAAAGTATTGTGTTTACAATAATAATCCAAAACTGAGATGTCACCTGAATTATCCTTTTCAGGTTTTATTAAGACCCATAGAGATATTATTACTAGAGGGGCCATATTAGTTGAATTTTGAAACATCGAAAAAATAACCAGACCACCTTCGCTAAAACTGTAATCAAATTATCATTACAAAATTACTATAACTTATATAGAAGAACGTTAAAAATACTAATCAAAACACAAACAATGTGCGGAAAGCCGAAAACAATAGATTTATTATAACCTTAACTCACTCTTGAGAGAGGTTTCAATGAGATTACAAAGAGCCCCTGAAAGCCCCAAAACGATGTTTCAGGTCTTTCAATGTATTGAGATAGGCTATGCCCCCTCTAGTTACGATTAATCTCTATGTTAAGACCTCTATTTAGAGGTTTTTACTCAGTTGTCTGTCTAATAAGATTTTTTTTTATAATTGACAATACTATGCTATACTAAACCTTTAATGACCAAGCAAAAATGTGTTATTTTATGTAATTAACAAGTACGCAAAGTTTAATTTCAGTAGCATTTATACGGATCTATTTCTACGGATTTTCTCGGATCTATATTGTTAGGCAGCATCTAGTGAGGTCAGTACGTGGATAACAGATAACAGTACTGGGTAACAGCTGGCAATAAGAATATTTTTACTGTCCGGCGACAAGTGATTCGAGTCCGAAGGCGTTTTGCAATATAAATTATGTAATTTCCATACTTGACAGTCGAAGAGGTTCCGAAGTGGTGAGAATTAGCCTAGCAAATCCGTTGAGGCGGGGAAATTTCTAAGGTACCCCGTGTCCGATTTTTAATATCGACAATAGATGATCTCTTGCTTGTATTTTATATTCTTCCAAGATAACCCTCATCCAAGTTTTTAACTTTATTTTTTTCTTAATTTAGGCCCGATTTCCACTCTGAAAATTTACAAGTAAAAATGAATTTTTAAAAGTAGTCCAGTTAAAATCTTATTGGCAAAGGGTAATCAATTACTTCTTACCTATGGTAAATTAAACACCAATGTCTCAGCAATGCCAGAACGAGTTCTTAAAACAATTGCGTTTATACTTAACGCAAGGTGAAAAAGCAATTTTTTTTCAATTATCTTTATTAAATAAATTAATTAATTAAAATTACAAAGTAAATTAGTTAAAGATTAGCCTGTTCATAATAGCCCCAAGGCCTGAGCTGAACAGGCGTTGACTTAATATTACACTTTTATAATAATATTTACCTATAATTTATATTTTATTATTTATTTATTTACATTTTTACATTAATTTGGTTTGTAATTATATTTTAAAATTATATTATATAATTTATAATATTTAATAAATTTAATATTTATTATATTATCATTTATCAATCAATTTAATTTAATGATATTATTTAATAGTTATAAATTCTTTATTTACAGAGGTTTTTTATTAAGTATTCTTTTATATGCTTTTTAAAATTATCTAGTTTTTCCAATAATTTAATTTCTTGAGGAAGGTTGTTGAACACACACAATCCCTTGGTAATAACCAGTACCTCTGAGCAGGGCTAGTGCGGCAATATGGAACTGTCAACAATTGTAATGCCATACTTCTCGTATTAATACCATGTAGTAATACTTCTATACTACTCATGTTTTTATGTACTTGAGTTAAGTACGCAGCCTGTATCATTGGTCTACATTATATACATTTTTAAATAATGGTTCTGAGTGTTCTAACTTTTTTTTGTTTAAAATAATCCTCATAAATGATTTCTGTTGAATGACAACAGACTTTTTGTGGTTCTCTGTCACAGATCCCCAGGACAAAATACCATATCGAATGATTGAATTGATGAATCAGCTACTATGAAGAAATCAGAGTTATGAATATCTCTGGACCGGTTTCGCCTTATTACCATCATCAGAAGATGGTGCAACTCTCGAGCTCTCAACTAATAAAGTTATATCAGTAAATAACTTCAATTTTCAATGAGCAATACGAGCCTTCTGAAAATAAGGAAGGGAGAAGGAGAGGTATATCATTTGACACTACCTTGTTTTACAAAATATGAATAGTTGACACTGTATGACTGTATGATTGTCATACAGTCTACGAGAGACACATAGGAAATGTAACAATCAAAATGCAATGCTGCATCTGGAAACTGTTCCATTATTCGACATTCGTCATCATTGATGGCTCGACACAATGTCATATCCCACTCTGTTTCGTTACGTCTAATTTATCAGGGCGCCGACAGAGCCTGAACTCACTCTGACCTTCAATTAATCCCGAAGAATATAATGAGAAGTATTTACCAGAGACGAGCGGTGTTCTCTTACCGCCATCATGCATTGCAAGCAAAACATATATCAACAGTGATGGAACAGTTCCGGATGTAGCATTGCATTTTTTGATTGTTACATTTCCTAGGTGTTCCTCTTACAATTATATTGTGAGTAGGAGAGGGTTTATATAGAGAAGTGTGTACCTGAGATAGGGTCGTGAGCCTGAGATGTCAAGATGAAGTTATTCACTATATAACTTTATTAGCTGAAAGGACGAGTGTTGCCCCAGCTGCTGATGATGGCGTTAAGCCGAAACCGGTCAATAGATATACATATTTAACAGGGAGTAAAGACGGTTGCTGATCATTCACGAACGATTTTTTTTAGTCGTTGATACGTTTATAACAGTTGATACGTTTATACGTTGATATGTTTAAAAACGTCTAATACCAGTATTCTAAGTTAGTGTGTGTTAGTTAGGGTTTTCTAATAACAAAAAAGTAACCCAAACATCATCGACTGCAAATATAGTCAATAACGATACTAACTTAAAGTACAGTAATTTCTATATAGAAATAGTCAACAGTCAATGTACTACAAATATAGTCATAACGTACTAATTTATATAGATAGTAACCTAAATATCATCGACTACAAATATAGTCAATAAACGTACTAACTAAATTAGTAATTAGATAGTAACCTAAATATCATCGACTACAAATATAGTCAAATAAACGGTACTAACTAAATTACAGTAATTAAATATCATCGACTACAAATTAAAAATTACTAGATACCGTAATTATATAGATATAACCTAAATTCATCGATACAATATAGTCAAATAAACCTACTAACTAATTACAGAATTTTATAGATAGTAACCATCGACTACAAATATGTCAAATAAACGTACTAACTAAATTACAGTAATTATATATAGTAGTAGTACCTAAATATCATCGACTACAATATAGTCAAATAAACGATACTAACTAAATTACAGTAATTTATATAGATAGTAACCTAAATATCATCGACTACAAATATAGTCAAATAAACGGTACTAACTAAATTACAGTAATTTATATAGATAGTAACCTAAATATCATCGACTTCAAATATAGTCAAATAAACGGTACTACTAAATTACAGTAATTTATATAGATCTAGTAATCCTAAAATATCATCGACTACAAATATAGTCAAATAAACGGTACTAACTAAATTACAGTAATTTATATAGATAGTAACCTAAATATACACGGACTACAAAAGTATAGGTCAAATAAACGGTACTAACTAAATTACAGTAATTTATATAGATAGTAACCTAAATATCATCGACTACAAATATAGTCAAATAAACGGTACTAACTAAACATTACTTAATATATAATAGTTAAACTCTCATATATCATCGACTACAAATATAGTCAAATAAAACGGTACTAACTAAATATACAGTAATTATATAGATAGTAACCTAAATATCCATCGACTACAAATATAGTCAAATAAACGGTACTAACTAAATTACAGGTTAATTTATATAGATTCGTAACCTAAATATCATTCGACTTCAAATATAGTCAAATAACGGGTACGGTTACCTTAAATATCATCCATTCAAATAGTCAAATAAACGGTACAACTAAATTACAGTAATTTATATAGATAGTAACCTAAATATCATCGACTTCAAATATAGTCAAATAAAACGTCTAACTAATTCAGTAAATTATATAGATAGTAACCTAAATCATCATCCCACTACAAATAAGTCAAATAACGGTACTAAACTAAATTACGAGTAATTTATATAGATAGTAACTAAATATCATCGACTACAAATATAGTCAAATAAACGGTACTAACTAATTACAGTAATTTATATAGTAGTAACCTAAATATTTCTGATCAAATATAGTCAAATAACGGTACTAACTAAATTACAGTAATTTTATACTAGATAGTAACCTAAATAGCATCGACAAACAATATAGTCATAAACGGTACTAACTAAATTACAGTAATTTATATAGATAGTAACCTATAATACCTACAAATATAGTTAAATAACGGTACTACTAAATTCAGTATTTATATGATAGAACATAATATTCCACTCAATTTAGTCAAATAAACGATACTAACTAAAGTACAGTAATTTATATAAAACAAAGTTTGAAATACGAAAAAAAACGCAAAATATGAGGGAAAACCCGACAACGCTTGATTTATTATAGCCTCACGCTCCTGATGGAGGTTTCAATGAGGTAATACAGAGCCACTAAGAGTCTCCAAAAACTTTTTAGTCCTCTCAATGCGCCATGATAGGGTTTACTCCCTCTAGTAATATATCTCCATGGCGAGGTGTAGTACACAGGAGGAGCATAAAGGCAAAAAGTGTCGCCACCGTTTTCAAGGAAAATAGATAAGCATAGGACAACTTGTCCATATAGAGTTTAAAAGTATTGGAGAAGCTTATAAAGTTTGTGTTTTTCTCCTTTAAGATCTAACACGCTTAATGTTAACTGACTTTAATTCTAGTAATTCTATATTTTCTTAGGATTCATAACTTATAATTTGAACAGGGTAAATAACATTTAAATATGTACGATTAACTGCTGCACAACAATAAAGAACTAAAATTTTACTCGACGTGTTTATTAAGTGTTGATAGGAAGGATGTAGTAGTGCTACAACTGCCCGGGGGAGTAGCGGTGGGGGTTGATAGGAAGGATGTAGTAGTGCTACGAGTACCCGAAGGAGTAGTGGTGGGGGTTGGCGACACTTTTTTACATTGTGAAGGCTTTATATGTTCCATCCCCTTTATATAAGTTCCATGGTGTAGTATCAAGACAAAATCTTGTCGCCTTAGACAACAGAGTTTAAAAGTGTTGGAGAAGCCCAAAAAGTTCTTCTTCTTCCCTCTTAATATCAAACATGCTTAAAGCTAACACACATAAATCTTTGCAAATTTGTATTTTTTCCAGATTTATAACTTAAAAACTTTCAAACAAGTTAAAAATAACATTAAAAACGTAAACGTGACCACTACACAATATTAAAGAAGTAAAGAAATTAAATATCAAGAGTCTCTCCTCAGAAAACTTTCTTTATTTACAAATTACGCAAAGCGCTTTCGACTAAATATAAAAAAATATTTGTTTGTTTAACAAACACAAAAGAAAATAAAAACTCAAAGATAACAAAATAAAAATAAGATGTGGATTAAAAAAAATTAAAGAAAAAATAAATAAATAAAAGATACGAGGAAAAGCAACAATTGTTTTATTCAGTCCTCAATTTTTATCAGAATAGTAAATACGCCCTGAATAGCAAATTTAACTCTCATTAATTTTATAATAATGAGAGTAAGTTTCAAACCATGAAATCCATAATTGTCAAACGTTAGACTCATTAGCATGATTTGCTAATAATGTACACAATTACATTATTACCAATCTAATTACATTACATTGTTATATTTTGTAAGAGTGTGTACAGAATTCCAAATTCAAAAATGTTCGAGTAGATCAGTCCGTGACATGCAACATTTGGATAATTTCTGAAACTATTTCTATATATTTCTAACTATTGATGTGTCCTTTAATCCAGTATTTTACTTTAAGATAGTGAATACCAATAAAATTGCTTTGCCTGCCGATTTGTGGTTACAACTTCTAAAGTGGATCTATAGATGCAATGGTCCTCATGTAGGTGTTTACTTCAATTAGTAGCAGATTTTAAATTAAGTTAACTTAATGCTTCAGACAATGGTGTAGAGCCTTAGTTGTTCTACACTATTGTTTTGGTTGAACTAATCTTTAGAGGTTGGGCATTGAAGAGGTTTCTCTTCAATTATATATTCAATATCGTACTTTATGTATTAAATTTCAACCAGTTAAGTGTTTCGTTTCTTTTTAGTGATATCTAAGAGATTCTATAAATTCCACAGTCATAAGTAAAATACATGAAAACGTGTTCTCTTATAATAAGAGGAGGGGATCAATTTACCTTTTCCTCATTTATACCGTAAGTATATAAGAAAAGTTTTGTGTTAGCGAAAAATGCGAAACCGGGATATTACTTGAATTATCCCGCTACAGGTGTTTTAAAGACCTCTTGAGTGGGTTTCTCAAAGTTGTCTGTATGTATGTGTGTGTGTATGTATGTGTGTCTGTTATCGTCTTAGCTCCGAGTTTATTTATGCTAGATGATTGAACGTTGAACGAAAATCAGTCTATAGCTGTAATTGTGCTCAATTTTTAAAACATATAACGCGGAAAAATGTTGCGATCAATTTGAGATTTGGCATGCATTTAGCCATGTATAAGACTTATCAGCTTATGTATATGTATCAGACTTATTGATCTTATTATCAGCATTAGTTCAATTTTTACGATTGACTTGTGCGTTTTTAAAAAATTGGTCACTAAAATTAAAAACAATAATCACATTCAGTTGAAATTCGGTACAGTATATAAATAAGGGTACTTATTTACTTGGTTCCCAACATAAAGTTGGGACCCAAGTAAATATGGCGATATGGGGCAATTATTCACTTGGTTACGACAATATATTTACTAAATTTATATAAAAGACATCTTTAACAATCTTAATGAGGGATTTGAAAGCAAAGGGGCTTTGTATGGGGTTGGAAAGGGGGAAAAAGAAAGATTGCATAATTCAAGTGAATAAGATAGATATTACTGTGAAAGTACCACTTGGTTCCCAACATAACATGGGACTCAAGTAAATTAGGTAATTTACTTGAAAGGAAAAATTACAAAATATTTTTTGTTCTCATAGCAAAAAGCTTATAATTTGTTAAAGTCTTAACTCCATTACAAATTGAAACTGAGGGATTTTAATAGAGTTTAGACAGACCTCCTTGTTCCTATACCTAAATCCACTCGATTTTTTTCAGATAAATTGAGGTTGGGAACCAAGTAAATAAGTGCCTAAATAAGTATACTAAGTTTCGTTTCAATATAACTAGTATACCCTTCCTTTTTGTTGGATCAAAAAAGTTAAGCAGCATCTAGCGTGGTCAGTGCTGGATAGGTGAATTCCTGGCAATGAAACGTATTTACTACTTGAGGACAAGTGATGCGAGTCCGAATACGTGTTGCAGTATACATTTGGCGAGTTTTATATTCTGAGGAGGAGCGAAACAAGTCTGAAGTGGGGAGGATAAGTGCAGCGAGTCTGATGTCAGAAGGAAAAGATCCGAGGCAACCCGTACCCGATTTTTTTTAATTATCTTTGTTTTTGACGTTTGAAATTAATTTAAATTAGCTCAATTATTTCAACCTTTTAGCTAAAACTTTGACTCTAATTAAATGAATTACAGTATTATCATATTATCATTGCTGTAATACTAATGAATCTCTTGGTGAGACAAATTGTATTACATTTATTTTATATGTTTTAATTCATTAATGATTCGAACAGAAGGGATCTTTGGACACGATTGAGTTTCTAAACATTGATTTCATCACGTTCTGTAAATATTCGATGCAGCATTGTAGTGAGAGAATTTTAATTGTAGTTACACCAAAAGCATAATGCTTGGGATATAGCATACAAAAATTAATACAAACAATTATAGTACAGAAGTTACGTAAGTCGATAATTAGCGTTATACAATTAAAACTAACTAAATAATATTTTGAATCTCTCATATTTCGAGTCCGGTTGCTCAGTGGTAGAGCGCTCGCTTTTCAACCTGAGGTCGAGTTTATACTTAGTAGAATGAGCGTTAATGGAGGTCCATCAAATAATAAAGAAAGGAAGTCTCTCCCCACACAAAACTGGTTTTGTGACCTTGCTGCTTACCACTGAGCAACCGGACTCGAAATATGAGGTAGATTCAATATTATTTAGTTAGTTGTTAATTTGTATTAACGCTTAATTATCGACTTACGTTTACTTCTGTACTTAACTTAGTTTTGTATTATTATGTATGCTATTATCCCCAGATTTATGCTTTTGTTTGTTACACAATTAAACATTCTCTCACTACAATGCTTTGCATCGATATTACGGAAACGTGTGATGAAATTCAATGTTTAGAAAACTCCAAATCGTGTCCAAATGATCCCTTCTGTCGAATCATTTAATGAAATTAAACATTATAAAAATAATATGTAATACAATTTGTCTCACCAGAGACTTCATTTAGTATTACAGCAATGATAATATGTAATACTGTAATTCATTAATTTGAGTCAAGTTTTCAGCTAAAGGTTTAGAAAAATTGAGCCTAATTTTAAATTAATTCAACGTTCAAAACAAAGATAATTAAAAAAATCGGGTACGGTTGCCTCGGATCTTTTTCCTTCTGACATCAGCCATCGCTGCACTTTCCTCCCACTTCGACTTGGTTTCGCTCTCCTCAGAATATTAAACTCGCCAAATGTATATGCAACACGTATTCGGACTCGCATCACTTTGTTCTCAAGTAGTAAATACGTTTCATTGCCCGGAATTCCCTATCCAGCACTGACCCACGGCTAGATGCTGCTTAACTTTTTTGATCCCAAACAAAAGGCAAGGGTATACTAGTTATATTTGGAACGAAACTTTAGTATACTTATTTAGGCACTTCTTCTACTTTGTTCCAACCTTCAAATTTATCTGAAAAAATCTAGTGGGAATTTCAGGTTTAGGAACAAGGCAGGTCTGTCTAAACGTCTATTAAAAATCCTTCAGTTTCAATATTAGTAATGGAGTTAAGACTTTAAAAATTATAAGCATTTTTGCCTATGAGAACAAAAATATTTTGTTTAACTTTTCCTTCCAAGAACTAGACCCAAATACCGGTACTACGACCAAATCAATGAGCGTTCTGACACGGCATAATAATAAAGACTTAGAACTGAAGTCCGAACTAGTATAGGCGCCACTAAGCCTTTTCCTAATTACCTATTACTTGCAGTCCCAATGTTATGTTGGGAACCAAGGGTACTTTCACAGTATATCTCTTATTCACTGATTATCAATCTTTTCTTTTTCCCACCCTTTCTTCAACCCCTTACAAAAGCTTTGCTTTTCAACATCCCTCATTAGATTGTTATAAGAATTTCTTTTATTATAATTTAGTAAATAAATTGTTCGTTAAACCAAGTGAATAATTTGCCATATCGCCATATTTACTTGGGGTCCAACTTTTATGTTGGACAAGTAAATAAGTACCCTTATTTATACTTGTACCGGAATTTCAACTGAATTTGATTATTTAATTTATTGACAATTTTTAAACCGTACACAAGTTCATTCCGATAAAATTGACTAATGCTGATAATAAGTCAATAAGTTTGATTACATATACATTAAGCTGTAAGTCTTAACATGGCTAATGGCATGCCAATCTCAATTGATCGCAACCATGTTTTCCGCGGTTATGATGTTTTAAAATGAGCACATTACAGCTAATAGGACTTGATTTTCGTTCACGTCATTCATCTAGCATAATAATCGGAGCTAAGACGATAACAGACACAACATACATTCACACACACTCATACAGACACTTTGAGGAACCATCAGAGGTCTTTAAAACACCTGTAGCGGGATAATCAAGTAATATCCAGGTTTTCGCATTTTTCGCTAACACAAACTTTTCTATATACTTACGGTATAATGGGAAGGTAGAATTGATTCCCTCCTTCTTAATTATAAGGACACGTTTTTTATGTATATTTACTTTGACTGTGGAATTTATAGAATCTTCTTAGATATTCACTAAAAAGAAACGAACACTTAATGGTTGAATTAATACATTAAAGTACGATATCTGGAATATTAATTGAAGAAACCTCTTCAATGCCCACCTCTTAAAGATTAGTTTCAACCAAAACAATGTGTAGAACACTAAGGCTCTAACCATTGTCTGAAGCATTAAGTTAACTTAATCTTAAATTCTGCTACTAATTGAAGTAAACCCTACATGAGGACCTTGATCTATAGATCCACTTTAGAAGTTGTAAACCACAATCGGCAGGCAAAGCATAGATTGGCCCTAGCATTAACATAGGTTGCGTTGAATCAAATGAGAAGAACCAACAACAATTTTTATTAGCTAAGAAGAAAATAGCTTATGAGGTTTGACATAAGGAGAAAATATGTGGTTTTTAGAAGTTTTTTGTATGTGTATGAGTCATAAAATATTAAAACTGATTAGGCTGACATTAATTTACATTTTACTACCTGTATTTAAAGCATAGCGATGTTTTCTCGTTATTGCAAACGCCTTTTGACAATTTGCCTGGAATTGTTATTGTCTATGCAGATGTTCGGAATTAACACTAACAACTAGGACAACAGGCCATGAGGGGTTTGGGACAGAGGTGCCCTAGTCGCCAAAAGTTAAGGAAATATTAAAATGATCTAGTCCATTCTCTTTTACTATTTGCAAACAATATCTATATTTTCTTACCATATCTTTCTTGTAATTAGATTTTATTTTAACGGGGCCTTTAATAATATACTATATCTCAACATACACAACTCTCTTAAATAAGATTGTAGTTTATTGAAGGTGCTTATGTATATTCCATACCCACTCATCTAATAGATTTATTTTGAAAGGTTTTTAATGTAACTATATCCATACCCAACTCTCTTAATTAGATTTTTTTTTGAGGTCTTAGTACTATATCCATACCCAACTCTCTTAATAGATTTATTTTTTGAAGGTCTTAATGTACCTATATCCATACCCAACTCCTTTAATAAGATTTATTTTTGAAGGTTTAATGTCTATATCCCATACCCAACTCTCATTAATAGATTTATTTTTTGAAGGTCCTTAATGTACTTAGCCATAACCAACTCTCTTATAGATTTATTTTTTGAAGGTCTTAATTTTACTATTCCAATACCCAACTTCCTTAATAGATTTTATTTTTGTATAGGTTCTTAATGTACTTATATCCATACCCAACTCTCTTATAGATTTATTTTATTGTTTAAGGTTCCTTAACTGTACTTATCCATATCCAACTCTCTTAATATAGATTTTATTTTGAAGGTCTTAATGTACATATCCATCCCAACTTCTTATAGATTTATTTTTGAAGGTTCTTATGTTACTATTATTCCTACCAACTTCTTAATAGATTTATTTTGGAATGGTCTGTTATTGTACTATTATCCAACCCACTCTCTTAATTAGATCTTTTTGTAGGTCTTAATGTACTATATCCTACCCAAACTTCTCTTAATAGATTTATTTTTTGAAGGGTCTTAATGTACTTGATTATCCATACCCAGACTCTCTAATATAGATTTTATTTTTCGAAGTCTTAGTTTTATACTATATTTGGCCTATTACCCAATTGTTGTTGCTGTAGTACTTTCAAAACCTTATGTTTATTTTTTGATTAATTCTATATCCATACCCATACTTTTGTGAGGCTAATGTACTATATCCGTTACCCTATGTTGAATGGTTAATTCCCTCTCTTTAAGATTATTTTTTTGGATGAAGTATCCTTAACTCTAGATTATTTGAAGTTGTATACAATCAACCTTCTTAATATGATATGAAGTTATACATTCCTTAATAGATTGATGCTACACTGATTTGTAGTCTATATCTTATCTTTAGATTTTTTGAAGTGTTTCTTAATGTACTATTATGTTACCCAATTCTAATTGTTGTCTTATGTTTATTCTCCACGTTTGTAAGGTTAATTGTATATTCTACCAACTCTTATTTGTACATCCATTCACCTTCTAATATTATGATTTTTCCTGCTACCAAACTCTCAATAGATTTATTTTTGAGGGTTATGACTATATCCATACCCAACTTCTTAATAGATTCTATTTTTTTGTCTGTATTTTGTACTATCTCGAGATATTTTTGTTGAATGGGTCTTAATGTCTGCCTATAGTTTTTGAAGTAATGGTAATGTATATCCCATTTAACCCATCTTAAATGATTATCTTTTGCTTGTATACTGTTATTCCATATCCTTATGAGGTTTGAATGGATGGTACCCACTCTCTTCTAATGTTTTTTTTGGAATTTGACTTTTATGAGAATTAATCATATCCACCCAACTCTCAATAGAAAATTTAGTGCTTCTGAATAGATCATATACGGCTAAACCCTTACTTAACAGGATAGAATTATATTTAGAGGATCATTCCTACACGAAATATATCACGTACCAATTTGATTTGGAATTCTGAATTTAAAATCGAGGTAACCATAGATGTAAGGTCGCTGTAGTACGTAGAACATTTCTGGTTCACTGGCGATCGCGTAAAATGTAACTGTGTCCCTATGTTATTTATACGTCTAGTAATTGGTTAATTACATGGTTTAATGGTCTTTTTTGGTGTCTGACGCATACGTAAATAACGGTGCTCTATCGATCTAGCTTAATCCTCCATAAATTTATGACTTGTGTGTCTGCGCGCTGTAGTGTGCTCTGTGAGTTGTCCGTCTAACGAAATTAATGGACACATATTAGTATATAATATTATCTTCGTGGACTCAAACGCATACCCGGGAGTGACTGAGAGGACTTCCCAATGTAGCATCTTCCTGAACGGAACTTAATATTTTAACCAAACTGTTACAAATTTCAACCTTTCGGAGGATACGCGGAACGGAAGTTCGGTTGCCTTTTGAATTTATGACGTACAATACTAAAGNTAATAGATTTATTTTTGAAGGTCTTAATGTACATATCCATAACCCAAACTCCTTAATAGATTTATTTTTTGAGGTCCTTTAATGTACTATATCCATACCCAACGCATCTTAACTAGATTATTTTTTGAAGGTCTTAATGTACTATATCCATACCCAACCTCTCTTAATAATTTATTGTTTGAAGGTCTAAGTACTATATCCATACCCAACTTCCTCCTTAATAGATTTATTTTTTGAAGGTCTTAATGTACTATATCCATACCCAACTCTCTTAATAGATTTATTTTTTGAAGGTCTTAATGTACTATATCCATACCCAACTCTCTTAATAGATTTATTTTTTGAAGGTCTTAATGTACATACCATACCCAACTCTCTAATGATTTATTTTTTGAAGGTCTTTTAATGTACTATATCCATACCCAACTCTCTTAATAGATTTATTTTTTGAAGGTCTTAATGTACTATATCCATACCCAACTCTCTAATAGATTTATTTTTGAAGGTCTTAATGTACTATATCATACCCAAACTCTCTTAATACGATTTATTTTTTGAAGGTCTTAATGTACTATATCCATACCCAACTCTCTAATAGATTATTTTTTGAAAGGTCCTTAATGTACTATATCCATACCCAAACTCATCTTAATAGATTTATTTTTGAAGGTCTTAATGTACTATATCCATACCCAACTCTCTTAATAGATTTATTTACAGTGGCCCTCAAGAAATAATATCCCAACTCTCTTAATAGATTTATTTTTAAAGTGCCTCAAGAAATATACTATATCTACACCCAACTCTCTTAATAGATTTATTTTTAGAGGATCTTAATTAATATATTATATCCACACCCATCTCTCATAATAGATTTATTTTTCTCAATTATAAAATAAATTCGGCATAAAGCAAATTTGTATCCTTGTTAACTTTCAACCAATTAAGTTCCAATAAAACATTTCTAGGGGTATCAAATAAAGCTGATTTTATAAGATGCGGTCAATTTGATTCTTTAAAAAAACCGTAAAAATAAACAATTTTATTAAAAATTGGGAGAAGTTGTATAAAAATGTATATTTTTCCGACTTAAATTAAGCCATTTTTCATTTTCCAATTTCCCAGGAAAGTAGTGGGAGGATTTTAATAAGAATTGTAATGAGATCTCCGTGGCCTTTCTAACACGGTTAAATTGGACACCAATTATAATATTAATCATATTTCTTGATTTAACTAAAATACGAGACTGAATTAAAAATACGAGGAAAATTCGGTTGAATTTATTAAAAATAATAAGTTTATAGAAAACATAAAAAAAGTCTTCAACTTAATTATTAAAAAAATCTTAGGTGGAGGTCTTTAACTAGAATTAATCTGAGATTAATTGAGAAAAATACTTTTTTTTATTTTTTAGTAATAAATTATGTAAATTCTGTAAAAAAAATGTTATTAATAATCTTTCTTACATTTTTTAGTCAGGACTTAAATTAAAATAAATTATGTGTTGGTTAATTTGGTTGGAAAATTAAGAGTTTTTTAATGAATCAAACAATGAAGATTAGAAGACATAGAACGTGTCAGCTAGTTGGCATAATATCTTTTAGAAATACATGGTTATAAAATATTTTTCTTTTATAGCAATTAAATGCGGTTAATATAACTGGCTTATATCAGTATAAAAAATGTAACAATCGCTTCAATATGTATAAAATTCAGCCTTCTTGATTTAACCGAGGAAATGAAAAACAGTTGATGATTTTACAGGTAAAAATGTCACCTGTTGTTGCTCATAAGTTTCTTTTTAGCGAATTTCCTTTGGAAATGCTCTAAAAACCTTTAAAAATAACTGACTAAGCTTAAAGATAAGTAACTGAGCTTTAAACTAGTGCAAATAATAGTGCGTACTTATAATTTTGAGGCATAGTTTTGTATAACCCACTGGATAATTATGCGCATTTCCTTTGAAAAATACAGACAAAATGAGTTACAAGCAGTGCTTGACAATTGAGTAACTGCTTAGGTTATAAAGCATGAACTGTAATCTAAGCAAGAAATGAGTTGTTAAGCACGGAAACATGCAATCCAAAGGAAATTCGCCCAACAGCGGACCACCGCGCCAGAATTATTTGTAAATTAATACTAATTTTGATGAGAGGCAAGGTAGAGCTTTGCCAATTTTAGTGGCCACTGGTGCACTATACTTTTCAGAATGAAAGTAGACCCCCCCCCCCTTCGCATATTTTTACACAAGACTACTTCTAATAGTTTTATTGGCGCTTTAAATATAATATATCGTAGAACTAACCATTGTTTAAATATTATGACGACTATTCGTGACCACAAAAAGACCAAAGTAGTTATAAAAAGTACCTAGATACCCCATACCTAAATATCGTAAATAAATAAATACATTTAGCCATACACATATTTCGCTCCTTTTACGAAAGATGGAAATAAAACCTGTATATTAGTATTAAAATAAATATTATATCCTAAATGAATTCTTTAACAGATTTCTAATTTGCATTGTTTATTAATTATGAAATAGAACCTTTTTTTACCAAACGTAATTAAAACACATAAACTGCAAAAACGTATAAAAATAATTAATTTTAAGTTTCTAGAAGGTCAGAAGCAAATGTTGAGGAGAATATTCTATATTTTCATCTAACTTTGCATGTAGTTTGGTAGGCGGTATAAAGTATCCGCACTTATTTTGTTTTTTAAATTTATGGAAATAAAGAATGGTAAGAGCCAGATGTTACGGGTTATATAGGCAAGATAAGAGAGCACATCGGGGACGAGATGTTAGACCACATCTCCATAGTTAGTAGTAGGCTCTACTTACATAATCTTATCGATCTAATAAGGTAAATATTTATGTATTAAGTTAAAAAACTTACGGAATAGGATAATATTAAGGCCGTAAAGGTTGAGTTCTGTATCAATTGTTATTCTAAATGTTATAGCATAAGCGGTTCTGGGTTATTTGCATAGAGGACCGTATGGTATTGACCTCTATGCATAACCATGTGGTTGCCATATATTTAGTATTATCAGTATTATCAGTATGGTCCCTAAATGCTAAGAGCACATATAATAGAATAGTCTTAGTGTTGACTATGCACTCGCACGATAAAACATTGTAGTTCCAGCCTGCTAGAAGCATCAGCTAAGGAGCTTGTCTAGCACCAAGCTAATAAGCTTGTGGCTTATTTTGAACAAGCTGATAACAGCATTTTCTTTGTAGCGAAGATTTTTTTTGTATATTTTATTTACTCCTTTCATTTCACGTCTTGTATAGAGACTCTTTACATCTCACTGTAAATAAAATCCACAAAGGAGTGCACGTAGCTGTGCATAGACGAAATTCAGATTATTATTTAAAAGGTAAATGGGGAACCAATCAAGATTTAACGAGAAATCAAAGCGGGGATGATGCGATACCTCTGTCTTTCCGACCCCGTGTCTTTCCGCTCCATTTATATTGATTGCTCAATATTTATACTTGTATATAAGATTATTTACTTTATAAATCCATTAAATACCTTTATACTTGTTTTCTTTAAGTCACAGCTTCTTGTGGCTATAAACATTATCTTATTTGTTGTAATATTTGATTGTTATTGCTAACTAGACGCAATAAAAATCCATGTGAATATCACTCTTGACAGAGCCTCAGGAACAAAAATTTTAAAAATCTTCCTCGGCAAGCACAACCAACTAATGAAGTTTTTTTCGGTTTTGCTTTAGGAGAAAACTTAAATATCCTTCCATTCCTTTTTGCATAAAAAGCTATTAATTTGAGTCAAATCTATAATTAGTTGAATATATTATGCTATTTCGACAAGATTTCTGATAATATTCTATACATGTTGACTACCAAAGGCTTGGACGTATTAATAATATCTTATGTTTGTGCATGAATTAATTTCTGACACAACAGATTTTATACAAAATATACAGGTAATACACGTGATTTAGTTAAGATTTTTTCTAAACAAAGCATAAACTATACAGGTAATAACGTGATTTAGTTAAATTTTTCTAAACAAAGCACTAACAGGTAATACACGTGATTTAGTTAAGATTTTTCTAACAAAGCATTATACAGGTAATACACGTGATTTAGTTAAGATTTTTTCTAAACAAAGCATAAAATATACAGGTAATACACGTGATTTAGTTAAGATTTTTTCTAAACAAAGCATAAAATATACAGGTAATACACGTGATTTAGTTAAGATTTTTTCTAAACCTAAACAAAGCATAAAATAAACTTTTCAGATGTAAGGAGTTAACGTTTACTTTATTTCTTGTTACATAGAACATGAAATGCGAAATTTGTATCGACTGTAAAAATAAGTCTTTTACACGGCTTACGAAAAAAACCTTTAATTTTACAGGTAGGAATTTATCTATTTGCCGAGAGGAGCGCTGAAGACCACATTCTTGTTATAGTTCAGTCTACAACAAAACCGTTTTAACAGTACATATTTCTCTCCGTTATCTATTTCTTGTTTCTTTACAATTTAAATTAATTATTTGTATTTACTTAAAAAAAATAAAATTAAGAAACCAATACCCACTAATTGCTACATTCAGATAGTTTTTTTTGTAAATATTATTTGTTTTATAATTACTCTTTACCTAAGAAAAATAGAAACACTACAGAAACAACTTTATTTATATTGGCGAGCGAAGCGAGTCAGGTTAAGGTGCTGAGATTAAAGGAAGCTAATAAAAGGACCAATATTAGCATAATGTACTATTCTTTATATAGAATACGCAGTATACTTATTATACTCTTGTCTTGAACATTTACACCAAAGTGCTAAGTGAGGATTGTAGTTTAGAAACTACAGTTTGCACTTTATTTTATTGGAAAAAAGAACTGTTTCATACAACAATCTAAGGTAGCCAACAAAATAAAAAGTAAAAACTTTATAAATAAATCTTCGAAAATATGACAAAAACTTAAACTAAGTCGAAAAAGATAAAATTTGGAAAAAGTTTAAATCAGACTTACAAACTTGCAGGTAAAGATTAAGTAAACTAACAAAGTTGGAAAGTCATTGTTAAGGTGAGAATTGTAAGTTACATTTTGGGGAAAATGTTGTCTTTTAGTTCGCGAATGGAAAAGTGATGAATACTCTAAAATGGATTAATTTAAGAATCATCTTTTTAGAATTTACACATGAGAAAGCCTTTTTTACATAAATTTCCACAACACATTTAATACCTAAAGTATCGATTTCGACTTAGCGAAAGTTTTCTGATTATTAGTTTCTACTTATTATATGTAGCCATGCCTCACCCTCTCTAAACCACAATGTTAATTAAACCCATTTGTTGACATAAAAAACAAGTAAATATGGAATGATTAAGGGTAAAGATCTTATTAGAGAATAGAGGAATTCTATTCCACACAATTTGTCAGGTACACCTTTATTATGATAAAGATGATGTCTGTAGTAAATACCCAGGCAAAAATGTGTCGACACCGTTTTCAAGGATAATAGACATGGAAAAGGGCATGGGACAACTTGCCCCATATAGATTTTAAAAATATTGGAGAAGCTTATAAAGTTTGTGTTTTCCACTTTTAAGGTCTAACACACTTAATGTCAACAGTCTTTAATTCTTGTGATTTTTTTATTTTCTTAGGATTCATTACTTTATAATCTTAAACGAAAAAAGAATAACATTAAATATGTACAATTAACTACTACACAATATTAACGAACTAAAACTTTACTCGACAAGTTTATAAGCTTACAATAAGAAGGATGTAGTAGAGATCTTGGATAGTAGAGATGTAGTAAGCGTTGGGGGTTGGCTACACTTTTTACATTGGGAAGGTCTGATATACTCCTTCCCTTCATATAAGTTCCTTGAGTAAATAAGAGTGTGTAAGTGATATCTAAGGATTTCATTGCCACACATCTCTCTCAAAGCCTGTTATGAAAAGGGACCTTTAAGGATTGTCCAAAAAAGCAAGGCGTAACTTCTCATAAGTTCTAGTGGTAAGTACTAGTATAGTAAGCAATAGGCCCCCAACTACGGTTGTATATAGTAAGCATGGTAGTAACCTCAAAAATAAATGGACCAAATGTTCTAAAGCAGCTTAAAGTTAATCAACTCCACCAGTTTTTCTAAATAACTCCACATCATTGGATAAAAGTTTAAAGTGTGTGGAGGTTTGGTTTAACAGTGAGAGCACGTGTTGTTCCCAGTTTTCACAAGACTATAAGAGTCAGTGAAAATATGATTGCTTGAAAAAGCATGATAGGTACCATAGAAATTCACGGCTCTTCTGTCTAGATTAAATGAAATATACCTACACTTGAAATTAAAAGGAGTAGAACACTATCTTAGGGAGCTGGCAAAAAGAGCCCATCAACGTGGCCTACTTTCCTGGTAGTTAATACCACTCCTACTAGCACTCCCCCCATATTACTATCACTATCATTGGATACCTTAAAGGGACAAAAAATCCTACCTGATCATAAAAACTTTCAACAGTTCTAAACAAAAAATGACAACGACTAGAGATGGAAATATTTGCCAGACAGATAGATAAAGGGCAAAGAAACCAGTGTCAAAAGCCAAAATGATTTAGATTTGTTATGGCATATAGCCACATCAGCCTTTAGCTATGCCAGACTATATATATCCTTGGTTCATAGAATCAAATGCAATTTGTGACGTGGTCTACTTCCTTGTAAACCAAATTTTCTAAGAAAATATAAAAACTTTAGCTAAGATCCATTCTGTCTACATAGTTCATACAATCTCTGATGTTTTCTACATACTAAACCCCACCTTAATCACGAATCCTAATTTCCAGATAACTACCTTTAAAAATCTTACTTTTTTTCAAACTCGAATGTGTCGTGGTTAGAGTATTAGTTTTGGTTTACCAAAGCCTTGATTAAAAAGTCCAAGGGGTCGTTTTTGTATTCTTAGTGAAGCCAGTAATTACCATGTTTTCATGTAACGTCCCTAATTCTAATCCAATCACCTATAGACCTTTAAAAAGATTTCAACAGAAAAAAATGTTATTTTTGCCGTTTATTTTTCTTGTAAAAAGCTGATACAGATTGTATTGGAAGTAACGAACCGTTAATGTTTGCACTTTGCTTGGAAAGGACCGTTTTTGTCCATTTAGATTAGACGTTTTTATATACCTTATAATTTCTCTTGAAAAGCTAAGGTCAACTATTTACTTAATTCTTCGGTGCTTTGAAAGCCTTTCTAGTTAAAGTGAATAGAAATCCCGAAAGAACGTATTCAGAAGTGTGAACATCGTCGTACGAATCCTGAGCTAATGCAATACAAATGGTTAATACAGAATATTTAATTTAATTGATTTAATTTGCATTTTGTGAAAAATGTACTTCAGATAGGAATAAACCTGTATTCATTATTAACTATTATTATTAAGTTATGATTCTAGAGTAGTAACAGCAAGACGTTGCTTAGTTTCTTTACTAACTATAAATACTATTATATACTATTCAAAACAATAAATAATAAAAAATAATAAATTAAAAAACTTATCCAAAAAAAACGCCAAAATGTGTTGGATGCAGTTTAATTTTATCACATTTTATCTAAGGTTGGGATATTTTAATTTTGAAGATGTGCCACATATTGTCAGCGAGAGGTTACAAATTATTTCTTGATGATATGTGTTCCAAAAGGCATATTTTTACTAAAATGGAAACAACTGCAGTTTAACCGTATATACATAATATCTAGGTTGACACTTTATTTTTAAATTTTATTTTGCATTTAGGAACTAAATTATAATCTTACACCTAGGGGATACTGAGTATACTTCAGAGATGTAACTAATTTTAAAAAAATCAAATTTTTTTGAGAAAAGGAAATCTCAAAAAAACCTAAAATAAAAAAATATCTTTCCTGCTATTCAAAAACATATGGAGACAAGTTAAATAAAAAATATGACCACTTGAAATGCTTAGAGGACAAATGGCGGTGTCACTATTAAACCGTATAATATAGAACAAAGTGAACTCGGAGATACTTGAATTCAAAGAGAGTTAACATTGGAGGCCAGGATCGGGTTTACACCAAGAAGGGTAGGGGAAGTCAGACTGTCTTCCGTGGTTAGACTGCATTGACCCCTCCACTACACCTGTTGGTGAACTAATTCTAATGAAATTATGATTGGTTTAAACATGTCACGTGACGGCTCGAGTGTGCGCAGAATACAGCAAAAGAGATGTGTTCTAGACACTCTTTACAGTTTACTTTGCTTGAAACCTAACTCTCTACTCTGCGGTCCCTTTATACTTATTTATTTATAAAAATATAAAACTTTTTTCTTGTTTTCCAAGAGTCACTTGAAAACATTTTTTTATTATTTAATTTTTTTTAAAAGGGTGATGTAGGATGACATGCGAGGGGATAAAACAAGAATATATTGGGTTTCATGTAACCTCCACTATGAACACCACTCTAACAAGTCAAAATTAAGTGATAGAATAAAAAAATGTATAAAACCTTTTTCTTTTTAATTTTATTGCTTTACTTTCTTTCTGACTATTGAAGGGGAAAGCGTTATAATAGCAAAAAATCGAGTTAGGTGCACCTTGGAACTTTTCCTCACCAATCCGAAAATTATTGAGGTGTGGAATATTTTAATATAAGTAAACAGCATTTGTCTTTCCACAACGATATAATTGGAATATAACTTTAATTTTTTGCCTTGTTTGGGTTTATAGGCACTGATGATGATCATTATGGTCGAAAGCTGGTTATGTATGTTCAATTATATTGTTGTGAAAAGACAAATGCTGTTTACTTATTTCCTCACCACATGAGATTCGCCACGCTCGTCCTCAGAAAATAATACAAATCAACAAATTTACTCTGTGATGATACATTCTCAAGATCTATTTAAATGATAGGATATACGTGTAATATATATATATATATATAATATATATATATATATATAAATATATATATAATATATATATATATATATAATATATAATATGTGTGGTGTGTGTGTGTGTGTGTGTGTGTGTGTGTGTGTGTGTGTGAGTGTGTGTGTGTGCGGTGTATTTCACCATAAAAGTATGCTATGTAATGGATCGCACTGTAAAATATTATGACTAAAAATATATTTTAGAAGTATAAAAATGTAAATTACAAAATGTTTTGTAATTTACATTTTACGGGCGGGAAAAAGCTTGTCTATGACGTATGCGGGATACCATGTAGATGTACCGAGCATTTTGTTAGTTATGATACAATATTCTCAGTATGACACCATTCTTATTTTTTCCCTAATGTCTCACCATTGCCTGGCCTTCGCACATCTTAAATCGCCAATTCTATTCATGATGCTAATAGCATTTTTAGATATATTTTATTTTTTTATATTCTATTAGTAAAAGGCCACAAGGAGTTTACTACTATATTAGTTCCCTCTTTCTCTGAAAAAAAAGAAAGAGAAAAGAAAGCTGTGTACCTTTAATTTAACAGTAGGAGTAGGTTGCTTAGAGACGGGAGGCGGCTGGTGAGGAGGTGGACTGGATATCGGAGGCTGTTTATGTCTGCCCCTGGACGTAGCTGAACAGGCAGCTGTAAGCCTGCAAGCGTAATAGTAGACTGCCATTCAAATCACATGGTGAACTAATTCTCCCCTCTCCCTTCTAGTTGCTACAACGACCCTCGCAACATTATCTACGGCTTTTTAGACATTCTGCAACACACAAAAACAAATATGATAAATATTAATCAAAATATAGATATCTTATAAGTGTCGCAGATGCTAGGACCAAGTTTTTTTTGGTCTTAGTTTATTTTATCATGCACAGTAAGTTTATTTCTGTTTACTTTTAAAATAATTGTATAAAATATATTCAGTTTATAGTTTTACTTCGAGGAGGTAGGAAGTTATTAGTAGTAGCAGGAGGCGGGGGAGTAGGAGAAGTAGCTAGTAGTACAAGTCTAGCGGAAGCCAAGTCTACTATACTTTTTCCGCTACAATTAGCGGTATTTTTTCTGCCAATTTTTCTAAAGGAAATTCTAAAAAAAATGACAATATACATCTTATCAATTGGAATATTTTATGCATATCAACATGCATCAACGTATATCAAATATACAGGTCATATCTTTTATTATGGTCATGATGAAGTCTATGCCAAAGAATATAATAGGTATAGAATGTCGGAAGATATACAAGAGCGTTAGACAGAAGTTGGGGATGAAGTCAGTGCTGGCATCTAGCGGCAGCTCTGGAACTGATTCTCTTCACTAAATAATTTTTCCCACTTTTTAAGTTAATATTATAAAATCATTTATTAGACTCTTTATTGCCATTTTAACGACACGAGTAAATAATTGAAATTGATCGATCTTATATAAAGCAAATGCAGATTAACCAGTTTATAGCCATATATAGATTGCTCAAAACACTGACAGACGACAGTGGTGTATTCTCGCAGTTAGCATGGTGAAATTATATACTAGCGCTCCCGTTAACTGGCTATGGAACTAACCTTTTTTGTCCGAAATAATAAATCTTTTAGCCATGCTTCTTTATATATATTATATGTTTTGGTCTAAGCCAAAACAGTCCAATGAAACTAAGCAGTCCTAAGCCTACTCAAAAGGACTTCGGAGAGTTATAGAGCTATTATTACACCTCCACTATCCCAGAAGACACTAACTTAATAACAAGACGCCGCTAAACCAATAACACCGCTCTGCTATGTGTTATTATAATACGACACACGGCTAAAATCAGTTGACAGCGTGGGAAAATAATGTGAAGGAGCCAATGAGGTTAGTCCAGGATGATAAACCACGCCCTCAATTTCAAATCAAACCAACCATATTGGTTCCTCAACACTATTTTCCAGCGCTGTCAACTGATTTTAGCCGTGTATCGTAGTATTACTTAATAAGTCAGACAGGGCTTACTTAGAAAAATAAAAATGATCGAATTCGATACGGCGAATCTCGAAATTTCTTCAACAGTCACGGATTCCCTACGCTTCCGATATGGTCCTTTAAAATATCTTACCTCGAAATCGTCAAAAGTCGGTTAGCATTCCTAAAAATTTAAGAAGACTAAAAGCAGCGATATTATTAAACACTGTATTATGGGGATGTTGATTTAAATTATAATTAATTTTAAATTAAAAGTATCGCTAGTCGAGAGGTTGAAAAGTGTAATGTGGTTAGTAAGGAGATAGGCAGCAAAGAAAACCGGTCGTAACAATGTTTTAACAAGTTTTTCCGGCTGGTTTTATATTAAAAAGAAAAGTTGAAGGATAATTATTTTTAGATTTTACCTCCGCCTTGAAGTTTATCGAAACAAAGCAAGTTTGTCAATTTCAAGAGTTCAGAAGTAGAACTTCTTTTAAGTTTATTTAATTTCCATTATGAGGTACTAGTGAAGCAAAAAAACTTGTTACTTAGTTAAAGAAAATTTAAATTTAAAATTAGGTTGGAGTACCTCGGTACATTTTCTGTCAACAACTACGGACTCGCTTCGCCCGTCTTTAAAATATCAGGATTGTCAAATTCTCAAGGAAGTTTTGTTTCCGTCTCGCTACGCTCGGCCTAAGAATAACTTATTGATCTAAACTAAAAGATATTTAATTGTAGCGTGAAAAATCTTCAAACTCGCTTCGCTCGTCTTTAAAATATCATGATTGTCAAAATCTAATGAAATTATTTTTTTGTTTATTTGATAAAAATGTATTAAATACTCGTATATGTAACCCTACTTCCAATTTTGTTTTTAAGGAAAAAGGTTTAAAAAAGTTTTGAGCACCGCTGGCATAGAGTACAACTGCACCAATGACTTGAAACTTGCACGATTCTCGCGTTATTAAACTTTAAATAAGTCTTAACTAACTTATAAACTTTTAATGAACTTAAAACTAAAACTAAGCTCTCCCATGGAGTCGCATCTAACCCAGTGAAGTATTCAAATAATAAAAGTAACCTCCATAAAACTAAACATCTGATTTAGTTTAAAATTGAGACTTGGAATGAAGAAATAAGCACGTTCTGGCTTTAAAGAGATTTCATCTGAAGCAATAATGCTTCGTGTTTTATAAAACAGGGTAAATTGCGCTTACTAACATAAAATTCTGGCTCAGGGTCCACAAAGCGGGCGAATTTTCCTTTGGTATTCTTTGGTTTCTCGTTTAACAATTAATTTCTTGCTTGATGTTTCGGTTAATGGCTAAATAGTTTGATCATTACACCTGGTCTAGGACTCGTAAGTTAATTTGACTTTTCAAAGGAAAAGCGCTTAAACAATACATAAACTAATGTATCCATAGAGGTGTTAATACTAGAGGAGCCATATTGGTTAATTTTTGAAACATCGGAAAGGTAACCTAGAAACTTTCGACAATTGATGTAATAAATTAAACAGAATAAAAATACAGTAACATGCATTGTAGGTTTAAAATACAAACAATATGTATGTATTAAATATTTTATAGTTATGTATTATAATATTATTTATATTAATGTATGTATTAATATTTTTATAGTTATGTATTGTGATGAAGTAATTATTACAACTTACTTCATCATGTATTACTTCGTATCAATTGGTAGTGAACGAGTTACCAGTGCACCGTGGGGTCATCACTAGCCAAGTCTAAGGCCGAGAGTTCAATCACATAGGCTAGCTAATGTCATTGTTTATAGTTTACCTGTAGAAACTATAAACAGGGCTATAGTCTCTGTATTGAACGAATACGACTATTTATTCTCTAATCTCTATCTGTTTATATTAAACATAAACAATCAGGGGTTAGATGACCGGCCTGAAGACGGCGGCGTTTAGTGACCCCAAACAACGGTGAATAAATACTAGATACAGGGATACACACAGTTTAGGTTACTCTAAGTTTGTGCCCCGAATGTGCTGTAAGACTCGCGATGCTGTTCAAATCTTGGTAAGTCACCACTCCTTTAACTCATAAGTTTCCTAAGATCATTTAAAGTCTAAGTCATTCTCTCGTAATCTAAATAATGTTTTAATACAAGTCATATCAAAATGCAATCGTTAGCCTGCATATATAAAATTAGTTATGAGTGCTTATAAAGATTAATAAAGTAACAATTTTATTAATCAATTTAATAATGAATCCAATATAGATATTTACTGGTTAACGCGTTATTATTTATTACACCTAAGACAACACAATATCAATCTCTGTACAAGATTATTATCTCTCGCAAGCGAAGCGAGTCCCCCAAGCAACAAAGATAAGTCCCCAAGCGCGCAGCGTTACAGTATGTATTAATATTATTTACAATTATGTATGTATTGATATTATTTATAAATATGTATGCATTAATATTATTTATAGTTATGTATGTATTAATATTATTTATAATTATGTATGTATTAATATTATTTATAGTTATGTATTATAATATTATTTTATTTATGTATTAATATATTTATATTAGTATGTATTAATATATTGTATTAATTTATATTATTATAGTTAGTATGTATTAATATATTCATAGTTATGTATGTTAATATTATTTATAGTTATGTAGTATAAAACTAATAATGTAATAAATAATAAATAAATAAATAAAAAATATTTAACACCACCTTTCCATTTTCACATGTAAGCTTTAATTTACTCTAGCAGAGCCGGCTTTAGCCAATAATCCCATCTACAGTGCCTAAACAAGTGAAACTTTAACTTAACCAAAACTTAAAGTAACAACAATGAAGTACAATGTCTTTAAGTAATAATCTTAATCAATTAGATAAAAGGAGACAATCATACAAAAGTAAATTCAATAAAACATTAGAAGCAAAAGTAAAAATAAAAATATGCGTGTAAGTAAGTAGATAAGTAACTATATAAATAACGAAAAAGACATATAAATAAATAAATAAACAAAATAAAAAATAATAACTATAATATATATATATATATATATATATATATATATATATATATATATATTATATTTATATTTATAACAAAATAGTTAATTGACTGTTAAGAATTAAATTCTATGTTAATTAATGAAGACTTCAGTCCTGTAGAAATTTTTATTTAAAATAACATTAATTACAGACGTTTCGCATGCCTGGCTTCGCCATGCGAAAACGTCTGTAATTAATGTTAATTTAAATAAACAATTTCTACAGGACTGAAGTCTTCATTAATTAACATAGAATTTATATTTATAAATGAATATAAAAGGAAGTTAGCGTTGAGTTGTTAAGTCTTTCAATGTTTGAAATTTGACAGGTGGGGGTTAGATAGAACTAGCTAAAGGTTGATTGAAAACAGAGCCCCCTCCTTCTGTCATCACCGTTGTGTTCCAGTGCCCTTCTGATTTCCAAATTCTCTAAGGAGTTGAGTCTATAGCCCTTGTTCTCAAAGTGAAGAAAACCAACTTTATAAGAATTTTAATATAGGAAAATGAATATATAATATATATATATATATTATATAATATAAATATACACATATATATATATATATATATATATATATATATATATATATATATATATATATATATATATATATATATATTATATATATATATATATTTATAATGGGTATTTAATTAATACTTTATACAACAGTAGCACTTCTTTTTTCCAACAAGGTATTTTGTGGTTCATATGAAAGAGGTGTCATTAAGAAATGAAATAAGTATATTTTGTTAATGTTTTTAAAGAAATAGTTAAAGAATATGTAAAAAAACAATCACAGTACATAAATATATTTGTAATGATATCAGTGAATAAATATTGGTTAAAACACTTATTATAGATTATCTGCTTGTTATGGTTACTAATGTAATGTTAGCATTCTATGAAGTCAGTTATTAGAATTAATTATTACAATAGTATAAATTTATTACATAATATGGATAAATACATTTATGAATATTATAATTTATATTATTATATTGTTTCAATAACAAAAGGTTGCGGACCGATGACTGGTTGGTTATTGGTCGAGCATTTGTCCTAACGACCTGAAGGTGAAGGGTTCAAATCCAAAAGGTGGAAGGGAAAACCTCTCTAAAGATAACCTCATTTAAATAAGGTTATCTCTCGTACCAGTCTCTCGGAAAGTCTTGGATTCAAGGCTGGCCAACCCAGCCAAGGTTTCACGTGGTTTCCTGGCTGTGTCAGTTTTCGTTTTCTCCAGCTTATAGCCAACACAAAGATTTCTGTGGGACAATGAAAGGTTGAAAAGGTACTGACCCATATATATATATATATATATATAATATATATATATATATATATATATATATATATATATAATATAATATATATATAATGTAAGCGTGGGGTTACGAATTTCTTTTTTATTACGCTTGCTCCAGACGTATTATAATATATAACTAGAACATGCAACTAGAGCATTATGTCTCGTAATTTATTCTTATGGTATTTTCAAAGGAAAGGTCCTAAAATCATGGAAAAGTTACCAGTTAGCTAAGCTTTAAATGATTGCAAATAATGGTGCGCATAGTTAATTTTAGAAGGTTAATCATAGCAGGTTAAGCATCTGCTTTATTTCCTTGGGAAATAAAGCAGAAACATTTTGTAACAAGTAGTAATGCTCAAGTTATAAAGCATAAACCGAAAGCGTATGCAAGAAATTGATCTTTATGGCATTGAATTGATTGATACTGGTATCATAAATACTTATAGTTACTTAAAGTTACTTTAAAGTTGCTTAAAGTTACGTATTTAAAGTAACTCAATCACAAGGGACTCTTTATTTTATTTAGGCACAGTTACTTATAGTCAAAAGTTCACTTTATTAGATATAGTCGCAGTTACTTACTTAGTCATGCGGTCACTTTGTTTTATATAGTTGCTGTTACTTACAGTCACACGGTCACTTTATTAGAAATACAGTTACTTACAGTACAAAGTTCACTTTAATAGATATAGTTGCTGTTACAGTGACGCAGTCACTATATTTTACGTAGTTGCAGTTACTTACAGACACACGGTCACATTATTTTTTATAGTTGCTGTTACTTACAATGACGCAGTCACTTTATTTTATGTTGTTACAGTTACTTATCATCACAACTTTAAGTTATTTTTTATTATTACTGTTACTTAATGTCACATGGACATAATGTATTTTAAATAGATGCCGTTAGGTACTTAGAGATACAAAGCGCACTTTGATATAAAGTAATAAAATTGAATTAGAGCAAATTCTCTAATGTATTGCATCTATAATTTATTAGTTTACTAACACAATTCATAATAACTTTATATTTTAAAATTCATAGAAAAATACTTGAATGTTAAAAACTTTGTTATAATTTAAAATTCATAAGAAGATTTTTTTTTAAATCTTAAGTTAATAGGAGGGACAGAAATAATAAATTCCATTAAATGTGTCGCTGGATTTCAAAGGATATAAATTTCATTTTAGAAACTGAAAACTTTAACAGATGAAGTATTTTAATTAAGTCCACAAGTTTTTTTTAAAGTTGAAAATAAAACTGAATTTTATTAGCTCAGTAAAAACTTAAGATTAAAAGGAGAGGGATTTTTCTGCGTCTGCATCTTTTCAGTGGGAAAATGAAAATATATGAAAATTTTATTATTTTATTTCTGTTACAACGCCATGGGCTTTAATTTTGCAATTATAAATAGCTTTAAAAAGAGCACCTTTCTCGCAACGGAATGAAATGGAAAAATATTTTGATACTGCAAGAATTGTAAATTTTCAAAGGTACTAAATGAAATTTGAAATGTAATAAATTATTAAATAGTTTTTTGTTATAATAATACTTTTTGTGATTTTTCAAAAAAAATGATCTCATCAGGTTGGGGTCATAGAAGGGGGGTCGTGGTGGGGGGTGGAATTTTTGAAAAGGTGACTCATTGATAATAATTTTTTGACTTAGATGTTTATCAAAACTACAAGGAAAGTGTGTCTAATGATACTGCTGAAATTAATATTGACTAGAAAATCATGACGAAATTTAAAAGTGCACTTTCTGACTCAGTCAGGGTTTATCGAGTGTATACTAGGCTTAATAGAGCTGATATAAGTCTAAATAAGTAGATAAGAGTTGAAGATAAGTCAGTAAGTCCAGATAAACAATTAGATTAATTGACTTATCAACCAAATCCAACAATCACAACAATCCAACAATTACATCGCGTACATCTACGCAATGTAAACTGCAGTGAGTAAACTGTTTACATAATTACTGAAATTTCTAGATCTCTCTCTCCTTCCTTTAAACTAAAGAAATATATATACCAAGTAGGGAAACTCAGTCAGGGTTTATCGAGTGTATACTAGGCTTAATAGAGCTGGTATAAGTCTAAATAAGTAGATAAGAGTTGAACTTATCTTCAACTCTTATCTACTTATTAGACTTTAGACAGTAAGTCCAGATAAACAATAGATTAATTAACTTATCAACCAAATCCAACAATCACAACAATCCAACAATTACATCGCGTACATCTACGCAATGTAAACTGCAGTGAGTAAACTGTTTACATAATTACTGAAATTTCTAGATCTCTCTCTCCTTTCTTTAAACTAAAGAAATATATATACCAAGTAGAGAAACTCCTATACTAACCTGTGTCCTATACTATACTAAACATCAGAACTGCGTGATCAGCTGATAGCTGGCTTAAAAATAAAATATAGCTAAAATTTGAATAACTGCGCATGCGCTTCTTAGGATTTCCTTTTTATTACTTAGTTTTATTGGCAACTCTGATAACATCAGGTGAGTTTTAATTTTTATCGTGTTTTCTAACTTAAATATGTACGTGATAGTTTAATGATTTTGTATTAAATTCTATGAAATAGTTGTTACAATAAATTAGTTAAAGAAAAAGAGAAACTATAGTAAAGGTAAAGTACATGTTTTGATTCAAATACTGAAGAACATACAGACGACTATGTATTGCCTTAAATATAACTTAAAATTACAATTACTTTTATTAAGAAAATGTTAGAATGAATTTGTTAAATTACTAATTACAATTAATATTTGAAGGGAAAAAACAAATATCACTCGCAAAAAATTTACTAAGTTAAAAAGTGCATCCGAAAAAAGAAGTTTAATTAGCCGCTCGTTTTAAGTAATTTAAACTAACATAGTGTTTAAAGATTCGTTCTTAAATCTCTATTGGCTGTGACAAAACGTATTTCTAACACAAATTATTAACATTTTATACTAAATTGTACAAACAAATGCTATAAAACAAAAATTTTGAGTAGTAATATAATAGTTTGTTTACATTTACTAGGGTAAAACAAAATGGCCGCGCCCATAGGAAAATTTGTGCCAACTTCCTGGTGGACAAAATGTGAACTACATGCCAGGTCTGACAAAAGTCGTGTTTGTTTCCCCACTTGCTTTATATATTACTATACTTTAACATCTTTCCTGCAAAGACCTCGTTAGCGTAAGTTTATAATATGAAAATTTGCAAATATATTATTAATGAAGCTAGTATCCAAGGTCCTAAATAAGTTATTGACTTAGAGTTTTGTGCCACACAGCACAGGATTTTGCAATCCTCTAGAATGGCACTCAATCCTTTATGCCATTTAATTATGTACTATATAAAATAAAGGAAATTTATTTTAAAAAAAAGTTATTGACGCTTTATGTTTGACTAAAAGAAAACCAGATTTTGACCGACTAAGACTAAAATAAACCTCAAACTACAAAAAATGCCTTAACTGATTAAAGAAACCTTTATACTTCTGTATTTTGGCAAAACTTTTTAATCAGTACACTGCTCGCTTGATAGATATGACAGGACCTTGGTGCCCATTTAGGGCGCCAAAACTAGCAGGATTATTAAGGAATTTTCTCACTCCACTGTTGAGTGATACTTATATTTATCAATATGATTTTGTTTTATAATTTTTTTAAAGCTTTATGTTTTACGCTATTTTACAGACAAAAGTAGATATAGATACAGTTACTTCTTATGAATTTTAAATTATAACAAAGTTTTTAACATTCAAGTATTTTTCTATGAATTTTAAAATATAAAGTTATTATGAACTGTGTTACTAATAATACTGTTTACTGTTACTAATACTGTTTTGCTTGCCATGCATGATGGCGGTAAGAGAGCACCGCTCGTCTCTGGTAAGTACTTCACATTATATTCTTCGGAATTAATTGAAGGTCAGAGTGAGTTCAGGCTCTGTCGGCGCCCTGATGAGTTAGACGTAACGAAACAGAGTGGGACATGACATTATGTCGAGCCATCAATAATGACGAATGTCGAATAATGGAACAGTTCCCAGATGTAGCATTGCATTTTGCTTGTTACATTTCCTAGGTGTCTCTCACACAATTATATTGTGTCAACTATTTATGTTTTGCAAAACTCGGTAGTATCAAATGATATATGTGTTACTAAACTAATAAATTATAAATGCAATATATTAAAGAATTTGCTCTAATTCAATTTTATTACTTTATCTCAAAGTGCGCTTTATATCTCTAAGTACCTAACGGCATCTAAATAAAATATAGTGTCCATGTGACTTTAAGTAACAGTAACTATATAAAATAAAGTGGTCTTAAGATTATAAATAACTGTAACAACATGAAATAAAGTGACTGCGTCACTGTGAGGAACAGCAAGAATATAAAAAAAATTGACCGTGTGACTGTAAGTAACAGCAAGGATATAAAATATAGTGACCGTGTGACTGTAAGTAACAGCAAGGATATAAAATATAGTGACCGTGTGACTGTAAGTAACAGCATTTATAAAAAATAAAGTGACCGTGTGACCTTATCTAAAAGTGACCGTGACTGTAAGTAACTGTAACCTATATCTAATAAAGTGACCGTGTGACTGTAAGTAACTGTAACTATATCTAATAAAGTGACCGTGTGACTGTAAGTAACTGTAACTATATCTAATAAAGTGACCGTGTGACGTAAGTAACTGTAACTATATCTAATAAAGACCGTGACTGTAAGAACTGTGACCGTGTGACTGTAAGCAGCTGTAACTATATCTAATTATAGTTATGCAGTATTAAAGTTAAAAAAGAAAAATTATAAATGATCTGATAATGTTACATGATTATCATTTACGAAAAGTGATTCAGCACATAAATTATGTCGTAAAAGCCACCTAAACAAGTAGCTAATTTTGCAATAATATCGTTACTGCTCATCGTTAAACTCTAATAATTATTCTTAAAAAATGAAATATGTAATTAATAACCATGATTGTATTTTTACTTCTGCACCAGTTTTTATGATCAAATTATTAAAACACTAAAGTTTTTATTTTATAGTACTTAGAAACATTTTTATGACTCCCCTCCTACTTTTATACCTTTTTACTCCAATTCTTATCAAGTTTTAAACAAACTTTTCAGTCTGCTCAAAATCGATTTTTAAAAAAATATGAATTGTTTCTTCAACATTGTTCTACATATTTTATGATAACTTTTAAAATTAGACACGTGTTACTATAACTTTATATTTTAAACCGATACTTGCTTCGCTATCTCTTATAAATAGAGAAAATATCCCTATCGAAACTTAAGGGACCCAAATTTTAGAAACTTTTCATTATACGTTTCCAAATCAAAATTTTGCTATTTATTCTTTGGAGGTTATAACAATTTGATACACTTATGCAGTTGTTCGAATGAGAGAGGTTGATTCACGTTCCATTCATCTGGGAACTGTTTCATCAATCGCACAATTATATGTGTCAACTATTCATGTTTTGCAAAATTCAAAAAGTATCAAAAGATATATGTTTTGCTTGCCAACCATGATGGCGGTAAGAGAGCACCGCTCGTCTCTAGTAAATACTTCACATTATATTCTTCGGAATTAATTGAAGGTGCGTTCAGGCTCTGTCGGTGCCTTAATGAGTTAGACATAACGAAACAGAGTGGGACATGACATTATGTCGACCCATTGATGATGTCGAATGATAGAACAGTTCCCAGACGTAGCATTGCATTTTACGTGTTACACATCCTAGGTGTCCTTCGCACGATTATACTCTGTCAACATGTTTTGCAAAACTCGGTCGTATCAAAATGATATATATATATATATATATATATATATATATATATATATATATATATATATATATATATATATATATATATATATATATATATATGTATCATTAAATAGAACATAAAGAAATACAAAACTTCTACAGGCATTGATAAGTGAGTCTTTTTGTCTTTTTAGACGAAAGAAAGGAACACCACACACAAAGGAAGGCCTGCGGTAACGCCTGATTATTATACTGTCTCTGCGATAAGATTTACGGAGGCAGTAGGAATGGTTCAGGATTGTTATGTTTCTTAAAAATATATACAAAATCGCAAGTCATCACATCGAGTTGAAATGAGACACAAACAAACCAAAAGCGTTGTAATCTGATGAAAATTCGATAAAAAATCACAAAGTTGATGATGACAAAGGATCGATGTATTATACTTCTTTAAGCGTTAAAGTTATCTGAATGATTGAATAAGTTTATATGTATCTCTATATTTACGACCCTGTATCTTGTTTTCCTAAGTTTTCCCTGGGTTTTGTTTAGAACCACCAATCAATAGCTGGGTGCTGTTCTGGATTGATGGATCGCTTTCAAGCGTGCCAGGAATTTAAGTAAACTTGAGAAAAAGCAGGAAGAAAAACACCCTTGAATTCCTAATTCGTAACTCTAGGGCTAAATTGTCGTCCTTTTTTACTGGTTTTAAAAATGTTTTATTTCTTTTTTTTTAAGACTTCCCCTTTTTTTAAACTTTTTATTATTTTTCGAAGAGCTGACTTCTTAAAGATATTTAAAGTTGTATTTGTTTTACGAGACAGAGATGAAAGAATTTACAAAATAACGAATTCGTGCTCAACTTTTAACTAATTTAGTTTAAATTATTGTTTTCTGTTTTCTTTTACCCTACTGTCAAAATAGTATTTTTATGTAACCTGTAAATACTGCGAATCTAATATAGTAGATTATGTAACTGGGCTGTATGGGCACTATAGACCAACATAAAAGGTCTATGTGCCTAGAAATTAATTTCAACCGGAAAAACTAGGATATAAAATGAAATTTTAATTTTACGAGTTCGATTTGAGATTTGATTCGAATGTGATCAATTATACGACGATCGCTTTTCAGCCACATTGGATATTCTATTTTTTGGGGAGGATTGGCAAAGTACAAAAAATTTAAAAAAAAATACTTTAGGTTAATCACCAGTTACCAGTTTATTTTGCCCGGATAACTTTGTTTGGTAAAAGAAACGTGGCTCCAGACTTGTCCCGAACGAAATCTGTTTGAGTAACACCAGGATACCACGTAAAACATAAGCTATGTTAACTGGCTTTGAACGCAAGACCTACCTAGAGGACGTTACAAGGAATTATACAAGTGAAAACCTTATATTGTACTACCCCGGCTGGATTTAAACCCTCAACCTCAAGGTCGTAAAGCGATCATTACCACTTAGCTACAGGTCCTCGGTAAAGTACCATATTATTATTATTATTATTAGAATCATTTTATTAAGGCTTCTTTGACTTAATCAATTATTTTAAACTTTCGTAAACCAAGTTCAAAATAATTTTTATACCAAATATCTGCCAGTGTAATAAATTATAAAACTTTACTTCCATCTAATATATTTTATCTCAATGGAAACCATCGTATCAACTTTTACACTGAAAAAATGTTTCTATATATATATATATATATATATATATATAAACCAGGCTCTGCATTAATAATGTAGCCAAAATATATTTACCCTTTAGTAAAGGGTTAGTTCTCGATATTTTTTGAAACCTTTGGCCCATGTCTGTGTAAGATTTAGCCGTAATACTGGGTAATGTATGAGATCTAAGGCTGAAAAAAATGTACAACCTTGGTTTATAAGGGTTAATGGACTACTAGGTGAAGTTATGAGGGTTTCCAAACCAAAACCAGACACAGTTTTTTTACAGAGTATGTTTTCTAAAAAAAAAAGAAATCCTTTTTTCCGTTCCAGGCTTCATTCATGCGAGACTTTTCTTCCTTTTATTTTTATTTAATGTTGATTTGTTTTTTTTTTATTTGAAATACAGAGATTATGATGAAAACAACATCCTGAATTTACTGTTTCGTATGTCTTTAAAATTTTTTTTAAATTTATTTTCACGCTGTTTTAGGGAATTTTTAAAGGCAAGATTAGCTTATGAGGTTTAGGCCGCCGTAGAAAAGAGGATATAAGAAGTGTTTTTTTAAAAAGTGAACTTAATTATTAAGATATATAATATATATATATATTATATATATATATATATATATATATATATATATATATATATTAACTAAAAATATCTTACAGATAGATAAAAATATAGAAGGAGAGGATGATAATGATTCATCTTCTCCTTTTTTATTTTTAAGTTATTTTAGTTACTGTTTATAATCTTATGATTTGATTTTCTATTTTATCATTGTTTTATATATATATATATATATATATAATATATATTATATATATATATATATATATATATATATATATTTATATGAATACATACACTCACACACACACACACACACACATATATATATATATATATATATATATATATATATATATATATATATATATAAAACAAAAAAAAATAATAGTGACGACACTCTTCATGTATGATAAAAATCTAAACATAATATTTAACATAATTAATATTTATTCATATAACAACCAGTCTAACCATAATGTTATCAATTTTAGTGTCTCATGAAGATTCCTGTTTAATAGCTGTCTCAGTTTACCTGAACGATGGGCAAAATGCATTATTTTTACCAGTTTTTAGAAAATTACATTTTTATGGTTTATTTTATAACTTACAGATAAATCTCACGTTGCGAGGAAATTTATGGGGGAGCACATCTGAGGTTTAAACGATAAAAGTATCGTAAAATTGTTATACCAATTTTTTTGTTTCACCAAATATTTTATTCTGGAGTTACTAAGGCTGGATGAAGAGTTAAATGTTTTGACATTTTGAATACGTTTCACTTATTATCAACATTAATTAATTTTTTATCAAATGACTTGTAGACGTTTTTAAAACAAAATAAAAATCGAAAAATAATCCTATAGTGTTAAAAATTGGTTTGAGTAAAACTTTTACGTAATAAATAAGTACACAAAGTTTCGTTTTGCTTCAACAATTATATTCATGGTTTTTGATGGATCATAAAACTTGAGCAGAATCGAGCGAGCGTCGTCAGTGGGTAACCGCTTGGAATGAAACGAATGCATTTACCATCTGAGGATGAGCGAAGCGAGTCCTATGTGACGAGGAAAGTTCCGAGATACCACGTATCCGATTTTTTATAAATCAACCCGATAGACATGTAGCTAATTCTAAACTTCTTTAAGGACTCAATATTTCCCAGCTTGCGACAATAATTAAGCCACGATCAGTAATTTTATGAGGGTTAGTCGACGGGAACTGAAAAATAAATTACGAAAATTGACCTTGAGGGAGGAGCTGTTGAGATTAGGACTGATAGTTAATATAAAGAATTTCCCAGAAGCTTTAGTACCTCCTCTCCTAATGCCGTTTGAATTTTCTCTATCCTGTATAACTATTAAATTTAATTGAAAGTCAAATAAATAAGCATCAAACTATTTTCTTTGTCTTAATAAGGAACAGATAATTAAGGAACTTAATAAAGCGTCCTAAAGAAATAAAGTAATTAAAAACAATTAAAACTAAATGGAAATAAAATGTATTTAAAAGGAACAAAAGAATATAAAAAATATTGTATAAAAATAGTAAAAAAGAATATAAAAATAAGGTAAAATACATAAGAAATTATAAATGATGAAAGTAGATTTTAATATTTAATTGAGCTGAAAAAGAGGACTCTAGCTAAGCCTAATTAACTTGACATTTAGTGTAATTGAACGTAGAAAAATGAAAAAACACAATACTTTTCCTGTATACCTGCGGTATAAATAAAGAAGAGTAAAATGAGAGGGAGATAAGAAAAACAAAATGGGAAAGGGATAAGAAAAGTAAAAGATTAGATGAGACATTGTCGACTAATCTCTCTGAAAAATTGGTGTTGAGAAAATAAATAGGATAAAAATATTAAAGTATTACTGGATGATTTTTACTTTTCCTCATTTATACCGAACTTATAAAGTAGAAGTATTGTCTTCGTACTAATAAGTCAAAACTTAGATTTTCACTGAATTCGTAGGTAGTTTTCACAAAATTGTCTGTCTGTATGTGTGTCCAGGTGTGTGTCCATGTGTGTGTCCGTGTGTGTGCCTGTTATCATTGTAGCTCCCAGTTTGTTTAGTATGCTAGAAAGTTGAAACTTTGTACAAATCTATAGATCGAGTTGTCTGATGTGAACAATGCGGGAAAAATGCGTGACGCAAACAGCTGATCATCACGATGAAACCTACTCAAAACGTTTTAACTTCAATAAATAGAAGGTAACGCCTCGGTCGGGGCCTTTGGAATTTTCATGCGAGAGATGGAAACCTTTTCATGCGCCGACCATCAAAAGGGACATTAAGCTGATTGTTCCGAACCTGTGCAATGTCAAGTACGCGTAAAAGATCTCTAACCCTAAATGAACCAATACTTTTTTAGATAGTTAATCCCCCAGATGGTGTTGTTGGGGAGTAACCATCTAAAGAATATTACTCAAAGATCTTCTTTAAATGGTTACTCCCTTCAGTGAAGATGTCATATCTTTGTCTTTCCCCCTATTCTAACCCCAACAAAAGCCCCAATGCTTTTCTACATCCCCGGGTAAGAGCGTATAATAAGGTAAAATATATAAAGATTAGTAAAATCAAAAACTAAGGGGAGTAACCAGTCTGATCTGTCAAAGGGGAGTAACGATCTAAAGAAGGTCACACAGTTAAAAAAACCAATATAGTACTCCCAAAAAAGGGAGTAACTATCTAAAGAAGTGCCAATAAACCTGGGTCTAAGCAAAAGGGACATTAATATTCACTGAGGGGAGTAACCATTAAAAGAAGATCTCTAAGTAATCTTCTTTAGATGGTTACTCCCTAACTACACCATCTGGGGGATCAACTATCTATAGAAGTATCGGTAATTTAGGACCCTTAAAAGTAGCTCGCATAAGAAATGTATAAATATTTCTGCCCAATCATTTTGAGAGCAGGAAAGCTTAGTCAGGCAGTGGGGCACGTGTTGTTTCTAGTTAAAGCTATAGAAATTTATAGTAAAGCCACGGCTCTTCTGAGGATTAGATACAAAATGCATGCACTAGGATTGATAAGGTAGAACCCTACCTTCTATCTAAGGAAGTTAGCAAAAAGGGCACAAAACTTTTGTTTTGTAAATAGGCTATTTGCTAGGTGACCTATGACCTCATAGACCTCAAATAGACCTATGGCTATTTATTACTTGTTTCTTATCTAATATTAACCTTTAAGCCGTGTAGGTAGTTCACTTATTATTACTTAGTTATTTATTTTATCTATCCCAACTCTTTTCTTCTGAATTTATTTTTTGAAGTAGTATTTTTTTTCTAGTTCCAATAGTATTGTGTTGTTTTTAAGTGTAAAAACTAAATTTAGCGTAATTTAAGGTAGTGTAAGTAGTTCATAATAAGTATTTTTACTAAATTTCTAGTTCAGCGCTTATCTGTGATTTAATGTTAGTGCCAGTGTTAGCTATTAAAGTTATAGTAAAAAGTGATAATAGTTCCACATAAAGGTGTTTTTTCTTATACGTTGTAAATTATTAAATTTTATTTGTATTCTTGTGGTTATTTAAAACTGTAATACAAATTAATAAATAAATAGGTAAATATCACTAACACCACAACTATGCCAATTAATTTTGGCGTAGATGGTAGCAGTAAGTCTCCGCCACAAATTATTGGGGGGAAGAAATCAAATCACAGCAATATACCTTATGAAGCCGATATGCTTCATCAGGCTGAAAAATATTAGTTTACTATCGTGATATTTTTATTTTAATTTAAAGATATCTTTGCTACATATTTCTTATTTCATCACAAAATTGCATTATTATTTTAAAATCTTTTACGTTTTTATTGATATTTAATAAAGTTATGAAATAAAACACATACACATCATTTTGAGAGTATCTTTTCGCTCTCAACGTTAGCTTTAAGAAGCATAATTTTGACAACGTTGGATGTCATGTTGTAAAGGGGATTTTTTGACCACCCTGGTTCATAATTCATATTTGATAAATAAACAACCATTTATTGCCACATTTTGATAAATATTTAGCTCTATTTATTTAAGAGATAAATAAACTTGGAACGAAAGCACAACTAAAGGGAATAGAGAGAATTAATGATACAGATCTCGGCTTTGTTTTGAGTGACGGGGCTTTGTTATTCGTATTGTTTCCTAGCTTATATATTACTAGGTTTCTTTATAATGAATAAATCGTATTGCATAGCTAGTTTTGTAGTAGCGAATTTTCATTTATCACTAAACTAGAGACCGAGTGTGCTCTCTGTACTCTGGTAAAATATTAAAATAAAAACACCAACCTCTCCAAATTTAGATCTAGGCTTCTATATACTTACTTTCATCACCTACGAGGAATTACCCGTGGTGGTGTAGTGGTTAAGGTGCGCGGCCAATACACAGAATGAATGGACTTTAAACATCCGAGTTTATTTAGTCATGGGTTCAATCCCAGCACGGGTCTCTGGGATTTTTATCAGAGGGATAAAAATTCTACGTACCACGTCCTACAGATGGGACGTAAAGCCGGTGGTCTCGAGCCCGTGTGTTGTCAGGTACTCGTTAAAGATCCCTTACTCTAAATGAAACTGAGTAAAGGCAAAATTTAGGACCCTCATAATAGATTCAATACTATAGTGTAACTGCCTTGTAGTTTAAAGTTTATGGAGGTTTGTTTTGACAGCGAGGGCACGTGTTGTTCCTAGTTTTCACTAGACTATATGAGTCAGTAAAAATATGCATGATTGCTTGAAAAAAAGCACGAGAGATACACAGAAATTCACGGCTCTAGATTAGATGAAATACACCTACACTTAAATGCAAATTAAATGGAGTAGAATACTATCTTAGGGAGCTGCAAAAAGGGCCCAACAACGTGGCCTTCTTGCCTGGTAGTTACTATCACTCCCCCCCCCTATTACTACTTACTTCATCACCTACTACAGCAGTTATACAGGAAAAGTATCGCGTTCGACCTAAAAACCCGATACCGGGATTTCATCATGATTACCCGTTTTAGGCACATTTTAATTTTCCGCATATATACCGTAGGTATATAGAAAGAGTATTGTGTTTAAAAAAAATATCAAAACAGGGATGACTTTTATGTGTTGTGTCTGTTATCATCGTAGCTCCTAGTGAATTTATGCTAGAGAGTTTAAACTTTGTGTGAAATTCACTCTATAGGTGTACTTGTGCTACACAGGAAATATTTTTATGACGTCATTAACCTGCTATAATGACAGTAAAAATTTGAAAAGTCATAAAACGCGGAAAAATTATGCGATTGAGATTGAGATTGTTGCTATGCATAAGTGTAACATATGTGCCAGGTTTCATTATATAATCAGCATTTAATTTCTATTAAACGACTTAAATGAATTTAAAAAATTGTAAAAAATCGGAAAATAATCTAATTGAGTTTAAATTTTGGTAAAAATGTCTACCTTTACATAGTAAATAAGTAAACAAAGTATATCAATGATTTTTATTAGATCATAAAAATTAAGCAGCATCGAGCGTGAACAGTGCCTGGATGGGTGCCCGCTGGGAATGAAACGGATGTATTTACTATCTAAGGACGAGCTAAGCGAGTCCGAAGACGAAATTTCCGACGTACCCCGTACCTGAATTTTTACAACATGTAATAAATTTTTCCGTGTATAAACTTATTTATTATAATCATGATGAAAGAAAAGTACCCAAAATAAATACATTGAAAATTTGCTAAAAACCTTTTTTTTACAAAATGTACCAACCAAAAACGTTTTAACCAGTTTGAGTACCACACATTTAGAAACCAATGGTTAGTACATATATTAACTCAGGCCCCAATGTATGGTATATTTTTTTGGTTTTTTTAGCGAATTTTCATAATGAAAATGACGCTTATGAGGTTGTTCGGATGACGGAAGTTGAGGGTGGGAGTGAGTGGAATCGGTTCCTATTGGCTTCCTGATAACAAAAATATATGTCCGAAAAAAGTTTATATATATATGTATATATATATATATATATATATATATATATATATATGTATATATATATATATATATATATGTATGTAAGAGTTTCTACCCTTTCGTATGGCGAACGATAACTCTCGAAGGCGTTCTCAAATTGAAACGAAACTTTGCAAATCGCGAGATGTTGAGGAGGTTACGAGGCCTATTGTTTATAAAACATTATGACGTCATCAACCAAAGTTATGACGTCATGAAAAAAAAAATTTTTTTGAAACTTGAAATGGCTTTAAAACAAGGTATTTTGTGTTTAGGTAGACGGCTAGCTGAATCGATTAAGACCAATTTCAGCTCAATCGAACCATCACAAATGGCGCAAACAGTATACATATATATATAATCTGTATATATGTATACGTCCAGGTCAAAGACTTGTACGATATCTGTTGGGTTTAGTAGTGTTAGAGGATGGGGACATAACATAAAAGATGGACCTCTACCTCTTGCTCCATCCTGGTAAGCCTGCTGTCCCAGAGAGACAGGACAAAAATGGCTTCCACTAAACCACGCCGAGCAAAGTAGGCCCGTAAAGCGGAAGAACCTCGAAGTAGTCTTAATATGGTCGAAGTCATTCTAAAACGATTGCGACCGGTTTCAGCTCAATCAGACAATCCTAAGATAGATGGTTCACTCCCGAGTGTAGTAGGAACACTCAATTGACAAGTTTGTGTTTATGATTTAAGTTGGGGGCCTCATCACTAGAGTCTTGAATAGCGCTAGTAGTAAAATATATTTGCTCTATTCTCTACTAGATTGTGCTGTAGTATTTTTTTAAAAACAAACAGTTGCCAATCGTTTAGTAAAATAAAATAAAAGTAAACAAAGATCTATGGTATGCTGTAGTATTCGCGATGTATTTTTGTTTTATAAAACTTTGGGGCCTCATCACGCGAAGCAGCACCATCGTTTTCTTAAAAAAATAACAATAATTCATTCTTAGTTTTTTAGACTTAACATTTAAATTTGCTATCTGAGTATAACATCTCGGGTTGGCGCAAACGGATAAGTAAAGAAAACAAACAAAAACTGAAACTCTGACATCAGAGGTTCAAATTCAAGGGGGGACGACAGTATGGGTGAAGTAAGAGTGAGAAATTAATTTTTTTCGCTTTTTACCAATTTATACGATATTCCTATAGAGCTTTCTTGGGATCACTCATCCATCGTCTCCTCATCATTCTGGCGCTGAAAAGCGGATGGAAAGACTTGATTACCCTCAACAGCTCGTTGTTTGGTTGAATAAAAATAAATTAATAAAATGTCAGAAATAAAAATATGTGACAGTTTCACGCTGTCACCACTAGACTGTACTACATGAGCCTCCTGCATCCCATCAAATATTTTTTTTAAATCTTTGAGTGAGCCATCTATGTTAATTTTGTTTATCTATGATCCTAAGTGACGGAAACGGTATTTTTATTTAAAAACAAAAATCATGAATATATTTTTGTTTATAATGCTTGTTAGTTTTAATATTATAGCATACTATTAATAATAAAGTATTAATAAAATCTTAATTAGTAAAATCAAATTTGTGAGAAAGCCTCTCAGGCCCGCGAAGCGGGGCTGTGTGGAGAGGCTGTGAAAATTCGCTAGGTACATGGCAAAATGCCATGTAACAAGAACAATAATGAAACAACACATCATACAAAACAACAACAATGTGGCCGCGAAGCGGCCACAGCGAGGCCCCCGGGCCGCGAAGCGGCCCGGTGGGCCGACGCCGCGGAGCGGACGAGGCGCGAAGCGCCGAGGCCGCGTAGCGGCTACGGGCCGAAGGCCCGTATTTTTATATTTATATTATTTATTATTTTTATTATTTATATTATATTTTTGGTATTTTTTTAATATAAACTATTGTTTCTTAATTTATACTTATTGTAATGATATATTTGTGTATTGTTGTTCGATTTTATTAACTTTTTATATACTTTGTTTGCTTTCCCTTTCCTTACACCCCTTATGCTTAAGGAAGTACCTAAAGTGGAGCTTTTAGTCCACTACTTAATTCGTTGAGTATCCATATTTATAGTGTTTGATAAAAGTAAAACTGCTTCGCGAATTAAGATAAGTAAGTAAAACACTGGAGTTGATGGCCTCAGGTACTTCCTTACACTATTTCTACTACACTTTTATCTTTTTCTTTTAAAAAATAATAGCTGTAAAATGTTTTGTAAGATATGACTTAATAAATAAAGGCTGTCATGCCCTGTAATCATACCATACCTGGGAGCAGGGGTGAAATTCTGGCTTTAAATAACGATGCAAAAAAAATGTATGGTATACTAATACACTAGTAGACATGTAATAATTTACATGTCAATTTATATTGTAGACATGTAATAATTTACATGTTAGTATACCAATGTATGGTATGCTAATACACTATTAGACATAAAATAATTTTATACACTATTGTATGGACTGACTCCAGTCTATTATTGTCTACCTTTATTTTATCACGTTAGTTAATGTTTTAGGTTAATCTTAAACCAACACTTATGATATAAACCCGCATGTATATTTTACTTTCAATAAATAAATTATAATAAAACATCAATACATGTTTTACAAAATTCAATTAAGCAACAATAGAATCAAGAAAATAGGTAGAGAACCCTTCAGAGAAATGCCTGCTATATTTTCTCAGCAATTTTTCCACCCCTATATATTTTTTCTAGAGAGGCCTCTGACATTATAATATCCTTAGACAGGATTCCTATTTCCTGAGGGAGGGGGTAGGAGGGGGGGTTAACATACCCTTTAACTCTTATGTCAAACATTTTGCCGTACACTGAAACCAATTAAATGTTTTTCAATTTTCAAATCGACCACTCGAGCTTATAGCTCTAATAATTTAAAAGAAAAGACGAATGATAACACAACCATTTAACCCAAATACCTATTTACAAATGTTTAAGGCCCTCGCACTATCCCTCCTGCATCGATTCCTTAGTTACACCGAAATAGAGTATAACTATTTGTAATATGATGACGTCATTAATTTAGATCGGAGTTTCAATCTCAAAAACCTTTATTTATATATAATTTTTTGTCAGGTTTTGGGGTTGGTTCTAGGCGTTGCAAGTTTCCTTGCAACGTCTAGACCCACTATAAAGCTTCGACAAAAGGGGACATAGGGGGTGAGATGGGAGGGAGCGGAAGGCTCAAGATAAGACCTAGCCTGAAGTAATGTGAATAACGGAGGCTAGGTTTAAGGGGTTTCACGGAGTGAGTTTTAGTTGGTATGAGGCAGACCCTGAGTCCATCACTGTTGACAGACCGCTGTCTTCGTGCGTAAATGCATTCTCTTTCTTTTTGGTAACATTTTTCCCGCAAGAAAAATTTTGCCAGAAAAAAAAATATATATATATAAATTGTACTTAAATTCTAGAAGTGTTTGGAATAAGCCCGTAGCAAGGTAGGGGTCAGGGAGGAGGGGCATCCCATCCACTAGAAAAAAATTCCGCCCTCTCTGACGAAGTAGATTTTAGTGGAATTTCCTTGCAGATGTGTGAATTTTGTCCCCTTTTAGGGAATGGTTTCGCCCTCCCCCCATACGATTTTTGGCTGACTGCGGGCCTGGTTTTTCATGTTAAGGTGAATTAAAGAGTCTAAAAATAGATATAATTTCATTCATTTGTTGTATATTTTTATGAAAGATGGAACCCATCACTCACTTAATGGGAAACCATGATACATACATTTATCACCTCCTAAGTCATAACGTCCATCTCATTGCTTACAGTTTTGTTATCATTTCGAGCAAAACCAAGCCGCTAGAAAACTATGTATTTATATGTTCTACATGAAAAAATAGTCTGCGAAAAATTTAAGTTACATTTTATTTATTGTATCTATGGTTATTTAATTAAAGACACAGTACTGACACCGTGCTCAAGCATTGTTCCTGCGGCATAGACTCAGTGCTCGAGCATTGCTCCTGCGGTATAGACTCAGTGCTCGAGCATTGCTCCTGCGGTATAGACTCAGTGCTCGAGCATTGCTCCTGCGGCATAGACTCAGTGCTCGAGCATTGTGCGGCTAGACTCAGTGCTCGACTTGCTCCTGCGGCATAGACTCAGTGCTCGAGCATTGCTCCTGCGGCATAGACTCAGTGCTCGAGCATTGCTCCTGCGGCATAGACTCAGGGCTCGAGCATTGCTCCTGCGGCATAGACTCAGGGCTCGAGCATTGCTCCTGCGGCATAGACTCAGGGCTCGAGCAGCAAAGCTCAGTGCTCGAGCATTGCTCCTGCGGCATAGACTCAGTGCTCGAGCATTGCTCCTGCGGCATAGACTCAGTGCTCGAGCATTGTGCCTATTAATACTTACAGTCAGCGGAAGATACAAATTACATTTCTTCAAATATTGATACTAAATTTAATATCTAATTTTGCTGTCATACTGTTAAGATATTATTTATGTAATTTTTCTTCTCCAATGTATATATATATATATATATATATATATATATATTGTATATTTTAATAAAATAATAAATAAATATTACATATTAAACACGTTTCTATATATACGAAAATGCCTCTATACAAATTGTTACATAAAACATAAAAACATTATATATATATATATATATATATATATATATATATATATATATATATATATATATTATATATATAATATATAAAAGTGCTTAAACTACTTCCTCACTGTCTGAAAGGTGAAAAAACACTTATCTTATATGAGGCTTTTAAATAATAGCTGCACTGATGGGAAAGCCGTGTTAAGGCTTAAAATCACAACGCTTAGCGGTAAAACGGCAAACGTAAAAAGCTTTTCCTCCCAACTTAGACTCTATTTTTGTAGAGAATTAAAAACCGCATACCATTGATTTACTCTGTTAGGATCAAATGTTACACGGAGAGTTTGAAAGACTTAACTAAAATAAACTTTTACAAGTATGCGATTTACAGAAAAACGAGTAATAAATAGTTAACCCCATCCCAACTAAGGCGCGTAGTTGTGGAACGAACGAAGTAGGTCTAGTTCGTTTCGAATTTTCGCGTGCAATTATTGTTACAGCACGCTAAAAACATATTCAGACGAATTTAATAAAACCACATCGCTTTACAAATACCTGAAACGGATAATTCAGGTGCTTTCTCCATTTTGGGGGTTCAGTGCAAACAAAAAATTGACCTACGAACTTAAAGGATGTATTAGAAAAAAGTATCCTACAAACTTAAGGGATAAATAAGGAAAAAAGTGACCTACGAACTTAAGGGATAAATAAGAAAAAAAGTGTCCTACAAACTTAAGGGGTAAATAAGAAAAAAAGTGTCCTACGAACTTGAGGGATAAATAAGGAAAAAAGTGTCATACGAACTTAAGGGATAAATAAGGAAAAAAATTGTCATACGAACTTGGATAAATAAGGAAAAGTGTTACGAACTTGAGGGATAATAAGGAAAAAAGTGACCTACGAACTTGAGGGATAAATAAGAAAAAAGTGTCCTACGAACTTGAGGGATAAATAAGGAAAAAAGTATCATACGAACTTAAGGGATAAATAAGAAAAAAAGTGTCATACGAACTTCAGGGATAAATAAGGAAAAAAAGTGTCCTACGAACTTAAGGGATAAATAAGGAAAAAAGTGACCTACGAACTTAAGGGATAAATAAGAAAAAAAGTGTCCTACAAACTTAAGGGGTAAATAAGAAAAAAAAGTGTCCTACGAACTTGAGGGATAAATAAGAAAAAAAGTGTCATACGAACTTAAGGATAAATAAAAAAAATTGTCATACGAACTTGAGGATAAATAAGGAAAAAAGTGTCCAACGAACTTGAGGGATAAATAAGGAAAAAGTGTCCAACGAACTTGAGGGATAAATAAGGAAAAAAGTGTCCTACGAACTTGAGGGATAAATAAGAAAAAAGTGTCCTACGAACTTAAGGGATAAATAAGGAAAAAAAGTGTCCTACGAACTTGAGGGATAAATAAGGAAAAAAGTCCATCATTTTAAACAATAATTTTTGTTACTTCAAAAAAAATTAAGCCTAATTTTAATTTACAACAAAAGTTGTAAAAAGGAATGAATGTTTAATTTCTCTTTTAAAGGAAGACGGAAATTACTTTTTGGGAAATATTTGCCTAGACTATCATTGGGAGCATCGCAGTTCCCTTGCCTACTCTTCTTCCTTTTAGAAAAAGGTTTTTTTTTGAGAAATTTTCAAGGAAAAATGTCTCCATTTTGGAGAAAAAACAAAATTTCTTACGTTCCATTTCCTTCACCTTGTCATCACAGATAAAAAGTGAAAATTATAACAAATTAAATGAAATCTTGAAATGCCGTTGAACTTTTCTATTCTTCAGAATTGGACTGTATTTAAATTTATAATTTTCCTTTTTCTTTAGGAATACAAATTGGAAGTCAAGATAATTACTTGACATGATTTTTATTAATTTTAAAGAAAATTGCATAAAGGATAATCGGCACGTTACCTCTACGCGACTGCTCACCTTTGCAGTTAAGTGACGGTCCAGCGTCATCAGCGGCGTCGGTCCATCTGTGACCCATGATACTATTACCTTCTGTAATTTTAAAGAGAGTTACTAAATACAGCAGCAGACCCGTTTTCAACGTGAATACCAAGTATTCCCGTGTTGACTTTGAAATGTCCTGACGTCTAAACAACTGAGCGAACTCAAATTAATGAACTCAACTGAGTGAAATCAGTTGCGCGAATTCAAATAAATGAACTCAACTGAGTGAACTCAACTGAGTGAACTCAAATGAATGAGCTCATACACTATACGGAAATAAACAATGATCAAAATTTTATACGTATGTTTACCTTAAGCTTAAGGTGGAAGCATTGCCAAGAAGTATGTATGCATTCTTAATAACTAGTTTTAATTAAAGTTTAGGAAAATATCACAGTAGATAGCTTTTCGTTCACAAACAAGCTTTTCGTAAACAAGTATGACCTGCGGTCATATTTGGCGCATTATTTTAATTAATTGTTATTAATATTAATTATTTAGCATTATGTTTTACGCATTCCATAGTGTATGTTTTACGCGTGAGAAAATAGTGTTGAGGAACCAATAAGGTTTGCCTGATTTAAAATTGAGGTCGTGGTTTAACATCCAGGACTAACCTCATTGGCTCCCTCGCATTATTTTCCCACGCTGTCAACTGATTTTAGCCGTGAGTCGTACTATAATTATATACCAAGCGCTGTTATTTAAGTTGAAAATGCGCTATGATGGTGAAAATTTGTATCCTACAATTTAAGTTGAATTTAAAGGACTAAGTATAATTAGAATTGACTCATTGTGGTTACAATGGTTAGGTAAGCCGGGAAAAAGGTTCAGTAAACCCAGTTCCATCCCAAAAGGGATTTAGATTAATTTTCTCTTCCAATAAATCCAAAGGGTTAACTATTTTCATTTTATCAATTATTTATTTTCAAGTATTTAAATAAGAATATTATGAAATAGACACGTAAAAATTCAAAGCAGTGCTCGCATTGTAAACGAATATAAAAATATGTTTCTGATACCTTTTTCATAATGATAAGGAATTGGACGTCAAAGTTTGTCCATTTATATCGGTATGGACAATTTAGTTCCGATGAACAAACATCGATATTTTCATAAAAACGTTTAAAATACCTAAGAAAAAAAACGGGGATAGCTAACGACTTTATGCTCCTTTCCAGGAAATGCTTTGGATAATCTTTGCATGATGGATAAAAGTTCGAAAATAATAATCATTGGAATATCAATTTTATATGATAAAATATGCCTTTGAATTTATACTTTAGATATTTATTGAATTCATGATGATAAAAGTTTAAGAATAATAATCATTGCAATATCATTTTTATATGATAAAATATGCTTTCGAATTTATACTTTAGATATTTATTTGAATTCATTGATGATAAAAGTTTAAGAATAATAATCATTGCAATATCATTTTTATATGATAAAATATGCTTTCGAATTTATACTTTAGATATTTATTGAATTCATGGTGATAAAAGTTTAAAATTAATAATTATTGGAATATCAATTTTATATGATAAAATATGCCTTCGAATTTATACTTTAGATATTTATTGAATTCATGATGTGAAAAGTTTAAAATTAATAATCATTGCAATATCAATTTTATATGATAAAATATGCTTTCGAATTTATACTTTAGATATTTATTGAATTCATGATGATAAAAGTTTAAGAATAATAATCATTGCAATATCATTTTTATATGATAAAATATGCTTTCGAATTTATACTTTAGATATTTATTGAATTCATGATGTTAAAAGTTTAAAAATAATAATCATTACAATATCAATTTTATATGATGAAATATACTTTCGAATTTAAACTTTAGATATTTATTGAATTCATGATGATAAAAGTTTAAAAATAATAATCATTGGAATATCAATTTTATATGATAAAAATATGCTTTCGAATTTAATACTTTAGATATTTATTGAATTCGTAATGGTAAAAGTTTAAAAATAATAATCATTGGAATATCAATTTTATATGATAAAATATGCTTTCGAATTTATTAGCACATTATAATAACAAATGTTGTTAAAAACACGATTATAATAATTTTACTTTTTTAATTTTAATAGTAATACCCGTTTAGAGCCTTGCAGGTCATTAGGGACAACCCTGCGGGAACCACCTCAGGTGGTAGTGGCATCTGTCACACTCCAAATATAACTTTATGTTGTCGATAATTGATTTAAATATAACCATTTTTAAAAATGGATTTAAAAATATTTATTATATAATCTGGGAGTGTAACATGGGATGCGAACCCCAGACCTCAGAGTTATCAAAGATAAGTGTTAACACTAACGCTTTAACGACCTCAACCACAGGGGCGGTTAATGTTTTAAATTATAATCCTAACAATTAATTTTTACCCATAATACTTACATCAATTAAAATTATAATAATTTTAATTCTTTACAAAAATATAATTAGGAATTATATTTAAAAACTACAAATAATAATTTTATTGCTGAAGGTAAAAGTTCAAAAATTATAAAGCACGAGGAAAAAAAACTTATTTATATATAATTTAAAAGTTTGTATATTATATAAACGCAAGTGATAAAAATAAGGTAGATAAAGTAGAAATGAGGGAGTTAAGACAAAAAGGAGGGAGAAAACCTCATTATTTTTTCATTTCCTATTCAGAAGGCAGGTGGGTATTTTTTAAGCTAAATATTTTTATAAATAGCTCGGGAAAACGCATAAGCATTTATTTCTATTAAATTTTATATGATTTTTTTTAGTATAAATATCATAATTTTATATGTAATTATTCTCATAAAAGTTAAATTTAAATAAATAATGTTATCTTTGTAAGATAAGTTTTATTTACCATTTATTATTTTATTCTTGTCAGGAAATTACAAACGTTTTGTGCTTGACGTTTTATTTGATTTTATTATTGTGTAATAGCGTTGATTTCTTACAATAGGTTTAATTTTTACTTCTCCTTGGCTTATAACGATGAATATAGGAAAAGTATTGTGTTTCTCCCAAAAATCTGAACATCGTTTTAGGCATTTTCAATTAGTTCGAAGTTGTTTTAGATTTGAAAAAATAATAGTCGCCGTGTGTTTTCATCTTGAAAACACAGCTGACACCGTGTGTTTTTACCTTGAAAACACAACTGACACCGTGTGTTTTCATCTTGAAAACACAACTGACACCGTGTGTTTTCAACTTGAAAACACAAACACCTTGTTTACGGTAAGCACAAAAGTACAAGTATACTTAAATCTTGATTAGTTTATCGAATTTCAACTATTTAGCATGAATCACTGAAGCTAAGTTCATAAAAGCCACGAGCACAAAAAAGTACGAAAAGTATTGTTTCCAAAAAAATCCGAAACTGGGATGTCACCAGAATTATCCGTTTCAGGTGTTTTAAGGCCTCCTCATTGGTTTTCACAAAGTAGTCTGTCTGTATGTGTGTGTTATCATCGTAGCTCTTAGTGTATTTATGCTAGAGAGTTGATTGTACAAAAATCAGTCTACCGTTTTAGTTGTGCTATTCGGAAAATATTTTTTAAGACGTTATCAACCCGCAATAATGACCCAGCGAAAATTGCGAAAAATCATTAAATACAAAAAATGTTGCGATCGGATTGAGATTTGGCACGCATGTAGCCATGTACAAGACTGTCATATGGTGCCAGGTTTCATCTTATTATCAGCATTAGTTCAATTTTTATCAAACGACTTGTGTACGTTATTTAAAAAATTGTAAAAATCGGAAAAAAGTACAATTGAGTTGAAATTTGGTACAAGTGTATACTTTTAATTAACAAATAATTGCACTAAGTTTCGGTTAAGTGCGACAAGGATATATCTATAGTTTTTGTTGTATCATAAATGTTAAGCAACATTGAGCGTGGTCAGTGGTGTATGATTGACCGCTGAGAATGAAACGGATGATGCATTTACAATCTGAGGACGAGCGAAGAGGATCCGAAAAAAAAAAGACGAGCGTAGCGAATTCGACGTCATGAGAAAAATTTTCGAGGTACCCCGTACCCGATTTTTGATATTTTCCACCCATAAAAACAAAATATTAATATTTAATAATCATCAAAAGTTAAGTCAATTAAACCAGTTGTGGAGAGATATCAAGTTGCCTTTTTATTCAAATTTTATAAAATATATCATCTAAGTGACAGACATAAGATATGGGAGAGATGGTGGGGAGGTAATGGAGAGATGATATAGAGAAAGTAAAGGACCTACGTGCGAAGTAAAACACACGACTAAGGTAAATTTATAACCTAAAGTAACCTAACACCCTCTACATAATGTCTTGTTATTAATTTGAAAGTTTTAATGTTAATGACAACACCGTCTAAAGTTACATACAGATGTGGTTATAACCACTTCTATGAAAGAGAACATAAAAGGAATATAAATAAACAGAGTTTAATGATAAACGAAGGAGGAGTCGATAGTTAGATTTGTTGGATAAAAGTAAATAATGGAATAAAATATGCGATATAACGTAGCAAAAAGGTAACTCAAGAAGTTACTCTATGTGATATATAAGCTGATATATAACCTTTAATCTTTTACTAATAACTTCACAGAATTTCCTATTCGCGATTCAAAGTCCGTAGGTCTACCGTTGATAAGAAATTGATAACGAAATGGTGATCGTTGTTAACGTTTTGGTTATGGGGTTTTTTTTTATTTGAGTATTATTTCTTTAAATTTTTTCTCAATTGCTTTAATTTAATTAATTTTTAGGGCGTATCAGTAGAATCACTAGAATCAGTAGAATCACTATTTTAATTTTTAATTTTTAGGGTGTATCAGTAAAATGAGTAGAATCACTATTTTATTGGAAAATAGGGTTTTAATGAGTTGTCACGAGTATTTAAATATACTGTTTTCTTTCTTTTGTTCTTAATTAATTTTCATCATAATGGCGTATTAATTCATTAATTGTTAATCAATTTTATTTACTCACTAAAATAATTAATAACTCCCTAAATGTACTCTTTTTTGTAAAATGTTTGTTTATTATCCATTTAGATTTTATTATTTCTGGGTTAAATCGGACAAATCCAAATCTGAAGTGATACGAGCCTAATTCTGTTTTAAAAATTCTGTTATTATCGAAATATTTGTCCTTAAAGTATTGACAATGGCTCATTTATTACAAATTAACTAACAATAAAGAAATAAAGAAAGATTTTTTATCGGCTCCCATGCTAATAAATTTATGCTAAAAAATGTTGATCACCCTTTTGTTTTTCCGCCGTTAGTATTGCCAACCTGACAACTATCTCTTTGAATCGCGAATAATCTTTATGGGGTAGGGAGGGAGGAATTGGTTTCTGTTCTACGCCAGCATATGGTGAGCTAATTTGGTTTTACAACTAAAACCCCAAAAAAGGCAGCTATAGCTTTAAACTAGGGTGGTTTTTGTACAGTGCAATACAAATATATATTATTTAGTATAAATATAGGGTGCAAGAACAAGACCTGGTGGCAACACTTGCAGGGGGTCAAACCGAAAAAGTTTAACATCAATTCTTATTTGCAATTTGCAATTTATTTTTTATGTTTCACGTTATATTAATTAAACTTCGTTCCTACAAACTTTAAACTCATTTATAGTACAATATAGAGTTGAAGTTGGAAAGCTTAGAGATTGATCTTCTTTAAAATTGTTTTTAAAACTTCTAAGACTCTGTAAATGATGATATAATTGCTAGTAAACTATTAATCGCAGTATAAATTTTAACATTTAAAATAATAACATTTGATAACAGCGATTCACTTAAAATTCCATCGAATTCTATGGAGGTTAGAAACAAATTTTCCTTAGAAAGCAATTGACAGCGATATAATTGTAAAATAAATCAGCCTAAGTTATTTACAAAAATATTAATATAGAATATCAAATGATAAATGAAGCATCAAATTGATATTTTAATAACAAGAACTGAAATAATAACTTATTTCTGACCTTCTTTCGAATCAATAGTTACTACGGCTTTAGGCTCCAATTTTTAACATCGGCTCTTAACTATAGGACCACCCGTCCTATAAAAAGAGTAAAGAACAAAGAAGAAAAGCTATCTACCCAGTGTCTAAGAAACACTACAGCAAAATTGTGGCACGCAAAAACCTTGCTACGAAATAAATGTCCAAAGAACGCGACGGCAAGGTTCTGGCACGCAAGAAACTACCTAAAAGTAATGTTAAGGAGCATCTTTAACACTACCTGCTTTACCTCTAGCCACCAGCTTTAAAGTGTTTTAAAGATTTCCCCTTAAGAACAAATAGTGTTGTCTATGTCTATAAGATCCCATTACAGCTATAGGCTCATATTTATCTGTTTAGCCGTGAACGTCACACACTATAGATCCCATAGGTCCCAGAGTATTCGTAAGGTAAGTCATCTAATTAATTTTGAAAAAAACAAGGTCTTGGGGAAATACCGAGGTCAGTAGTGAGTCGTAATTCTTCTTCAAGTTCTATGGCATTAATTGGAAACTGAAGACAGATTTGAACTGTTAGCACGAAAATACGCATTCCAAAGTAAAATGGCTTATCATTGAAAGACTCGCCAGAATTTTACTGTTTTGCCCCTTCCAAGAGTACAAACAAAATAAAATATGCGCAAGAAAAAATAAAAGTTCCAACTTGATATTTGAAAGTAAGTGTCGTAAGGCGCCTTTAGGGCACTGCGCCGAAAATCAAATACGCGGTACCTTGGAACTTTTCCTCATCTCATCGAATTCGGTACGCTCATCCTCCCTGCTTCGGGCTCGCTTCGGTCGTCCACAGAATATACATTCGAGCAAATTTATAATGCAACACAGCTCGTCCTTTGATATTTAATACATCTGTTTCATTTCCAGCGATCACCCATGCTTTACTTATGCTTAACCAACACGCTCAATTATGCTTAACTATCATGATCAAACATAAATCATGAACATACTAGTGTTAAAATTAAATTTGGTGTATATATTTATTACGTGTAGGTTTACACTAGTACCGAAATACAATTTATTAGACTATTTTCCGATTTTTCACAATTTTTAAGGAGCGTACTAATGCGAACTGATAACGAGGTGAAACATGGCACATATGTTGGTCTCAACATGCGTGCTAAATCTCAAATTGGTCACAACCCGCGTTTTATATTTTTCGACATTTTTGCTGAGTCATTATTTCGGGTCAATTACGTCATAACAAATATTTTCAGGATAGCATAGTTGCAGCTATAGACTGATTTTTGCACAAAGTTTTTACTCTTTAAAATACTTACATAGGGGAATATAAAAACAGACACATTTACACACACATACAGATCGACAACTTTGTAAA
>JACMZG010000022.1:40279801-40419822 GCA_018340805.1 Microvelia longipes | reverse complement strand
AACCTTTTCAGAACGCGACCTATTAATTTGCTTTTCTAAAGTTTGGCGACCCAAATAAATTTATTTTGCATAACCTGAAAATTACAGGCGTTTTATTTTATGCTGAACTAGTTATGCCCCCTACATACATCGTCAAATCCTAATTTTCATGAGGTTTTTATACTTAAATAGAAAACTACACACTTTCTGTGTTTAGAAAGTGTAGTTTAATTGGAGTTCCAAAAGACGTATATTATAAAATTTATATATAGCAATAAAATATAAAAATTAAAAATTAAATTAAATACAAAAATTAGCACAGCTCGTAACTCATTTTGTCTGTATTTTTCAAAGGAAATGCGCATAATTATCCAGTTGGTTATACAAAACTATGCCTCTAAAATTAGAAGTACGCACTATTATTTGCACTAGTTTAAAGCTTAATAACTTATCTTTAAGCTTAGTCAGTTATCCTTAAAGGTGTTAGCGCATTTCCTTTGAAAAATAGAGACAAAATGAGTTACGAGCAGTGCTTGACAATTAAGTAACTGCTTAGGTTCTAAAGCATGAACCGGAACCTTCAAGCAAGAAACGGGTTGTTAAGCACTGAAACACGCATTCTAAATGAAATTCGCCGACATGCGGACCACCGCGCAAGAGGTTTTGGGCCGATAATTTGTTGGGGTTTTTTCGACTTTTTGGTCACATTAGAGTGGTCGTATCCACTTCGGACCGGTTTAATTTGATTCAGCGTCTCAAAAACATAACTATTGACCTTTTTTGCGGTAAAAAAATATTACCCTGAATTATGCTGTTTTTTGAATTTCGCTGACTCAGCAAACGAGTTAATGACGTCACAAAAACCTGGTTTTTAATAGAGTTGAAAACCTGTCCTCCCGAAGGTTGAGTTTTGTACTAAGTTTGATTAAAAAAATATTAATCAGTTCGAAAGATAGAGTGTTTACAAAGAAAGTGTCTAGAAATACATATATAAAGTCTCGCAAAAACGTCATGTTTTCGTCATTAGGGACCTCTGAAACGGATTTGTGTCGTGGTCCGAGGTTCTTCCACCCATGACGCCTATCCATGAGCGAATTTTATTCCCAAAGGAAAATCGCTAAAAAAATATACTGGTGAAACAATTATATTATAAAAATTAAACTACGTTGATGTATGTTAGAACCAAATTCACACATAATTGAACTTATAATTTTAATACCCGAACTTTAAAAGAAGTAATAGAATCTTTTAAACACAGTATTATCATAGGTATAACAAGTCATCAGTTAGCAAGAATTAGATAAAGGCGGGTGTCTCTGTCGTAAAGGACTTCTAAGAAATGTTTTGGCCGCGGCTTCTTCTGTTATCGCATGTTTAAAGTATTATCAATTTCTAAAAATAATATCTGTTTAAGCAAATCTGTTATTTGCTTATAATAATCTTTTTACATAAATCTTGGTAATTTTTTAGATTGTTAATAATAGAAAAATTTGGCGACCCAAAAACTATTGTTCGCGACCACAATCTGGGTTCGCGACCCAAGGGTTGGGAAGGGCTGCTCTAATCTATAACTCTATCTGCTATGAATTGTATGTTACACAATAGGTCTAGAAAAATTACCGGAGTTTTATGATATTGGTATCAAATTTCTCAGAACATAATGTAGTTTTCAAAAATGTTCATATCATGGTATGCTCAAATTTAACTTTTTAAAGTTACCGAGGAATTACTATTTTGGGTAATAAAATTACCATATTTGCAAATAGTTACCAAAAAAATAATGACATATTTGAAGGTCACTGAGGTCGATTACCTAGGGGTGGAGACTTTTCCCGACTCTTATCTTCATTTTTAACCATTTTTAGCAGGGGGTGTGCATTTTGTTGTTCCAAAAATATGGTAATTTTAAAGCATAAAAGTGTGTATGTATGTTACACAATAGGTCGTAGAAAATTACCGGAATTTTATGATATTGGTATCAATTTCTCAGAACATAATGTAGTTTTCAAAAATGTTCATATCATGGTAATGCTCTAATTTAACTTTTTAAAGTTACCGAGGAATTACTATTTTGGGTAATAAAATTACCATATTTGCCAAATAGTTACCAAAAAAATAATGACATATTGAGGTCACTGAGGTCGATTACCTAGGGTGGAGACTTTTCCCTCTCTATCTCCATTTTTAACCATTTTAGCAGGGGGTGTGCATTTTGTTGTTCCAAAATATAATAATTTTCAAGCATAAAAGTGTGTATGTATGTTACACAATAGGTCGTAGAAAAAATTACCGGAATTTTATGATATTGTATCAAATTTCTCAGAACATAATGTAGTTTTCAAAAATGTTCATATCATGGTATGCTCTAATTTAACTTTTTAAAGTTACGAGGAATTACATTTTGGTAATAAAATTACCATATTTGCCAAATAGTTACCAAAAAAATAATGAATATTTGAGGTCACTGAGGTCGATTAACCTAGGGGTGGAGACTTTTCCCGACTCTCTATCTCCATTTTTAACCATTTTAGCAGGGGGTGTGCATCTGAAATGTTCCACCTGTATATATATATATATATATATATATATATATATATATATATATTACATTAAAAATAATATATAACTTACAGAGGGGTGAAAATATAGGTGTTGTGGATTTTAGAAAATTTTCGACATTCGTCTTCGTCGGTCTGGTGAGAATGGAGAAGTTTCCGAGCTACTAAGGAGAATTTAGAATATACGAAACTGAGTTCTCTTTACTCAGGTAATCTAAATATAAATGCCAAGCGTAGGTTCGGATTATGAAAAGTTCCAGAGAATCATCCAATTAATGTTGACCTGTAATTAAAATCAAAGGTTAAAAGGTCACTTTGTGAGAGATGATTTTAAACTGTTAAAGTAAGGTTTATTAAAGTTTCATGCCACCAGTGTCTGAATCTACCTTTGTTAGAAAATTCATTTATCTAACTTCTAAAACACCAACTTCTAAAGGCATTTGCCCTAAATTTATGATCTTATACACTGATGTCCTATCTCGAAGTGTAGTTTACAAAATATATAATAAAGTATTCTTAACGAATTTTCATTATAAAAAGGACGCTCGGATAATCATTATGAGGTCGTTTAATACCCCTTTATATCCTCATAATGATCCCACATAGTTTTCTTATAAGGTCAAATTTAAATTTTTTTTTTGGTAATTGTATATTGATTTTTCGACTGTAATTCAAAAAATCATTCATAGCTTTTAAACTATTTGAGCTAGAATGATAATGTTGGTATCGATGGAAGTTGAGTAAATTTTAAAATAGTTAAAAAGGACAATTTAGCTCCCGCGGAACCTTGTCGAGCTGAGCAAGCCCGCAAAGGGGTTCCACGACGGCGGGTCTGTTCTTGGTTCGTATCTATTTTTTTATCACCTTAGGTTGCAAAGTTTAAACTGAAATCCCCCGCCAGATTTATCCTGAAGATTTAGGTCTTCCGTTGGTGACCGCGTCAATGTAGATGAAGAATCCGACGCTTCGCATCCACTGTGGGAGGCATCTTCAGAGATGTAGGACATCATAGATAGAAACACAATGCTCTACAAAACTGAAAGTTCAGTATTGTAGAGCATTGTGTTTCTATCCATGATGTCGTATATCCCTGAAGACGCCTCTCACCGTGGAAGCGAAACGTCGGATCCTACATCTACATTTATTACGTTCACACGCACTTCTAGATCCGCGGACCGTATAGAATACGATCTCTCATTACGTTAATATTAGCTGTATGGACCATGCGGAGGGGATCCGATCGTATGCGGTAGAACTTTGGGAGAATCTAAATGGATCCCCTAATATGCTGTATGTACCTTTAGAGACGATCGTATTTAACGGATAACCTTCTCGTCGAACTTTTATTTCACTTTATTTACTTCTATATTACCGTTTTTGATCAAATAACTTTTGGAATATTATTTTTTTGAGTGTAACATTATTATTATGCAAAGAAATCATAATTTGTTTTAAACTTCCTTATAACCAAAAGTGAACTTTCACTATAAAAGACGCGATGTTTTGGCGGGATCAGTTATCACTTAATCTCACTCGATCGACTAAACAAATACGCTGTACGAACCGAGAAGTTAGTTGATCGTATTGCATACGTATGCAATACGATCGCCTGTTAAATACGCTGTGTGTTCGTAGTAATTGACGCAGTCACCACCGGAAGACCTAAATATTCATGACAATAACCGTGGAAGCCTACACAGTTTATTATCAGATTTGTCCTGTTTTTCAGATTTTAATTTCACCCCTTTATAGTTTTTCAAAATATTTTATATTAAGTTTGACCTTTTACAAGAGGGGTAGGTTAACGATTATATTAGATATTTTCATTTTTGATGAGTCAAGTAAAATGTTTTAACACTCTCATCTACCATTATTTAAATTAAAAAATGATATGACATATTTAATTAAATTTCTATAATATTGGAAAACAAATTACGAACTTCTACTTCATTAAATTTAAATATGAAATATTTAGAATGTATCTCCCCATCCCTAAATGTTATACTTAAATTTATTTTATAGAAAAAACGCTTTAGAACGGGTGAGAAGTAGAGTTTACGTTGCAAATTTAAAGGTAAAGTAATATTCTTTCTATAAGAAGTATGGAATTTAAGGTACTTAAAAAACTATATATTGGGATTATTATTATAAAGTACAGACGATATATATATATATATATATATATATATATATATATATATATATATATATATATATTATATATATATATATATATAATATATATATATAAGACAACTTTATGAAAAGGTCTTAAAATCATTCGAAACGGACGATTCAAGTTAAATCCCGGTATCGGATTTTTCCGCAAACACAATAATTTTCCTATATACCTACGGTATAAATGAAGAAAATTAAAAACACATACAATGTTCGATGAGCCGAAATGATTAAATTCTTGTAACCTTACAACACATTAGGAAGAGGTTACAATAAAATTGCAGAGCCCCATAAAGATGTTTCAAGATAGAGTATGTCCCCATCTAGTAATGTATCTCTACGGTGTAGTTGCATTAAAAAATGTAAAATGGAATGCTTAGACGTTTTGTAGTGTATTCATTTTGAAGGGTTGATGTTATGCTTCAAAATTTATCTTATGATGAGTAGCTGTTTAGTAGTGTAGACATTATAAAACATTAATGTCATACGTTGGTAGTGTATTTACTTTAAAACGTAAACGTTATCATGTGTAGCTATTTTAAATGTCTATGTTATGGTGTACACAAATGTTTTGTCGTGTCGGTATTATGAAGTGTTGATATAATATCTTGTTGGTATAGAGCTATGTGTCGGTGTAGTAACAAGTCGGTGTATCGCAGTGTAGCTGTAACGTGTTGATGTTAGATAATGATATTATTGTTTCATTAAGCTTTCCTACATTAAAACTCCCTCCACTTGAGAAAACAAAAAACTTAAATTAAATCATTAAAATCTCTGCTTACATTGGCGTACTGTTTTTCCGCCCCAATTTTTGTTTAACCTAATAACACCATTATTTAACATCATTTATTTAATTGAGTTTATTTCTTTTAATGACATTTTTTTTAATTTTAAACAATGCATGGTGTTATTTATTCAAAGTTTTAAACCAAAATTATTTTATTTAATGACCTTAAATAAAAGTCAAGTTAAATTCTAAAACAATATACTCACTTTTTTTTTGTTATGTAGCATTTTTGTTAGAGCACAAGTAAAGTTATTCATACCAAAAAAAGAAAAAAGAGTCTCTCCACAAAAATAATTGGTAAATCGCTTTCAATCTAACATGAGACCATCATCAGTGCTTGTTGATGGCACACAATAATAAGTATGGCAAATACAAATAAGCATATTTGTTCTTAAGAGTAGAAATAAGAAAATAATAAGTACTTATTTGTACAGGCAGTGATGATGGTCTCATGTTAGGTCGAAAGCGCTTTGCGAATGAAGTATTAATTTTTTTGAGATTATCTTTCATTATTACTATTATTATATTATCATAAACATTAAATAATAATCATTATCTTATCTCCGTTTCGTAGTACTCACGCTGTATTATCGCTAATAATATATAAAAATCGGGTTTGGGGAACCTCTGAACTTTCTAACCACGTCGGATTTGCTACGCTCATCCCACTCGCTCGGCTTGTCCACAGAACATACAAGTCGTTATATTTATACTGCATCACGTCTTCGGACTCGCTTCGCTCGTCCTTAGATTGTAAATACATTCGTTTCTTTACCAGTGGCACTAACCTCGCTCGATGCAGCTTAACTTTTATGATTCAACAAAAACACGGATTTACCTGTCCAAACTTATTATATACTTATTTATTTCGGAAAGATATACTTTTGTACTAAATTTTAACTCAATTTGTTAACTAATACTGATTATGAGATGAAACTTAGCACACATGTTATTCTTATACATGGCTACATGTGTGCCATATCTCAAATTGATTATTTGATTATTATTCCGCGTTTTATGATTTTTCGAAATTTTCGCTGTTATTATTGCGGGTTATTGACGTCATAAAAAAATGTTATATTATTTTCCCGGTATTACAACTACACTTATAGACTGATTTTTGTATCAAGATTCAACTCTCTAGCATAAATACGCTGGTAGCAACGATTATACTACCAGTTAGTAACAACAATATACTATGTTGTTTCAGTTAGGGTTTACGCTTAATGTTTCCTCCAGCCTGATTGATTTAAGAAATAAATTCTTTTGCTAACAGATTTATGAGTAATTTATTATAGACATTAGCGGTGCTCTTAGATTAGTGATTGAATCATAAAATATAATGTTCTGGTAACAGAACTATAAGAAATTTATTATAAACATTAGCGGTGCTCTTGGATTGCTGATTGATTTAGAAAATATATTGTTCTGCTAACAGATTTATGAGAAATGTATTATTGACATTAGCGGTGCTCTTGAATAGCTGATTGATTAAGAAAATATATTGTTCTGGTAACAGTTTATGAGAAATGTATTATTGACATTAGCGGTGCTCTTGGATTGCTGATTGATTTAGAAAATATATTCTTCTGGTAACAGATTTATGAGAAATGTATTATTGACATTAGTGGTGCTCTTGAATAGCTGATTGATTAAGAAAATATATTGTTCTGGTAACAGTTTATGAGAAATGTATTATTGACATTAGCGGTGCTCTTGGATTGCTGATTGATTTAGAAAATATATTCTTCTGGTAACAGATTTATGAGAAATGTATTATTGACATTAGTGGTGCTCTTGAATAGCTGATTGATTAAGAAAATATATTGTTCTGGTAAACAGTTTATGAGAAATGTTATTGAAATTAGCGGTGCTCTTGGATTGCTGATTGATTTAGAAAATATATTCTTCTTGTAACAGATTTATCAGAAACTTATTATTGAAATTAGCGGTGCTCTTGGATTGCTGATTGATTTAGAAAATATATTGTTCTTGTAACAAAGTTATGAGAAACTTATTATTGAAATTAGCGGTGCTCTTGGATTGCTGATTGATTTAGAAAATATATTGTTCTTGTAACAGATTTATGAGAAACTTATTATTGAAACTAGTGGTACTCTTGGATTGCTGATTGATTTAGAAAATATATTGTTCTTGTAACAAATTTATGAGAAACTTATTATTGAAATTAGCGGTGCTCTTGGATTGCTGAATGATTTAGAAAATATATTGTTCTGGTAAGAGATGTATGAGAAATGTATTATTGACATTAAAGGTGCTTTTGGATTGCTGATTGATTTAGGAAATATATTCTTCTGTTAACAGATTTATGAGAAATTTATTATTGAAATTAGCGATGCTCTTGGATTGCATTTGCATCTGAATACAATATATACCTATATACCTGCTTTGCATTGTAGGTATATAGAGGTTCAGACCTGTTGATATGATATGTAATGATGTAGTTTGAGAACCATTTCCTTGGGCTGGGAATATTTAATTATTTTCTCTTTGTGTAAACTTATATTGGGATAATTGTAAAGTTGTTATACCCTATTTTGAACCATTATGGCCAGTAATCAACCAATATGGGAATAGACCGAGAAAGAAAAAAATACACACACACACTCATATAGACAGAAAACTTTGTGAAAACCACTTAGGAGGCCTTAAAAACATCTGAAACGGATAATGCAGGTGATAATTTTTTTACAAACACAAAACTTTTTATATACCTACGGTATAAATGAGGAAAAGTAATAATTATTGTACTGGTGTCTAGTATCATATTTTTTCTTCACTACCTAGTGAAAGGAAGGGCTTGTATTGTAATAAATGTAAGGAAAAACTAACAATTTTTAAGAGTTTAAATAAAATAATATTTTTACGACCAAAAAAAAATCTTCGACTAAATTTTACAATAAAAAATACACATTTAATATATATTTGAAATAAAGATTTTATTTTTACCTTAAAAACAAGCTTGATTTTTAACTTTATGATAAACTTAAGCTAAGATCTCGGAACTTCAACGCAAAAAGTTACGAGCTGTAATATTTTCTAAATAAAAACTGGTGCAAAGAACAAACATAAATGAAAACGAAAAAATAAAGCGTAGGAAACATTTTTCAGTATCTTCGGGAAGAATTTTTTAACTGCGTTTATAAAACATGAAACGCTGAAATCTTAAAAATATTATAAAAAAATGAATTAGTTCTTTACAGAAGAAACGTGTGTAATATTTTGGTAGCAATTTTAAAATTTAGATTAAAAGCCGTATATTCCTGATCTTAAGCTCACAGAGGGTCCAAATACAGTACAAATCCCTACAGAGGATATATATATATATATATATATATATATATATATTAATATATATATATATATATATAGTATAGATATCTATGTATCTGTATGTATATACAGATCCATACAGAGGGTATCTCTACAGTACAAATCCTTACGGATGCAGAATCTGCGACTGGGATCTCGACTGTATCAGGATCTAAGCGAAGTAGAACTTTGAAACTTAAAATTCTTCTAGGTTCAACCAAAAATGATGGTATTGATAAAACCATAAGCCGATCCTCAAACGCTTACTGTCTTTTAAAAGAGAAAGTTTAAAAAAACTATGGAAGAAAATTTATAGAAGAAGAGAATAGTTAAAAAAAAACAATTTCTAGGTCCCTAATGCAAAGGATAACATTCTACAAGGATATTTTCCTTCGTTTGCTATTCATTTTTTGCAACTAAGTTGTTGAGTAAGAATTTTTTTGTGCTTTAAAAAATCAAGTCCTGCAAGCTGTTAAAAAAGGAAACAAAGTATGATTCACCCATTCCCTATTCTTTTTATCCCCCAAGTGATTTTACTGGGAATAAAAAAAAATTTGAATTTTTTATTTCAACTTTTCTTTATGAATAATTAAAATGTTAAAAAATAAAAATGGAGAGCTTTATGGCGAAGGGTAGGGGAGAGGAATGAATTAATAAATAAGGCTATACGGAGCTAGTTAAATATTTGTAAAAAATTGGCCGGATAAAATATGGCAACTAAGTTTAACGTCAATTTTAGAGTAATAAATCTTTTTTCAACTTAAAATAGAGATGCTTGTCTTTTATAAAATAAAATGTTGCTTTGTATACGTGCCTATCAACAGTACCCTCATAGAGATATATTACTAGAGGGGGCATAGCCTATCTCAATACATTAAGAGGCCTGAAACATCTTTTTGGGGCCCTCAGGGGCTCTGTGTAACCTCATTGAAACCTCCTTTAATAGCGAGCCAAGGTTATAATAAATCAATTGATTTAGGCTTCCCGCACATTGTTTGTGTTTTGATTTGTATTTTTAACATTCTCCTATATAAGTTATTGTAAATATTTACTGATTATTTGATTGTATTTATAATCGAAGGTAGTCAGGTTACTTTTTCGATGTTTCACAATTTAATCTATAGGGCCCCTTTAGTAATAATATCTCAATGAGTACCCTACGATCCGTATTTCAATTACAACCTGACTTACATCTATGTAAGTCAGACTTACATTATTAAGTTATACTTACATTATTATGAAGTCAGACTTACATCTATGTAAGTCATAGATTTTACTAATATTTTTAACTCTCAAAGACATTAGAGAAAATACTTATTTTAATTAATTAATTAATTGAAAAGCTTGAATCTTTTTAGGGCTCTCAGGGGCCCTTTGTAACCTCATTGATACCTCCTCTAAGGTTATAATAAATCAACTGTCGTCTACTTTTGACACACTGTTAATGTTTTTAACTTTTCCTCACTTATACCGTAGGTGATTTAAAAAAAATTAGGTTAGCAAAGGGATCCGAAACCAGGATTTTATTTTAGGTGTTTTTAGACCTCCTAAGTGGTTTTCACAAAGTTTTGTGAGTGTGTGAGTGTATTTGTCTGTTATCATCGAAGCTTCCTGTGTTTTTGTGTTAGATAGTTTAAACTTGGTACAAAAGTCAATTGTTACGTCTTATTGAGCTACCCATTTCATCTGATATTTTATTAACAGCTGGAATGAATAATTTTATTGACTTAGTAAAACCCACGCAGGAGGGCTTAATAACAGCTAAAATGGATAATTTTATTGACTTAGTAAAACCCACGCAGGAGGGCTTAATAACAGATGTAATGGATAATTTTATTGACTTAGTAAAACCCACGCAGGAGGGCTTAATAACAGCTAAAATGGATAATTTTATTGACTTAGTAAAACCCACGCAGGAGGGCTTAATAACAGCTAAAATAGATAATTTTATTGATATCCCGGTTTCGGGGGTTTTAGTCCAAACACAATACTTTTTCTTTATACCTGCGGCATAAAAGAGAAAAAGTCAAAACGGATTCAGATTTTTATAGTAAAAACATTACATTTACTATAAACTTAAGATACAAGGAATGGAAAAGAAAAAGAAAACAATAAAATTTAAATGGTCTATAAGTAGAGTGAAGGAAGGGTTAGGATTATACTTATTTTGATTTATCTAAAAGTCTTTATACAATATAAATAAATTTAAATACATTTTGTTGTAATGAAATTTCTGATTTTTATCTACAACTGTAACGTGTTAGGGATAATTATTGCACTCATTGTGTAAATTTGAAACCTAGATTTGAAAATGTTAACTTGTAGGAGTGTCTATTTTAGGAGATCTTAAAATACAAGACATTCAAACCTAAGAAAATAATTTAATAAGATAGTAAAAATTCGAAAAGTTTACCTTTTTAAAAATTAAAAAGATATAATTGAAAATGGACCCAAATATATTTCTTTTGATCTAATGTAATTTGATCTATAATGAAGTATAATTATAAGTAGAACTAAATAATTAAAATAAATTATTCTAATTTTCATAATTAGTTTATTACTAGTCCGGGAGCCTACGGCTCATTTTCTACCTCGTAAGAGGCATTTTGGTTGTCCAGTTTACCACCTTTAGCTTGTTGTTTTTTTTTCCAAAATGTTTAACAATTACCGACTTATACCACTACTTTTTCAAAACTTCAACCATGGCCTGTTTTTAAAACGGCCCCATAGATTGGGACAGACCTTGGTAATTTGTCTTAGATTTGGTGCACAGAACATTCAAACGGTCTATATAAACGGAACATATTTTAAACCCCTATCTATTTTATCAGCTAGTAATTTTTCACAGTTTTTAAGGCCCCCTATGGTCCTCCCCCCAATTAGAGTTTGTTATTGACTAATCCAATGATTTTTGATTCTTAAATAAGTGCTTGATTGAATCATAATTATAATTTGAACATCTAAATAGTTCGAACATCTCAGTACTAGTAACCTTGACATTCTGAGATCAAAGCAACTATGTACGAAGTTGCTAAATAACTTTTTCTTTAACTTTATAGTTATAGTCAACAATAAATGTATTTGACATAGTGCTCATACTGGTTAAAGTGACTTGGCAAACTCGAGAGGAGAAATTGCCTAGTGGTTTTACTCCTTGGCGTGGTAAGCAAAAGTTTAATATTTTATTCTTTTTTAAGAATTCGGTTTTAATTAAATAATAATAATAATAGCCATTTATTTACATTAAAGTTAGTTTACAGAACATTTTCGTTTTACAGTTAGATATAAATTCTTTAATCCAGTTCGGCCATAGGCCGTGGCACTTCAAGGAGGATAGGTGGTGGCATGCAATGGTGAATATGACTAATTTTATACATTAAAACTTTTCAATCATATATAATTATCTACTTAATAATAATAATCGTGCGAACCTATTACATATTATCTAACATATTAAAATAATTCACTATTAATTAATTTCTTTATTTTTTTTCCTTTCATTTTTATTTTATTTCATAATTATCAAACCTTTTATTTTTACATTACTATTAAATATTCTTTTATTATCTTGATTGAATCATAATTATAATTTGAACATTTAAATAGTTCGAACATCTCAACAATTAATTAATAGGTTACTAGTTACCACTTAGTAGGTTTACTTAATAGGTTTCTAGTTACCACTTGGTAGGTTTACTTAATAGGTTACTAGTTACCACTTAGCAGGTTTACTTAATAGGTTAATAGGTTACTAGTTACCACTTAGTAGGTTTACTTAATAGGTTAATAGGTTACTAGTTACCACTTAGTAGGTTTACACTAGTTACCTTAGTAGGTTTACTTAATAGGTTAATAGGTTACTAGTTACTGCTACTACAGCACTTAGCTGATTTAAGATGGAAATTATATTAATAAGCACAAACAAAAATTTGTAATTTTGTCTTAATTATTCTAGACTATGTTACACATTTTTTGCTTTGTTTAGATTTTATATTACTAAAGTAATTTAACACTTATGCAAATATTTTGCATAGCATTTAATATACTTTATTATTTAAGTAACTAAACTTATTACTATTTACAAATTTTTAAATTATAAATTTTAATTAAATTAGTGGGATATAAATTAGTTGAATTCTCTGAAAGTGTTTTGCGATTTTATACATAATGACCTTTTACAGAAGGTTACGCAGCCAATGTCGTCGAAGGCGTCTTGTAGGATTGGAAGGAATGGTTCTGGAATGTAGGGTTTGGACCAGAGGAATAAGATGGGAATCTAATTTCGAATGGAAAGAACTGTCTCGAAAGGAAACAATGTCTTTGACAAACGGAATTTTGAGGTCATTGTGAATGGTTTGGTTGGATACCAGAGAGCTTTTCCGGAGAATTAGTCGTTTATTTTCATTATTTTTTTTTTCTTTTTTATCTAAGCTATTATTTTTATTAAGTAATTAAGCAATTATTTATTTAACAGGCTAGTTTTGATATTAGTTGAGCTATGGATTAAATTTCAATATTTCATTACTTTCAATAAAATTTAATAATTTAAAAAAAATATAATTTTAGAAATTATAAACTTATATTTAAAAATTAGAAAATTATAAAAATAGAAAAAATATTATAATGTAATTAAAAGATTATAAAAAATAACTTATCTTTCTCTTAGCTTTATTATCCATATAATACACTAACTTTTTTATAGCTTAAATTTTATAGCTCTTAACTTCACCATCACGTCATTTTCTGATGTAAACCCGCTAAAAGCTTCTAAACTAGGAACTAACATTCTATATCTGATATTTCAAATATAATAATGCACGGCATAAGACATGTCTAACATGGCCGTCGACAGTAAAAAAAATTTATAGTAATAAATTAATAATAAAATTAATAATAAATTAAAAACAAGAATAATGCATTGGCTAACCTGAATTTATGTTATTTCCTTAAATTCTTCGTGTAAATAAATCACTTTTTTATTTTCACGCTATTTTATTATATTTTAATTTTATAAATTATTTATTTTCAATTTTAAGTTATTTTTAAATTAATTGAAATTAATTTTATTGTTTTCAATTAAATTTTTTAAAAAAATAAACAATTTTTTTCTTTACTTTTGAACAATTGTAAACAATAAATTTGTTGGAATTAAGTAAATATCATTACACGATAATGTTTTTTAATAATTTTTTGGGGTTAAAAATGGGTGTGATAATTTTCGCGGAGTGATAAATGTAGAACGAATTAAAAGGCGGGAATGAATCACGGTCGAGTAAAGGTTGCGAACTGAAGGCATAGTGGGCAGAGTGGATGGTATACGAGGGGAGAGCTGTGCGAACACCAGAGAAATCTTGCGTCCTAATTCTAAACCATAGTCTACCTCAACTCAGTTTTTATTTTATTTAATTACTTATACTCGAACAAATATTCGTGTCGCAAATGAGTTGTTTTACAAGTTTTTGATACGACTACTCAGGTAAAACCTCGGAAAATTATATTTTAGATAAATTCGATGGCATTTCATAAACCGATATATGTATTTATATAAAAATAATTTAAAAAATTCAGTGGCACAACTAGTTTTAGATGATCGATTATGCGATTTTTAGAAAATATTATATTCATTTTAATAGATGTCAACATATTTTACCAATTTATTCAGTAATAATCTTAAATCTTATCTAAGAGCCTTTTACTCTTCATGATGATGTTATATTCTTATATCCATTTTAAAATATATACCCCGGCCCGGTGTTAAGAAGGCGAGCCCAAAGCACCTAATTTTCGCAGCATTTGTCCAGGCAGATATACTTATCCACAATTATTGGCCTAAAATGTCATCAATTTTTGGTAAAGTTTGTAATCGTTAAGGAATTAATCTCTCTCTATACTTCCTGATAGCGGTGTAACCTTTAGTTTGTTTTGTCAAAAGAAAGATAAAAGTAAAACGACAGGGTTAAATCCATAATATATCTTAAGAATCTAAAAATTTAACGTAAATGTTCCCTTATAAAAGAAACAGGTGAGTAAAAATTCACAAAAAGACTTGACAAAGTTAATCTCTAAGTTGTAAGGGATACTAAGCCTGCAAAGAGAATAGTATATTTCAGCATCCCCTTATAAGGTTTCCACAAACTCTAGGACCTGTGTAGATTTACTATCAAATAACCTTTAAAATATACCAAGAACAATAATCCTTATAAAAGGCCGAGCCAAATTTAAGACTGAACCTTCATAAAAAAACAAAACTACACTATTTATCCTTAATTGTGAAATCAGCTTGAAAAAATAACCAATTTAGAATAGTATGGTACTGTGCTTTTATATCGTGTTTGTATTTGTATCGTTGTTACTTTAAAAAACTAGTAATGCATTGCATCGCGAACTGATCTATGAACGTTGAATCTAATAAACATTGATCCGCCATGTTAGCTGTCATTTTAAAATGATAGATTATTTTGAGCTTTAAAATGATTTCCAACATGCTTAATGTTCACGTCAGTTATTGTGACACGTACAAACACACTAACATACACGCCGTCCCAAACTTCTGGAATGAAATAACTCTCTAACGTTAAAAAATGAATAAAAACAGAACAGTTTTTCTCTCCCCACATTATTATACTTAAATAACAGAGCCAACTTTCAACCGTTAACATGTTACATCAGTGCTGGTGAAAGTAAGGCTAGTAATCAACCAGTATATTTAAAGGTGAGTACTTGACACGTACTGACTGACGTTCCTTTAGCTAAGTAAGTAAGGTGTCAGGATTTTAACCTTACTTACTAGGTCAATCTGGGAAAGACCCCAGATAAGTTTTAAGTGCACTATAAACTAGCCATGCGTTGCATCAGGAACTCACGTCAAATTCTAATTAAAATTGGTCTACAATATTGGGCGTCATATTAAAATTATCGGTTATTTTATGCATGTTACATATAAATATCTTTTTATAATCTGCAAGAGGTTTAAAACGATATAAAACACAATTTTTCCGCTATTTTTTCAAATGGTCCACCATATTGGTCGCTCTATAATCAAACAATACAGCTCTGTAGACTAATTAATGCTACGTTTGTGCTAAATTTCATTAAAATCGGATAATGTTTACGTCAGTAATCGTGACGCGTACAAACACATAAACATACACGCCGTGCCAAACTCCTGAAATGGAAGAACTCACAAACGTTCGTTCACAAAGAGTCATTATCAACCATACAAGAAATGCAAATATAACCTTACAATACAAATATAACCTTTACGAATATGGAATGGAAGTCGACATAATTCCTAATACAACGTTAATGATATCTATTGGACTACCATAGATATCTATTGCGCCTAGTAGGAATAAATAGGCTTCTTAAGACGTCAGAAAAAAGGCTTAATTAACTGGGAAAAACATCCTGTATTGCTGGTTCATTTATCAAGAAATAAAGTCGTATATAGTTGAATACATTAAATTCAAATATTAAGCTATAAAATGTTTTAACCGGTCAATAATACTATGTTGAATTTTAACCAAGAACAAACTAGTTTTGTCCCTCATAACCTAATTTTTTAACCAAATTTTATGAATTCAGTTAGTTCTTACTTTGAATATTTCTCATTCTTTTATAGTTTTAGAACAAATAATCGAAAACTAGTACTTTTCGGTTTATTTAAATTTCATTTTTAAAGATTAAAACTCATGTCTTAGAAGCCCTCTTGAAAACCGAGCGCATTTTATTTGAAAAATATTCACAAATGAGGCGGCTTGCGTGGTAGAGGGGTAGACCCGAGTGTGCTTAAAATCAGTTTCTGAGGTCCCTAATTCACGAAAAATAGGTTTTTTATAAACTTATTATGGTTGTAATTAACTTATTGTTGTAATAAATATATTATTGTTAATAATATACTTACTTACTGTTAGTGATTTGAGCGAATTCTTAAAAAAACTCTTTTTTTCGAACAAAATAATATTTTTATATTAAGCATGGTACAAAAATCAACCATAGAGAAGACTAGAACCCTATTAAAAGCTAGATATTGATGACGTCATTAACCTGGTTCCTGAGTCTGCAAAAAATCGCCGAGAAGCTACGACTACTCTAAGGGACAAAAAAGTCAAAAACCCCGTGACAAATGACCGGTAAATAAAATTAAGGCCGGTAACAACAAATTTCGAGCGGGGTGTCGTATTTAATGTTTTGAAGCACTTAATCGAATAAAATTGGCCGGGAGCCGTTATGACTACCTAAAGGGATTACAAAGCCGAAATTAGTGGTAAATCGCCGGATAACCTAAAAAGCTGTCGAAACACAACGTATTTCAAGTAGGGTACCGTTCTCGTTGTTTTTGTTTTTGTAATAAATCCAATAAAACCGACCCAGAGTTAAATAAGACCACAAAGTACCCAAAAAAGGGGGGATCGATTTTATCTAGGGTCCCTAAAATCGAATCTTGGGGACCCTAGCTTAAATTACTTATGATCATTTTTAACATCATAGTTATAAAATATAAGTTTATTACTACAAAATAATTCTAGTGCAAAGGTCCGCAAACCGAACTTTCCGAATTTTTCAAAGAAAATGCACTAAATTATTTTAACATGAACATGAGCTAAGCCTAGTATGAGCCCCAAAATTGCAGTGCAGAGCCGATGATAAAATAACGACCAAAGTTAGTCTAACCTGTGAAATGCACATGCGCATTTCCTTTTAAAACCCGGAAAAATTAGTAATTAGTTAATAATGCTATTCTTTAGACTATAAGGCTAAAGGGGAAGTTCAAGCAAGATCTGGAGTATTAAGCAATAAAGCATGAATCGCGAAGAAAATTCGCCAAGCTTGCAGATCTCCGCGCAAGAATTTTTTAATCAAAAACGAAGTCTACTATAAGTTTTAAAGATAACGTCAAGACGTGCTAGTTTGAGAGGTTTACATTATAAAAAACGGTTAATATTAAAAGTTCAATATTGTTTAAGTTTTGCGAAAGATGCAAAGTACCCTTACAGGGAGGTCACCTCGTGTAAACATACTCTTGGTATCGTAAAGGGTTAAAATCAACATTGCCCTAACCCAGAAACTAAGGGTTATGTATTCCGATACCGATAGTCTTATAACGCTCCTTAAAATACCTTCGTTATATTAAAACAATATCTTGGTTGGATTATTAATACAGTTAAAACAATATTATAGTTAGTTTCGTTTATGATACAGGGATTAACAAAACAAACCAAGTTCCTTAGTATTTCTAGATGTAGGTTAGTTGGAGTACAGAAAGCGTAGACTTATTTAATAGGTTTTGTTTGATTGCACATTAATTCACTTTCGCAGGGAGGGGTCGCATACTTTTATTTAGCTAGTAAGATTTTATAAGTTGTTCAATGTGGGGTTAGGTGACCGAAGAACTGAAGAACCTGATATCAACATCCCAACGGATCAGGTTTTGGTTGAAAAATTGAGTACAAAAAGCAAGACCTATGCATCATTTTGGATTGAGATGTCTGAATTCACTTCATACCTCTTCTTTCTCCGAATGTTTTGCCTATAAACTCATTTTGCAAACCTTTTCGTGGCAGGTTAAATAAAGATATTATTGTCACTGAGAGTTCATGCTTAACAGAAAAGAATACTGCGGAAGAAGTAGTAAACGAAACAACAAAGACGAAACAACGAAGTCCGACATAGAATAAAATTGTAGAGGTTTACAGACCAAGAGATAGTAAATTTGTATTTTCTTTGTCATCAGTCAATTCAGTTATTATAGCTATTAGTGAAATTTTGTTTAACGACTCGTGCGTTAATTCTGCTTATTTCCCACCTCGGTTTAAAGTGGAACGAAATGATACTTTATCAGAGTTCAATAAAACAGGCTATTAGGGTTTTACCTTGAGATTTAAGGTATTAAAAAGTCTAGTCTGTCTCTAGTGAATACACTTATTAAAATTTATATATTAATTATGAAATGGATTGTCGTCTCCAGAGGTATACTTTAGGTATACTAATAATACTTTATTTTGCATCTAATTTTCAATGTAGTCTTTCGCAACCCTTGCAGATCGCCACGGAAAAGCGGAATGCAATAAACATATCATCAATGTTACAAACAATTTTTTTCGTCTTCCATCGTAACATTTCACTATAAGTACTATGTAGATAACAATATACATTTAAATAAGAAACCTTAGAAAAATACTATAATATAGAAAGAGCATATGACCGTAAATACAATGTAATTCTACTGATAACACGAAATCCGGTTGACATGTGGTTATAAGTAGGGATACCACCCTAACAACAAAACATTATTATAAATATGTGTCATAAATATCCATTAATAAAGAAAGATCGTAAAGACCAAATATAATAACTTAAAACACCTGCTGAGTATTTAAGAAAACCGGTCTTAGGTGGCAAAAGGATAGCGGAATACCAGAATCTACATTTAGTTGACGAAGACTACTTTCAATATAATTTTAATTAAAAACGTTAAACTACAATTTAAAATGCTTAAAATGTTGTAATATACCGATATATATATTAGTATTTCATGAATAATCAATCATTAATTGATAATAGAACATAATAATTATTCAGCAATCGGAAGTATTGCCAACTTTTTCGTAAGAAAATTGTATATTGTTAGAGTGGCAGCATTACTTAAGACCACCAGTGAACCGCCTTTCGTGTAATTAGCAGTGCTCTTTCTATATATAGTATTATTTTAAGTAAAAAACAGTCAAATATGAAAAACGATTAAATAAATTTAGTTTTGTCATGGAGTGATAAGCAAAAAAAATATTGCTACCTTAAATTATCCGAAACTCTGTGTTTAGACATCACTACCCTCCTAATAATTAAGTTGGCATCTCAGGCTGAATTCACTAGTAGGATGAAAAGCATAACCTTGGTCCAGTAAAATTTTAGTCAAAAATTTAATTTAAGTCCCTTTTTAGAGATAAAAGTAGTTTCCTTGCCTAAAATATAACAGATACTAGGCATGGAAGTAAAAATAAAAAGTATAAAAGTAAATAAAAAAAACCTTTTGCTGAAATTATTTATATTTCCCCACTGTATAAAATGTTCCAACAAGGTGCCTCTCAATAATTTCAGTGTAAGATAAAAATATTAAGAATACCATTTCAAAAAGTTTTTAAAAGAGTTAAACCATTATTACTATGAAATATTACAGTTGCTAACAGTTTCAGACACCATTAATAATAACCAAGTACTTTACGGATTCATTCATAAAATAATAAAAATACAAGTTCACCATTAAGTTTTCAAAATAAAAAAAATTATACGTATAAATTTAGCGAGCGTGTATGAAATAATTAAGATATAAGTATGATTAATACATCAAATTTTTCAACGTATCAAATGAATTATTTTAAAAATACAAAAAAAAATGTTGGGATAATATTATGAAAAGTATATTTTCCTGCAACACAGCCTACACAGGAAGGTTATGAGTTATATTGCTTCTTGGTTCTATATGAGTTAGGAGCAAAGGAAGGGACGTTTAAAAAGCATTTTAGTCGAGTTTATTGTAAAAAGGTCTTACATACTCTCTCGAGATCGTTTGCAGGGGGAAAAAATAGGCAACACGCAAAAGTATTTCTTTATTTTGTACTTACATTTTTTATTTTAACTCTCCTTATACATTTTCTTTCATGTTTCTTTAGATTAAAAATGTAAAAAGGGTTTTTTTGTATTGCGACAGTAAAGAATAGGATATGAAAAGGTTAAAAAGGTACTAAGGATCAACTTGTTCTTTCATATCTTTTTCAATATTTTACCGAAGTAGTGATTCCTTCTTTCTTATCGAATAGTGTATAAGCTTATTTTCATGTCGATAATTTATTTTATTTTTACTATTCTCCGACTTTTCCTATGTCCTCCATTTTTCAATCGGATATCTGGCGATGCTCTATATTTCTTTCATCTACAATAAATAGAATTTTTATCATTTATTCTCCTTTATTCTCATTTAATAACATCATAACGAAGACAAAACAATCATATCTTATCGTGATCAAATAATCAAGATTTGAGACATATTGCTACTACTATTCATTAGTATTATGAACAGAGTTAGACAAGTTATTACTAATACTACTACTATTCATTAGTATTATAAATAGTTCGTTTAAATTCGACAAGTATATCTATGATTTTTGTTGGATCATAAAAGTTAAGCTGCATTGAGCGAGGTCAGTGCCCGAATAGATGACCGCTGGGAAAGAAACGTATGTATTTACTATCTTAGGCCGAGTGAAGCAAGTCCGAAGACGTGTTGTAGTAAAAATTTAACGACTTGTATATTCTGAGGACGAGCGAAGCGAATCTGAAGTAGGTAGAGTGAGCGTAGCGAATCCCATGTGATGTTAACATGTTAATGAAATAAAAACATATTTATCTGCTCACAGCAGCAAAATTAAGCATTACTAAACTAGTTTTAGGCAGGAAAGAAGCATTTCGCTGATCTGTTACTTCAAAACAGGCAGCAAAGTGATTTGAGTACTTTCCCTGCCTAGGGAGTCAAAGTAAGGCCTAAATACATGGATATTTCTCAAAACTCCCTAGGCAGGGAAAGTAGCAAAAACTGACTGTTTTGACTTATCAAAAATATGACTTTATTAAATATATCGCTGATTAGGTAAAATATTCGATAAAAATCATGTTCTCATTTTCTGTTAATTACTATTAAATAAGTTAATTACTAATTACTCATAATATCTTTAATTAATTGATTTTAAAGAATATAAAAATTTAAAAAAATCTAATTGTAGATCTATAAAACTTTAATCTAAAAAAACAGCTGTTTACATTTGTTTTGTTTTTTGTTTTGTCAAGGTCAAGTCTCTTCATATTTATTACCTCTTTTTTTCTTAAAAATTAATTGTGTTTACACCTAATTTGTTCATCTATTACGAAAAACGCGTAATCATGACAATTAATGTAGTAGAAGATATTGATGATCTTTTTGAAAACATCCCACCGGATGTGTTTTAAACATAGCTTCAAGCAGCATTTTTATGTTTGTGTTCTATTTAATTTAATGAAAACAGTTTTTAGTTTTTATAATACATTTTGAAAATTATAATATATGACTAATAATAAATAAGATTAACTAAGTAGTGTTTTGTTTTTTTATAATAAGTGAGCAGATAAAATATTGTATGCAACAAGGCAGGAAAGGAAACATTACTGACACGTATATACTATTTGCTTGTCAAAATGTAAATTACCTGCCTCGGCTTCGCCTCTGCAGGTAATTTCTATAGCTCACCCTCGCCTTCGGCTCGGGGGCAAAATTTTAAACTAGTCAGCAAAATTCCTCTTTCCTGCCTAGTTACAGAAATAACTATTTCCGGATAGCATCTGGACTAAATTTTGTACTAAGTTTAAACTCGCTAGCATAAATACATAGGGAGCTACGATGATAACACACACGCAGGCATACGCACATACAGACAGACAACTTTGTGAAAACTACTCAGGAGGTCTTAAAACACATGAAACGGATAATACCGGTGACATCCCGGTTTCGGAATTTTTTAGCAAAAACAATACTGTTCCTTGTTTCCTCATTTATACCTCCGGTATAAATGAGGAAAAGTAGAAATCCCAAAACCAATTTAGGTGTCATCCCAGTTAGTAGGAACGTTTTAAGAGGAAAAGAGGTAAAAATGAGCACCCTACATAATGTTTTATGTGCTATATGGCACTTTCATTTAAAAGCTGGAATAGATTTATATATTTTTAAAATTCCATAATAAACATTAGGTCATCTGTTTTTATGCGAATAAAAACAACTTTATTGGTTAAAAGATTAACTAATAAATTAATTAAAAATTATTGTGGTTAAAAAGTTAAACAATTTTCCGCCGAGAGCAAAATGTTAGAAATCCCCCCCCCCTCCGTTCAGGAAGTCGAAACCCAAGTTTAAAGGTAATTCTTCACTGTTACTACAGAAGCTTTAAGTTGTTGACTTAGCAAATTATATTTGTTTAAGACATTTATAAGCTGCTTATAAATTAAGCAGTTGTAGCGATGTAGCTGTTCCGTTGTGTAGCGGTTAGTTAACACATTATTACCGCATCTATAAACTCATCTTTACGTTAAATTATCTTCTTACCAGAGATTTAATCAAAACGGAGGAGAATTATAATGAGAAATTAGTTTCAAGAGTTAATGAACCAGTGTTGTGTATATTTTTGTAATACCCGCAAAATTTTCATAATTGCATACTTGATAATTAATTATAAGAAATTATAAATAGCGGCTCTGTGGAGTAATCCAGTAGATAAATAAATAGTCACTCCAATAAATATCATAATAATAATAAATTAATTCGAGAGTTAACTGTCTGCCGCATCCGGTCATCATCAGTCATTCTTAAAAGTGCTAAGAACGATCGTTCGGAACAATCACTTTCCATTCTTTATACTTTACTATAAAGAATAGAGAGTGATCGGTGGGAGAATGGAAAGTGGATCACTTCTATTCTTTATAATACAGTATAAAGAATGAAAAATTGGTCGTTCCTAACGATCACTTCTACCCTTAATAGAACAGTATTTTTTTTTTCTGTTACCAAAAAAGAGAGAGAAATGCATTTACGCACGAAGACAGCGGTCTGTCAACAATGTTGGACTCAGGGTCTGCCTCATACCAACTAAAACTCACTCCGCGAAACCCCTTAAACCTAGCCTGGAACCGTTATTCACATTACTTCAGGCTAGTCTTATCTTGAGCCTTCCGGCTCCCTCCCATCTTACCCCCTATGTCTTCTTTTGTCGAAGCTTTAATGTGGGTCTAGACGTTGCAAGGAGATCTGCAACGCCCAGAACAAACCTCAAAACCTGACCCAATAATTATAGTAATCAAAAATAAAAAATCAAAGAAAAAAAAATAAAATAAATAAATAAAAAAAATTAAAAAAATAATAATAAAAATATAAAAAAATAAATAAAAAAAATAAATAATAAAAAAAAAATTTAAATAATTTATAGAACGTATAAAGAATGGAAAGTGATCGTTCCTAACGATCACTTCTACTCTTTATAGTACAATATTAAGAATGGAAAGTGATCGTTCCTTACAATTGTTCTTACGATTCCTGAGAATGACTGATGATAGCCGTATGCGGCAGAAAGTTACCCCACGAGTAATTTCATTAATATACTATTTAGTGGAATGACTATTTATTTATCTTATCATATGAAACGTAAAAAAGCAATTCATAAACAATTAAGTGAAATACCCAAACCAAAAAATAAAAATTATCCTTGACCCAAACAAACCCCTCACACCCAAAAAATAATCAAAATTTATACCAAAAATAACAAATAAAAAAATTAAATAAAGAGGCACAAATTACCCTAATCAATAAATATAATATGGCTCCGGTATACACAAAATAAATATTGTATTACTTTTGCCAATAAAGAACTTTTAAAAAAAAAAAAGTGATACTAGATGTCCTAATTTTTATGGTTTTAAATGCGCGATTGGTTATGTTATATGTTATACCGTACTATGGATATGTTTTATAAAAGATTAGAATTTAAAAAATATTTAATTAAATAATTTCTATCATTTCATAAATTACTATTTGTGTCCTCCAAAAAATCTGGATAGAGGAATAAATTAATTCAATTTTTTTACTCCTTTTTTGAGACAACGTTTAAACAGTATGGTTATCGCTGAAATTAATTTACTGTCAGCAAATAACTGTCGGTAAATTAATTATGGTAAAGTTAAGTTTCAAATATGTTTGGAATAATAAACTAAATTAACTTGATTTCACTAATATTGTTGATCATTTGGTGTAATTAAATTTCTATAATAATTAAAATTAACTCGATTAAAGAATATGTAATATAAGGAAAACTTGTCATAAAAATACGTGAGACTGGATGTAACCTGATTCTAGGTTATTGCAAAGGCTGTAGCTAAGTGAGACACGCAGGCATTTTTTCCCCTACCCTGCCCACGCAATTAGTTACCATATAATACCATATGCGTTTGCATAACAAGAGTTTGCATTAATAGATTTTAATTTTAATTGCTCTGATAAAGAATCCTAAGGTATACTTATTCTCCGAAGAAGAGAGATATTAAAACTGAATCATGTATTTAAAAAAACAGTAAAGAAATTTAACATAATACAAACATCGTGTATTTCATAAAATTCTTTATTAATTTTTTAAAGGTATAAAAAAATATTAAGTAATATTCCGATATAAATAGGTTTAATGTTAGTAAAACGTTTAAATATAAAAGTAATTACCTTTAGCTTCCCTATTTTCAAATGATGGGGAATCTTTCTTACAAAAAAAAATATCTGCGTCAAGGATCGCAAGTGGAGTGAATTTCTTTTATTAATGCTTATTATTTTATAGTTATCTTCTAACTAAATATAGTCTTACAAAATTTAAATTTTCGTTTAGATGAAATTAAGCACCAGTGGATTCGTTCATTATGGGTGAAAGAAAAGAGTCTCTCCACAAAAATATTTTTTTGGCAAATCGCTTTCAACCTAGCATGAGGCCATCATCAGTGCCTTAAGGTAAGATGAAATTAATAAATCATGAGACAAATAAAATCAAACCACAAATAACTACTTCTTCTTCTTAGATGGTAAAAGCTCGTGTAAGACTTACCCGTGTTAGTCTTACACGGCTCACCGAGCTTTTACCATTTAAGAAGAAGAAGTAGTTACTTGTGGTTTTATTTTATTTGTATCATGACTTATTAATTTCATATTTACTCTAAGGCACTGATGATAGCCTCGTGCTGGGTTGAAAGCGCTTTGCCAATAAAATATTTGTGTGGAGAGACTCTTTTCTTTCACCGTAATTTAATTAATTTTTAATTAAATTAACATTAAATTTAAATTAACAATAAAATTTTAACATAATTTCCACCCATAATTACATTTTCGTGATCATGGCTACTGAAATGCCGTCCGATTCTTTTCGGCCCCGACAAAAATAATCACTTCACCTAGTAAACTAATTTTACTACAGAAAATGCGCTCAAGAATGCATATAAAATGTAAAGTTTTTGCATGAAACGTTAAAACTTATGATATACGTATCGTAGGAGAGACGAAGGGTTGAGTAGTATGTCGAGTCGAAGAACACAGCAGAGCAAAAAATAAGCAGTAAAACTTAGAATAATAAAGTTTCAACAAGACAGTAGTAAAAGTTTAAGCTGTAGTAAAATTTATATTGACCCTTGAGATGAAATGTTTAAAACTAAATGCCTTACTAAACTGTTTGAGTGCTAGTTGTAACATTTAAGCACAACCAACCTTGGCTAAACACTTGCATTGATGTCCATTGTGTGCTAAATCAGTTGAAGCGTGATTTTTAAATTCTAGATTACTGCAGTATACATAAAACATTCTAAAATAAATAAACAAACAGGCGTCTTAGTCGTAAAGAATTATTTACATACAAGTCTCCTACCAGTGTACACACGACACTACACTAACTAGACAAACTGGACAATGGAGAAGAGAGCAGACAATGAAAATTTGGCACTAGTCCCAAAATCAAGACTCCCCCTCCCATTTAGAGATATTCAAGGTTTAAATATCGGTTGAGAAGTCTTATTTAAGCACTCGTTTTAAAATATATGTAGTATAATAACAATAATAATAAACTTTGTTGTAAATACAGATATAAAACATCCTTTTAGATTTAAAAAAAGGTTTTTGTGAAATCTCAACACAATATTCGTTAAAAAAATAATGTAGCTAATATTACCCCACGATTGAGTATATAATTTACGGCATATCAGTTTTTAGGTTTGGTACTGATTTTTTTCGCTAATTATGGTCAATTTCCATCTTTAGTAATGACAGCGGTTTATACATAATACATATTGTATAGTTTTGCCAATAAGGAACTTTAATAAAAAACCTCTATGATAACCAAAATTAACAACCACCGACCAAATTTAACCACCTTCGGCCAGTAATAATCAGGCTCGTTGTTTTCGGACCTGTAATCGAAAATACATGCTAAAGCATATAACTGTGTTAAAGCCTTCTTTTACACAGTCATATGCTTTAGCATGTATTTTCGGTCACAGGTCCGAAAACCGGACCTAACTATTACTGGTCGAAGGTGGTTAAATTTGGTCGGTGGTTGTTAATTTTGAATCAATTAATCAATTATATAAAATTTAAATTTCTTGAAGACTGCAGTCCTTTATAAATAATATTAATTTATTTAATAACCTTCACATATAATCATCTTCACAACGTTTCATAGAGCGAAGCTCAACATCTTCAAGTGAAATCAAATGAAACTAAAATTGTAATGTAAAAAAAATTTTTATAAACGAAATATAAAATTTTAATTAATTTAGAAAATTAAAGAAAATGTCAGTAAACAAAAATATTAAGGAGGCAGGGACTTTAGTTTCATTAGATTTCACCTGAAGATGTTGAGCTTCGCTCAATGAAACGTTGTGAAAATTATTATATTTGAAGGTTATTAAATAAATTAATATTATTAACTAAACTGCAGTCTTCAATAAATTTAAATTTTATATATATCATACCAGTCCAAAAAATTTACTCTTTTATAATTAATCAATTAGTTGTTAATTTTAGGTTATCCTAGTTTATGGTGGTTACTATTACTAAGTTATTAATAATCAGTAATGGTGATTAAGTCTTATTAGAGGTTACCAATGGTAATTAATGATGACATTTTAAGTTTAAATATACCTAAATTCTACAAATTTAAAGTGAGGAGAGTGAGAAAAGATTTTTTTCTCCTCCTACTATCTATTCTTTGATCCTTTTAGCTAATCCACTTTAGCTTCCACTGTCAAAATGAAGTCAATTTCTAAAAAAAGACTTAAATTAAAAATCATAGTTTATTTAAATCAGTATGACGTATTTTGAAAACAAAAAAAGAAAATTAAAGTTTTTTGTATTCTCTTTTCAAGTAAAAAAATATATTCACAATCGTCATTAAATTTTTTTTATAATTATAAAAGGTTAAACCTCTGACAAAGGATGAGTGAAATCTCGTCCTTTGAATATTTATTTACTTCAGAAGGTCGACAGGAGATTTTTTGAAAGGCTTAAAAAAAGTTAATCCGGGGAGACAAAGAGCAAAGTAATGGGCTTAGTTAAGTTGCCCAGGACTCTTTACTATGTGTGTAGTTGGGGTTTTATAATTAAATATTCCGAACGAGGTGAAGCATCAGGATAGAAGTTCTCGACTAAAAATAGGACAAAGTATTCATAATAAATAGGGTGGTTTATACTACGATGTTAACATCTGTTTGTTTTTCTGGAGTTAAAAAAATATAAGAGAGATTGGTACAACTTGTTTGATAAAATTAAATCAGTAGACTCAACTTGTTGTATATTGATCAAGAATTTTAAATTATGGGGATGACGCGCTAAGTCGATGTGCCATAATAAAGTGACCCCATCGAGGATAAAAAATAGAGAAAAATCCATAACATATGCCAACAACTAAATGCACATGTTTGGTAGGAACTACGCATTGTTACAATAATTACATTACCTAAGCAGGTCATAAATTTAGAGGCAAACTTACTTTCAAAAAAAGGTAAGTTCACGTTGTAGGCTCTAAACAAATAATGAAATGGGGTACCAGTCGTTGGCGCTCCAAGTTGTTGGAGCTCCATATCGTTGGAGCTCCATTTAAAGTGGAGCTCCAACGATATGGAGCGCCAACGAATTGCCTGCACTTACATTTTCTCGCGTGATTTCTCTAAAAATTCATAGACGCTCCAAATCGTTCGAGCTCCATTTCAAATGGAGCTCCAACGATATGGAGCGCCAACAACTTGGAGTGCCAACGACTTGGAGCGTCTATGAATTTTTAGAGAAATCACGCGAGAAAATGTAAGTGCAGGCAATTCGTTGGCGCGCCATTCATTGGCGCTCCATATCCATATATTTGGAGCGCCAACGAATGGCACCCATGAAATGTAATATACTTTAATCTGCTTCTTACCACATCGTATCTTTGTAATTGTATTAAAAATAAGAAAGGTTGGTCATTTAATTGTTTTATTTGCTCTTAATTGTTAATATATGTTAAACTAATCTAATCCTTTAATAATAATCCTAATCCTATAACCATGCTGGGAAAGGTAAGTTCGATCTTACAACGCTAATGGGATCAGGAAAATGTTAGAAAATGTTAGGAAGATGTCTAATTGATATTACAGGCTTATTATTGACGGCCTAATTATTGCCTAATTGACGGCCTATTATTACGGGCCTAATATTGATATTACAATCATATAACCGACTTTCAGCCATAATTTCGGCAAATATTCCGTCGTACTAACCGTTTCACGGCAACAGCGCTGTAGTAATACTCGATTTTCAGTGACAACAGGAACTTAGTACTGTTCGTTTCGATACAACAAATGATGCTGCTTGTTCCATTGCGGCAATAGTACCGTAGTACTGATTGTTCCACTAAAGCAACAGCATTGCAGTACTACCCCTTCCATAATGGCAAGATTACTGTTGTACCTGTTCCATTATGTTAATAGCAATGTAGTGCTAACCGTTCTATTACGACAATAGCATCGTAGTACATCCCGTGTCACTACAGCAACATCAATTTAATGCTACCAATTTTTACGGCAACAACACTGTAGCCGTTCCATTACGAAAACAGGATCGTCATACTAACCGCTCCATTACGGCAAGACAGTACTATTATCCCTTCTACTACGGCAACAACACTGTTGTCCAGCCGTTCCATTACGAAAACAGCAACCGCCATACTATACTCCATTACGGCTGAAGGCAAGATAGTACCACTACTGCAACAACACTGTAGTCCTAGCCGTTCCATTACGAAAACAGCACCGCTATACTAACCGCTCCATACGGCAGAGCAGACAGTACTACTATCCCTTCTACTACGGCATCACACTGTTGTCCTAGCCGTTCCATTACGAAAACAGCACCGCCATACTAACCACTCCATTACGGCAAGAGCAAGACAGTACTACTATCCCTTCTACTAGCATCACACTGTTGTCCTAGCCGTTCCATTACGAAAACAGCACCGCCATACTAACCGCTCCATTACGGCAAGAGCAAGACAGTACTACTATCCCTTCTACTACGGCATCACACTGTTGTCCTAGCCGTTCCATTACGAAAACAGCACCGCCATACTAACCACTCCATTACGGCAGGAGGCAAGATAGTACCACTACTGCAACAACACTGTAGTCCTAGCCGTTCCATTACGAAAACAGTACTGTTGTACTGTCCGTTCGATCACAGCAACATCAAGATAGTACTACTACCCGTTCCATTAAGGCAACAACACTGTAGTCATAGCCGTTTCATTACGGCAACAGTACCGTTGTACTGCCCGTTCGATCACAGCAACATCAAGATAATACCACTACCCGTTCCACTACGGCATAAACCTAAACAAACAAATGAAAGAGATAAACTTTCAGTTATTTGGCAAGACTCGATATCTCTAATCTTTGACTCTTCCATATGTTTGAGAAATAAAAATTCTTATCTCAAATTGAAATCCGGCTGAAGGGTTTCGTATAAACATTTCATTTCAAAGCCTCTTCTTTTTAACCAATTGTAATTTTATCCTTATAAGAAATCAATTTAACTTATTAATCATTTCCATAATCTTTAACAAAGAAAACATTTTACAAGCCAAAATTATTCGTTCAGAAAATTAAAAGAAATAATTCAGGAGAGAGGATCAGCCCCGAACTATTGGGCAACCAGGCAAATGCCTCAGTCCTTTATTATTTAATTAATTAAAAAAAAAAAGAAGAGAGAGAAAAAAAAGAAAAGAGAGAAAAATAATAAAGATATAATAAAAAGAAAAAAAGTGCAAGATTAAATAATGAGTAATTTTGTGCATTGAAAGGTACGCCCTTGAACTAAATGTATAAAGGCCTTGCACCCTCATTTTTGCGTGAAGTGCGCCCTCAATCTTGAGATATAAAGCCCTTGCGCCTTTTATTTTTGTCATATAAAGCCCTTTTGCCCTCACTTTCATTTCAAGTGCGCCCTCAATCTTGACATATAAAGCCCTTTCGCCCTCACTTTTGTGTGCAGTGTGGCCTCAATCTTGACATATAAAGCCCTTTCGCCCTCACTATTGTGTGAAGTGCGCCCTCAATCTTGACATATAAAGCCCTTGCGCCTTCAATCTCGACATATAAATCCCTTTCTTCACACTTTTGTGTGAAGTGCGCTCTCAATCTTGACGATTAAAACTCTTGAGCTCTCACTTTTGTAAGAAGTGCGTCTTCAATCTTAATGTATACAAGCCCTTGCGCCCTCGATCTTGGTGCATTCAAGCCTTTGTGCCCTTACTGTTGTAAGAAGTACGTCCTCGATCTTGACGTATTTAAATCATTTTCCTCTCACACTGTAGTAACAAGTGGAACCTCCATGCAGATACAGTTAAGACCATGCGACCATGGAATCCTAACAGTCTATTTCATTTTCAAACTTAAAGCTTGCAAGTTTAAAAAAATATATTCTTAAAAAATCAAGAATGTAAAAAATCTATCAAACAATGTAGTGTTTAATCATTTAACACTAAAGTATAAATCGAACCTTTGCCCATCTCTTGGCAGGATAGCTCTGTTAAAAAAAATCACCTACAACATTTCAATATCTTGTTATAATAAACTGCTACAAAAAATAAAGCAAACTAATAGCATTATATTGTTAGTTAAAAAAATTAAAATCTTTTCTGACATTAAAAGCTTATTATAATGCAGAATATCTTTCCAAAGTAAGATATTAATATTTACTATTAATTATTAAACCTTTTAATTATTTAGATTATATTTAGTTGGTAATATTTCCAAGTATTTATTAAATTCTATATAATTTGTGTTGTATGCATGACATGTTATAAATTTGTAAGGCTTAATTTTTTTCTATTAATTAAATTTAACTATGAATTTGACTTTTAAATCCACTGTACCTTTAATCGATTTCCTGATGTTTTTTACTAATATCGATTTTCCGAGTTTCCCGTTGAATTTACACTGAATTGATTTTTCTTTGGATTTGCCATAAATGAAAATTCCTGTTGATTTTCCTTTTAATTTTAATTTTAGCCCTCCAATAGATTTTTATGTTTTTTTGCTTTAATTGGCTTTTCTCTTTATGTCACCAGGAATTAAATCCCTTGTTGACAGTATCTTTAATTGATTTTTCTCGTTACGCTGTTTCTCCGTTGAATTGAACTTCATTTAAGTTCCTTTCCATTTTGAAATTTATTAAATTTGACATAGTCTCTCCTTAAATTTTAAAACCGAGAACTAAAACTATCTATTATAAATTTAAAATCAAACTCAATGCTCTGGTATATTTATATTTCAAACGTTATGTACAATGTACAGGTATCTCCATTACACGTTCACATATATCCAGATATCAAGGTAGAAATCTTAAAAGTATTTTTAACCTGCTTAAACAAGTAGAATGCTGAATTTCGGACACTTGAATCCCGTATCAACCCAAACCAAATTTAACATGTTTAACACCCGAGCCCTAACAAACCATTCCTGAAGTAAATATGTTAAGATCAACCCGTCGAAAAACCTCTTTTATCTCGCCTCGTTCCATTATTCACACAGTTCTTCTTATTTTCATCTATTTTTCTTTTTTTACCTACTCTGTCTTAGAATTTCCAGAAAACTAGTTTTCCCTAGCAACTGCAATAAAGACTTGCAATCTCCATTTTTACAAGGTTTTCGTTTAGAATTTAGACAAATTTTCAAAAATACTCTAAGAAAGAAATTTTCTTTTTTAAGATATAAAAATAATAGAGAGTACTATTGTTGCTCTTAAATGAGAAAAGATAATTATAAATAATATGCCAATAGCGATGTATATTCCAAGAATCACATATCAAGCTTGTTACAGAAATACCTTTTGATTTTGATTTAATATTTTATTTATATTGAATTTAATACTCTTATTTTCCTTGTCGATTTTCGCAGTGTCCAGAAGATTTTTTTTTCTTTTCCTCATTTATACACTATATAGGAAAATTATTTTGCCGAAAAATCCGAAACCGTAATTTCACCGCTTAGCTGAATTATCCAGAATTATCCATTATCCAAGTTCTCCTGAGTGGTTTTCACAAAGTTGATTTTCTGTATTTTTATGTAATGGCTCAGCACAAATTTCGATAGTTCATAAAACGCGAAAAAAATCATCGATTGATTATAGGTTTGGCAAGCATGTAGTCTTATTGTGTCAAGTTTTATCTTATAAGGCGCGGTCAAATATCCACGGCCTTCTAGAACATTGGATCACCAACAAACTTTTTTTATAACTTTTTTTTTCAAAATTTTCAGTAATTAGCTGGATTTGTGATAAATGAAGCCTATTTCCGTAATCTGGACGTTCTTTTGGTTAATCTCAAAGAGTATTTACATTCTCTCAACGATTTATTTTTAATCTAACTTGGTACATACATAACTACTGTTAGACGTCAATATTTTGTGTTATATTTTGACATGTCATATTTGTTAACATTGACGTCTAACAGTAGTTATGTGTGTACCAAGTTAGATTAAAAATAAATCGTTGAGTGAATGTAAATACTCTTTGAGATTAACCAAAAGAGCATGCAAATTACGGAAATAGGCTTCATTTATCACAAATCCGGCTAATTACTGAAAATTTTGAAAAAAAAGTTTAAAAAAAGTTTGTTGGTGATCCAATGTTCTAGAAGGCCGTGGATATTCGACCGCGCCTTATTCGCCATATCAAATGGCGTACTGGATCTACGCCATTTTTTAAATCAAGTTAAATGGAATTTAATAAATGTTTATTGTTTACTTCTTACATTAAACAGGGTGTAACACTAGAAAGTCCTTCAATCCTTTTCTTGAAAACAATTAAAGATATCGAGATGCAGTCCTCGATGATGGCATTCGTTAAAAAACACATTTTAGGAAAATTTCGATTTCAGGATTGCGCTGCGTGTTTCACTTAACTTCTTTAATTTTAGAGCTAGGTATATTGAAGTTTTCTTATTAACAAAAGCTGTACAAACAAAGAAAAATGTTTGAAGCTATACTTCAATTATGTTATAATGTTATATGATATATCATTTGATACTACCGAGTTTTGCAAAACATAAATATCTTGATAGGAAATTTAAACGCAACAGCTTAAAGTTCTATAATAACAATTTCCTAATCAGTGTTTACATTCCCTATCAAGATGTGGGAGTTCTATAAAATAAATATAAATAGTGCTACAAAAGAGAAATTAAAAAACGTGAATAGCTGACACAATATCATTTCATACTACCGAGTTTTGCAAAGCATGAATAGTTGACACAATATAATCTCTCACACAACTATATTGGGTCAATGTTATATAAACTGAGAGCGTAGCCTGGGATGCGAACCCCAGACCACCGTGGTGTTAAAGGTCACGCTTTAAATACCTCGACCACGAAGGCGGCATATATATATATATATATATAATATATATTATATATATATATATATAATATATATATATATATATATATATATAAAGGTTATACAAAACTATTAGTCATCATTCGAAAATCGGCCTCTTAAATCTCTGTTTCCTCTCTCTATATGTATATATACAGCGTAGTTCAGCTAGATCTTGTTTAAAATGCTTCTTGTCTCATGATTTTAATGGTTTACATTCACAATCGTACAATTTTCTTTTACTTTCACTTCACCATAAAAAAATGTTGAAAAACAGCCAACAAAGTATAAAATAGAATCTTTCATCCAAAAGAGGCTAATATAAATGGACGAGAACGTAATGAAATATGATTCAACATTCAACGTTTCTTCAAACTTTTTCTCTTCCATTTTCTTAATGTTTTTTGATGAAAAGGACATTCATGCTAAGTCCCACGCATTTGTACTTAGTTCTTATTGTTTGCAATGTAACGGTTTTTGAAGCTTACAACTTAAATAGACTTCTTTGAGATTCCGAAAAATTCTTCTTTCCTTTTAGAAGTGAATATATAGTTAGTTTATATACGTGAAATTTATCATTTTTTCGTTTATATATTGCACCGTGAAAGTGTCACTTACTATAAGACTTTTCAATGCGTCGAACGCATAGGAATGCGTTTAATACTCAAGCTATGTTAAGTGCGAGGTCTAGGGATATTCATATCTAACATAAGGATCTTAAATAAAGGGGGATAATGGCGACGATGCGCATAGTCGATTAGCCACAAAAGATAGTTACCAGATTTTTATTTTTCCTCATTTATGCCGTAGGTATATAGGAAAAGTTCTGTTTGCGAAAAAGCCGAAAACGGGATGTCACCAGAATTATCCGTTTCAGGCGTTTTAAGGCCTCCTAAGTGGTTTTCACAAAGTTGTCGATACGCGTGTGTGTGTGTGTCTGTTATCATCATAGCTCCTAGTGTATTAACGCTACAGAGTTTAAACTTTGTACACAAATTAGTCTCCCGCTGCAGTTCTATTATTCGGAAAATAATTTATTTATGTCGTCATTAACCCGCAATAATAGCTCAACTAAAATTTGAAAAAAGCATTAAACGCAGAAAAATTGTCGGATTGAGCTTGGGCAAGCATGTGGCCATGTGTAGAACTAACATATGCACTAAGTGTTATCTCATTCTCAGCGTTAATTCAATTTTTATCAAATGACTTGTGTACGATTTTTTAAAAATTGTAAAGAATCGGAAAATAATCTAATTGAGTACAAGAGTAGAGCATTACGTAAGAAATAAGTCACTCAGGTGACATAACTTTAGACCACACCACGATGGCATAACTTTAAGTCACATGACGCTGAAACAGGACTTTAAACATGAAGCATAAGTATCTGAAAAGAAGAACCTTTTTTCTTCAAATTTTGCTTAGAACTTAACAAATATATATTTGAGCACTCCCCGCCCCCTATATCAAAGGAATCTTAAGATACAGAATAAATAAAATAAAAAAGGGCTAAAACTCAGAAAACTTTAAATATAACTTAATTAAAGGAATATTTTACTCAATATTTATTCTTTTAATATTTTAATATAATAAAGAAAAGCCGTATCAAACATTGCTATAAATAAACCAGCATTATTATTTTTATTTATGACGTCATTAAAAGAGATTTTCAAAGCGGGTTAATAAACAAAAATGTATCTTTCAGAATCGGATAAATTTTAAGGAAGCTAAGAGAGAAGAATGTCTTGACTATATACTTTGTGCTTTCTCAATGAGATTTAATGAAAATCAAATTAACCTAATGCAAAGATAAAAATAAGATTATATGCATTTATTCTGGTTGTATTTCATCAAACGCCAATTCAATGGTTCAAATATATTTAGGCACTTAAAACCCACAATTTATTCTAATAATACAGTTAAGTATAGTTTATATCAAAAGCAACGAAGATTTAACTATACAAAAAGACATATTTTACTGTATCACAATTAATTGTTCTGTAATAATTTATGTGGAATATTCCATGAATCACAATTAATTATCAGTAAAGTGTAATTTTATAGCTAAAGCAATAGAGATTTAACTTAAACAATAAAGTCTGAACTATAGCCATAATTAATTGCCAATAAAGTATTATTTCATAGCTGAAATAATGAAGACTTACGTTTATAGCCACGATTAATTGCCAGCCAAGCATAATTTTACAACTCAGCATGAACATGAAGACTTAACTATTCAGCCACAATTAAAGAGGAAACTATTAGGAAACTATTAGGAAACTATTAAGGGCGACAGAGAGTTCCGAGTAATATAGGACTATGGTTTTGGCTCGAGAGGTGCCTTCCTACATAAACATCTCAAATTTTCGACGATATGGAATTGACCAAAAAAAACTGACGCAAAAATATCTGAGCAATATTATTTTTTAGATTCGGTAGGAATAATTTAATAACATGCTGTATAATTAACCTTAATCTAGTTTTAGATATAATTGTACAATTTAATTTCTGTTTGTTTAACCTAATCAATTATTTTTATGTATTAATTTTTTTTTACTTATGTTTTACTTATTTCATTGTTTAATGTCTTTAATTGTGATTGATTAGTACGCTGTGTGTTTTAGAAACTCATGTATATGAGCGCCCACTAAATGTATTTTTTGTAAATATATTGTGTTTCTCTCAGTAAAGTATGTTATAGCATTTTGTAATGTTACAGCAAAAGCAAAAGAGCCGGCTTAACTTAACTTGAGCTGGCTGACAGAGAGTTAAAATATTTTTTCCGCTGTGAAACTTGTTTGCTTCGGTTATTTAACACCCATAAAGAGTCATCTACTGTTGATACTTGCTATTGAATATAAATATCGTTGAACCGGAGTTTTGATTTGACATCATCACCAGGTAATGCAAAAAATCGATCTAAATATAACTTCAGTGAGCGCCGTAGAATGATCAACAATATTAACAACACCAACTTCGTCTTTCCACCAATTAGCTTTAATTTTAACTCTGAGCAGAGCCGGCTTTCGACTATAATGCCATTTATAGTGCCGGTGAGATGTTGAGTCTTTCAATTCTTGGAGTCTGACTCCAAGAATTGAAAGTTGAAAATTAAATGGCATTATAGTCGAAAGCCGGCTCTGCTCAAAGTTAAAATTAAAGCTAATTGGTGGAAAGACGAAGTTGGTGTTGTTAATATTCGATTTAAATATCTTCTAGACTAAATGCGGGATTCTTCCTGCTTGGAAGGTTCTATATTAGAAAGGTTCGCCTTCTAATATTGGCTTCAAAGAAAAGAGGTTACCTATTCACTAATATAAATTTATTAAAAAGATCTCGAGTTTGTCCTAGCTACTGATTATGGTTTTAAGCCGAACCCGGACCAATTATATTCATATCTAACTGCAAGTATTGATGTTAGCTGATTCTTCAATTATTTAAAACCAGTTCTTCATCGGCAAAAGTTTACAAAGTTGCACTATGTAAACTAGATCCATATTATTTTTGGTTTTAGGGAGACCCTGAACTCATCAACACAATTTTCCTTTAGAAATCCGCTAAAAGAACTAAAATTGTCAACAAATTTACTTTAAAAAAATCGGGTACGGGGTACCTCGGAACTTTTCCTCATAACATCGAATCCGCTACGCTCATCCTCCCTGCTTCGGACTCGCTTCGCTCGTCCTCAGAAATACAGTTCGCCAAATTTATACTGCAACATGCTTTCGGGCTCGCTTTGCTCGTCTTCAGATAGTGAATGCATCCGTCTCATTCTCAGCGGGCACCTATACACCACTGACTCGATTCTACTTAATTTTTATGATCCAACAAAATCATGGATATACTTGTTGCATTAAAACGAAACTTAGTGTACTTATTTATTAGATAATACTATTACACTTGTACCAAATTACAAACTCAATTGGACCATTTCCTGATTTTTGACAATTTTTTAAAAAACGAACTCAAGACATTCAATAAAAATTAAACTAATGCTGATGATAAGATGAAACTTAGCAAATATGTTCGACTTACACATATTCATAAGCGTGCCAAATCTCAATCCGATCGCATCATTTTTCCGCGTTTTATGATTTTTCGAAATTTTCGCTGAGTCAATATTTTGGGTTAATGACGTCATAAAAAATATTTTGCGAATCAGTAGACTGATTTTTGTACAAAATTGTAACTCTCTAGCATAAATGCACTGGGCACTACGATAACAGACACACACGCATACATACAACTTTGAGAAAACCACTCAGGAGGCCTTTAAAACGCCTGAAAACTAATATTTCCGGTTTCATCCCGTTTTTCTGATTTTTTTGCAAACACAATACTTTTCCTATATACCTACAGTGTAAATGAGGAAAAGTAATAATAATATGCAAATAATTCACGAGAAGAAAACGATTGCTCTATACATCAGAGCAGGAAAAACGCAATACTTTTCCTATATACCTACGGAATAAATTAGGAAATGTAATAAAGTGAGAGAAGTCTGACAAGACCCCCTCTTTCAAAGCAGAAAAACCTTAAAATTAAAAATTGTTGGTGAATATTATTAATTTTCTTACCTCTTAAAGTTATCTATTAAATGATAGATTATGCTTATCATTCATCCATCATTAATCAATTTTTCAAATAAATTTCCAAATAAACTCTAGACCTTACGAAGCGATCAATCCCGGAAAACCTTTGACAGACCTAGTTCCCTTTTTTCCGAGTAACAGGTAATCGACACTTAGTTTCCTTCCTATTTATACTTTTTTGTTCTTAAAATTTCCATTTTTATAAAGTCTAGATAAATCATAAATCAGAGAAACTTTTTCTTATGGGTTCGAAAGAGGAGGGGGATATGATAAATGATTTCAACTGAGTTGAGGGTTTAGGGATTTTTATTAACTTTTCTTTTACTAAATAAATGTTAATAAAAATAGAAGTTATCGAGATTGAAAATTAATTATATAAATTTGTCAGAAGTGCGAAGCTATATATTTTACATACTCTGAACGTAATATCGTAGAGGGGGGGGGGGTTGTCTCTATTTAGCTGACTACCTACCAAGGATTATTCCCGTGTTTATGTGGTCTTAGAACAACTTTGTCCTTAACTGAATTTAAACAAGAGACCCGCGGCGTCAGCGTTGGGACCCCGCACCTACCAGTGGCCCATTGGGGCCACATGGTTGTTTTCCTGTATATATGTTATACAATATTCCTTGTCATATTACAAGTTTATATAAGTGGCATACTACCATGATATAAGCGAATTTTTCCTCATTAAATCGAATTCGCTGAGCACGTCCTTCCAACTTCGGACTCGCTCCGTTCTTCCTCAGAATGTATAAGTCATTAAATTTATAATCTAACACCTCTTCGGACTCGCTTTGCTCGTCCTTAGATAGTAAATACATCCGTGTCACACCTTATACACGGATACATGCATCCTAAATCTCAACCCGATCGCAAAATTTTTCCGCGTTTTATGATTTGTCGAAATTTTCGATGAGTCATTATTGCGGGTTAATGACGTCATAATAAAATCATTTTCTGAATATCTCAACTACACTTATAGACTGATTCTTCAACAAAGTTTCAACTTTCTAGCATAAATACACTAGGCACATACTATACACACACACACGTACATACAGACAGACAACTTTGTAAAAACTACTTAGGAAGTCTTGAAAATGTCCTGAAACGGATAATTCCGGTGTCATCCTAGTTTCGAATTTATTTGCGAACACAATACATTTCCTATATACCTAGGGTATAAATAAGGAAAAGTAAAAAAGCCAGATTTGTTTACATTATGTTATATATGTCTATCTATAAAACCGAAACCAATGCTGATAATAACATGTAACTTCATATTTTTGTTAACCATATATAGCGATATATGTGTATAAAAGTTCAGCTTTATCTAATCAATTTTAGAAGTTTTATGATTTATTTTTATATGTGAAATTTTTGTTGAGTCATTGTTGTGGGATAATGACGTCACACGTATTTAATAAAAAAGCGAGGGTTCGTAAGCTCATTTTTCTTTGAAAACTTACTAAAAACCCAAAGCACTATAGAATCTTTGGTTATTTAAGAACCTGTTTAACATAAAAAATTATTAATATAATATATATATATATATATATATATTATATATATATATATATATATATATAATATATATATATATATATATATTATATATATATATATAATTATATAATATATATTATATATATATATATATATTATATATATATATATATATATATTAATACTCTAAATTATTAATACTACTCGATGATTGTGAAGCGTTCATTCTTCCGGCCTTAAATACGACATGAAGGCTTCAAGTGGTCCGGTTATGCAATCGTCAACGAACCAATTAATGACTTGATTAATCTACGGGTGCTTAAGCTCCACGAGGGAAAAGCTTTAAGCAGCTATTGAAGCAGAAACTAAGCCAACTTTTCAGCGACCGAATTCCACCTCTAATTACTCTACCGCTCCAAACTTTGCTCGAGGTAATTATAAAATGGAAAATATGAAAATCTCTCCGAGTCCGATGGTCATCAATTCTAATTAGTAGAGAGTTAATTTTCCATTAGTACTGAAATAGCCTCAATTAGTTTCAAGAGCTAAACCTTTTCTTAAATTAGAACTGTTGAATTTTGAAAATATATTTTTTGTTAATTTTAAATATTTGTTTAAAAACACTAAATCAAACAGACATGCTTATGACAACCACAAAAAGGATATAATAAAGGGTTGCAACCTCTAAAAGTGGTTAAAAATATTACTTTAAAAATAGTTAAACGTTTTCGAGATAAAGAATTTGAAGAGTTGAGGAATCGATGCTGAAAATAGAAAAGAAATAACCTTTACCACCATCGGTTAACCACTCGGGCGAATAACAATGTTGTATGTGTGATGGTTACTACTAAACAAAATTTTCTTTTTTTGTGATATTGAACAAAAAATTAAGCAAATGTTATCAACAAACAGTGCTCCGCTTTTTGGTTTAATTATTCTCAACATCGATCATTTATTAATTGACATATATTTTACAGATTAATTACAAGCTTTTAGCTGATATATTGTAAAGGATGCAATCAGTACAAAAATATCGGGTACAGGTTACCTCGGAACTTTTTTTACTGCAACGGATTCGCTACGCATTCTCACTACCTCAGATATGATTCGATTGTCCTTAGATATGAAAATCACTAAATTTATGCTGCAACATTTCTTCTAGATGTCTACATGCGTGATAAATTTCAAAAGGATTCAAATATTTTTCTGCGTTTTATGAATTTCTTCTGAGTAATTATAGCCAGTATGAGGTCATAAAATGATATGGGGGAAGTGGTAGTAACTACCAGGCAAGTAGGCCACGTTGTTGGGCCCTTTTTGCCAGCTCCCTAAGATAGTGTTCTACTCCTTTTAATTTCAAGTGTAGGTATATTTCATTTAATCTAGACAGAAGAGCCGTGCATCTCTGTGGTTCCTCTCATGTTTTTCAAGCAATCATACATATTTTCACTGACTCTTATAGTCTAGTGAAAACTGGGAACAACACGTGCTCTCACTGTTAAACCAAACCTCCACACACTTAAAACTACAAGGCAGAAACAGTATAGTATTATAATGAATCTACAATGAGGGTCCTAAATTTTGCCTATACCCAGTTTTATTTAGGGTAAGGGATCTCCAAGGATCTTTAATAAAGGGGATGACGCACTAAGTCGAAATGCCATTCAACAAAGTGACCCCATCGAAAATCAAAACATGGAGAAGAATTCAACACGAAACACATGTCAAAACCTAACTGCACATGCTTGGTACGAACTGCGCATGCTTATGATCCTTATAACAGCGCAGGTCTTAAAATTTAGAGGCAAACTTAACTCTCAATGGGTTTCCCATTGTTTTGCTTGCGAAGGTTATAAACAAATAGAAAAAAGTTCATACTTTTTAACTATTTTTTTGTTAATATTGCTTAAAATTAACAACATTAAAGAAAATTAAGAACATTACAACCAAAATTGAATCTTGAAAACTAGCAAAACATTTCACTAGGCCGAAAAAAGACAAAATATTAACACATTTAACTTTCTACGAAAAGTAAACAGTAAAGCTTCAATTACTCTCACTAAAGTGGCTACCTAGAGTCCAAAATGTAAAATATAAGCACAAATGACTGACAAACATCAAACAACAAATGACAAACACCAAATGTAACAGTAACGAAAGCACTGAAAAAAGTTGAGAAGCAAACTTGACAACCAAGAATTGTATAACAACTTTGCAACATAACCTGCGTTTGACGTCTTTTTTAACTATAACCTAAGGGAAGGTAAGTTTGCTCCTATTTCTCTATCTCATACAACGTCCATGGGGTCAGAAATGTTCTTAATGCGTCATCCCCTTTATTCAACATCCTTGGGGATCTCTAACGAATACCTGACAACGCACTGGCTAGAGACACCGGTTTTATGTCCCTTATGAAGGACGGTCATAAAACAATATTTTCCAGCTATCACAACCAGATATGAAAATTGATTTTTGTATCAAGCTTCAACTCTCCAGCATAAATATACTGGGAGGGAGGATGATAACACGCACACAAACAACTTGGTGACAACCACTCAGGAGGTCTTAAAAAACCTGAAACTTATGATTCCGGTGACATCCCGGTTTCGGATTTTTTTGCAAACAATACTTTTCCTATATACCTACGTCCTACAGTATAAATGAGAAGTAATAATTCAAGTATATAAGGTTGTAAATAAAAGTCTATCCACAAATAAATTTCAACCAATGTAATGATGACAAAACCGGCTTTCAACCTAATACAGGTCATCCTCAGTGCCGGTGAGAAGAAGCTAATTTTTCCTCTTGAGTCTTAGTTACAAGATTTGTCTGCATCCAGTCTCAATTCTAATAACAAGACTCAAGAGGAAAAATTAGCTTCTTCTCACCGGCACTGAGGATGACCTGTATTAGGTTGATAGCCGGTTTTGTCATCATTACATTGGTTAAAATTTATTTGTGGATATACTTTTATTTACATCCTTATGGTATAAAATCCACTAGCGCTTATAATTCAAATAATCCAAGTACAGTTTCTAGAAATAGAACTTTAACCTTAAGTAGAAAAACACCTGAAACAGGTAATTCAGGAAAAATCTCGTTATCACATTTTTAGTACAAACGCAATACTTTTTCTGTATACTTACAGCATACACAAGATAAGTAAAACTACAGGATTACTCTTTCATATAGTATAAAAAAAATTTAAATTATATTTGCCTAGAATGTTACATAAATATTCTAACTAAAATGGCATTAGCATAAATTCACGGATAAGTTTTGCTTGAAATAAATTAACTTCAAGCAGATACATAAATCAACTTTCGTCTACCTAATGCTGAATGTATTTGTAATTTAGAATACATTTTAATATCAAATATTCAATAGGAACAGTGTATGAGAACACTTGAAACTTTTTACAGTCCTCAAAAACAGAAATACATTAAAAAGGGCAAAAGCTTTTCGGAGGCAAAACCTCATGTGGGAAACCATCTGCGGAAAGCATGAAAATCGAATCTTGTAATTTAAATTAAAGGTAGTAAAGTCTATCCCACCCTCCTTTAACCCTAGAGTTAAACCCCTAAAGTATATCCTACACCCAGCCCTCCTACCAAAGTCTATCCTACACCCGGCTCACCAACGTGAAATGTCCTATATTTTAGCGTATCGTGTTCAACATCGATTTCTTTTTAGTTTTTCATTAGAACGAAAACTCATAAAAACCTTTGCAAGACACCAGACAACAATTTATTTTTGCATGTACCTTGTTTTAGAGGTGGCTTGTATGTTTCAATAAATGTCTTGAGAGAGCAATCAAGTTTTAAAAAATATTAATTTTTAATTAATTTAAAAAAATTATTAACAAGATACTACAACTGTATCAGAGTTGTCCTGTCTAAAATAAATATAATGTTAGGACAGGAGTTAGAAGGTTTGCTAGAAATAGCAACCATGTTTGGCTCCCTCCTGCCCTGACACTTAAACCAAGTTGTGGGAATAATTGTTTCTTAGGGTTTACCTTGAGGAGAGGTATATGTGCAGGGAGGTACACTGCGCACTGATTGAATTGCGCTGAATTTACGTTACTTATCTTTTAAGAGAATAAAATAAGGCTATAGTGATGTACTGTGGTGGCTAAATGAACTGGATTCTTAACTGGCGAAATGAGCGTTGTAAACTGGCGAAACAAGAAGCAAAACAAGTGCTGCAGGGACTCTAGGCCCTTATATAGACTCCCCACTGTAAACCCTAAGAAACAATAATTCCCACAACATGGTTTAAGTGTCAGGGCAGGAAGGAGCCAAACATGGTTGCTATTCCTAGCAAACCTTCTAACTCCTGTCCTAACAATATTAAACATCAAACCCCTAGAGATATTATTACTACAAAGCAAAGATATATTACTAGAGGGGCCCTATTGGTTGAATTTTAAAACATCAAAAAATAACCTGACCACCTTCGATTATGAATATGATCAAATAAACAGAACAAAATTACAGTGACTTATATAGTAGAACGCCGAAAGGATAAATCAAAACACAAACAATTTGTAGGAAACCAAAAACAATTGATTCATTATAACCTTAACTTAATAATTCTTAAAAGAGGTTTTTATGAGGTTACACAGAGCTCCTAAGAGCCCCACAACACATGCACTAATCACAACACATGCAAAGTGTGGGAAGCTGAAAACAATAGATAACATTAACTTACTCTTGAAGGAGGTTTTAATGGGGGTTACACAGAGCCCCAAATAGATGTTTCAGACCTCTCAATGTAATGAGATGGACTATCCAACGAATATTGACTCAATTAAAAAACTAACAAAAGTAACAAATTAGATTATATTGTTTGTTTGTTCAGAAATGAAAGCGACCAATAGCTTTGCATTATTATACAAACAAAAATGTTTTTAGGTTAAATTCCGCGACATATAATGATGCCACCCTGTGCCTTGGATAACATTTTAATTAAGCAAGTCTGGTCCTCAGAAATAGATGTTTTTCAAAGTCAAGGCAGATGTTATGCTACATTCAACTTCAATTTATAAGAATAAGATTAAAAAAAAATAGGCGTACTTACACGCTAGGCTGATGCGCTGCTATTTTTAATATCATCCTCTTGTAAACGATAATTTTATTAAATAATTAGCTCCGCTTATTGATTAATTACGAATTAAATTTTTTTTAATTAAAGTATTTAAACAAATAAGCAACGACACTTAAACAAAATCGAAGTTCGACTAAAATGGGACTGTACATGAATTTTATAAACTATTAAAAATTATCAGTATGACCAACATAAAATAAGAATTAGAAAAATATTCTACTTTAAATTTCTAAAAATAGATTCATGATTCTTTTTAGTTTTTTGATGTTTCTTTATTTTAGGAAAAATCCGTTAGAGCTCGCTACCAATAACCTCAGTTAAAAAACAAACAGGACTTTTTAATTAATTGTAAAAAATCGGGTACGGGGTAATAGGAAATTTTCTTCACATCATTTTTATACTTTGAACTAGTCTTCGGAATTTAAGGTGGCACAATTTTAATTTATCAATAAAAATATCTATTTAGTTCACCTACAATATTTTTTAGGGGATTTTCGTTAGAATTTAATCTTAATGCTATAAAAAGGAGACATAATAAAAAATATCTATAATCGGGAAAAATCAATGCTGATTGTTTTCTGTCGTTAACTTCAAGTATTCGAGAAATAACGCTGACTTGAATATTTAGTACAACAAATAATAAAAAATACTTCAACTAAATCTTGACTAAACGTTTTTGTTTTTCAAAAAAAATCAAATGGAGAAGAAAAACTGGGAAAAACTTATTGATTTCTATTGTTTGCATTTTGAGGTTTTCTTAATAACAAAAGGTAATGCGAATCAAACTGAAAAAGGTTTTGCCCCTAGCTTTCTTAGCCTACTGGGTTTATTTGCCCCTTGCACTTATTTCCTTTTTTGCCTTTCTGATGTACCCCCCCCCCTATTAACTAAAGAATTGATCCCTTTTAAATTCTTGTCTTATTACAGAAGTAGTTTTATTCTCATTAGTATCCATACGAACTGTTTACTACCCATGTGAATAATTCAGTATTTTTACGAATTGTTTATATCCATGTGACTCATTCAGTATTTATACGAATTGTTTAGTACCCATGTAAATTATTCAGTATCTATACGTAGTGTTTAGTACACATGTAAATTATTCAGTATTCATACGTACCCATGTCAGTATTTATACGTGTTTAGTACCCATGTAAATTATTTAATTATTGGTATCCATACGTACACATGTAAATTATTCAGTATCCCGTAGGTTTAGTACACATGTAAATTATTCAGTATCCATACGTAGTGTTTAGTACACATGTAAATTATTCAGTATCCATACGTAGTGTTGTACATGTATTCATAGTACACATGTAAATTATTCAGTATCCATACGTAGTGTTTTAGTACACATGTAAATTATTCAGTATCCATACGTAGTAGTACCCGTGTAAATTATTCAGTATCCGTACGTAGTGTTTAGTACACATGTAAATTATTCAGTATCCATACGTAGTGTTTAGTACACATGTAAATTATTCAGTATCCATACGTAGTGTTTAGTACATGTAAATTATTCAGTATCCATACGTAGTGTTTAGTAAGTAAATTATTCAGTATCCATACGTGTTTAGTACACATGTAAATTATTCAGTATCATACGTAGTGTTTAGTACACATGTAAATTATTCAGTATCCATACGAATTGTTTAGTACACATGTAAATTATTCAGTATCCATACGTTTAGTACACATGTAATTATTCAGTATCATACGTGTTTTAGTACACATGTATACGTAGTGTTTAGTCATGTAAATTATTCTATCCATACGTAGTGTTTTAGTACACATGTAAATTATTCATTATCATCGTAGTGTTTAGGTACACATGTAAATTATTCAGTATCCATACGTAGTGTTTAGTACACATGTAAATTATTCATTATCCATACGTAGTGTTTAGTACACATGTAAATTATTCAGTATCCATACGAATTTAGTCATTATTCAGTATCCATACGTAGTGTTTAGTACACATGTAAATTATTCAGTATCCATACGTAGTGTTAGCATTATCCACGTAGTGTTTAGTACAGTACTTAGTTGTAATTATTCAATATCCATACGTAGTGTTTAGTACACATGCGTATCCATACGTAGTGTTTAGTACACATGTAAATTATTCAGTATACGAATTGTTTAGTACCCGTGTGAATTATTTAGTATTCGTACAGATTGCTTAGTGCTTAGTATCCATGTAATTATTGAGTATTATATACAATATACATTTTTTAGAGTCTATCTGTGTATATCTATCTGTTATCTGTGTTTTCAGTGTATCTATAAATAATTTATCTGAATGATTCAAATTAATACACTTTTCGGCATTGTTACATTTTTACCCGGATATCGAGGAAATGCTAAACGAGCCAGTTAAAACACGGTTTCATTCATTCCTTCTCGCCAATTTTATGATCCATCATTGGCGCATATTTTCCTCTACACGCAAACGTATTCGAAAAATTCCTATGTTTATTAGAATAATTTTACCAGATTTTTTTAACCTCTCAATTGTCTAAAAATAACTCCTAACTAAACTCTCTTTTTGTAAATAGTTTTTCGTTTCACAGAAACCCCAAGCTTTTATGCTTTCGAATAAATAATTAAGCACCACCTACGACCTACATTATGAAAGTTGTATAAGGAAAACTATGGACTGTATGAAAAAGGGAAGTGGGTACCTCGGAACTCTTAGTTTAACGCATTTTTAGCAATCAGTAAAATAATTTGACGGCAAACAATGAAGCAATATTGAAGGCTTTTCAGTCCCACACCGATATCGATTTTACCAATAACTACTAAACTCCACAATTTTTATTCAATAGCGGCGCTCGTATTACTCAAAAATATCTTGCAGCGTCCTTGCTTTTGTACTTTTTTCGGACCTCAATAAACTAGACCTACTGGAAAATAAGGAGAAAATAAACGCTGGTATCCATAATCCCAGCAGTATAAACCTTCCTAATGCTATAGAGATGTATTACTAGAGGGGGCATAGCGTATCTCAATGCATTAAGACGCATGAAATATCTTTTTGAGGCTCTCAGGGGCCTTTGCACCTCACAGAAGAGTAACCCTTTTTGTGAAGTGAGAGCAAGGATCTTGAATAAAGGGGATGACGCATTAAGGAAATTTTCTGACCCCATGGAAATTGTATGAGATTTAGAAAAAGAGCAAACTTACCTTCCCACGGTTATAATAAAAAAAAGGCGCGAAACGTAGGTTATGTAGCAAGGTTGTCGAGTTTGCTTCTCAACTTTCTTCTGTGCTTGATTGTTACATTTGTGGTGCTAGTTAAATCATTTGTACTTACTTAATTTTGAATTTTGGATTATACTTAGCCACTTTAGTGAGTGATAATTTAAGCGCGTCTATAACCTTCTCAAGCAATAAACAAAATGGGAAACCATTCAGAGGTAAATTTGTCTCTAAAATTTAAGACCTGCGCTGTTATAAGAATTGAAAGTATGCGCAGTTTGTACCAAGCATGTGCAGTTGGTTTTAGACGTGTGTTTCGTGTTGAATTCTCTTTATTTTTATTTTTCGATGGGGTCACTTTTTTAAGGCATTTCGACTTAGTGCGTCATCCCCTTCATTCAAGATCCTTGAGTGAGAGTGAGGTAAGGTTAAAATTAACCAATTTTCGTCTGCTTTCCACACTTTCTTTGTATTTTTTTTATATTTTAAAGTTCAACTAAAACAGTGCATTAAATCTGTATAGTTCATTTGATTATATTAATACTCGGTGTTCAGGTCACTTTTTCGATGTTTTCAAATCAACTAATAAGGTAATAAAGTAATAAATCTTTATGCCTAATGCCAACTATACTATTTAGTATAGTTGAACTCAACTTTAAACATATATAACTAGGGGGGCATAGCCTATCTCAATAGGCTATGCCAAAATTCATTGGAAGGCCAAAAACATAATTTAGGGGCTCTGTGTAACTTCATTGAAACCTCCTCCAAAAGCGAGTTAAATTTACAATAAATTTCGCGAAAGCATTATCACCTACTTAAAAATCAAATTGACATTATGGTGACAAATATCAAAAAAAATAATACAGGTTGCAAAATGTCAATTTAATTTCCTTTTTAAAAAAATATATCAAAGTATAATGTCAGATTAAACAAAAATAAATCAAATTTTGGTCTCATGAAAATTTATAAACCAGTCAAGTCAAGAAAAGAATGCATGAATAAGATAAAAAAATTTAAACTCTGTAATGTGATATAATTAGAGCGAAGTATATAAATTGTAAAATCTGCTGTGTCTTTGTCAAGTAAGAAACATGTCGCGAGGACTTCAGGTAAAGTTTATAAGTTAAATTTGGGTGCATCGGCAATTACAACGCGCTTAAAAACGATCGAATTATCTTTTACTTTTGGCCAAGGATCTTGAATAAAGGGGATGACGCATTAAGGAACTTTTCTGAGTTAGAGAAATAGGAGCAAACTTACCTTCCCATGGTTATAATAAAAAATGCGCCAAACGCAAATTATGTAGCAAGGTTGTCGAGTTGGTTTCTCAACTTTTTTCTGTGCTTCGTTGCTTGTTAAATCATTTGTGCTAACTTAATTTTAAATTATTGACTATACTTAGTCACTTCAGTGTGTGATAATTAAATCTTGTTTATAACCTTCTCAAGCAATAAACAATGGTAAACCATTGAGAGGTAAGTTTGTCTCTAAAATTTAAAACCTACGCTGTTATAAGGATTGTAAGCAAGCGCAATTGGTTTTTGACGTGTTTCGTGTTGAATTCTCTATTTTTCGGTTTTCGATAGGGGCACTTTGTTGTATGATAAATAGACTTAGTGTGCGTCATCCCCTTTATTCAAGATCCTTGCTTTTGGCTGCGTTAGTAAAAAAAGACAGGTCCAACAAAAAAGTGTAGAACAGAGGTGCGCAAGCTGGGCTAATTTCCTTTGACTGTTTGCTTTCTTGCTAAACAATCCATATTCTTGCTCAGTTTTTGATATGCTAAGATCTGAGCAGAAAAATTTCTACTTATTGGTTTATTGAAACATTTTAAATTATCTGGTAACCTCAATACAATAGGGTACCAAATAATTTAAAATGGAATACTCTATTCCACTACAATTCCATCTTTATTTTTAGGACCCTCCTAATCATTAGTTCGTGAGAATCACCATATTGGTTTATGATTATGGCATACTCCCTTATACTCTGCAAACTTAAAAATTACACAATATAAATTGTGCCAGAGACACATATGAAATGTCAAATAGAAACCCTAATCCCAAATTTACCAATTTATTTAATTGGCTGATAATTAACAATAACTTAATTAACATTTAAATATTTTGAACATCTTATCACTACTACAGACGTAATTGCTATAAAAATGGTCACGATGTAAACGACTGGACTCTCAGTGAATGATAGTGGGGCTGAAGGAATGTCATCCGGCACTATACTCTGATAGACGGTTTGGAGCAAGAGCAGCATAAACAAAATTTTTGAATTCTAGTTATCTTTCAAGGTTTTTTTTTATTTGATTCATGACTCCGGAAAGGAGAATAATGAATTTCCAATCATTCCTTAACTAACACATAATTCATAATCATTAACCTTGGGTTATTACGACAATGGTTCCTCTAGCCTTTTAAAAACCAACAGGTGTCGATACTTGGATTAAGAAGTAATTTCGGAAGATTGGCACCACTGCTTCTGAGACAATCCCATCCATCCAGAGACTAGAGCTATACGATGACGTTGACGTGTCTGGCGTCGTGGTTCCACAAAACTCCACTAACTGCAGGGTTAGGACACATCTTGGAAAGGACAATCTACATTCTGCTCTAAAGGATTCAGACATCATCATTATAGGAGATGATGCGTGCACACACGACCTATCACTGGCTGGCAAAGTGCCTAAGATCTTAGATTACACAAAAGCTATGGCCGAAGTAGCTCCAAATGTAAGGATAAAGTCTTAAAAATTATGAAAGTACTGATTTTATGGGTCTTCATCAACGAAGGGAAACCAGATTCCCTTCCACATTTGAAAACCAGATTATAATGATATAAGCCAAGGCTAACTTAGCCTAATTTATATATATATATATATATATATATATATATATATATATATATATATTATATATATATTATATATATATATATATATGTATTATATATATTATATATATATATATATATATATATATATATATATATATATATAATATATTATAACTCTACACTTTATATACACTTTAAATAAGTACTTACACTAAGCGGAAGATTTGCCTGATTTATAAGGATATCCCTCACAGAATAGCTTTTATCCCCACTCAGGCGATTACCGGGTAATTTATTTTACCATTACACAGCCTGCAAGAAAAACAATGCTTTCATAGCTCTAGTGGGTTTGGAGCTTACGTGAGCTAGGTTACTTATGTGGTTTGGAGCTTATGTAAGCTATGATGCTTAAGTGGGTAAGGAGCTTACGTGAGCTAGGTTGCTTATGTGGTTTGGAGCTTATGTGAGCTAGGTTGCTTATGTGGTTTGGAGCTTATGTAAGCTATGATGCTTAAGTGGGTTTGGAGCTTACGTGAGCTAGGTTACTTATGTGGTTTGGAGCTTATGTAAGCTATAATGCTTAATTAGGTGTTTGGAACTTATTTGAGCTTAATATGGCTGCAAACATGTTTGCTTACGCAACGAAATATTACAGCTAATTGACGATCTTTCGTATTGATATGTTAAATTCATTTTCAAACAATTGATGTTAAATTTTCAACACATTAAATTTATTTTCCTTATCTTTATTCGACAAATTGAACTCTACTATTTAATATCCTAGTTATAAATGCACTTTACTCTACCTGAACATCAATGATTGGTCGTCAACATACTCTAAATAAATACTTATGCTAAGCGGAAGCACTTTTTTAAGTATATGTTTAATACTTAAACCAATCCTTAGCTAGATCATATTTGCATTATTATTTGAGTAAAGTTAACAATCATGTTACTACTTCGACTCTTTCCCCCAGAATAGATGATTCAGCAAATATTAATTGATTTCAGGCTTTTGTAGTAGTGGCTGCTTCGCCAATAAATTCAATGGTTCCACTAATAGCTGAAGCTCTTTCGATCGAAGGCAAAATGGATCCAAACAAAGTGCTTGGTTGCACGACTGCCGACAGTGCTATGGCTTCAAGTTTACTGGCAAACGCTCTGTCCATGGATCCTTCTAAAGTTCTTCTACCAGTGATCGGAGGATCCTCGCCAGACACGAGAGTGCCTATCTTTTCTCAGGCTAAACCCAAACTTGATATCAACTTGGTAAGTATTTAAGTCTTGTCTTTCCTTTCCCTCTTTGATACTGTAGATATATAGGTGAAATGTTGTTAGCACTAAAATTCTAAGCCGAAGTTTCACCTGAATTATCTGTTGAAGTGTTTTTGAGATATCCTAAGGGTATATCCTTCCATTTATTAATAAACAGGGGATCAAAGTTTCATTTAAATAAGTCTAGTAAATCCGCAGTTTTTTTGGATCACTAAGCACAATCGAGGGAGCTTAGTACGTGAATGTATATATTTTTTTACAATGTACAATCTGAGGATGAGCGAAGCGAGTCTGAAGTTGCTACGTTAAGTATAGCGAATCTGATAAGGGGTGGCAGACTTCTGAGGTAACCCGTTTTTTGTATACCGCCGGAACGAAAAACAATCGAAAGGTTATCACGGCCGAATTATGAAAATCACACCTCAGTTGAGGTGGAATTGAACTCAATCCGAATTTTATTTCCTCGACCCCGTCTTCTGACCTAATTATCAACAATTCTGAGATATTGGGTAAACCTTAAAGAAGAAAATACCACTAAACTGAAACTGCATTTTGCATGTGAAAGTAGAAATGAATTTATAGTGAAATAAAATATCGCTGACTAGGACAAATTTATACTAACATGTATTTTATAAAGGGTAGAAGCCTGCAGTCGTATTACGATCGCAATTTTTTAATAAAAACAAATTCATTTTTTCAGGAGAAGTTTGAGAAAATTAAATTTGGATCAAAGAAAGGAAACGAAATAATAGTTGAAGCCAAAAAAGAGCCAAAAGGAATAAGGAAAGCGTACGCAGCAATGAGCTTCGTCAACTCTCTAGCGGCAGCACTCCAGGGAGAAAAAAATGTGGCGGAAATAGCTCTCTACAAAAACAATCTGATCACCGGCACGGATTATTTTGCTCTTCCAGTCATACTGGGACCGAATGGGATCGAGAAGAAATTCGGGCTACCTAAGATTTCTCCTTACGAAGAAAGAATGGTTGAAGCTGCAGTGGAAAATATTAAAAAAGAAACTTTGGACAAAGAATTTTTAGAGGCAATAAGGCATATAAGAAAAGAAGGCGGATTGGACTGCTCGTCTTGCCCCCCAAAGTGCCCTCCAAGACCCTGTTGTCCACCCCCACCTTGTATCCCACCTAAATGTCCACCACCGTGCTGCCCCCCTCCCAGAGGACCCTGCTGTCCCCCGCCTCCCAATCCTCCAGCCTGTGAACCATGTCCTCAACCTCCTCCACCCTGTTGTCCTGAAAAAGCTCAAGAGCCCGAGCCACCGTGCTGCCCACCTCAACAACCCTGCATTCCACCGCCTCCACCCTCTTACAAAAACACTGAACAAAAGTGCAGCGACTGCGACCCCTGCAAGCCTAAAAATAACTGTCCCCCACCCCATTGCCCACCTCCAATGTGCCCTCCCCCTTGCAGACCACCGTGCACACCACCACCTAAATGTCCTTGTCCACCTCCACCTTGTCCAGCACCTTGTAGTCGTCAAGCTCCCTGTCCCCCTCCCCCTTGTCCTCCACCATGCCCACCTCCTTGTTGCCCTCCCTGTAGGAATGAAAAGCCAAAATGTGAACCACCTTGTCCTCTAGCAGAAAACTGTTCAGACAAGATAGAGAAGAAAAAGATTCATTTCCCACCTCCATCACCCATACCAAGTTGCTATAAGCCTTGCTGTCCACCACCCTGTCCAACGGAGGAAAAGATATGTTCTAGTTCACTGAAAATAAAATATTATGCAAACGATAAGTCTGACTGTGATAAAAAAGAGAAGAAATCCCGATGCCCTCCTGGATGTTGTCCTCCACAGCCTTGCTGTCCTCCGCCCAAGAGGAAGCCGTGCTGCCCTCCACCTCCTCCTTGTTGTCCACCCCCTGCTGTCCACCTCCTCCCCCTCCATGTAAGAAATGTGATTCACAACCAAATGCAACTATGAAATTATCTGACGGGTGCTGTAAAAAACCACCTGAACCCAGGCCGTGTCCTCCTTGCCCTTGTCCAGCTACGTGTCCTCCTCCACCTGCGTGTACACCAGTACCTAGATGTCCTAGTCCAGGAGGTCCCAGATCAAGGTGTTTACCTCCTTGCTGTCCTCCATGTAATAAAACTCCCCCTTGTTGTCCTCCCCCACCTTGCTGTCCCGATCCTTGCCCCAAACCACAAGAACCAGTATGTCCAACTCATCCACCCGTCTGTAATAAGTGTGATTCTAAAGACGAGCCACCGTTCCTCTGGTTGGAGCCGGAAGGATGTCCTTCTCCTCCAGGACCCCCTTGCCCCCCAGCCGGCCCCGCCTCGCCCTGCTACCCTCAACCCCCCTGTCCACCCCGGGTCTGCCCACCCCCCACTTGTCCCAAACCTTGTAAGCAGAAATGTCCACCTCCGAAATGCCCAACACAGCCTTGCTGTCCCCCGCCACCCTGCTGTCCACCTCCAACCAAAACCTGTCTTCCTCTTATGTACAACAAGATACACAAGAGAATCTCTCCGACCATATCCTGTTCACTCAAATCTTACTCAGGTAATTTAAGCCAACTTATAATTAAAAAAGGGATGAGTTCAAAGTGTAACAAAAGAAAAGGAAAGAAAGCGGGGGGTATGTGTAGCAAGGACAGTATGACAGTATGCTATGAAGATACTCCTTGTGCCAGATTGTGTGATCCGCCACCGCCCCCAGTACCCAGACCCGCTCACAAACCTGCTCCACCACTGCCAAAACCAAAAAAACAAACTAAAAGTGTCAAACCAAAAATTCATTCATCAAGAAGTTGTTCGGCAACAATTATCTGTAGAAGTAAAAAATGTCCTGAAAAACCAGAAGCTCTAATTATGCCTTTGGTCAGAGAAGGTGGTGGTCCGAAATGCCCTGTCCAGTTACCTTGCACGGCATGTAAAGAAACAAATTCTTGTTGCAATAAAAGACGGAGACCTACTACATGTCATAGCACTAAAAAAGATATCACACCCTAGCCAAATATAAATTATTTTTCTCTAATCAAGATGTGTTTTTGTCTGATGCAGTATCGGTGGACTCGGCCAAGATAGCTGGACTGACTAAAAAAGTAGGATCTGAAATCAGCTTGGGCGTCATGAACATGAATAATGATAAACTTGGAAGTATGCTTTGGAGCAAACTTAAAATGTCAAGCAACACTCAAACCAAAAGAGGAATCCAAATGACAGCATCAGAATTCAGAAGACCCTACGAAAGATACAGATGTGTACCCAAAAGAAAATATGGAAAAAATAAGGAAATAACTGAAGTTAGCAAAGAAAGTATAATTAATACTTTCAAAGGACTTGTTATGCAAAATAAGACTCAAGTTAAAGATAAAAAGAAACTGGAATATAAATCTGAAGAGGAGAAACTAGAAAGTTCTAAGAAAAAGTATGCAGCTTGCTGATCTGAACCCTGTGTTGTCCTCCGTCTGTTCTGTCTCCAATAAACATGATACATCCAAGCATGATAACATCAAATCACAATATACAATGTTTTAAAACATGACAAAGGTGTTCTAATTATTGAAATTGTAGAATAGGTGTGGAATGATCAACAAGTTGATTTATTCATATAGTACGTACTCTGTTCATATTATGAGGTTGAGTGTAGAGAGATCAAAGAATTACTGCTCGAATGACATAAGTAATTACTTAACTAGCAAATGTCTAAGCATTTGGTAATTAAATAATTCTGAGGATAAGCCCAGCCAATTTTGGAATTTTCAATAATTCACATTTGCTATTTGACACCGCCAGCACATGTGCCATCAGCTCGTTTAATTTTGAAATCAGGCAGGAGTGAGCACTGTAATATTAACCGTAATATTTATATTCCAACCCACAATAGGCATGTGTGCTATTGTGACAAGGTAAACTCGACTAATTGCGATATTTATAAAGACTTGGAGGAAGAGAGCTAGATCCCATCAGAAAAAACGACACTAAGCAACCTAGTGTCAAAAAACCCCTAGCTTCAAAAATTATAGAAATTTATAAGTACATTTACAAGATACATTACTCAGGGGACATACATTTTCTTAATGCATTGTAAGGTTGAAATTTTTTTTTCAGGGCATAAGATTCTTGCCACCTAGTGGTAACCTTTTCCAAAAAGTTAAAGAGAGCTAAGGGTATAATAAATCCATTCTTGTTGATTTTTCTCCCATTAGTAGAGTTGTCTTTTGCAATATATATTTTCTATTACATAAGTTACTGTAATTTTGTTTTGTAAGTTAATCAAAGATATTCAGGATAAAACAATATAACTGTACGAGAGACACCTACAAAATTCATAAGATCTTAAACATTAAAGGCAATGCACTACTTATACTAGAAAGTTGCCTGACGGGTAGATACCAGTATGTTGAATATGAAGGAGTACGATCAGACCTCGAAGCTGTCAAAGGTGACCTTGTAGAGGGTTCAAATTTCGGTCCATTTCTCAACCTGATAGCAGTAAATCACCTGGAAGCATACCTGAAACAAGAAAAAGAAAAGGATGAATCATACATGCATATGCGGACCACAAAAACTTAGTCCATACTCATAACAATCTCCAACTAGTCGAGAGAGCAGCAGAACGTTGCCTCAACAAGATTCAACACTGGATGGAAGCAAATAATTTAATCAGTGACCTTAAAAAACATGATTAACAGGAAAGTTTACTATTCTTAAGCATAAAAATAGATAAAAAATGTCTTGGAGGGATCACATTGATTATACATGTAAAAAAATAGCAAAAGTAATTTATGTATTTAGGAAAATTTGTAAGTACTTACTTTTAGAGACTTTGGTAATAGTATACAGAGCACTAGTAGAGAGTAAAATATCATATGGCCTATTGCTAAGGAGCCATACCAATATTAATAAAATTTTACATAAAGTTATCCTGAGGATAATAACAAAATCCTAAAAGAAATAATAATAAAAAAGAAATAAAATAATGCTGACAAATTATGTATTCTATAGTGTAAAAGAGTTCATGAACTTTATTTAATTTAATTTGATATATTCTCACTCCTTTGACATATTTTCTTTTGTTAGTTGTAACAAGCGTACGAAATGTTTATCCTTATCTTATCTTAAATTTAACAAGCAAAGTGCAATGCTACAACTGGGAACTGTTCCATCATTCGACATTCATCATTGATAGCTTGACATAATGTCATGTCCCACTCTGTTTTGTTAATACTACCCACTCGGTAGTATCAAATGATATATACTCAGATTTAAAACCTTAAGTGACATGCCCTCTTTTGATAACATCTAAATTGTATGAGAATACTTAATTTTATTTAAATTATTTCTCAATAACAAAGAATATAATAGGTATAGAATGTTGGTGCTGACATCTAGCGACAGCTCTAAAACTAACTCTCCTAACAATAACATTCTTTCCACTTTTCTAAGTTAGTATCAAGAAAAAATCTTGTTCTTTATTACCTTTTAACGACACGAGTATACACTTTAATATATAACACCAACAACCACGTCTCTCCACTAAACATTATCTATTAAATAAGTTGATAGAGCCGGCTTTCGGCAAATAGCCATCAACAGTGCCTAAAACAAGCGAAAATCATAAACTTAAAACTATAAAAATAAAAAGTTTACAGCATAAAAACCAAAATTTATTTTATTTTTATATTTTTAAGTTTATGATTTTCGCTTGTTTTAGACACTGTTGATGGCTATTTGCCGAAAGCCGGCTCTGTCAATTTATTTAATAGATAATGTTTAGTGGAGAGATGTGGTTGTTGGTGTTATTTATTGTAATGTACTCCACGGTGCTTTTATAAGTCATATCTACTTTAAATTGGTCACTACTATATAAAGAAAGTTAAATTAATCAGTTTAGTGCTAGATGTAGTTTGCTGAAAACAAGAAGACTGGTGCATTCTCGTAGTCGTAGTTGGCATACAAAATCTGTGAACTGGCTACGGAACTCACCTTTTCATGTCCAAAATAATACCATCTTTCTCTATCTATATATCGTTTGCTCAGTAAAAACTTAATGACTACTGATTTGTTTTGCACAAAAATGCTATAAGTCATTAAAGTAATTTATTTACATAACTAATTACATTGCATATTTAATAATAATTTATTATTTTACAACATATACAAGTTTTAAGGCACTAGACCACAAAGCACTTGGTGCAAGTTAATGCCTAATATTTACAATAAAATTATTTTTCTCAGTACAGATATCAACAAACTAAGTAAATAGATTAGAGAGATAACAGAAAACCCAGTACAGTAACTTTACAATAATACTAATTGGAAGGAGTATGGGGCCGTAAACACAATCTAATTCCACTGATAATACGAAAGCTGGTTTACTGGTGGTCTTAAGTAGGGGTACCATCCTAACAACAAAACATTATTTTATAAATGTGTCATAAATATCCACTAATGAAGAAGGTGCCTTATTTGCTCTTTAAGATCTTAAAGAGCAAATATAATAACTTAAAAAACCTGCTGAATATTTAATAAAATTGGTCTTAGACAGCAAAAGGGTAGCGGAATACGAGAATCTACATTAAGTTGACGAGGACTACTTTTTATATATAATTTTAATAAATACCTTAAACTACTATTTAAAATGCTTAAAAAATTGTAATTCCCCAGTATATATATTAGAATTTTATGAATAATCGATCATTAATTAATAATAGAACATAATAATGCAGCAATCGGAAGTATTGCCAACTTTGTTTAAAGAAAATTGTATATTGTTAGGGTTGCAGCATTACTTATGACCACCAGTGAACCGGCTTTGCCGTTATCAGTTATGTCTCTTCTATATATAGTATTATTATAAGACAGTTACTATTAGAAAATCATACAACAATATTGTTCACAAGGAAGTTGTTTAACTACTACTAATGCTCAGTCGCCCCCATGGTCGAGGTCGTTAAAAGTCTCGGTATATATACTGATCTTTGACACCAAAGAGGTTAGGGGTTCACATCCTAGATTATGCTTCAGAGTATAAAAGATTTCGGTCAATCAACTATTACCAACTTTAGACTACACAGAGTGTAATGGAGGCCATTATCCTCCATGAGCTTCAAGCCTCTAAATTGGTATTAATACTACTAATCCTGTATTCGCCTCATGTGAGAAATCCACTGCCATCTCTATGTACTATATACTTTTTGAAAAAACCAAACATATTAAAAAGTTTCTTCTCCCACTTTTTTAAAAATGCTGATATCCTTGTGATACAATATTTGAGACCAATAAAACAATATGATACAATATAACAACCGTTATATTGTTGTAACGTTATAATATTGTATAATGATACAATATAACAACCAATATAACAAAAACTCAACAGTTTCCCAAGTAATAAAAATATTGTTACTAAACAAGAGCCCAATTTCTGATGTATCATCATCAATGAATCTCATGAGGGTTACTAAACATTGTTGGGAACTATCACCTTCCAGTTTTGTAGTGAACTCAAAAGACATGGTTGTTTTAATCGATCTTTAAGCACTCATGAGATTGAATGATAATGGCCATACAATACAGAGTATTGGAGTTAACTATAAAAACTGGAAGGTGATAGTTTATATTCATAGTTAGAACTGACTGATGATGGTAGATACGACAGAAAGTGGGCTTTTGTTAATTAAACATACTTAATAGTTAAGATACTGGTAAGTTTTTATTTAGTTAATAACTTTACAAAGCAAAGATAAATATAAAAACCTATCAATAAATATTTACTTATAAATTCCAAGAATTAAATTTGCATATCTGTGAACACAATTTAAGAGATAGTGTATTTCTTTTATTCAATGAATTTTGATGTTAAAAGATCATTCAAAACTTATCTCTACTTAACTTATTTTGATGTTGAAAGATCTTTTAACGCTAAATTCAATTTAGCTGATTATGAGGTCAAAAGATCTATCAACACTTATTTCTATTTAACTAATTTTTATGTTGAAAGATCCTTTAACTCTTATCTCAATTTAACTAATTTTGATGTTGAAAATATTTCTATTTAACTGATTTGATGGTTAAAAATATATTTTTTTACAAATTTTAAAATCTTAAAAAAGGAACTATTAAGGGTGTACTGATGTTAAGTTTTTCGTGATCCCTTAACTGTCCCGCTAAAAAAATAATTAGATGAAGAATCACTATTTATCAAATGTTCAATATCATGCTAAATTTTTGTCTTTTCAAAAAAAATATTCTTAACAGATTGATTCCATTGGCTTAAAAATTACGTACCCAAATTTGGTTAGATTCTGATAAAAAAAAATGGTGGCCGCAGTTTTGGAAATAAAAGAGATAGTCACAAAAGTAAAACAGATCTTGTTGTCACAAGATAAACCTATTATCACAAGGTAAGTAGGTAACAAAGAGACTAATACTATTAGAGGGAGTACAGGACCCGATTAACACAGTGATAAGGAGTCTGGAAGTGAGTCGGTTTCCATAGGTGCCGTAACTGTACTTACCCCTACTATAGTCTCCCTAGAGAGAGACTAGATACTCCCCCACCCCTCTACAACTCCTATTTTAGCATGCACTCTACTAACGGCGGACATTTTTCAGTGATGCCACATTAAACCACTTTATTCAACACTAACAATTAAAGAATACATGCAATAGATAATGATTAAAACTTTTTTTAAATTCATTTTACTTGATTTAAAACAAAATAGTCGAAAAATAATGTAATATTTACGTGAAATTGTAATTATTGTGAAAAATAAAAAAAATGACGTCACCAATGTACCGTTACGGCACCTATCTATCCAAGGAATGATAAGAGCTGTTGTATCCTCCCTCTAACAGTATTAGTCTCTTTGGTAGGTAAACATTATGAAGTAAAAATATAAAAAGACAACCAACTTGATTATTCAAGGTCAATTTAAAAAAATAAACACCCATTATAATCGAAAATAAACCTGTTGCACTGATTGTTGAGGTATTTCCCCTTTATGTTTTTATGTAATACCCTTAACTTTTTGATAAAAACTAAATTTTTATAAAAACTAAAGATTTATCAAATTAAAATTCAGTGGTGTTCCCTGTAGTCTTGACTCCTCCCCTCACATTCATTGAAATTTTCTACTCACTAAATGTTTGTACTTTTTCGTATAATGTAATTTTTTAATCACAAATAATCTAAAGAGGCGTAATAATCATGTAAATTTTATTCTTGCGTTGAACCCATCGGATTATAATTTCTATGAAGGAATTTCAATTTATGAGACAAAGATGGAGGTAAGGAAGTCAGTATTGAGTTTGGAAGAAAGCATTTATTTAAATGATCGACGACACACGCCGGCGTACAGAGGTAAGAGTGCGCTAAGCGTGATAATTGTTCACATTTTGATGAGAGTTCCTTCCAAGCGTCTATAGGTGATTTCTCAAGAGAAGCGGGTGATTCACATTCGTACTGGACCAGCTCGACTTCGGCTCTTTGTTGAACTGGCATCCCTGATTTTGGCAAACAAAGATTACCAAGTAGAAACTCCATGCCTAAAAATACAATATGGTATAAATGAGAAAAAGTAAAATTAAAGGAAACATGATTGTTAATAGGCATAGAATAATACTATATAGAAGCAGTTCTACAGATAACAGAAGCTATAAAGTTGGTCTGGTGAACAATTACGACCTTAGTTTTAACCTACTTATGGTATATCTCATAGTTTTCTATAAAATTTGGAGGATCTATTAAATCAAAATCAAAAATATCTTTATTACGTACACCAATTTCTTGGATATAATAAATCATGACAATTAAATCATAAATACACAGGAAAAGCATATAGTAAAAGATAAAAACAAACACAAAAAATACATAAAATAATATAATAAAACAACTAAAGTTTTAAAAATGCATTAATGCTATAATTTGCGCTAGATAGACTGGAATGGAGGAGAATGGGTGATGTTTATGTTCAAGCTTGGTTAGTTAAGGAATGAAAAGAAATACAACTAGAAAAATCTTTAGTTTAAAAAAAAAGTTTGTCTGAGTATACAAAGGTATCAGACTTTTTGTTTTTTGTTATTTGTAAAATGCAATAATTTCAAAAAAAAAAAATTAAAAAAATAGAAAAAATAAACAAGAAATAAAAAAGTAAGATAATAAAGAAATAATATTGATATTAAAATTATTATAATTGTTAATATAAATTAATTGTATTGAAATAATTTATTTTGTATGTTATTATACTTTATATATGATAACAAATGCTCTTTTCGACTATTATATAAATCTTTTAAAATACTTTCTATTTAGTTGTTTTTAGATTATATATTTTTAGTTTTTATATTTATTGTTTTATGTTTGTCAAATATTGATTCAAATACGATATTTTAGCATGTTCTATGTAGTATTTTTGTCTTCGTGTATTCTATGTGTTTGTATTCCACATGAATGTGGAATGGATGTACAAGAATAAAATAACTTTATAAGACTATGTAAATATTCACTTTCTTTTATGCTTTATTAACAATTTAAAATTCTTGTTTAAATTTACTATTAATTTATTAAGAAAGATAGGTAATAATTTAATAGAAATAACTAACTTTATGTAATATAATTTTTAAAAATCGTTTTTTAATTAAGAATTTATATCTGTACACAAAAAAAAGCAACAGCTTAAAAAATAAATAAAAAAATGCGAACTAAAAGTTGCCACAGCTACGGCTGATTAGACTTAAGTATTTTCTTGAATACGTAAATATTTATATGTTTTTTATTCATTGTCTAATAAATGGCTATTCTATTCTATTCTATTAATGCTATAATAGCATTCCCTAACTAGTAATCATTTTATTTCTTTTAAAAACTCTTTTGTCGTGCAACACTTTAAACTACTAGGGAGCTTATTATAGCACTGTATAGACATATTTCTTGGTACAGAGTGTACCATGAAATGACTTATACAAAGTTGTTCTACAGATAGGTAACACCAATGATTCATTGTTTCTCAAAGAATATCTGTGATTATTATTCTGTTTTTGAAAATATTTTGGAAATTTTGGAACATATATTAAAGCTTCCCTGATATATATGCATGTAAGTATTTGCTGTTTTTTTTAAATACTCTTTATAGGAAGTTCTGCTAGATAGTCCATATATTGTTCTAATGATTCGTTTAATATAATTTAATAATAATTATTTTTAACTGAAGAAGTATTTTGGCACTAAATTTCAACTTTTACATAAATATGAAAAAAACAGATAAAGGGTACCTCGTAACTCTTCCTCGTCACATTCGTCTCTCTACTTGGATCAATCCTCAAAGCTGTTTTACCTTACCTTCTTTTACTGAGTCGCTTTGCTCATCAGTAATATAGTAGTGTCAGTAAAACAAAATCATTTCACTGCCTAGTTTTAAAATATACTATTTTTTTAACAAATTTAATGATATATGTCTAAAAATATCTTGATAAAAAATTGCGCCTGATTAAGGTGATGTTGGTATCAAATTTCCTTGAATTTAATGCAGTTTTAAAATAGGCGATATTACAGTAAGCTCTAATATAACTTTACCGAAAGTGGTAACAAAATCACTATGTTTGAGGTTAACAAAAGTGGTAACAAAATCACCATGTTTGGCAATAGTTAACAAAGGTTTGAGCAATAGTTAACAAAAGTGGTAACAAAATCACCATGTTTGAGCAATAGTTAACAAAAGTGGTAACAAAATCACCATATTTAAACAATAGTTACTAAAATGATACTAACCAGATAGTCTTTGCTTCTTGATAAGCATTTCTTGCTTGATATCCGAGTCTTGTATCTGAGAGCACTGCTGCAATAATAGATCCTTTAACTGTTTCCTCAGAGCTGGTTTCTCACTTTCATTCATGAACGGTAATGTTTTGAATCTGGGATCCAGTATGGTGGCCAAATCAAGGATTTTATTAACTTTTATATCCCCATATCTAAACAAAAGAATTTTAAAAAGAAATTAAAAATCCAAATAAAAAATCATTTTTATTTATTTCATTTTTACTTTTCCTCATTTATACTGTAAGTATAAGAGAAAAGAATTGTTTGCAAAAAGAATTCGAAACCGGGATGACACCCAAGTTATCCGTTTCAGTTATTTCAAGACCTCCTGAGTAGTTTTGACTAAGTTGTGTGTGTGTGTCTGTTATCATCGAAGCTCCCAGTGTATTTATGCTAGAGATTTGAAACTTTGTACCAAATTCAGTCTGTAATTGTGACATCATAAACCTGAAATTTTTTAAAAATCATAAAACATGGAAAAATGTTGTGATCAGAGTGAGGTTTAGCATGCATGTTGTCATGTATATGACTAACATATGTGTCAAGTTTCTTCTCATTAGAAGCATTAGTTTTATTTTTATTAAATGACTTGTGTGGGTTTTTTTTATTTTAAAAATTAAAATAATTCAAGTTAGTTAAAATTTAGTACTATACCTTTACATAATAAATATGTACACCTTGTTTTGGTTCAAAACGACAAGTATATCCAAGAATTATGTTGGATAATAAGAGGTGTGATAATCGAGCGTGGTCAGTGTCTGGATAGGTAACTGCTGGGAATGAAACAGATGTATTCACTATTTGAGTACTACAAAAGTATGAAGGGGTGTTGCAGTATATTTTTAATTTTTATATATTTATTTTTTAAAAATGTGTGTTTGCTAATAATTTATTCAGCTTTGACTGTGATATCATGAGTGATTCTAGTATGTTTTAAACTATTCCTAATTGTTTGTTATGTTCCTGTTTGTTCTGTTTGTTAATTTTTATTTATATTTAAACTTAATTATTTAGTAATAGGGTTGTCTGTGATAAGTAGATTTAATGGTTTAGGAATATTTATTGATATTGATATCACTCGTTGATATATTAGTCGTAACTTTTTAGAATGAAGTGAATGTATTTGTTTTAAATAATGATTTGTAAAAATTTGACGACTGTATACTTTTAAGTCTCTACAATAAAGATTTTATTTATTTATTTATTTATTATTTATTATAAATTTGATAAATTGTATATTCTGAGGACGAACAAAGCAAGTCCGAAGTAGGGAGGAGGAGCGTAGTGAATCCGATATGATGAGGAAAAATACCAAAAAACCCCATACCTGATTTTGTTCTCAAGAATAAAATTAACTTACTTAGACTGTAAAGTTTCACTGAGGCGAGCTTTAAACCTTTGCACTGTTTCTGAGTCACCAGTGCTGACTTGAAGATGAACATGAAGTAGTTGCCATAGTATTGGTTTCAGCAGGGATACAAGCGGTGTCTTCTCTTCAGCGAGAGTAACCATAGTAACCTGTACAAATCAAATATTTAGAGAGCTGGAAATCAGTTACTGTAGGCAGATGTAATTAATAGCTGCAAGCCTTCTGTTAAAACTCAAAACAAACTTAAGCTTAAAGTTTTTCCCATCAAGTGTTTGTATTCATGAGTCTATCCTTATAAATCAAATATCAAGACCGTTCACAAGATTTTGGTTTTATCAATAAATTTGAAATGGTAAAAGCTTAGGCACAATGTACCCACATAAGAGGTCTAAGTGCCTTAGAGATAATCTTCCCCGAAAAAAAAATGGAAAAAGCTGATCTATTAATATTATCAGACAAGTCAGGCAGCACTTCAGCTATTAAATAATTGCATCTTAAAAAAAGTAAACAGCATTTGTCTTTCCACAACGATATATTTGAATATACAAAGCCAGCTTTCGACCATAACGATCATCATCAGTGCCTATAACCCAAACCAGGCAAAAAATAAAATAAAATAAAAAGAAGTCAAAAAAGTAAAAAAAGAAAGCTAACTAACTAAATAAGCAAAACAAATAAAAAGAAACCACTGAAGGCTAAAACAACCAAATAAAAATAAAAACAAAATAGCCAACAGAAGAAATAAATAAAATACAATAAATAATTATAAATAATTTTCAGATTAATTGCATCTTAGACTAAAAACTTGTCTGGGACAGTCACAAACCCAAAATTAAGCTGGTCAAAACTAACACTGTCCTGCTCATGTGGGTGCAAGGAAAACAATCGAAGCTTCCGATATGCTTACTGGACAGTAATACACCTTTTATGGTCCTCAACACATTTGTTTTGTTTCAAACAAAATGTAATGAAATCTTATTGTAAGAACACTCCTAAACTCGGACAACACCATCTGCTAGTCTGTCCAATTCACATAATCTGCTAGAGTTCCAATTCTAAACATTAACAATTCCTATGGCTAAATAAAAAAAATCTTTTATATTTAACTAATCTTGAATAGTCCATTTTGATGCAAAATTGCCTTTTTAGCTGGCCAAAACTAACAATTATTTTCAACGGAAGACTCAAAAATTGAAATTTTTAAAAAAGAACAAAGAGTAAAGTAGGCTTAATTTTGACTTTTCGAGAAAAATTATTCTTTGTAAAAATTGTTTATTTGTCCCCCTGAGGTAATTTACCCCCTATTTCCAACTTTGGATATTTTAAAAGTTGTTCAATCTGAATAAATGATACATCACTTTAGAGGTCTTGACTAGTGGAACAAAAATAGTAGTATTGTAAACTTCGGTTTAAGTAATGCTAACTGGAGTATTTTAATTACCCCAAATTTTAAAACTAAAATTTTTGAAAATTTTAGTTTTATTTTTTTATAGAGAAATTGTCTCAGGGGGACAAATTAATAATTTTATGAAGAATACTTTTTTTAAGTCAAAATTAAGCCTACTTTACTCTTTGTTCATTTTTAAAAAATTGCCGTTTTTGAATCTACCGTTAAAAATAAAAATGATCAATGTTAGTTTAAAAACATGCAGGGACTTTTATAAAAAATTATTATTATTTTTTCAAAAAAAAAATTTTTTGTCATTTACACAAATTGTTAAGTCCATCCGGGGACACCCTGTACATTGAAATAGTATGATTACAAACTCATTCATTTTTTGTCAATTTCAGGAACTGCAATTGAAGGATCCCTAGGTGAAAGCTTTTCAAAACTTTATTTTCAATAAATTTTAAACGATTGAAGTCTCCATTAATTATTTTTACAATTCTTAACAGTTCAAAAGCTCTAAAGTCATTAAAATTCATTTAGGAGGGTTTAAACTTTGCAAAAAAATTAATTTTTCACATATAATTTTAACTCCTTTATATTTCATTTAGAAGTTTAAACTTTGTACAAAAAAAAATCAATTTTTTACCTATAACTTTAACTCTTTTATATTTCATTTAGGAGAGTTTAAACTTTGTACAAAAATCAATTTTTTACCTATAACTTTAACTCTTTTATATTTCATTTAGGAGAGTTTAAACTTTGTACAAAAATCAATTTTTTACCTATAAAATCAATTTTTTACCTATAACTTTATCTTCTTTATATTTCATTTTCAGTTTGATGCTGTTGAACTTGTATTATTATCCATACTTCACAAATATAATTCTTATTCTTACTTTAAAAGGTGATAAGACTGTAATGATGTCATCAATGAGATCCCACTGTTCCGGAGTGAAGTCAATATTGGCAATAGAACCAATGCTTGGTAGCAAGTTCTCCAGTACAGTTGGTAATATTGCTTTTCTGCAGTGTAACTGTCAACAAAAAACAATCCAGTTTTTAATTAGGAAAAGTAATAATGAAGACAGCAGTCCGAGTTTTGTTAGATTAATTAATATTTCGTCAGAGCTAATTAATTTTCCTAATTAAAATTTCTCACAGTCCATTAAACATAATACTTAAATACCAGTGTTTGTTAATAGCCGTTTAACTATATGTCACTAATAGCTACAAAATCTATAAACGTTTATAAAAAACTATACCTTTTTGCTTTTCATCAAAAATAAAAATTTAGCTAAATTATAATTTAAAAAAATATCTTACTATCATTTAATAATTAAAATCCAATAAAATAAATAAAAATAATAAAATAATTATCAAGTGCTCAAACATAACGGACATCAAGAAGAAATAACAACATTTTTGAACAAGTATAAATAAGTATAATATTGTATGGCTGTATGGTCCAAGTCGACCAATGCCAAAAAAAATAAAAAAAATAAATACCAGTTTTTGTCAATAAGGATATAAAATAAAATTTTAATTTTGTTGGTAAAGAAAGTTTATAGAAATATGACTGGGGATACAGTAGGTGAGGTATAACACCCAACTAAGACAATACTTCATTATTTTGTGGCAGCACACAAGGAAAAAATCTGGTTCAGGGTACCTCGGAACATTTCCTCTACACATCGAATTCGCTACTCTCATTTTTCCTACTATGCTCGTCCTCAGAATAAACAAGTTGCTAAATTTATACTCAAACACGGGTTCGGACTTGCTTCGCTCAGATAGAAAATACTTCTGTTTCATTCTTATCAGTCTACTGACTGATCACTGTCACCTCCGAAAACATCTCAATACCATTGGTATCTTTAAGGATAACCCAGTGAGTAAGCTTTGTGAATCGGAAAACGAAACTGCCTCTCACATACTTCTGAGATTTGAAGCCTAAGCTTTCAAAGGTTCTCCAACTTAGGTAGCAGCACTTTCATTAAGTTTGACTCTACCAATGAATCACTGGTCAAAAAGATCCTAGAACTAGTGCGGGGAAAAGGATTATTCTGACCTTGGCCAATTGAGGGGATTGTACAATAGACTTCCAGTCGAAGTGCAAATGGGGTCTATCCTCGACTTCAACCCCAATCCCCCATTATTAATCCAACCCCCAACCCCAATTATTAATCGGTCACCCATCCAGGCACTGACAACACTTGATGCTGCTTAACTTTTATGATCATGGATCATAAAAGTTATGATCACCAAAAAAGATCAAGGAAATACTTGCCATATAAATTAAAATTTTTCATACTAATTTATTGTGTAAAGGTACTGTGTACCTTCTACTGAATTTCAACTAAAATTGGATTATCTTACGTATTTATACAGTACATTGAAATTACATGAAAATTTAAAAATTTTACATTTTTTAGAGATATTTTGGGCATCCAGGACTAACCTTATTGGCTCACTTCCATTATTTCCCCACGCTGTCACATGGTTTTAACTGTGTGACATCCTATAAATCACTTAAATGAATTTAAGGATTACCATAGTATGGAGTTATGTCTTACAACTTATTTTAAGTTCTCTTTTTCTATAATGGTAAGAGATAATGAGTTAAATATTCAATGAATCACAAAATTCAATAGATTTAAATTATAAAAGGAAATGTACCTGTTCTACCATACTAAACGTTGAAAGCCAAACAGAAGGAGTATCAGTACAGAATGAATTATCTTCCAGCTGAAAAATAAAATGCTGAGTAATTGAATGCTCACAAAAAGTGAAAAAAATCTTCCAAGAATGGAGCGAACCGTCTCTATCTCAAACTTAAAACTTATGTTTTAAGTTTTAAGAAATCGATTGCAAATTGATTTCTTGCAAAGAAATTTCTTCGCAAGAAATTTTTAAAGAAAAAATGAGCTACTTCACTGTTTTTTATGCTTTTTAGGCTGTCAAATATTTCAGCTCAACAATCCATTATATAAATATACAAAGTATATAAATCATTAGATAAAAATTGAACTAATGCTGATAATGAAATGAAACTCGGCACACACGTTGTTCTTACAGATGACTGACTACATGTATGAAAAATCTCAATTTCCCGCTTTCTATGTTTTATTTTATTCATAAAACATAGAGTAATTATTGTGGGTTAATGATGTCATATAAATTGTATTTTCCAGATAGCAAAACTAGACCTAAAGATCAATTTTTGTACTCAGTTTCTACTTTCTAGCATAAATACGCTGGGAGATACAATAATAAATTTTGACAATAATTGAAATACAATAATTTGGAATTGACAAGAATAGCTGATCTATTATTTTAGATTCGCTTGGAATTTCAAAGCATCATAAGTATGGTTAATTTTTTATTTTATTTATATTTTTTAGACTTTATTTAGTTTTATTTATAAACTCTTTTGACAAAATTATGCAATATTTCTTAATTTATGATTTTGAATGAGCACTAGTAGAGTTGTTCATAATGAAAGGAACGAAGAAAAGAGTCTCTCCACAAAACTATCAATTTATTCAAAGCGCTTTCAACTTAACATGAGGCCGTCATCAGTGCCAGGGATAATTATAAAAAAAAACAGCTAAAAGAAAGACATTATATACGTAAAAATGCAATAGAATTAGTAATATTCTTCCTCTTCTTTTTCGACTCAACGATGTCGGTGAGCCGTGATAGACGTGATCAGTCTATCACGGCTCACCGACATCGTTGAGTCGAAAAAGAAGAGGAAGAATATTACTAATTCTATTGCATTTTTACGTATATAATGTCTTTCTTTTAGCTGTTTTCTTATAATTATCCCTGGCACTGATGATGGCCTCAGGTTAGGTTGAAAGCGCTTTGAATAAATTAATAGTTTTGTGGAGAGACTCTTTTCTTCGTTCCTTTCATTTCTTAATTTGTTTTTTGGCTTAAGTATAACGGTGATTTATACGCTATTCTTGTAAATTTCTTATTTTATTATTTAGTTTAATTATTGTCTTGTATATGATAGATCAGTATGCTGTGTATGTAGCAACTTATTGTAAATAAGCAGCCTCGTATTGTATTTTTTATAAATATATTATGTTTCTCTCACTCACACATACAGAAAAATTTGTGAAAACCACTCAGGGAATTTTAACAACACCTGGAATGGATAATTCGGGCGACTTCCTATAAGGCGCGGTCGAATATCTAGAACGTTGGATCACCAACAAACTTTTTTTATAATTTTTTTTTCAGAATTTTCAGTAATTAGCCGGATTTGTGATAAATGAAGCCTATTTCCGTAATCTGCATGCTCTTTTGGTTAATCTCAAAGAGTATTTACATTCACTCAACGATTTATTTTTAATCTAACTTGGTACATACATAACTACTGTTAGACGTCAATGTTGACATGTCAAAATATAACACAAAATATTGACGTCCAACAGTAGTTATGTATGTACCAAGTTAGATTAAAAATAAATCGTTGAGTGAATGTAAATACTCTTTGAGATTAACCAAAAGAGCATGCAGATTACGGAAATAGGCTTCATTTATCACAAATCCGGCTAATTACTGAAAATTCTGAAAAAAAAATTATAAAAAAAGTTTGTTGGTGATCCAACGTTCTAGATATTCGACCGCGCCTTATATACCTACGGTATAAATAAAGAAAAGTAAAAACTATAAGATTACCAACGTCTTTATAGTACAAAAAATTTCCTCGTTCAACTCAATTTTTTAGTAATTGAGTTTACTAGTTTTCTAGAAAACTTTGCAACATTGACATTACATAGTCATTCTTTCATGTAAATAAGAATAAATAAATTTAAAAACAATGTTCTTTTAAAAAAGGTATGTTAATCTCTAGATTTTTTTTAAATCATTAGTAATTCTAAACTTCATCATTAAAAGGTAAAGGCTCATGAAATTTACTTCTCTGTGAAGTAACCTCAACTAGAGCAATTTATTTTAACCAAGTTGGTAGCAGTGCATTCCCTCCTTGAATTATTTGCAAGAACTAATTAGAACTCGGAGATCTCCCACAATCTATGTGTCAAAAATTATTAGATAACCATTGCAAGTTTTTTCAAAAAGTAGGAAATACATGTTACTTTAAATCTATGTATGTCACATTACATTACTAAAATGCAATACATAACATTATATCATATTTCATAGTATTTTACCTGTAATAAACTCTCTTGCATTCTGAGAGAAGTAAGAGCAGGAGAACTCCTATTAATTAGAGCTATAATACCACGGCATTTCTGTAAAACTGCCACTATTTCTGCATCTCTAAATACCTCCTTGACCACTGCTTGCTAAAACAAATCACAATAAACATAAAATATGGGTAATTTAACCTTATTCATCTTATACGACAAGTTTGGTTTCTCTTAGTAAATATTATAAGGTCTCCCATTGATTTAGCTGTAAATAACAATATTTAATGTAAGGTAAACAAAGAAACAAAGTTAAACTTAATTATCACCATTACTACTGATTTTAAAGTTTTCAAATCAGTTTTCAACTAACAATTGAAAACTTGCTAATATTGTTTGAAAGGCATAAATTTTGTTCAAACAAATCACACTTTTTAATTAATCTGTTTCAAAGATTTTTAATATTGTTTGAAATATATAAAGTTTATGTAAACAAAGCACACTTTTCAATTAATTTGTTTAGAAATTCTCTAATATCATTTGAAACATATAAAGTTTATGTAAACAAAGCACACTTTTCAATTAATCTGTTTAGAAATTCTCTAATATCGTTTGAAACATATAAAGTTTATGTAAACAAATCACACTTTTTAATTAATCTGTATCAAAGTTTTCTAATATCGTTTGAAATATATAAAGTTTATGTAAACAAATCACACTTTTTAATTAATCTGTTAGGAACTTTGCAAATATTGCTTGAATCATATAAAGTTTACGTAAACAAATAATTGTCAACTAAACTGTTTGAAAATCCACTAATATTGATGCAGTATGAAATTAACAAAACTACCAATACGACAAATTACAATACAACAACCAAATGCGGTTTGAAGCAGCCACCGAGGCTGTAAAACTGCAGAAATGTCAATGATATCTCAGAGCAACAAAAGGCCAAAGGCCTGTCGTTTTATAATCGACATGCGTTCGTAATGAGTGCGACATGTGTAATGAGTTGTTTGCTGTCACAAACTCATTGGGTAACAAACAGGTAAAAAAAGTTAACCATTGATCCATTCAGGAAAGTATTACCAAGTAAATTCAAAAATAAATATGTTAAATTAGTAGTGTTTCTCTTACTTAGAGAAGTATCTCTCTTAACTCTTATGTTTTTACTTGCTCTGAGAAATGTATGCTTCTCTGTACAACATATCAGAGCCAATGCTATGACTTAGACTTGGTATAGACTAAGCTTACGATGACAACAGCTAAAAACACTTTGAACCTTCTACCTGAACAGCGGATGAGAGACAGGGGATCAAAGTGAAATTCCTAGCAGTCAAAGAATCATGAACTTCCTCTCTCTCAGACGAAATCACAACAGCTCGAACTAATTCACACTTAATCTGAAAAATAATTATTTATCTTCAATACTGAGAACTTCTTTTAGCATCTAAAATTAATTAATAAATTTGTAAAATATTCAATTTTATGATGTTTTTCATACAAGGATTCTCTGTAATAAAAAGTTTTAAAAAAATCATTTATCATCTATCAATACCTAGGCCCTGTTTTCTCACCACTCTCTCGCCCATTCCCTCTCTCCCCGTTTTTAATCTTTATTTCTATGATTTAAAAATGAGTAAAACAATTTTGATAAAGCCAAACAATTCTTATTAGTTTTCCTCAAATGTACTGTAGGTATGTTGGAAATGTATTGTGTTTGCAAAAAAAATTTGAATCCGAGATGTCACCGGAATTACGTATGTAATTTTATCTGTACGTGAGTGTGTGTGTGTGTTTGCATGTGTGTGTGGGTGTAAGTCTGTTATCATAGTAGCTCCTAGTGTATTTATGGTAATGAGTTGAAACTTAGTACAAAAATCAGTCAACCGCTGTAGGTGTGCTATTCGGAAAATAATATTCGAACGAGCGAAGCGAGTCTGAGGACTTGCTGCAGTATAAATTTGGGGGATTGTATATTCTGAGGACAAGCGAAGCAAGTCCGAAGCAGGGAGGATGAGCGTAGTGAATCCGATGTAATGAGGAAAAGTTCCGAGGTACCCCGTACCCAATTTTTACACATAGCTTATATCACTCCAACTGATTTTGTTTAAATTGAAAAAATGCAAATACTCCTTTAGAGTAAAACTGATAAAATTGTATACAGGCTTTGACTAAAATAATAGACCTCCAATCCAGCCTTTACCTTTAATATTAAACCTAAATAACTTCAAACCCTTGATAAAAAAATTGCTTAATATGGCACACAGGTTTCCTATCTAATATATCAAAAACTACTGGAAACAAAGACTGATTTGCAGATGTCTTTGATGTATCAAGAAATAGGCTGGCCTTATCATATGTGGTTGAAGTCTTATAGGGCTCAAAATACTACACACAAGCACTCGGAAGAATCCACTACCACCAATACTTGTTGAATAAATCCCTGCTCCAGATTCGGCTTAAAAGCATCGTCAACAGGTGGGGTAACATTCGAGCTCACAACTAAATAAGTTCTAGATATATATCGATGGTAGACTTACCTCCCATTCATCAATCATGGCATCAAACTGGGCACCCCATACCAAAGCATCCACCTCACTGCAGTATATCGTGGTTAATATTTTACTTTGCAAGTCGCTCTCTGTGTCCTGAATCAAATAAAATCATTATTAAATACATTGGGTGCATTTACATGTACTGATTATCTGTTTAACCAGTACATCAAGCTGGTGTGACGGATTATCCCTGAGATAGATCAGGCCCACTTAAGGACCTGAGAGGGAAGGTTAGCCTTAAGGGGCTCACATGATAAAAATCCACTGTATTATAAAACATGGTTATATTCAGTTGACAACGGAGGAAAATAATGCGAAGGAGCCAATGAGGTTAATCCTGGATGTTAAACATCACACACAAATCCATATCAGGCCAACTTCATTGGTTCCTCAACACTATGTTCCCGTTCCCTCACTGTCCACTGATAATAACTGTGTGCTATACCTTAAATACATGGAAAAATACCTTGTAATAAAAAATAATACAAAACAATAACTTAACATCTCCTACTCAACTTACATTAATATAATGAAGAGAGATAGTAGAATATGTGTCACCATTGGAAGCAGTCCAGTCTTCAACTGACAATGACACATCAGATTTCAACGAACTTATCTGTGGCTGCATGTGATCCCTAACAGTATCATACATCTTTGGAATTATATCCTCTATGAGGCGAGCTTTAGATGGAATTTCACATGGTGACTTCAATGTAGCCAATAACCTTTGGAAACCTAGCAATTGAAAATAAGTTTTTACAATCCACTCTTATATAATTAGAAATATAGAGTAGAACCTTAAACCTATTAGAGTACAGAAAAATTTATATTCTCAAATTATTGATTTATTATGGAACAGTTTATCTGACATAGAGGAACCGATAATGTGACACATAAAGAAATAGGAAGAAATCTTTTTTTAGCTCCAAATGTGCTCAAACTCAAACTCAAAAAAAATCCTCTATTGCCAAAATGAATAAATAAAATTTACAATCATTAATTATTACATATTAGACAAAAAAATATACATTATATATAAATAAATTTACAATTTAAAATCGATACTGTCGTAAAAGTTTGAAGGGCAATCCCACAAGTAAAAACTGTGTGTGGGGGATCACTTAAAGAATAAGTATAAGTATCGGAGGAAACAGTAACAAATTAATAAAAGAAAAATACAGAAGTTAAAATATTAAAATTAAAAAGAAACTAAAGAATAAATTAAAAAAATATATTATACAAATACATAAGATCAATAGACAAAAAAAAGAAATTATAATGTATTAGAACTAATAAAATTATAAATACAATAAAGTACTATGAAATCAGTCGGTTAGATCATTAATAATATAGTGTTGAGATTTATTATTTGGATAAAAGAGTCACATCGGGGTTAAATTTGAAAGTTTTGATCCATTGTGTTATTTTTATTTTAAATTGTTTTAAAAGAATAGTTTTAATGAATTAGACTATTGTTGTATAGCATATTCCGTAATGGTACATGGAATTGTGTTTCAAAGATTTTTTACAATGGTTAAGTGAAGGTTATTAGGATTGCAATTTCATTCTAGTTTGTAAGAATGTGAAGCTAACTGAACAGATTAATTTTTTGTGGAAGTATATTTAAAGTTTTAATAATTAAGATTATGTTCCAGAGTTATGTAATTAGGATCTGAAAAGAGAGCTTCGGTACCATAGTCCCTGGGTTTATTTAAAATAATTTTTATACTGCTTTTTGTAGTATAAAGATTTATTAAAAATTAAATAAATAAAAATAAAATTAATTAAATAAATAAATATAAATAATAATTATATATAAATAAATAATAAATATATTATATAATATTATTAATATTATATTAATTGTATATTATATTATATTATATTATATTATATTATTATTTATATAATATAATTATATATTATTAATATTATAATAATTATTATATTAACTATATTATAATTAATATAATATATTATATTAATAATTATTATAATAAAAATAAATAAAATTAATAAATGTGCCAATAATTATTAATGATCATAGTTTTTATGAACAATTTTTCAACAAAATAACATATTTTTGTAATAAAATAAAAATATAACAGCTAACCCACATCCATAAGATTGGCTGTTCTGTAATAAACATAATATTTTTCAAATAACTTGTAATACCAATTTCAAATAACTTGTAATACAAATTTCAAATAACTTGTAATACCAATTTCAAAAATTGATATCAATATCCAAATAACTTGTAATACAAATATCAAATAACTTGTAATACAAATATCAAATAACTTGTAATACAAATATCAAATAACTTGTAATACAAATATCAAATAACTTGTAATACAAATATAATACAAATTTCAAAATAACTTGTAATACAAATATCAAATAACTTGTATACAAATATCAAAATAACTTGTAATAAAATATCAAATAACTTGTAATACAACTTGTATACAAATAAAATAACTTGTATACAAATAATACACAATATAAAATAACTTGTAATACAAATTTCAAATAACTTTTAATACAACTTTCAAATAACTTTTAATACAAATTTCAAATAACTTGTAATAGAAATTTCAACATATTAATTTGACATGGTTAAAGATCAAACCTGACAGTTTTAGACCCCTCAAGGTCTCTAAACTGAGACCTTAAACAGAGGTTAGCCAAAATTTATAGGCCGAGCGACTGTCAGTCTAACCCTTCCTTATGCCTCTCTAATTAGCGGTGTACTGTTTACCCTGTATTGATTTTGTCAATCAATAATCGAGATCTTTTTCAGATTTAAAGCTCAAAAATAGTATGTAGCTGCTGTAAGTACAAAGTTTAATAAGAGTTTGCCGAAGTTCTAAATTGTCCAATTGTTAACTGTGACATCATGAATGCTAGAGAAAAAAATGTGTTTATTATTTGTTTTAAATAAAAATTTCATCATAAGCTTAAAGTTTTTTATCTAAAAATTTGGTGACCTTGTAAAAATTAATAATTTTTCCAGTGTTTTTGCAAACATCCTAATATTAGTTGTAGTACAACTATTTTTCAAAAATAACACTTTTTGTTTTAAAAATGTTATCGGCAGCAAAAATGTCCTTTGCACAAGACCATCAAAAAATCACTTATTTAAAGAAAACTAAATTTTGACCTATTTTCAAAAATTTTGAGAGGGGGCAATCACATGTAGTTCCCTACTCTGGATAAACTGGATAAACAGACAATGTTTTTCTTTGTCATTTGCAGTATATTTTCAGAAACTTTGTTTTAAACCGGTACGCCATGGGTCAAGTTTTTTTCAGGCTCTTGGACAATAACAGTCTAAAAAACATTTACCTTTTCCTTCGACTACATCAGGTGACTGAAGATCCATGACAATGAAATCAGAAATAGCTTCGGCGATCAATTTACCATCCACAAGAGTGTAAGTCTGCAAAATAACCACAATCTCAGAATAAAACTAGAATAGCAGTGCAATCCAATAGTAAAAGAGATGCAGCACTGTTAACCATTCCCAAACCCTGTACTTTTCAATCAAATAAGTCCAGAAATTTAAGTTTTACCGTTTTTAAAATTTTGTGTAAAAATAAAAAGTTTTTAGTTAGGTAATTCACTCTATAGCATCACTGAGATTTATAGTTAGAGACTCATAATGAATTGGAATACTTTATATTTTTGTGATACATGTATGTTACAAGTTTTATGTGTGTCCTAATTTTATTTTTTGTAATTGTAATATTTTTTAGTCTCAAAACATTAATAAAACTAAATTTAAATTAATTATAAACAAAATTTAATTTCTTATATAAAAATCTTTTCTTATTTAAAATGTTATATAATTTAGTCTTATACAAACATTAATTTTTGACACTATTATACTATTATAGTCCTTTAAGCACTCTAAATGTTGTTCGCATTAAAAGAAAAAAGCTCAGAAACTACAATAAAATTTCTAGGTATTATGGAAAAGCCATATCCTTTTCATAGAAAAGAAGCTTTCTTTGCAGGTTTTCCTATTTAAAAAACTTAAACAAGTAATGAGCCAAAAGGACCTAAAGCACGCATATCATGGTCTGTTTGAATCCCATATATCTTATGGATTAATATTATTTGGCCATGCTAAATCAGGAGAACTTTTCTTAAAACAAAATAAATTGTTTGCATCATAGCAGGAGCAAGAAGACTGGCTACTTGTAAACATCTGTTTAAAAAACTCCACATTTTTATGCTAAGACAATACTTTTCCTGTATACCTATATGGTGATAGTAATATGGGGGGAGTGATAGTAACTACCAGGCAAATAGGCCACGTTGTTGGGCCCTTTTTGCCACCTCACTAAGATAGTGTTCAACTCCTTTTTAATTTCAAGTGTAGGTATATTTCATCTAATCTAGACAGAAGGGACGTGAATTTCTATGGTTCCTCTCATGCTTTTTCAATCAATCATACATATTTTCACTGACTCTTATAGTCTAGTGAAAACTGGGAACAACACGTGCTCTCACTGTTAAACCAAACCTCCACACACTTTAAACTACAAGGCAGAAACAGTATAGTATTATAATGAATCTACCATGAGGGACCTAAATTTTGCTTGTACCCAGTTTCATTTAGGGTAAGGGATCTTTAACGAGTACCTGACAACGCACAGGCTCGACACACAGGTCCCTTCTGAAGGACGTGCTACGCAGAATTTATATCCCTCTCATAAAAATCCTAGAGGCCCGTGCTGGGATTGAACCCATAACTAAAGTCCATTCATTCTGGGTATTGGCCGCGTACCTTAACCACTGCACCATGGGTGACTCTTACTATCACTAACTACCTATATGGTATAGATGTGGAAATGTAAAATGAAACAAACCAAACAAATTAAACCATACAAAATGATCATTACAACAAATTCAACCCGTTATTTTTTTCTTAACATTAAAAATCTATCTATATTCAAAAGAAAGAGTTTTTACACAATATAAATTTTGAATATATATGCCAATAAAAAATAATTAATAAAGCATGTGGTACCTGATTAGAAGTAGCCTCTTTCACAATGACTCTAAGGGGGTTTAAATCATCCACTTCTGTCACATATTGGGAATTAGTAGCAATCTAGAACAGTCAGACAGTACATTACAGACAAAGCACCATTTTTTGAAAATTTGTATCAAATCAATTAATACAACAAATAATTCTCACAAGAATAAGAACTAATACAAGCGACTGGGAGAGATTAGTTAGAAAAACATTGGTTAGGGGGTACAAATGTTGACGACAGTACTGCCATTTTATGGCTTTTACTTATAAATATGATATGATATGATGATACGATATGATATGAGTTAGTGAAAACATCCATTTCATTCCCAGCGGTCATCCATTCATAAACTGACCACGCTCAATACTGCTTAAGTTACATGATCCACAAATTTTAAATAACTAGAATAAAATGACTTATAGTTCTATAGTGACGAATCGTGGGTTTATGGTTATGACGTGGAAACCAAACCTCAATCATCTCAATGGAAGCTACCGCACGAACCAAGACCAAAAAAATCGCGCCAAGTTCGGTTGAATGTGAAAGTTTTCTTCGACTGCAGAAGCGAGGTGCATCATGAGTTCTTGCAAAAGAGTAAAACGGTCAATAAGGAATATTACCTGCAAGTTATGCGCAATTTCCACGAAGCAATCCGCCAGAAACACCCGGATTTGTGGAAGCACTAAAATTGGCTTTTGCACCACGATAACGCCCCTGCTCACACATTGTTGCTTGTGCTCGACTTTTGGCCAAAAGCAACACACTAATGATGATGCACCCACTGTATTCCCCTAGATCTGGCCCCCTGTGACTTTTTGTTCCCTTAACTGAAGGGGCCAATATACTACACTTGACGAGGTAAAGACGGCATCAAAGGAGCTGAACAAGATAAAAAAAATGATTTTTTGAAGTGCTTCAAAGATAGGAAAAACTGTAGCCACAAGTGTATCATATCTCATGGGGATTACTTTGAAGAGTACAAAATAGGTATTCATGAATAAATAAATAATTTTTGAAAAAACACATAATTCGCCATACTTTTTGGACACACCTCATATTTACTTGTACCAAATTTCAACTCCATTGGATTATCTTCCAAACTTTTAAAAATGTACACAGTCATTTGATAAAAATTGAACTAATGCTGATAATGAGATGAAACTTGACACATATATTAATCTTATTAATTAGTACATAAATGTAAAAAGCACCTTTTAATTACATTTTTTGCATTCTATGATTTATTGAAATATTTCATTAATCATTAATGCGGGTAAATGACGTCATAATAAAAATTATTTTCTGAATAGCTACACCTATAGACTGATTTTTGTACAAAGTTTCAACTCTGTAGCATAAATTCACTGAAACCATTCAGGAGGTTTTAAAATCACCTGAAACTGATAAGTCAGGTGACATCGTGGTTTCGGATTTTTTTGCAAACACAATACTTTACCTATATACCTACAGTAAAAATGAGGAAAAGTAAAAATTATAATAAAATATTAAAGGCCTGATAGCGAAACTTCATAAGTGATGTTAACAAATTTTCATTAAGAAATTATGCTTATAAGGTTGATGGAATGGTAGAAGTGGAGGGAGGATCCATTCTGCTCCCCTTTAACAACTTGCAAGAAATTCCTAAATTTGTGCCTCCCCCTTACAACCCTTCAACCCCTCATCTGAGATTCCCCCCCCCCCACATTTTTTTATAAAAATTGAAACCACTGAAATATAACAATGATAACAAGCAAGTTGGGGACATGACTTACCCCGGAGTCAGGCACATCTGTTTCTGTGTATTCACAAACATTTTCAATCTCCTTATCAGAGACCCAATCACCAAATCTCACCATTTCTTTCACCTTGCGTTTTTTCTTATCACCGCTGAAACACTATCCACCACATATAACTTTCATACAAGAACAAACAAAAACTATTAACCAGTTCTAAAAAATTTCTTCTGAATATATGCTTAAAAAATTAACAAAAAAAAATACTTATTTTCACAGGATCATTAAAATAAAGGGATAAGTTGCTTCACAAAATTGGACATTATAAGAACTTAAAGAAATCACACACATTACAGTTTATTAAAAAAACAAGTTTTCGTTGGCGATAACAGAATATATTTTTTTTATCTAGGAAGGTTTTACTATCAATAGAGAGGAGAATAAGTGCACTCAAGCTAGAGTTAGTGAAATAACCAAATAGTTACGTTTGGTTAACCTCTCCCTATCCTCCTAAAACTAATTTCCTATCCTCTGAGATTTCCTTTGAGATTTCCTCCTATGAGATTTCCTATCCTCTGAAACAGATCTTTGTTGTAGAAAACATTCAGTTCTGAATGGTAAGGCATTGCAAATGCACCCTCAGAAACTCAATGCCTGACTCCGAAAGTAGATGATTTTTAGGATTATTTCCAAGTTTTATTAGATAAAGCTAACCCATCTATGGAGTGAGGAAATACTTCCTTAATTTTTTACAGGATAGCTAATTAATATTATTAGTATTCATCACCATTGTATTTATAGAACAATTGCCATTTAAAGAAGTAAAAAAGTTGTTATTTCAATCCCATCCAGTTTCTTTAAATAAATTTAAAAAAAATAACTAATTAAGTCAAAACCAGAGACTGTAGAATTGTAGATACTTAAACAGTAAAACTCTCGGAGGAAAAATTTGGACTCTTCGACCCTAGTGCGCGGCAGACCTACCTTTCAACTGAGTAGGTGTGACTTCAAAATTCCCGCTTTTGGCCAATATTGAGTTTGAGATTATACTACATTACTATGTTACATATCTAACTAATCGATCTAATCGATCTAATCGATTTACAGATAATCTAACTGATCTAACTAGCCGAAGCACTCCTTGCAACCTTCGTTTTCTTTAAACTTCTACAGAACCCTTTTGACGGGAGGTAACTTTACACTTCATTCAAATAATTTATGGATTTAATCAGGTAATATTGAACAAAAGTAGCTAAATTATACATGTGATAGATTTTTGTATTTAATGCAGCCTGATGCAGTCAATTCAAAAATAGTTATTTATGTCATAAGGCTGAGAAGTGTGTCTTTATGTCACGGCAATTAGATTTACCGACGAACAAAGCGAGTCGGGAAAAATTGCCAAGACATAAAGACATTCTAAGCCTGATGGCATACACTATTTTTTTGAGGTAGCACTCATTAAATAAACTGCGCTATATACTTAATTGAAAAAAAACAAACGTCCAATTAACTCCATATTATTGTCGTCATTGAATTCATCCATAGCTTCATTACTACATTACAATACTAGCTACATTACCACAAATGTAGCTGTCATAACCATTAGTTGCTATGGTGTACATAAATTTAAATAAAAAAAATAATCGTAATAAAAAAATCACTTTTGGAAAGCTACGGGGGTTAATGCCTGAGTTGTCCATACTGGTCCACCGCAGCACTGATTACTAATAGCTTGCGATAATAGAATTCAAACTTTTCCTTGTATGAATTAACCCCCCACCCCCTCCCCTGGATCAAAACATAATAATGCAACAAACGATAGGCAAAGCAATTATTTACAGACAATACGGTTAGCCAACATCTTGCACAGTTTCAAAAGGTTGCCTTAACAGCCTACACATAGGCTGACTAGGGGGAGGGGGAACTAAGCCCTCCCAATATTACTAAATAAGCCTAACATGACTTACACTTGCAAGATATGAAAACAATTCTTTCTAGTGGTAAATCCATTTTTGAGCCTGCATGTATAATATCTTAGCTCAGAAAATGAATAAAATTTTAAGGTAGCTCATTTTTAACAGGGTACCTCAGAATAGGGCACTCATCCACACAGCTTCGGACTTTTCCACATTGGGAGCTCGGACTTTTCCCCTTTGGGCACTCATCCAAACAGCTTCGGGGCACTCATCCAAACAGCTTTCGGACTTAGGGCACTCATCCAAACAGGCTTGGGCACTCATCCAAACAGTTCGGACTTTTCCCCTTAGGGCACTCATCCAAACAGCTTCGGACTTTCCCCCTTTGGGCACTCATCCAAACAGCTTCGGACTTTCCCTTAGGGCACTCATCCAAACAGCTTCGACTTTCCCCTTTGGGCACTCATCCAAACAGCTTCGGACTTTTCCCCTTAGGGCACTCATCCAAACAGCTTCGGACTTCCCTTTGGGCACTCATCCAAACAGCTTCGGACTTTTTTCCTTAGGGCACTCATCCACACAGCTTCGGACTCTTTTCCCCTTTGGGCACTCATCCAAACAGCTTCGGACCTTTTTTCCTTAGGGCACTCATCCACACACCTTCGGACTTTCCCTTGGGCACTCATCCAAACAGCTTCACTTTTTTCCTTAGGGCACTCATCCACACACCTTCGGACTTTTCCCTGGGCACTCATCCACACAGCTTCGGACTTTTCCCCTTTGGGCACTCATCCAAACAGCTTCGGACTTTCCCCCTTTGGGCACTCATCCACACACTTTCGGACTTCCCTTTGGGGCTCATCCAAACAGTTCGGACCTTTTCCCCTTAGGGCACTCATCCACACAGCTTCGGACCTTTCCCCCTTTGGGCACTCATCCAAACAGCTTCGGACTTTTTTCCTTAGGGCACTCATCCACACACCTTCGGACTTTTCCCCTTGGGCACTCATCCAAACAGCTTCGGACTTTTTTCCTTAGGGCACTCATCCCACACCTTCGGACTTTCCCCTTAGGGCACTCATCCACACAGCTTCGGACTTTTCCCCTTTGGGCACTCATCCAAACAGCTTCGGACTTTTTCCGCACTCATCCACACCTTCGGACTTTTCCCCTTTGGGCACTTAAGTTAATAAATAAGAGCACAAAGTTTCTTCCAATACTACAAGTATACCTATAATTTGTGTTGGATCATAAAATTTAAGCAGCATCGAGTTTGGTCAGTCCCTAGATGGGTGACTGCTGGGAATGAAACGGATGTATTTACAATGTGAGGACAAGTGAAGCAAGTCCGAAGAATGAGGATGAAAATTACCGAGGTACACCATACCCGATTTTGTTTATGGTTAGACATTGGAACCAGACACTTAACCTTAGAATAATAAGGAGCAATAATAAATATAAGGAGCATAGGATCGTAAAAACATGTAATTCCACTGATAACAGAAAGCCGGTTGACTGGTGGACTAAGTAGAGGTACCATCCTAACAACAAAACATTATTTTATATATGTGTCATAAATATCTATTAATAAAGAAACATTGTAAAGAACAAAATTAATAATATAAAATACCTGCTGAGTATTTAATAAAACCGGTCTTAGATGGCAAAAGGGTCTACATTTAGTTGACAAGGACTACTTTTAATATAATTTTAAGTAAAAACGTTAAAATACAATTTAAAATGCTTAAAATATTGCAATGAACCGATATATTAGTATTTTATGAATAATCATCATTAATTAATAATAAAACATAATAATTCAGCAATCGGAAGTATTGCCAACTTTTTTATAAGAAAATTGTATATTGTTAGGGTGGCAGCATTACTCAAGTCCACCAGTGAACCCCCTTCGTGTTATCAGTAGTGCTCCTTCTATATATAGATTATTTTAAGCACTTAACGAACATACATTGTGTTCTGGTCTGATGGTCTCTAATTAGAATTAAAAAACTTTTTTTTAAATATTGTTTTGGTTTGTGGAGAGACTTCTTTTCTTTGATTATTTTTAAAGTTTTACCTGTTCTTCAGTAGCCGATGCAGGAAATACTTGCATGACTTGCTCCTGTTTGATATTTTTATTTTTCATTTTGATACGTTTATCAGTGGTACCGCCCTTATTATGAGGAAGCGGTTGAACCAATTCGAGAGTCTCCAACTCGGGTTTGTGTTTGTTCTGTAGATGCATCCTCAGGTTTGACGTGTTTCTATTGTAGGTAATCTGAGTTTTGCAAAGTAAACAAACTATCTTATTTCTAGTGAGTATTTCATTGTCTTCGTTTGCTGGGAATCCATAGCATTTCCAGTATATGGATCTCATGTTGGCCGGAACAACAAGGCGTTTGTAGTGAATTACAGTCATCCTATCAGAACTAGCGTTACTGTATTGCTCTTCTTTCGGATTTACTTTTATGGTATCAACCACTGAAACAAAATATTTTTTATCAAAGCACACTCATCACTATTTAATCATCAACAAAAATCTTTCCATAAAATCCCATATGAATAGATTAAAACATCATTACATCATTATTTTAAAATATTGATATAAATCCAAATTCACTTAGAGTAGGAAAGGAATAAAAGAAATGACATAAAATCTATACCACACAAAGTAGCTAGCATAGTATGATCCCAGTTTCTAATATAACTAACTGATAAAATAATAAATGATATTTCCTAAAATAAATCATAAATTCATGAAGAAATGAAAATTTATGGTTTTTTCAACTATTCTAAACACCCTTAGGAGGGCAAAATATTGAGGTATTGACTGTGTGAAATATACTCCAAAAAGTTTCGTTCATTCATCCAATATCATCACCATCATGCATGCTAAAAAGGGGGTGACATCATTTATTAAAAACCTACCTATACTCTGCCCAATAGTTCTAGACTCATCACATTTAGCCATATAGACATAACACACGTCTTTATCTTTAAAACTAAATACATGATGTCAAATGTTGGACAAAACAGCTACCAAATTGTGGAAATTCTCCAAAAAATATTTGATAGTTAAATGGCTTAACATATTCTAATTTGTTTGTTCCTCATATACCAGGTGGAACATTTTCAGATGTACCAACATAAAAACCTTTTAAAATAAGGGAAAAACATGGCCCTGACTTCCAAAAATGGACTTTACTGGGGGTTAAGACCATTTTTGAAAGTCTAAAAAAACCAATATGCTGGGGGGGGAAATTGACTCTTGCGAGTTCAAATTTATTATTTTGGTATTATCAAAATAATAAATTTGATACCAGTTTTTTGGTAACTTTAAAAGTTAAATTACTATTCTTAAATCTCAAGGTTATAAATTAATTTTATAAAATAATGTTATTCTTTATAAATGTGTTAATTTGCTACAGTAAAAAAAGTTTTGAAATACAACTATAAAAAAATACAATTTATAATTATTTAGCACCCCCCCCCCTCCACTGTAGCCCTCCATAGTTTTAACAGAGGGCCACGTGTTATTTTTTTTTTACATTCAAAATTAATAAAGTATAATACATTTTAACTATTATATATTATCTTAAAGAGGAGTCAATATTTGAGGGAAGCCACCTGGGGAAATAATTGTTATTTTAGAAATATTTACTACGTACACACAGCGTATTTAACAGGTGCTTGTATTGCATACGTATGCAATAAGGTCAACTAACTTCACGGTTCTTACAGCGTATTTGTTTAGTCGATCGAGTGAGATTACGTGATAACTGATTCCACTAAAACATGGTGTCTTTTATAGTGAAGGTTCACTTTTGGTTATAAGAAGTTTAAAACAAAAAATATATTTAATTAAGTTGTGATTTCTATGCATAAATAATAAAGTTACACTAAAAAAATAATATTCCAAAATTATTGATAAAATGCAGTAATATAGAAGTGAAATAAAAGTTGTACAAATAAAAATAAAAGTGAAGTAATAGCCATCTCCCTAGTTCTAGCATATTAAATCGGATTCCCTCCACATGGTTCATGCAGCTAATATTACCGTATTGAGAGATCGTATTCTATACAATATGCGGATCTAGAAGTGTGTGTGAACATACTAATTATCACTCATTTCAAGTGAGATGATGTAATACGTGATCCTGCCAAAACATCGAGTATTTTATGGTTACGGTTCACTTAAGGTTATAAGCAGGTTTAAAACAAAAAATAAATTTAATTAAATTGGTGATTTATTTTGCATAATAATAAAGTTTCACTATAAAAATATTATTTCAAAGTTATTTGATGAAAAACAGAAATATTTAAGTGAAATAATACTTTTACAAAAAAGATATCAGTTAAATACGATTGCCTCTCAAGGTACATACAGCATACCTGGGGATCGATATAGATTCTATGTACTTAGTTCTAAGCGTACCCGACCGGATTTCCCTACGCATGGTTCTTACACCGTACATAACCGTATTTTGAAATCGTACATAATATGATCCCCATATTTAGATACTGTGTGTAACGTACTAATTTTCACTTAGCACACTACAGCCCTCACCCTATTTTCCTTTCACCACCTTTTAACCAACCATAGACCTGCTTAAGATAAACCAACTGCTGTATTTTACGTTGACTCAAAATACAAACTGATAAGGATCAAACCAAAGAGAGAACTTGGAGGTTCTTAATACATATTCAGGAACAAGCGTTTGAACCAGTGATGCCCTCTCAGCCTTTCTCATTTAGAAAGGAGAACATCATTTGGACTTAAAAATCAAATAATTATACTTAAATGATAATATTCTAAAAGAAACCATCTTTAGTTAAATTCTCAACACGACAAATTGAATGATAACAAATACCTTAATGATTCAATACAACTGATAAACAGTTGACTAACTGCAGCAATTAAATTATAATTAATAACCAACATTAATTAATATTTGTTTCAATAGATAAGTTCACAAATCTGATAAATATTTTAATTCAAAAATAAAGATACCATTATGGATAGATGACAGTTTGTTCTTATCCGACATTTTCGAGCTCCCCTTTCTCAAAATATTAACCGCCACGATTATTTCCCAACAAATATTAACAACTTCACACAATTTTATTTTAAAATTAAGAAAATAGATTTTAACCGGTAAAAATCAAACTAGAGTATCGATTAAAAATAATCAGACGATTCTACGACAAAACGAGAAAAGACGCCTTTCAAGGCAATGTCGACCCCTCGATAAAAACGAGATACGACCAATCAATATGGCCGATATCATCGATATGGCATCTGAACAATCGATATGTGTAACTTATAATATCGTACGCAAAATTTCGATTAAATTACCAAATCGAAAATTTAAATGTTTTATTCAAAGTCCTTTAAATCAAATTTAAATTCTAAAACAAGAAAACAAAATGAGGAAGGTTGAGGTTGAAATGGCGCCAAATGATGTATTTTTAAATTTGAATTTTTTGAAAAAATGTTTGAAATCGATGTGTAATTGCAGAAGCGTGGATATTTGACGAAAAATGTAGGTGCCACATCTTCTGTTATTACAACGCTTCCTCCACTATAGGGAAATATTACATTTTTTTAATGATTGGAAAATAAAAAAAAAAGTTAAGAATAACTCGAGATGCCTGTCTCTGAAGCGTTCAGTGTCTAGTCCCAATAAATAACCCAAAAAATTATTTAAAATTAAAAAATATCCTAAATAAATATTAAAATAATTTTTTAATCTAAGTTTGCTAAGGCTATTTTCAATGTCTAATAGGTACATACACAGAAAAGCATTATTCGCGAGACGGTCTGATGAGATTGTTCCCGTAAACATAAGCTCGACGCAGTGGCGTAACTATGGGCCCGCACCGGGCCTGCAATGCGGGGCCCCCCAACGGTTAGAGGCCCCCAAAAAGATAAAGTACAAAAGCCTCAGTAGATATATAGTCTGTCTTAACATCAGTAAGATCCGGGGCTCCCTAAAAGATTTGTTATGAATTTAATGAGTTTTACATCGAAATTTGTCCGTTTTTCGACTTACCGCATTTTAACTTAACTAGAGTGTGGTTAATGTCTAAGTATATAGTTTTTTTAAATACTTAAACACGAGTGGTAATTAAACTTTTTTCGCAGTGCACTAATTAACTATAGTACATTTTTGCGAGTGATATTTTGTTTTTCCCCCCTTTAAATATTAAATCTATTATATATTAGTAATTTTCAACTTAACTCAACATTTTTTTGAATATAATAAAGCAATTGTGATTTAAGTTTTTTACTAATCTTTTAAGCAATCTGTCGACTGGAATGTTCTTCAGAATTTTAATAAAAACATTACTTTACTTTACTATATTTTGCTCTTTTTCTTTAACTAATTTTATTTAACAATTTATTTCACAGGATGTGATCAAATTAATAAACTACACGCTACATATTACCCGTAAGAACACGATAAAAGTAAAACTCACCTAAATGTTTATACAGGTGCCAATCAAATTAAATAAAACTACCAAATCCGAAAAAGGCCGCAATGCGCAAGTTATTCTAACTTAGCTATTCTCCCATCAGAGATATCCATTAGAGTATATTACTAGAGGGCCCTATTGGTTGAATTTTGAAACAAGAAAAAAAAAAAATCGAAAAAAGTACCTGCAAAACAGCGATTATCATTATTCAATACAAATAAACATAACAAAAAACAGTAAATTATATAGTAGAATGTTTAAAAAATACAAAATCACAAAAAAAACAATCTGCGGGAAGCCGAAAAAAATTGATTAATTATTAACCTCAACTCCCTCCTGGAAGGAGGTTTCAATGCGGTTACACAGAGCCCCTGAGAGCCCCACTAAACAAATGTTTCAGCCTCTCAATGTATTAAGATAAGCTCTGCCCCCTAGTATATATCTCTATGGAGATATATACTAGAGGGGGGATAGCCCATCCTAACACATTGAGAGGCCTGAAACATATTTTAATTGGGGCTCTCAGGGCTTTGTGTAACCTCATTGAAACCTCCTCCAAGAGGGAGTTAAGGTTATAATCAATCAATTGGTTTTTCGGCTTCCGCAGATTGTTTGTGTTGGATTTGTATATTTAAACATTCTACAATATAATTTACTGTTTTTTGTTATGGTTATATTGATGATAAATGATAAATTGAAATGTTTCCAGGTTAACTTTTTCGACTGTTTCAAAACTCAACCAATAGGGCCCCTCTAGTAATATATCTTTAATGGCTATTTCTAATTTTGACAGCTAGCTACCACTGAATCGGCAAGGTCTGAATTTTTTACATGGTCAGAATAAATGTCGGAAATAAAAAAAAGGGAAAAAAAGTTTTTTTCCTACTTGGTTTATATATTACTTTAGTTAAAGCCACAAGACACAACTGTTACAAACTTTTTTTATAATTCTACAATTTTATATTGTGATATTGTTTGTATAATACGTGGATTCTAAAAATCCTAAAAAATGCAAGTCATAAAAAAACCAGGTATAACTATAATGGTTATTAGTTTAGATAGGTACTACTTATGATATGACCAGGTATATATGTATTGTGACTATAGTTTAGAACTAGGTCTACTATAGTATGAAAAGGTATATCTGTGACTAAGTTTAGATAGGTACTACTATAGTATTGAAAGGTATATTATTGTGACTATAGTTAGATAGGAACTACTATAGTATTGAAAGGTAATTATTGTGACTATAGTTTAGATAGGATACTATGTACGTGCTATAGGATGATAGGTACTGCTATAGTTTGAAAGGTATATATGTGACTATAGTATAGATAGGTACTGCTATAGTATTGAAAGGTATATTATTGTTTACTATAAGTATAGATAGGTACTACTTATAGTATTGAAAGTATATTATGTGACTATCAGTCATAGATAGGTACTAACTATAGTATGAAAGGTTATATTATTATTGTGGCTATAGTATAGGATAGGTACTACTAATAATTGCAAGGTATATATATTATTGTGGCTATAGTATAATAGGTACTATGAAAAGGTATACTATTGTGGGCTATAGTATAGATAGGTACTACTATAGTAATTGGTAATACTATAATAATCTGTAATATAATAAAGAATCCTGATTATATTTTATATCTTTATAATCTTGAATAATACATAATAATTATTAGTATTATCTAAGTTATTAATAAAACAAAAAATATCCTATACAAAAAGATTGTATAGTGAGGAATATTTAATTCGTAACAAACAAAAAAAAGAAGAAGAAAAATTGTTTGCGGGATTTTCAAAATTTATTCCCTGTGCTTCGAGCATGGTCTAAGAAAAAGTGATGTAGAATTGGTTCTATTCCATGTTACTGCGATTACAATAATTATGTTTATGTATTTTATTGTAATTACTTTTTAAGTGCTCGTGTTATAATGTCGACGTTGCCGACATGCCAGCAATGCGGCGGTAGGGAGTTCTTCATTGAATTGGGGTTTTATTTCTGCGCTGAGTGTCAGATTCAGTCACAGGTTTGTCAATTGTTATGTAGATACTTCGTTCACACGCGGGGTTTAACCTTCCCTCGGCAGTTGTCTTTTAAACGGGATTTTATCACGGGGATCAACCCTGAAACTCATTATTGGGGTAGAGTCTAAACTATAGGTTAAAAAATACTGTGCAAACAGGTAGGATTGAACTCCCTGCCAAACCCCGCGTTTAAACGAAGTCAGTAAAAGAAATTGGATAAGTGATGTGTAAGGAGTAGTAGACAGTTGTGGGACACGGTATACCATGGTATGCTTGATTATAGTGGAATAAAATCAACAAGTGCATATACTACTACTAAGGGGGCATTTGTGAGACCCAACCGTTTAGAACGTTCTGATAAAAGGTGTTTTTTTTTCAATACAGATTAAGTTCAGAGAGCGTACTTAACAACACATTCCAAAATGAAGCTGCTTTATGTGCTTTCACTCGTTTCTGCTATTGCTGCAATAATTTTGCTTACCACCAAAGATACATCAATGATTTTTGGTGGATCATACAAGTTAAACTTCATTAAGCGGGGTCAGTGCCTGGATGGTTGACCGCTGGGAATGAAACGGATGAATTAACTATCTAAGGATGAGCAAAGCAAATTGGTTAAATTTATTGTCTTGTAAATTCTGAGGACGAGCAAAGGGAGTCAGAAGTAGGGAGGATGAGCGTAGCAACAAAAATTGTAAACGTTTTGAGGTACCCTGTACCTGATTAATTATTCTGTTTTTATCTTGAAAAACTGACAGTGCCAATAACCTACTTAACCTATCACATCAAGACAGTTAAATCACGTTCGTTACATTGATTCTGGTCAGTATGTCAGTCAGTGATGTTGAGCTGGTCAGTTTTAATCCCTACTACCCTATCCACTACTGAATTTAATGATCAGAGTGCTCTGAACGGTTGGGCTTTGTGAATGCACCCATGTATATCCGTGGCGTACTGTGAGATGGTTCGCCAGGGTTGATATTGGCATAATGCATGACAGTGAAGATGACATCTTAAATGACTTGTCTGTCATTGGAAATGGATATTTTGTGACAATTGCTTTTTATTCATAAATCTTGTATTTTGTTGACATTTGTTCACATTATTTTTTGACTACATTTATTTGTCATCATTTGTGTACCATATTGGCAGCTATCTTTAAAATCTACTTTCATGGAAATACACAGAAGTTTTTTGACTGAGTTAATTCACTTGTTAATTATAGTCTACCATAGCATTAATTCACCTGGACTGTTGCAAGTCAATGCCTCTGTTCTTTATTAAATACCCGAGCAAACCAACAACTGATCATAATTAAGAGTGCTAATTTTTATTTGGATTTGTAGTTCAGTCATTCCAGCTGTTCTCGAGTCTATAGTGAGAGGCAAGCCACCACCACCACTTGCTTATTGCATGAGGCTGCACTCCCCTTATTTTAACATTATTACACAAGGTCCTTTGGCTTAGAGTTAAGTGAAATAGCTCTACATTGTATCGTTTGTTGTTGATTTACCAGGTCTAATGTATTTCCATCTTTTTTATGTCTGCCCTTATATTGTGTTGTTGTAGGATATAAGAGAGGAAGTGTTGACAGAGTACCAAGCAGCTGGCAAGCAGGTAAAGACCACAGTAGCTAAGCAACCTAAAATTCAACAAACAACCCCCACATCCAGTAACTATACCTATTTGTTATTACTCTTAGTTCACATACTGTAACTCAGGTCATTGATTAAGGAATGAGGTGACCCTCCATTCTTACAGGCATCACAAACTACACAACCTTGAATAGATAATTAAATAGTCTCCACTAAATAGAATATTAATAAATTTACTTGAGAGTTAACTTTCTGTCACATCTGGCCATCATCAGTCCATAAAAAGCCAAGAAAATACTGCAAACTTAAAATAACTAAAAACAAAAGATGTAAAAAGTCTAACATGAAACAAAAAGAAAAATACAATACAATAACAAAGTAAAAATTAATAAATCGGTGAGAAGATAGGAACACGTACTATGATCACTTTCCAATCTTTATAATTCATTGTCAAACGAGGGATTCCTACTAATTTTGGTGTGTACACCCCTCTTTTGAAGCCAATATCTCAGTGCTATAGCCTTCAAACCTTCTTATTTCAAAATCTTTGAGAATATCATAGGCCTTGAGAGCATCGACCCTAAGTCATTTATTTTCATACCATAAAGTAGCAACTTCGTGGGGTCCATTGAAATGGTTTTCATCTCTCATATGCTAAGAGACTAATACTATTGATAAGGGGCCTGGAAGTGAGACAGTTTCCATAGGTGCCGTAACTGTACTTACTCCTACTCTAGTCTCCCAAGAGAGAGACTAGATACTCCCCCAACCCTCTACAACCCCTATTGTAGCACACACTCTACAAATGGCGGACATTTTTCAGTGATTCCACAGTACACTACTTTATTCAACACAGAAAATTAAAGAATACATGCAATAGATAATAATTAAAACTTATTTTAAATTCATTTTACTTGATTTAAAAAAATAGTCAATAAATAATGTAATATTACATGAAATTGTAATTATTATGAAAAATCAAAAATGACGTCACCAATTTTAGTTATGGCACCTAGCTACCCAAAGAATGATAAGAACTGTTGTATCCTCCCTCTAATAGTATTAGTCTCTTTGCTTATATGTTTGTAAAACGGGGTCCCTTGATTTTGTTCTGCCAAACCGGCAGAGAAAGGGCTACCTGTTAGACCTGTATAGGTGCACTGACAAGTACCTCAATGTATTCTATGAACCCCATTACGTTCAGCACAAGTAATAGGGTCTTTGACCTTAGAGAGATTAAGTTTTTCAAGTTAATCTCACTTTTGAAAGGGACACAAATCTCACTTTTTATGACGTTAGCTACTTCATTACTTACAGCATTAATGACAGGAAGTACACACCATGTGGCAGAAAGTTAACTCTCGAGTAAATTTATTTACATACTATTTAGTGAAGAGACTATAAATAATTTATCTATTATTGTATTATTCCACAGAGCAGTTATTTATATCACACACCCTTGAGTCAATACAAATTTGACTCAAACAATAATGGAATAAAATTTTTGAACGTAAGACTTGATTTTTGGCCATGTTTCATCTAATTCAGTTGTGCCTATTTGGCCTATTTTATCTGCAACAAAGTAAACACTAACTTTTTCAATCTGTAGCTGCTGAATCATGGATCTTTGATGAACAAAAGTTATTGTTTATTATAATGTCTCCCTTGTTTTTAAAAAAATGTCATTAGAAAATAACTCTTATGAGGTTGTTCTGATATTGTGTATTTGCAAATTGGCCAAAAGCTTGTGTTTTATTTAAAAGATAAGTAAGCAAAACAACTCATTAATTTAATTATCAGTATATTGTTTCACTTTGTTTAGATAATCTAGATAAGAAGTTGTTTAGTTTACTTTGTAAAACAATTTCTTTGGTTGTTGATGGCTCATGGCAAACAAATGATAGAATTTTAATTAATTCAAGGTCTGTTTTTTATGAACCTATATTAATAATTTGACATTACACTTATAAAGAAAATTCTATTGGTCAATGTTGCTAACTTTACTTTAGAGCTGTCTGTGTTTATTTATTCTATCTAGAGGAGGAGATAACATCATGGGAGGTGTTCAACTTTGCACTGAAAGGCTGGGTAGATGAGCTGGTAGGACTAGGGGAGGACAGCAGACTGAAGCAAGTAGTTTTACAGTTATGGAGCTGCTACTTGCGCAAACTAGAGGTCGCATTCACTTCTACTGTCATCTCCAAGAAACCCAGACTGGGCTTCACTCACAGAGCCAGGTATACTAGACTGACAGAACAAAGTATACTAGACTCTCAGAGCCAGGTATACTAGACTGACAGAACAAAGTATTCTAGACTCACTAAGTCAGGTATATTAGACTCATGGTGCTAGATATACTTGACTCAGAGCCAGTCTCTCATACTAGTATATGAGAGACAGGAACTGAAAGGAATTTAATAATAATAATATGTATATTTGTTTAAGAACATAAAATTCTCGTACAAAGGAGTTTGTTTAAAATTTAGCTTATGCAAAGAAAAGAAAGCAAAATAATAAATGATTAGAAGTGAACATCACAGAAAAAGAAAATTAACTTTTTTTAAATAAAATATACAATTTTGATAAAAAGTAATTAATTAAAAATCATAAAAAACGTCTTTGAGGAAACATGGAGAAAAGGTTTTAATCACTCATTATTGATCTTCTATAAAGTGATTTTGTAATGTCCAAGTAAAGACTATTCAAATTTTGATCGTTCAATAAATAGAGTAAATCTTCTAATTTTGTCTCTGAGTTACAACTTTTAGGAGACTATTTCTAAGGTCTCTGGTATTATAGTACGACACACGGCTAAAATCAATTGACAGCGCGCCAAAAATCTGTGAGGGAAAGAATTCTATTAGTTCAGACCGACCCCGCTCTTTCCCCCTCCACCTCATGCCAACCTCGGTAAAAAAATACCTTTTTCGTAAAAAAAATCATAAAAAGGCAACACTGGTTGTAAATATTTGTAACCTCGCGTCACTTTTATTTCCCTCATTGTGCATATTGATCTGTTCAAGTTCGTTTCGTTCCATTCCAATCTGTTCAATTCATACAATTATTGCGAAGTTGTAATAAGATCTGATTGCCTATATTTGACACTTGTACATTGACGTATTCTTCAAGCATTTCTTACTATTTGAGTACAGCGCAGGTTCTGTGCTCTGTCAACCAAAAGACAGCATTTTTTTTAAAATGCCATGTCTTTTAATATATGACAGTCTTGAATGCATATTGTGTCATATTTTTTATAATATGAAACAATAGGCATTCAATTATAAAAACTTGACAAAAAAGCAGTTTGTTTTGGAAAAAAGTAATTATAGCTGACAATTTATTTAAATCGTCAAACTTTTATCAAAGAACTATTATGATCCATTGCATTACGTAATTAACAACTTTAACTCCACTTAATTCATACTTCCCGAACAAATTTAAAGCAACACTTAGTGGTAAATGTATAAGATACAACAATATTCCTTCTTAAAAAGTAAATAAATAATTTTTAAAATAAAAAAATACGATATCGAATAAAACAAATAATAAAATTCAAAACATAACCTGACTTTCAGTGTTGCCAGAGTAGGGAATTTTTTTTGTTACATAAAAGAAGGGATTTTTTTATTAAAAAAACAGGGTTGAAAGATTGAGATTTGGCGTGCTGTCAATTGATTATAGCCGTGTGTCGTATTATAGAGCAAGATAATAGAAAATTTTCAAGGGTGTCATTAGCTTCAGTGCATAGTGGACAAATATCATTTGAGTTGAGATAAAATGGTTGGCCATGTGAATAGAAATAAGCTGATCTGGATGATGATAATCTTAATTGGGCTATTTCTTAATTTATTGATATGATTTCTCAGATATATGGCTCCCCATGGGTACAGAATAAACTTATATGCCTATAGTGAGGAGAAAAAGTACTATTCAGAGCTTTCTCGATATCTAGACAAAACATATGATTTTCGTAACTAGCAATAATGTTAGGATATAATTTTTCATATACACTATGGTTAATTGTGAATGCATCTAAATAACTGATTCTGCTTTGCATGATTTTATATTGAGAGGCCCAGTTTAGATCGATTAAATTTTTTGGGTTAGCAACTGAAAGGAATTTGCTAGGTGTAAAGATTTATTATAAGTTGCCTGTAAATATTAAAACATTCGATATTGAATCATTCAAAAATTAAGGAATGCATTTTCTGTTAAAGTCGTGATTTTTAGATTATTCTTGTATTGACTTCTTCTGGTGTGAACATGTTTTGTTTTCTGAGAAGAAAGGAATTTATTTATTTGAAGTCCCAATAATGCTTCCTTGCTCGTTGTGTTTGTAGAGATGCAGAATTAGTGTATGGAGTGGGAGAGGGAGAGAGTCACAGACTGAGAAAAGCTTTCTCTAGTAGAAGTAGTCAGAGCAGTGCTACTTCTCTATCTACAAGTATATCTAGAGTTGCTTCTAGGAAACGAGTAAGTCTATCAAACATAATAAGCATATATAACAACTAAATTAAAGATGAAAACTAAATAGTACAACATTTAAAGTAATAAAATAAGGGTCTACACCCTTCAACAGATCGAGAGAACTCATATATATATATATATATATATATATATATATATATATATATATATATATATATATATATATATATATATATATATATATATAATATATATATATATATATATATATATATATATATATATATATATATATATGCTTTGTGAAATACATAAGTGGGGCATTTCAAATGCCCAAACATTAAATCCTTAAAAATGAAAAAAATATGGTTCTCTGCCCCAATAATTTACTGAATTAACTCTGTTTTGTTATGTCTAACTCATCAGGGCGCAGACAGAGCCTGGACTCACTATGACCTTCAATTAATTCTGAAGAATATAATGTGAAGTATTTACCAGAGACGAGCAGTGCTCTCTTACCGCCATTATGCATGGCAAACAAAAACAAATATCATATATATCTGTCGGCGCCCTGATGAGTTAGACGTAACGAAACAGAGTGGAACATGATATTATGTCGAGCCATCAAGTATGACAAATGTCGAATGATGCAACAGTTCCCAGATGTAGCATTGCATTTTGCTTGTTACATTTCCTAGGTGTCTCTCGCACAATTATATAGTTTCATTATTTATTTGTAAAAAGTTTTACATGTAACCCTAACAGACATGTCCACAAGTAGGATACATGGTAAGAAACAAGTTTAAATAAAGCAATGAATTACGACATAACATTAAAGAGTAATAAATGTTTAGCTTATAAGTGCTACAAAATAATAACAACAATTAGGTTAAAAATATGTAATTTTAACTTAATATTTCTTAAAGTAACTAAAAGTTAATCAATTATGTCAATCAGTTATCAATATTAAAGAGCAATATATGTACAGCTTCGAAGTATTATAATAGTCTTTCTCAAGCAACAATGTTTTAATGCTTTTTTTGAAAGCTTTGGGTGGAAGTTCAAACAAATCACTCTTATCACACATGATAACTATAAATGATGTGTTATCAACAGATTTTAACAATATTAAATAATTAACTCTATTTATGCTATTTCAGTTTATGTACGTACTTAATTTATACAAAAACAATTTAAAACTAGCAATCAACCCTGTGATTTTTTTCAAAAGATAGTGCAGATTATTAAAATAATAATTATTTACTCAAAAAAAAAACATAATTTGAACAAATATTAAGGTAAACAAAACTTGAATGGTTTTCAATGAAATTCAAATGGTTCTGCCTAAAATATTTTAGATCCTGTAAAATAACTATCTTTTTTAACAAAGGAATTTAATTAATTAATAAATTTAACATAAACTGTTGGTGTATTGGAAATTATTATTATTTTTTTGGTTTAGCTAGGAAGGTTAGATTACCTAGCCACTTTTTAGGTTAGATAACCATTTTTACCCTTTTTCCTTAGAATAATACTATATATAGAAGGAGCACTACTGATAACACGAAAGGTGCTTCACTGGTGCACTTAAATAATGCTGCCACACTAACAATATACAATATTCTAAAAAAAAGTTGGCAATACTTCCGGTTGCTGAATTATTATGTTCTATTATTAATTAATGATTGATTATTCATAAAATACTAATATAAATATCGGTTCATTGCAATATTTTAAGCATTTTAAATTGTATTTTAACTTTTAATTAAAATTATATTAACAGTAGTCTCGTCAACTAAATGTAGATTCTTGTATTCCGCCACCCTTTTGCCATCTAAGACCAGTTTTATTAAATACTCAGCAGGTGTTTTAAGTTACTATATGTGTTCTTTACAATCTTTCTTCATTAATACATATTTATGACACATATTTAAAATAATGTTTTGTTGTTAGGTTAGTACTCCTATTTAAGTCCACCAGTCAACCGGCTATCGTGTTATCAGTGGAATTACATTGTGTTTACGGTCCTGTGCTCCTTCTATATATAGTATTATTCTAAGCCCTTTTCTGTTCGTGCACACATCTAATCTATAGTTTACTCTTCTTTTGTCCGGTAATAGATTGCAAACCTATGGATTTTTTGTTCAATACACTAGAAATAAATATTTTTATCTAAACTTTTTGATGTATGGCTATCAATTCATTGGTTAAAAATTACTGAAACCGGGTAATTTTAGTGTCTAATATACTCAATCAGTGTCTAATATATAATATAAAAAGGTTGTATTTACGGCAAGTTGAAGAAGCAATTGAAGAATCAGCTACTGTCAATACATGCTGTTTATTACAGCAAGTAATAAGTTGTTTATAAGTTGAAATTATGGTAAATTTGAACTTGCTTTAGTCAAATTTTTGGGGGTGAAGATCATTTTTGAAATTCAAAGAGGATGTTTTCTCTATATTTTTATGAATTTAATCTTATTTATGGCTAAAAGCGTCCCAGAGACATAATTGCTAAGATCTAGGATCTTTCCCACCTTTACTACTTCTACTTTCTCTATATTTTTATGAATTTAATCTTTCAGTCTCTGAAATGTTCTACCCTGTTAAAGAAGTTCTCTCAAGTATGTGCAACTATTGTGTATGTGCAATATTTTATGTGTAAATTTGTGCAATATTTTATGTGTAAATGTGTGCAATATTTTATGTGTAAATGTGTGCAATATTTTATGTATGAATATGTGCCACTATTGCTTCATCTTCTTCTATAATAGGAGAGGGAATATTGCAATAGCCAAGAAACACAATTTACAGATCTCATTATTCAAAAATAAATTTTGTTTATGTGTATACTGGCTGTCGGCGTATTGAATTGCTTTGGTATGTTATTATTATTATTATTATTAAAGATTGGGATTGGAGTCGAGGATAGACCCCATTTGCACTGCGACTGGAAGTCTATTGTACAATCCCCTCAATTGGTCCAGGTCAGAATAATCCTTTTCCCCAAACTAGGTCAAGGATCTTTTTGACCAGTGATTCATTGGTAGAGTCAAAAGTTTGGTATGTTAGCGGAGTATTGTGTTGACCCTGAAAACCCAAAAGCAAAATTATGTAAGATTTCTTGGGATTGTTTTAGAAAGTGCTTGCTGAAGCTCTTTACGATGAAGAATCTGTTGCATCAGAGACCAGCAGGTCTAATATTTCCTTGGATAATCTCTCTTCTTGCAGTCCGGCTTCTTCCACTAAGTCCTCCAAGTAAGCCTAGTTTAGTCAAAGTTTACAAAATTAAAGGTGATGGACTTATGCAAGTCATTTAACTGAGATTCAAATAGCTTTTATACACTTCTTTTGCTTGCAAGTACTATAAAATCCTTGACATTCCACTACCACCATATTTATAATTTATTTTAGATTTAAAAACTTCCATGTTTCACTAGCATATATTCCTCTATGGGCAGACTATGTTTTTTCTACATAATTTAAAGTATATTTTCGGAAAAATTTAGTTTGAAGAAGTACAAAATGAGGCACATCTTTTCAAGTCCGGCTCTTGCACTATCAGTAGAGGTAGAGTGAGGCAAAAGAAACAATATTTCACTTTGGATCTTAGATAATACTATGTATAGAAGGAGCACAGGACTGTAAACACAATGTAATTCCACTGATAACACGAAAGCCGGTTGACTGGTGCAACTAAGTAATGCTGCCAACCTGACAACAAAACATTATTTTAAATATTTGTCATAAATATCTATTAATGAAGAAAGATTGTAAAGAACAAATATTATAACTTGAAACACATTTAATAAAATCAGTCTTAGATGGCAAAAGGGTGGCGCAGTGAGGTGGCGGAATACAAGAATCTATATTTAGTTGACGAGAACTACTTTTAATATAATTTCAATTAAAAACGTTAAACTACTATTTAAAATGCTTTAAATATTGTAATTTACCGATATTTGTATTTTATGAAAAATCAATCATTAATTAATAATAGAACATAATAATTCAGCAACCAGAAGTATTGCCAATTTTTATTTTAGAAAATTGTATATTGTTAGGATGGCAGCATTACTTAAGTGCACCAGTGAACCGCCTTTCGTGTTATCAGTAGTGCTCCTTCTATATATAGTATTATTCTAAGCTTTGGATGCTCTTTGACTGTAGAGAAGTTTGCTGTGCAGTCTCATTAAGTAGTTAAAAAGCTAAAAATTAAGTTAAAGTGTCAACAGATTGTATAGAAGTTTCAGTTAAGTCTGTTGTCAAAATTAAAAGTGATACTGCAAGTACAAATATGTGGTATCTTGGGAAGCTTAGTGAGTGTAATATGACTTAATGATTAACCAGCCAGGTCTATGATTCAATCTTAGATTAGACAATCTATTTTAGATTGTCTAATTGATTAGACAATCTATCTTGGGCCAAACATCCACTGGCTTTAACTGTTTTTGTAAATTGTTCTTACATCCATTAGTACCAAGTGTACAGTTTTTTCATAGAAACCACTACAGGGTAATTCCATATCATATCAACGCAGGTAAAACATGTGTTATCTCCAATTTCATTAAATTTTCATCGTTTTGGACATCGAGTCCAAAACTATACTTTTTTGTGCTTTTGAATGACACTATAGTATTAATCATAGGTGTGATCAGTTGACAGCTTGGAAACATATTTTTGAGGTAGCGATGTGATTGGTCTAATATAAAATTTCAGGCATGGTTTAACACCCAGGACTAACCCTCATTGGCTCCCTCCACATTATATTCCCACGGTGTTAACACATTAGAACCTAGTTTATTTCTATAAAAAAGAGACAAGAAGACTCAGTTGGTAGCTCACTAATAAATAATGTTTTGACATACCAATTAGTTTGGTTTATTTTAAATTTTCATTTACTTTAATAATTTTTGTTGTTGAATTGGGTGTTTTACTGTAGAATTTGCTACACTCTGGATGCAAAAAAGAGGCTGACTACATTGTTTGGGTCCTTGGAAAACACAGATGGTGAAACTGAAAAGAAAGCTGTTGAGTACAAGAGAGCATATATCCGGGAAAGGCGATCTCTACGCCATATTAACCTCCAGGATATCTTTGCCTTGCTGCGTCTTTCCATGCTCATTATCAACTCTACTATTCTTCCTTCGGATATTTTTAGGTTGCTTTTCCCTCTTATTGTAATACAATAAAAAATTATAATAAGTGGTTTCATAATAAATAAATATAGTTAATCTGAAGTATTTTTTCCTGATTTGTGGTTAAGAGATGTCTCAAACTCTAAAAACAGTTTAGCTAAGCACTTTCAATCCAATTGTTGAGTTGTGTGTGAATGGCTGTATCAATTTAGGAACATATTTATTTGATTAAGCGCCTATCATCAAAAATTCTGGCGCGGTGGTCCGCATGTCGGGCGAATTTCCTTTGGATGCGTGTTTTCGTGCTTTTTACATTATATAAGTTTACAACTACTAAATAAATAATTCCGGCGCGGTAATCCGCTGTCGGGCGAATTTCATTTAGAATGCGTGTTTCCGTGCTAACAACCCCCATGCCCATTGCGTGTTCCGGTTCATGCTTAGAACCTAAGCAGTTACTCAATTGTCAAGCACTGCTCGTAACTCATTTTGTCTGTATTTTCCAAAGGAAATGCGCATAATCATCCAGTTGTTGTACAAAACTATTGCCTCTAAAATTAGAAGTACGCACTATTATTTGCACTAATTTAAAGATTAGTTACTTATCTTTAAGCTTAGTCAGTTATCTTTAAAGGTTTTAGCGCATTTCCTTTGTAAAATACAGACAAAATGAGTTACAAGCAGTGCTTGAGAATTGAGTAACTGCTTAGGTTCTAAAGCATGAACCGGAACCACGCAATGGGCATGGTTCTTGCATAAGCAAGAAATGGGTTGTTTAGCACGGAAACACGCATTCTAAATGAAATTCGCCCGACAGCGGACCACCGCGCCGGCATTATTTATTTAGTAGTTGTAAACTTATATAATGTAAAAAGCACCAAAACACGCATCCAAAGGAAATTCGCCCGACATGCGGACCACCGCGCCAGAATTATTTTTTAGTTGTAAACTTATATTAGGTAAAAAAACGATAAAAAATGATTGTCCCTACTAGGATTTGAACCCAGGTACTCTGGGTTTGAGTGCTCGCATCCAAGGAAATTCGCCCGACATGCGGACCTCCGCGCCAGAATTATTTTTAGTTGTAAAACTTATATTAAGTAAAAAAAACGATAAAAAATTATCGACCCTTCCAGGATTTGAACCCAGGTACTCTGAGTTTGAGTGCTCGTATTGACTCCGGACCACTGCCATTCAACTCAGAGGCCCTCAAAAAACATTGAAAATGACACCCTACTCGAAATTTAATTTTCAACGACCGTAATTTTGGTTTTACATAATTTTTGTGGTTTTTCGACTTTTTGGTAACTTAAAGTGGTCGTATCGTCTTCGGACCGGTTTCATTCGATTCAGCGCCCAAAATTACATAAAAAAACGATACCCTACTCGAAATTATTTTTTTATCGACCTAAATTTTGGTTTTTGGTAATTTACAATGGGTTTTTCGATTTTTTGGGCATTAGAATGGTCGTATCGTCTACGGACCGGTTTTCATTCGATTCAGCGTCTCAAAAAACATAAATATTGACCTTTTTCGCGGCAAAAAATATTAACCTTGAATTTTGCCGATTTTTTTTTTAAATTTTGCTGACTCAGCAAACCGGGTTAATGACGTCACAAAAACCTGGTTTTCATAAGGTTCGTGTCCTCCCGAAAGGTTGATTTTTGTACCAAGTTTGGTTAAAAAATATTAATCCGTTCGAAAGATAGAGTGTTTACAAGAAAGTGTCTAGAAATACATATGTATATATATACATATATATATATATATATATATATATATATATATAATATATATATATATATATATATATATATATATAAAGTCTCGCAAAACGTATTTTTTTCGTCATTAGGGACCTCTGAAACGGATTTGTGTCGTGGTCCGAGGTTCGAATTCCGCCATGACGCCTATCCCATTAGGCGAATTTCCAAAGGAAATTCGCTAAAAGAAATTAACCTTGAATTTTACCGATTTTTGAAAATTTGCTAACTCAGCAAACTGGGTTAATGTCGTCATAAAAACCTGATATTCAATATGGTTCGTGTCCTGCCCGAATTTTTGTACTAAGTTTAATTTAAAAATAATTATCCTTTCGTGAGATAGCGTATTTACAAAAAACCCTCTAGAAATGTATACACATGTGTTCTTGATGAGTGAGTCCTCCCTTTACAAAATATTTCACCTCAAACTCTTCTCCATGACCCCATTCTCATTTCTTATTAAGAAATTTGCTAAAATGAACTAAGTAACTAAGAAGGTGAAACTGATTGCTTTTAAGTGTTTATATATTNAGCCGGTTGACTGTGGCAACTAAGTAATGCTGCCATACCTGACAACAAAACATTTATTAAATATTTGTCAGTTAAATATTATTTAATGAAGAAAGATTGTTAAAAGAACAATTTTAACTTTGGAAACAACCTGGCCTGAGTATTTAATAAAATCGGTCTTAGATGCAAAGGGGTGGCGGAATACATGAATCTACATTTAGTGACAAGAAACTACTTTTAATAATAATTTCAATTAAAAAACGTTAAACTACTATTTAAAATGCTTAATATTTAATGTACCGATATTTATATTTAGTATTTTATTGAAAAATCCAATCATTAATTAATAATAAGAACATAATAATTCAGCAACCAGAAAGTATTCAATTTTATTTTAAAATTGTATATGTTAGTTGATGGCAGCATTACTTAAGTGCACCATACCGACTTTTCAGTTATCATAGTGCCATCTATATATTGTATTATTCTAAGCTTTGGATGGCTCTTTGACTGTAGAGAAGTTAGCTGTGCTCATTAAGTAGTTAAAAAGCTAAAAATTAAGTTAAAAGTGTCAACAGATTGTATAGAAGTTTCAGTAAAGTCTGTTGTCAAAAATCAAAAGTGATTACTGCAAGTGCAAATATGTGGTATCTTGGGAAAAGCTTAGTGAGTGTAATATTATCTTACATGAATTAGCCAGCCAGGTCTATTGATTTCTATCTTAGATTAGACAATCCAAGACAATCTATTTTAATTGTCTAATTGGATTAACCAATCTATCTTGGGCCAGACACACTTGGCTTAAACTGGTTTGTGTGTTAAAGTGTTTCTTACATCCATTTGTTACCAATGATGTACAAGTTTTTCATTAGAAACCCACTACAGGGTTATTCATATCATATCAACGCAGGGTAAAACATGTGTTATCTCCAATTTCATTAAATTTTCATCGTTTTGGACATCGAGTCCAAAAACTATACTTTTTGTGCTTTTGAATGACACTATAGTATTAATATTAGTGTGATCAGTTGACCAGCTTGGAAACATATTTAGTTTAGCGATGTGATTGTCTAATGATAAAATTTCAGGATGGTTTAACACCCAGACTAACCTTCATTGGCTCCCTTCCACATTATATTCCACGGTGTTAAACACATTAGAACCTAAGTTTATTTCTATAAAAAAGAGACAAGAAGGACTCCATTGGTAGCTCACTAATAATAATTTTTGGACATACCAATTAGTTTGGTTTTATTTTAAAAATTTTCATTTACTTTAATAATTTTTGTTGTTGGATTGGGTGTTTTACTGTAGATTTGCTACACTCTCGATGCAAAATAAGAGGCTGACTACATTTGTTCGGGTCCTTGGAAAACACAGATGGTGAAACTGAAAAGAAAGCTGTTGAGTTACAAGAGAGCATTTATCCAGGAAAGACGATCACTACGCCATATTAACCTCCAGATAATCTTTTTGCCTTGAACTGCGTCTTTCCATTGCTCATTATAAAACTTTCCTATTCTTCCTTCTGATATTTTAGGGTTGCTTTTCCCTCTTTTTTAATACAATAAAAAATTATAATAGGTGGTTTTCATAATAAATAAAAAGTTAATCTGAAGTATTTTTTCCTGATTTGTTGGTTTTTAAGGGATTGTCTTCAAAACTCTTAAAAACAGTTTAAGCTAAGCCACTTTCAATCCAATTGTTGAGTTGGTGTGAATGGCTGTATCAATTTAGGAACATCATTTATTTGATTAAGCCTATCATCACAAAATTGCTGCGCGGTGGTCCGCATGTCGGGCGAATTTCCTTTGGATGCGTGTTTCGTTGCTTTTTCATTATTAAGTTTACAACACTAAATAAATAATTTCCGGCGCGGTAATCCGCTTGTCGGCGGAATTTCAATTAGATGCGTGTTTCCGTGCTAAACAACCCCCATGCCATTGGTGTCCGCGTTCATGCTTAGAACCTAAGCAGTTACTCAAATTGGTCAAGCACTGCTCGTAACTCATTTTGTCTGTATTTTTTCCAAAGGAAATGCGCATATCATCCAGTTGTTGTACAAAAACATATTGCCTCTAAAATTAGAAGTACGCACTTTATTTGCATAATTTAAAGATATAGTTACTTATGTCTTTAAGCTTAGTCAGTTATCTTTAAAGGTTTTAGCGCATTTCCTTTGTAAAATACAGGACAAAATGAGTTACAAGCAGTGCTTGAGGATTGAGTTAAACTTGCTTAGGTTCTAAAGCCATGAACCGAACCACGCCAAGGGCATGGATGATTTTGCATAAAGCAAGAAATGGGTTGTTTAGCACAGGAAACACGCATTCTAAATGGAAATTCGCCCGACAGCGGACCAACCGCGCCGCATTTATTTATTTAGTGTAGTTGTATAACTTATATAATGTAAAAAGCACCAAAAACACGCATCCCAAACAATGGAAATCGCCGACATGCGGACCACCGCGCCAGATTATTTTTAGTTGTAAACTTATATATAGGTAAAAAAACATAAAAAATGATTGTCTCCTACTAGGATTTGAACCAGTACCTGGGTTTATTGCCGCATCCAAAGGAATTCGCCCACCCGACATGCTGACTCCGCGCCAGAATATTTTTAGTTTAAACTTATATTAAGTAAAAAAAACGATAAAAAATTATCGACCCTTCCAGGATTTTTGAACCCCAGGTACTCTGAGTTGATCTCGTATTGACTCCGGACCACTGCCATTCAACTCAGAGGCCCTCAAAAAACTTGGGAAAATGACACCCTACTCGAAATTTAATTTTCAAACGACCGTAATTTTGGTTTTACATTAATTTTTTGTGCGTTTTTCGACTTTTTGGTAACTTAAAGTGGTGTATCGTCTTTCGGACCGGTTTCATTCGATTCAGCGCCCAAAATTACATAAAAAAAACGATACCCTACTCGAAATTATTTTATATCGACCTAAATTTTGGGTTTGGAATTTACCCAATTGGTTTCGATTTTTTGGGCACTTAGAATGGTCGTATGTCTACGGACGGTTTTTCATTCGATTCAGCGTTCTTCAAAAAACATTAAATATTGACCTTTTCGCGGCCAAAAAATATTAACCTTAATTTGCCGGATTTTATTTTTTAAATTTTGTGGACTCAGCAAACCGGGTTAAGACGTCACAAAAACCTGGGTTTCATAAGGTTCGTGTTCCTCCCGAAAGGTTGATTTTTGTAACCAAGTTTGGTTAAAAAATAATAATCGTTCGAAAGATAAGTGTTTACAAGAAAGTGTCTTGAAAACATATGTATAATATACATATATATGATATATAATATATATATATATATATAATATATATTATATATATATATATATATATATATAAAGTCTCGCCAAAACGTATTTTTTTCGCATTAGGCGACTCTAAACGGATTTGTGATCGTGCGTCCGAAGGTCCGAATTCCGCCATGACGCCTATTTCCCATTAGGCGAATTTCCAAAGGAAATTCGCTTAAAAGGAAATTAACCTTGAATTTTACCGATTTTGAAAATTTTGCTAACTCAGCAAACTGGGTTTAATGTCGTCATAAAAACCTGATATTCAATATGGTCGTTGTCCTGCCCGAATTTTTGTGACTAAGTTTAATTTAAAAATTAATTACTTCCGTGAGATAGACGTATTAACAAAAAACCCTCTAGAAAATGTTATACACATGTTTTCTTGATGAGGAGTCCTCCCTTTACAAAAATATTTCACCTTCCTCTCTTCTCCATGACTCCATTCTCCATTTCTTATTTAGAAATTTGCCTAAAATGAAACTAAGTAACTAAGAATTGTGAAAGTGATTGCTTTTAAGGTGTTTATATATGTTTAACATTTCTGTTGAGTCATTAAAATAATTTTAAATATGGAATTCATTTACGGAAGATAGCACAACATATAAGTTTTATACATATATATATATATATATAGTAATATATATATATATATATATATATATATATATATATATTATTATTTATTTATATTTATAAACGCTATTAGAATTAACTTATATTTTGTTAATTGTTTGACGGAGATTTTGTAGTATAAAACAACCATGATGTTTAATAAAAAAAAACACTAGAATAAAAGTTATTAGATACATTGTCAACCACAATAGTATAAAAAAATAATTATAACAGATTCTGTTTCGAATTTACGTCAGAGAAGTCTATAAATAGGCCCTATATGTAGACCCTTTTTAGTATACATTCGTCAAAACAAATTACAACAATACATAATTACAATGAGAATAAAAATTAGGCCACGTTATTCAAACATCTTCCTAACATCTTCCTAACATTCTCCTTAAGGAACAAGGGCCTACGGGGAATACGGGCCTAAAACTTATTAAACTTTGAAAAAATCTTTACTACCGTCTTCGAAAAACTCATTAACGCTATAGTAGGATTCTCAAGTAAGTAGTCCTTTATTTTTTTACAAAACTTATTGTACTCTAGGCTTCTGATATCATCATGTAACTTGTTATACATTTGGATAGCCAAATGTCCAAAGCCAATCTTAGATTTATTTAGCCTGTGGCTACTTACTTTTAAATCCTTTCTATTCCTTGTGTTGTGCCTGTGCACTTCCTCATATGTGTTAAATTGATTAATATTATTCTTCATATATTTAAGGCAAGTGTATATGTGTATATTGAAAATGGTTAGTATTTTAAGTAAATAAATGAGTAAATAGTTAAATTTATTTATTTGCCTATAGTAGTTTTATTAGTAAAGCTGTGGAGTGATTGGTTTATATCAGCCTTCTAATAAAGGAAGGTCCAATGCCACTACACCAGAGTTACCACCAAAAGCAAAGAGACTAAAACTATTAGAGGGAGGATACAACAGCTCTTATCATTCCTTGGGTAGCTAGTCCGTAACGTTACATTGGTGAAGTCATTTTTGGCATCACTGAAAAATGTCCGCCATTAGTAGAGTGCATGCTACAATAGGAGTTGTAGAGGGGTGGGGGAGTATCTAGTCTCTCTCTAGGGAGACTATAGTAGGGGTAAGTACAGTTACGGCCAGAAATACAAGACTCCTTATACAATTCTGCAGTTATGGCACCTATGGAAACTGTCTCACTTCCAGACCCCTTATCACTGTGTTAATCGTGTTCTGTACTCCCTCTAATAGTTTTAGTCTCTTTGCTATTGGTGACGTCATTTTTTTTATTTTTCCTAATAATTTACAATTTCACGTAAATTAAATTAATTATTTTCGACTATTTTATTTTAAATCAAGTAAAATGCATTTTAAAATAAGTTTTAATTATTATCTATTGCATGTATTCTTTAATTGTTTGTTTTGAATAAAGTGGTTTAATGTGGCATCACTGAAAAATGTCCGCCTTTAGTAGATGCATGCTACAAATAGGAGTTGTAGAAGGTGGGGAGAACCTAGTCTCTCTCTAGGGAGACTATAGTGGGGGTAAGTACAGTTAGGGCACCTATGGAAACTGTTTCACTTCCAGACCCCTTATCACTGTGTTAATCGGGTCCTGTACTCCCTCTAATAGTTTTTGTCTCTTTGACCAAAAGTCATTAGTATAAATAACTAAATCCCTGTATTAACTGACTGGTTACTATTTGCTTTTGTGTTATTTGCAGATGGTTTAGAGAAGGATATTTATCTGATCTAGAGAGTCTTCTGCCTAGAAAAGTGACCTGTTCTAAAGACATCAAAGCCTCCCTGGTGAAACCCATCAACTCTTGGTATGATGTTAGCAAAAAGGTCTCATACATGGCTCGCTACCTAGGAGTCGATAGTGTTCGAGTCGATTTTCTCAGTATTTGTCTCAAACTTGCCAGACGACTCTTCTTACCAGGTAATTTTGTTCTCTTTACCACCTACCCTCATAATAATATATATATATATATATATAATAATATATATATATATTATATATATATATATTATATATAATATATATATATATATATATATATAAATCTTGTATTAGTATAGATTTTTTTTGAGGAAAATGGGGTAAAATATGGTGAGAACCCCTTGTTCCAATTTATTGATATTTGTTCATAGCTTTTGCCCCTCCCCCCATTTAAAGGTCTTGGAGTTTTTAACATGAAGTTATTATGTACCTGTTAACAGAAGGTACTTTGATCAGACAATGAAAATTGAATAGAAAAATAATCAAGAAATAAGCAGCTACCATTCATGATGGTTTTTTAGTATTAGATTTATTTTTAGGATTAGACCTTCTCATGACTGTTTGTTTACTCCGTTACAGATGATATTATGGAAATAATTGGCAAGCTGGTGGGACTGTGTCCTCCAAATCTTGTCTTGTCATCTACAATTAACTACGAGGGTCGGGCTGTCGCCTTTATTATGTTTGTGTTGAAGATAGTGTTCTCCCTTGATGGTTTGACAGAGCACCACATCTCAGACTCTGCCAGCATTATTAACAGGTAATAGTGCAAGGTCCCTACTTCCTCGCACATACCCTCCAATATTATCAGAGGGTTATGTTACCGGAATTAAGTTACATACGGGTGTTACCGAAATTATCCGTTTCAGGTGTTTTTAAGGCCTCCTGAATGGTTTTCTCAAAGTTGTGTATGTGTCTGTTATCATCATAGCTCCCAGTGTACTTAAGCTAGAGAGTTGACACTTAGTACAAAATCAGTTTATAGGTGTAGTTGTGCTATTAAGAAAATTTTTTTCATGACGTTATTAACCTGCAATAATTACTCAGCAAAATTTTTGAAAAATCATAAAATGCAGAAAAATGATGCAATTGGATTAAGATTTAGCATGCATGTAGCATGTATAAGACTAACATATGTACTAAGTTTCATTTCATTATTATCATTTGTTCAATTTTTATCAGATGACTTGTGTACGTTTATAAATAATCAAAAAATAATCCAATTAATTAGATTTATTTCCATCTTAATAACTATTTACAATTTTAACATAAAAAATACAATACAATAATCTTCAATTTATTTTTTAATTATAATGAAAAAAAAACAAAAGATGAGCTTCCTCAAGGCAACATGCCAGAGGGAGGAGGCTGCTTGTAAACCTTTGCATAGGCTTTATTTGCAGCACACTTTTTGATACTCACTTTAAGATGTAACTAACATTTATTTATGTCAATATTAAGCTTTACTATTATAGTTTTTTAATGATTTTTTGAAACATTTAGTAAAGTTAAATAACATACAGAAAATTGATATTAATTTATAGAAATGTTAGAGCTTATTATGTAAGCTAATCTTAGATATATATAATTGCCAAGAGTCATCTTAGTTATAATTAACTGAAAATTATTGTTTCTTAACCATATAACAATAGATAGATTATACAGACAAAAAGAAAATGTATATTTATATATATATATAAAATATAGAACTCTGTACCTAATATAATTGCTAATAGTTAGAGATAAGGTATTTAAAATTTGGTTAAATGTAATATTTAGTCGCTTTTAGCGTGGGGTCGTGGTAGATCGTATCCATTAAAGTGTAAAAGTTTCATTTCAAAAACAGTATAATTTTATATTAATTTTTAGATTCTTTATGTCTTATCATTCTTATTTCTAATATAGAATAGTTTTTTTGAGTTTATTTTTAAATTTTTTTTTGAGAGTCAGCTATTTTTATATCTTGAGGTAGTGAATTGAATAGAGTTGGTGCTAAGTATCTGTATAATCCAATTAAGATAAGTCTATACCTTTATGTTATAAATAGGTACACTAAGTTTTGTTTTAATGCGACAAGTATATCCATGACTTTTGATGGATCATAAAAATTAAGTAGCGAATCCGATGTGATGGGGAAAAGTTCCGAGGTAAGCTCGTACATGATTTTTGTTATAATAAAATACAAGTACCATCTGCATGACCCCGTAGGAGAATGCCATGCTCAATATACTTTGGAATATGCCATTGTAACCGTGCGCCGGAGCGTTCTCGCCCTTGGACGTTACCAGAAGCTCCGATCGGGACGAAGAAGGGAATCCTTCTGTGCCGGGTCAACTGCACAAGCGTCCCGAGTTACAAGGAGGCAAGGCTGAACAGGAATGAGCAATAAAACTATATTTGATTAAAATTGTCAAAAATTAAAATTTATACAAGTAACATCTATTACCTAGATTAATTTCCTTAAAACTATTTACCATTGAAACTTTCTCTCTTTCTTGGTTTTTGTTTGGTTAATACTTTAATTTGAGTTGTACAGAGTGTACAACCTAATCTTGGAATCTTTTACAAAACCTTAACAGTGGGACTGAAAATATAATGATTCTTACTTACTGATTGAATAAGATAGTCCAAAACTGGGATCAGGAACCATCTCTAAGCAACGGTTGATCACTAATCACACTAATCTAATAGTGTCAATTACATTCTGTCTCCAACTCTGAATTACACTCTCTGACCGGAATCTCCCCAGGGGTGGGACATGAGTTCTTATAGTTTCCCCCTCAAGTCCCCCTGAGTATTGGTGTGTTAAAGACACACCAATACTTGCACCTCTTAATGGTTGCAACCCCCCACGAGGGCCCCCAGAATCCGGCTTGTGGCAAGGTCCCACGGTAATGACTATGTGCTAACTACCATATTTGCTCTTAAAAAGCCAATAAATTCTGCATTACTGTCAACTAGGCGGTATGTCTCTGAAGTAGGCCGCTCTAAAAGGCCCCTTTGTGTAAACATCCTATAAACCAGACCAGGGATCTGTAGTGCTAAAGTCTGTATTAATACTTAATATTTTGAGCTAAAACTTATATGAAACTAAACTAAAATGTTGAGATCGCCAAACTATGAAATGTAAAACCTTTAATTTCAATTTCGCTTTACTACACCATGATATGAAATTAAGAGGTAAGATTAATTTAAATACATATTAAGTTATTTAAAGTGTAGACCTGTAAAAGTGTTTATTAGCACAAAAGTTGCTGCAACATGGTTCAAATGATGAAGACTTGCCTTGTGTTGAATAAGCGGACCCCTCTACCTTTATGGCTTTGGATCTCAAGATCGTATGTTCAAATTTTACCAGAAAGAATTTATAAAAATCACCAATTCATAAAATTATGGTTTTTAAAGTCTATTGAGCGCATAATAAATAGCAAATGTGGAACTGAGTCTCACATTTCACAAGGAAATTTCTGTCAATGACCAAAATTGCATTTCTGGCAATTTCTGTCACATTGCTTTTAACTAAAGAGTTAAAAGCAATGTGAATTAAGAGATAGGAATGACTTTGTTGTAGTGTTATCAAAGAGACAAAGCTGTTTGTGTGGAGTGATTGGGTGGAAAGTACGGAGCTGTACGTGAGTTTGTTATCTTGGTATCATATTCCAAGTAGGGAGTGTTTCTATCCTGGGCAGTCTAATGAAGAGTCTAGTCAGTACTTCATAGGACAGTGGTCTGTACAACCTAAGCAACAGGTACTCCACAGGAAACACGGTAACTTTCAACTCTTGCTTTTTGTGTTCTCTTAAGCATTTACTGACAAACCACAGTTACTTAAAGCTACATTCAATCTCTTGTACCCTAATATACACCGTGCTTATTTTTATTTTAAATCGAATTTGTATATGTTGGTCTAATAACTAAGCATGTCAGGTCTGAATTGAAAAAACACAAGAGAGATAAATATGTTAAATCTGACCACAATTTAACTTGTTTGTATTGAAGCTATTAGAGGGAGATATGTGACAAATGTGACATATATTTTTTATATACAGGGTGTTTCATATAAAGTGACCACCAAAAGAAGGAGTGATAGCTCCTCAAAAGGAACAAAAAATGTTCTATAATAATTAAACCCCAATCTCCAACCGTTTTCCCAACAAGATCAAATTTATATTTAAAAAAATATTAAGAAGTTTCTTTTGTGGACTTATAAAAAAAAATATATAAATAAAAACAGGTAATTACACAAAAGTCCTTTATTGTTTAATATATAATAACTAAGCTTTCGGCTAAAAATAGTCATCATCAGAGTTTAAAAAATATAAATAAAAATACAATTTTACAAACTACTTCATATTGCACCTTGGTATGGTTTTGGTAAGCTATGTTAAAAAAACCGTTAAAAACTGTTACATTGAAGAATTTAAAAAAAAAATCAGTGTTACCAATAATTTTAGTTGAAAAACAATATTTTAAACTAAATTAAGATTTTAAATTTAAGAGTTCCTTATTAAATTTGAGTAAATGGAGCTTAATTTTCTACATCTTTTTTAACATTATTATCAAAATTTACTATATTTATCATTTCTTTAACTTCCTTTTTGCCAATTAGTTCATTTTGCAAGGATCGGGTATTGTCAAATTAAAACTGTGTCCTGTATTATGTGTGTTGAAAGTCCAGTATATTTTATCTTTTGCAGTCATATTTATGTTGGCCAGTCTTTTAATTTAGATATGTTTGTTTCACCTATTAATATATTGGGGACATTGAGAACAGGGAATTTTATATACTAATCCGGATTTTTGCTCTTTCTTGTTTTTTCTTTATGTTTTTCAAAAAATGGCCGGTTGAATTTTGACTTTTTTGAGCAATTTTAAAGTTAGGTAGACTTTTTTGATAAATCCTTTTTATTTTTTCAGATAAGTTAGGTACATATGGATATTGCTACGAATTGATTATGAATTATAGGATCTTCATTATTAGCATTATAATTATTGTTAATATTATTATTTGAATTATTTATATTATTAGAATTATTTGAATTGTTTTATATTAGAAATGTTTGAATTATTATACTTATTAGAATATTTATATTATTAGAATTATTTATATTATTAGAATATTATATTTAGAATTATTTATATTATTAGAGAATTATTTATATTTTAGAAATTATATTAGAATTATTTAATTATTTATTTATATTAATAGAGTTAATTTATTATTAGAATTATTTATATATATTATTATTTATATTATTAGAATTATTATATTATAAAATTATTATATTATTAGAATTATTAAATTTTGCATTTTTTCTTTGTTTTGTTTTATAAGTTTGTGTTATTAGGTAATTGGGAAATTATTATAGCAGTGTTTTTAACATCTAGTTAATTTCGTTGTGGTATTCAGATCAGTTAATGTAGAGATCTACGGATCAAGTTATAGCACTATTTATTTTATAATGACTGAGGTTGTTTGAATTAAAGTTGAACATTCTATCAGAAGCTGTCGGTTTTTTATAAATTTAGTTTTTATATTTCCATTACTATTTATAACAATACATCTAAAAAGGAATTTTTTTATCTTTATTCTTTTTCTATAGTATTGTATTGCACTATCATAGGATTGAATAAACTTAATAACTTATCACAGAATCTTTTTTATTTAAAAAAATATCATCATACATATTTTTTTGGTAAAACTAATTTTATTTTGTTTTCTTAAACATTTATTAAAATTCACATACTATAGAACCAGACAGAGGTCCACCCATTTGGAGCCACTTTTTGAAGATATATCTTTTATTAAAAAGTTAAGTAAGTAATCCTATACATATTTAAATAAATCCACATAAACTGTTGTTTATTAAGACTGTATGGTTCTTAATATTTTTCCCATTATCCTAATATTTTTATTGCTAAATTGTTAGGATAGAAGTAAACAAGGAAACAACATCTAAACGACACCTCATCCTCTGCAATACTAATATTGGATAAATAATTCTTTGAATTCATAGGAATTTTTAATAATTATATTCTGATGACATTCTTAGGGGTTGTAAAATATTTGCTAAAATTTGCTAATTTATAATTGGGGGAGTTTGAGATGATACAATTGGTCTCATTTTATTCCAGGCTTATGGACTTTTTGGTAAACAATATAATTTTGGTGCTATTGCATTAAATTTAAATAAGGAGAATTTCGTTTTATTGTCAATAACCTTTTTATTTTTTTTCTTGTTTAATTTCATGAATTTTGGAATTCACCCTTGTGAATTTTGGAATTCACCATTCACGAATTTTGGAATTCACCATTTACTCAAATTAAATAAGGAACTCTAAATCTTAAAAATCTTAATTAGTTTAAAATATTGTTTTTTCAACTAAATATTGGTAACACTGATTTTTTTTTAAATTCTTCAATGTAACAGTTTTTTAACGGTTTTTTTAAACATAGCTTACCAACCATACCAAGGTGCAATATGAGTAGTTTGGTAAATTGTATTTTATTTAATATTTTTTAAACTCTGAGATGACTTAATTTTTAGTCGAAAGCTTAGTTATTATATATTAACAATAAAGGACTCTGTGTAATTAACCTGTTTTTATTTATATATTTAAAAAAATATTGACCCCACATATAAAAGTTAATAGTTTTAAACTTCAAGCTAGAAAGGTGAAATTAGTCTTGTTGGAAATCTAGTAAATTTCCTTAAGGACGAATTATTAACTATGTCAAATATTTTGGTAACTACTGCCAAAAATTTGAATAAAAAATATTTTTTGCAAAAAATTGAATTTTATGGGATTTTTATGATAGGGCATTAGAGGAAAAAAGAGACAAGCAAAAGTTTAGCAAAACTTCTCTTATGATTGCCCTTAAAGTAAATCACAAATATTTTTATACATTCAATAGTCAAAAATATAAGCTATTGCTGCTAGAAGTTGCAAAACTGATAATTTTGTCGCATAAAAGTAAAAACAATGTGTTATTTAACAAATATTTTTTTCAAATGTGAACTAATAATAAGCTATTAGACTCTAGGGGTAAAATAAACATATTTTATTCCAATACATTCTAATTTTATTCCATACATCTCTAAAACCACTCTTTCTTCCCGTTTTTTAAATTATTTTATTTTTAATTATTTTGTGTACCATTTAATTAACATTATAGATATGCTAAAATGCCAAAAATTATTAGTTTTTCCAACTCTAGCAACAATAGCTTAAAATTTTTGACTATTGAAATGTATGAAGAGTTTGGGCTTTTTTAAAAGGCAATAAGAGAAGTTTTTTTCCGTTCTTGGCTAAACTTTGCTCATCTCTTACCTTCTCTAAAGCCTTCCATAATATATCCATATATGGAAGGCTTTATAAATGGAATATATATGGCCTAATATATATTAGGCCATTTAGGAACAAATTCCTTAAAAATAATATAGGAACAAAAATGTTTATATTATAGAACATTTTTTGTTCCCCTTAAGGAGTACTATCACCTCCTTCTTTGGTGGACACTTCATATGAAACACCCCGTATATATCGAAGCTGCCCTGTCAGTACTTTTAAAGTTGTGTTACATCACAAACTCAACAGATAAACATAATTAAGTTAAAACAAGATAAGATAACCATATCGATTATCCCAGGTCAATTCAGAAAAGAAATGTGTACTGTATCCACTTATGACAACTATATGAATACGGAGACCAGTTATACAAATAATATAAATACTAAATTGATTTGAAATAATATAATCTGGTTCAGGGTTTTTATAATATAATCATAGGTGAAATAACTAAGCATGTCTTGTCTTGCACTTCTTGTATGATGTTGTTAGCTTTTAGTTTCTTTTTATATCTCCAAATTTTATTGTATGTGCACTTTTATAATAATATATTTTTTAGGTATGATTATGACCAGATTGGTCAAAACGTCTCAAATTGATGTTGGTTGTACCCTTAATAATATCTTGATATGGAGATTGTATCCATTAGGGTTGAATAAAAAACAACCATTTTAGTGTGACGTTTCGACCAATCTGGTCATAATCATACAAATACTAAAATTAATAGAAAATTCATTCCGGGGAAGAATTAAGTCAAATAGAATCTAAAAGTTACTGAGAAAGGTGCAAAAGTAATTATAAGAAATGAAGAATTTTCTGCAAAATAAGTTAAAAGTAATCCACATGAAAGGGAAAAAAGAATGCTATAATAGGAGAAAGTATGACTAAAAAACTAGAAAACAGAATAATAAAGAAGGTAATTGAGAGATAAGGGAGGTTATAAAAGAAAAAAAAGGAATAGTTTTTTAGTCATACTTTCTCTTATCATAGCATTATTTTTTCCCTTTAATGTGGATTACTTTTAACTTATTTTGCAGAAAATTCTTCATTTCTTATAATTACTTTGCACCTTTCTCAGTAACTTTGATTCTATTGACTTAATTCTTCCCCGGAATGAATTTTCTATTAATTTTAGTATTCGTATGATTATGACCAGATTGGTCGAAGTCGAAACGTCACACTAAAATCGTTGTTTTTATTCAACCCTAATGGATACAATCTCTTTATCAAGATATTATTAAGGGTACAACCAACATTAATTTGTTATCAAAATATAATCAGGTTAACCGCAGAACTTTTCGTTGCTTTATTACAGGTATACGCAAACTTCAAAGCCCCGCAGACCTCCATTGTTGAAAATTGATACTTGGCGGGCCTCAATCCTTCTTCGCCCCCCTCTCCCTATACTAATATACAATAACTTACACTCATCGATAAACTTCCTGTTTCAACGTTATAGTCTTAGGCTATCAAAGCAGCTCTAGAATTTGTAACAAGGAAGAGGTGGAAAAGTTTTTGTGTTCTTATGACTTCGTTTATTTTAAGTTATCAACCTTAATCTGATTCAACACTACTATCTAATTCCTAAAATAAACAGAAATAATTCACAGAAAAATCTATTTTTACAAAACATTTTAGTGTTGAAGGAGTTAAAAAATTAATTTCTAAAATGAAAAATAAAAGTAGCTTTGACATTTATGATTTAAACAATAGACTTTTCAAACAGATTTCTCCTTTTTCTTTTAACGCCTTTAACTTATTTAATAAATTGCATGCTGGAATATGGGATTTTTATAGGTAAATTAAAAGTAGGTAAGAAAGTAGGTTAGTACCTCTGTAAAATATACTACCACCTAAGGCTGTTCCCTCCGATGTTATCACTGGTACAGGGCTCTAAACTGTTATTTTTATCATTATTGTGTTTTCCAGTCGTGGATCCAGTGGTGTCAAACAGTTTGCATCGACTATTAGATCCCCTGTGCTGTGTTGGTAAAGAACCTTTAAAACCAATCAGGACCAAACCTATATCTTACTGTAAAACCAGTTCACGATCAAACAATAAATGCAAGATGGAGTCTGTAGATGAGGGTGAGTCCTATATTGAGCAAATATCATCATTTGATAGCTTGAAATGTGAAGTTCGAGGCAGGTTAAAGCACCTTCAACAGCTACCTACATCTTCTACTCTAGCAACTTATTTTGATATCGATAGGTGAATAATCTTTTATTTTGCCTCCTTCCCCTCCCCTTTGGAAAATAAAATATAAATGAAAGAAATAAAATGACCCATGAAGACATGGGTCATTTTTTCATACAACAATTCCACAATGATCAGGTTTAGGCCCATATTCATTTTCCTCACCTAAACCTAACCTTTTAGGAACTTAAACCTAACCTTAAGGAAACCTAAAAATAGTTAAAATGTATATGGGTCCGATTTGTCAAAGCTAACAAGTGACTCCTACTACCTTTATACACTCGTTCGCCGGCACTGATGATGACCTAAAGGTTGAAAGCTGGCTCTGTCAATAAATATTATATGTGGAGAGACTTGGATGTTTTATTTATACTATACACTCCACTTGCGCTTCTTCTTTGTCTTATAAAATGTTCAGCATTTCCTATACTCACACCTAAAGGAACCCTTTAGGTCTCCTAAAGAAGCCTTAAGGGGTTCCTTCAGGGCTCCTTAAGAAAAAGCTTAGGTTTAGGTAAGGAAAATGTCTTTGAATACGGGGTTTAGTCTTTCCATGGGAAATTTTGATTGAGTGTAACTCCCTAAAAAACTATATTATAGCATATGATTATAATCAGTTGACAGTGTAGAAAAATAGTGTTATGGAACCTATGAGGTTAGTCTGATATGACATTGTGGTTTGGTTTAATACCTGGGACATCCTCATTGGTTCCCTCACATTTTCCCACGCTGTCAACTGATCATAACCGTGTGTTATACTATAGTAATGCATTCTTGTAGCTATTTAGTGAAGTAATTAAAATAAGTTTTTTCCTTAATCCACTAGATCATTTCTAAAGTTCATTATGAAAATATCTTTTAACAGTCTAATTTTTGTTAACATTTTTACTTATAAACATAAAAAGTGTATGCAGCACTTAGTTGAAAATAAATAGACTGATTTGTTTTCTTATTAAATAAGAGATATCAGCACCTGACTGACTTAAGTCTTTTAGTGATGTTTTTATTCCCTCTATGACCACCTGTCGTTGAGTTCATCTTGGTTTGTTTAGACTGAAAAAGCTGGCAGAACGGAGTGACTGTCAGTTTCAATTTGGAGTACCTCAAGAATTCAATTCCATCGGTAAATACAGGAATCAAAAACGCCGAATCAAACCAACTTCTAAACACCTTCACGAGATAGTTCAGGTCAATCTGACTGATCGAATGAACGATCATTTGAGTGGAACTGACGAATCAGACATAGATAAGTCCGACCCTGATGATCCTGTGTCGAAACCTCGAACAGGTCTGAGACCATGCGACTCACCACTTCCAAAGAAAAGGAAATTAGAGCATCAAGTCACTGATGACAGTATTATTTCATCTAATTTATCTTTTGTGAAACCTTTAAGAAGTAAGGAAGGTAAGTTTTAAAAATAAAATCATACTTTTTTTATTAATCTCGGTGAGTCATTTATCTGTTTTAGGAAAATTTTAGACTCCTAAATCACATCTTTTGAAAGGAACATTCTTTTGTAACAAAGGAACAATTCTTTGTATTTTAATGAAATTAATAAAGTTCATGTTCTTCTTATTAAGGCCTTGGACTTCCTCCATCAAATTGTAGAAAATAACTCAAGCGCTTTGCCAATAAAGTTTTATTTTGTGGAAAGACTTATTTTCTTTCATTATTTCAATTGTGGAAGTTATTTGCTTCTCTGATTTGATTCAAATTTGGTGCAATTATTGCTCAATAAATTCTTCAGAGTGGCACTGCCACTAAAAAAATATAAAAAAAAACCCTCAAAAATAAGTGCAACATGTTTATTTTCTAATATGATGGGTGTTTTTTTTTTTTAATTGACCTTAAATTATTAAGTTCATTATCTTATTAAGTTTTCCTTCATAGTTACAGCAGTAATTCAATTAAATGGAGACAGAATAGTTACTAAAGCAACACAATATACATAGAAACAATATACTTAGAAAATTAACGTAATGTGCATTATACATAGAGTAAGAATGATTACATAAGTAATGCAATATACATAAAGACAGAATAAATACAGAAGTAACACAATATACATGGGGACAGAATAAATACAGAAGTAACACAATATACATGGGGACAGAATAATTACAGATGTAACACAATATGCATGAAGACAGAATAAATACAGAAGTAACACAATATACATAAGACAGAATAAATACAGAAGTAACACAATAACATGAAGACAGAATAATTACAGAAGTAACAAATATATGAAGACAGAATAATTACATGAAGACAGAATAATTACAGAAGTAACACAATATATATGAAGACAGAATAGTGAAGTAACACAATATACATGAAGACAAAAAATACAGAAGTAACTCAATATACATGATGACAGAATAAATACAGAAGTAACGCATACATGGAGACAGAATAGTTACTGAAGTTACACAATATACATGAAGACAAAATAAATACAGAAGTAACTCAATATACACGAAGACAGAATAAATACAGAAGTAACTCATACATGGAGACAGAATAATTACAGAAGTAACACTATATACATGGGGATAGAATAATTACAGAAGTAACACAATATACATGGGGACAGAATTGTTACTGAAGTATCACAATATACATGGAGATGGAATTTATACTATTAACTGAACTGGCCAAATTTAAACATGATCTGGCAAATCAATTATTACCATTACAGTTTTATTAGTAACAAAGTGTTAGTTGTTCTGTTATGTGAACCTAGCAAAACTAAAAAACCATAGGTTGAAATTTTTCATGTTCCTCATTGTTGCCACCCCTTTAATTTTAGCAATAAAAATGCACTTAATTCGCGATTGATAGTCCGTAGCAGCGCCACCGTCGCTGATAAGAAATTGATAACGGAAGGTGATCGTTGTAAAGTCCTTATGGGAGTTTTTGGTTTTTCTTATTTGTGACGATTATTTCTTTACATTTTTATCAAAGTGCTTTAATTTAATTAATTTTTCATCTTATCACTCAATTTTATTAATTGAGTGATAAGATGATGAAAATCATAATATAGTGTTTTATTTTAGTTATTGTTAATTAATGTTACTTTTAAAGAATTTTAGTTTACAACACACACAAATTACCTTTTAATTGCATTAAATGTTTTAAAATTAGTTGTAACAGGTATTTAAATTAACTGATAACAAGCGATTTTCACCATAATGGTGTTTTAATTTATCAATCAATTTATTTACTACACTAAAATAATAATAACTCAATAAATTCACGTTTTTGTAAAATGTTTTAAATATCCGTTTGGTTTTATTTCTGGGTTAAATCGGACAAATCCAAGTCTGTAGTGATAAAGCCACTGATTCTATATTAAAATGTGGAATAATCGAAGTATTTATCCATGAAATATTGGCCATTTTTTTAAGCACCGATGGTCGTTCTATTAATTTTCCTCATTTATCAAAAATTAACGAACAATAAAGGAATAAAAGAAGAATTTCCAACAGGTCCCATGCTAATCCAATGATAAAAAAAATTGATCACCCTTTCGTTTTCCCGCCATTGGAATTGCCAACCTTACAACAATCTCTTTGAATCGCGAATAGCCAAGTTACATCATGTACCATCATTGATAAAGGCATTAGTTCCTAACCCGTGGGTCACTTCTGCACTGGGAATGGTGAATGTTTTTTTTTTTGGGGGGGGGGGGGCGCAAAAATATCTGGCCAAAAAAAATAAGAGTATAAATACAAGATGTTTTGTCAAAAATATACAATATTTAATTTTAATGCATTAATTGTTATTAATATTATCAATGAAGTATAAATGAATATGATTAATAAATACCACTAGTATTATTTTAAGTAATCTAGTAACCACTTGATTAAGGGCATTTATTTTTATTGGCTTTTGTTTATTAAAGGTAATTTGGCTCAGAAGGTAGACTTAAGTGAACCATTCGCTCAAGAAGAGGAGTCATCCAGGATCTTTTACGTTCCAGACCGGCACTACTGGCAGATTGAGGGTAGTTTCTACAACGATGCTCTCAGAGTCGATGAGTTTGAGGAATATGCTCAAACCACATTTTCCCCGAGTTTCTATTGGTTGCTCAAACAGTGTTCTGTCCTTGTGGACCAGAGTATGCGAGATGTTTATAACCAGCTTCTCCTTGTTGAAACTGTATATTTAAAATTTGTCGCCAAGAATAAAAAATTGTCGAAACATCTATTGAAAAAATGGTAAATTGTGTGTAAAAAATGTAAAATTGGCTTGTAAAAAGTGTGTATGTACAATAGTGTAATGTAAAAATTGTAAATATAAAAATGATTGTTTGTTTCAATATACAAATATTGAAAGTTTATTTTTTAGGAATGAGTTGGGCATATATATAATATATTATTATACAATAATATATATATATATATATATATATATATATATATATATAATATATATATATATATATATATTTATATTTATTATATTTATAGAAAAGAAATGCTAAGTAAAATAGGTTCTTAATTGTGAAACAAAGCTATGATGACAGGAAACCATTACATGCGTATTTCAATACGCCCCTTAATTTATGGAGTATTTGTTGTTGATGTATTTACTTTTCCTTATTTATATCAGAAAAGGTATAAAGGAAAAGTAGTGTTTGCTCTAAATACCCTTAACTGAGATTTCACCTTAAATATTCGTTTTAGGTGTTTTTAGTTCCTCCTAATAAACCAAGAGCCCGGGTGTTTTGTTAATAAAAAGTGTAATGGCTGGAACCGTCCTCAATTTTCGTAAATACCTTCCTGAACAAGGATCTGTAATTCTGCCGACTCGTATCGGATGGGAGTCCCAGGCAGAACCTTGACCCTAAAGTGCGTTCTGCCTGGGACACCCATCCGATACGAGTCGGCAGAATTGCAGATCCTTGTTCAGGAAGGTATTTACAAAAAATTTTAATAAACCTTGAATTTTAAATTTGTATTAAATTTATTTATTTTAATACAAAGAATCTTGTAATTTATCATGAAATTGATAGTTTTTCATAAATAGGTTTAAAAATAAATTCCGTACTTTGCAAAAGTACGGACAAAGTTAAATTTTATTTCCATCTTTAGTTTTAATTTCATCATTCGACATTTATAAATTTATGTAAACAAATGTTTTCCCTCTAATATATTTGGAAATTTGCTAATTTTGTGGCAGTATACCTCTTTAAACATTACTATTAATACACAGCTAAAATTCAGTTCACAGCGTGGGAAAGTAGTGTTGAGGAACCAATAAGGTTGGTCTGATTTAAAATTGAGGGCGTGGTTTAGTATCCAGGATCCAGGATAATAACCTCATTGGCTCTCTCGCATTATTTTCCCGCCCTGTCAACTGATTTTAGCCGTGTGTCGTATTATAAAACAACTGCTACAGGAAAACAAACATTGTCTGCTAAGTAGCCACCTGTTGACTTCTTTAGCCAAGAGACCAAAGATCTCTTTTTTGGTGAAAAATTGGTTTGAAGTACAAATTGTATACATATTTATTATTGTATAATATTTATTTTATAATTAAAGGTTAAATAATTAAACTTCCTTAATAATTTTATTATTCAATGTATCTTAATTTTGTTTCATTGTCGATTTTTAATTTTAAAAAATTAGCCTTAAAAGTTTCTTAAAAGCTTTGAAAAAACCTTGATTTATTGTGGTCTTTTTGAAGGTTGGTAGACACCATGTATCTTAATATAATAAGTATTAGTGAAGAGGGTGTTTTAGCGTAAGTTATCGGGGAGGAGAAGATAGTTAATGATATCTCTCCAGCATGTGAGAATTAAATTACGGTGTTCTAGCAGGTCTCTAGACCACTGTCGCTTTAGAAGTTTAGCATGATTTATAGGGATAGTTCTGTAGGAAAGGATTTGAACCAAAGGATTGATGTAACCTGTTAAAGATTTGTGGAAAAGTTTATAACGGGATTTTCAATAGTCTTGCACAAAGGAAACATAAACTGGTTTCTTGATTGCCTCATCGAGGTATCAGCTCCTTATGTTGTTTACTTTAAGTATTTATTGGGTTTATTTGTCATCCTGAATTGATTTTTGATGGTTGAATGATTTAATTTGTCATCCAAAATTGATGTTGATAATTAATTGTCACCCTGAATTGATTTTGATGGTTAATTGGTTTTATTTGTCATACGGAATTGATTTTGATGGTTAATTTGTCATCGGAATTTTTGATGGTTAATTGGTTTTATTTGTCATACGGAATTGATTTTGATGGTTGATTGGTTTTATTTGTCATCCTGAATTGATTTTGATGGTTGAATGGTTTATCTTTTCATCCTGAATTCATGTTAATAATTGATAGATTTTGTTTGTCACCCTGAACTGATGTTGATGGTTGAATGGTTTTCTTTGTCATTCACAATAGATATTAAATTGTTTCAAATATAAATTTCCTTGCAAAGCATCTTTCTTTGTTTTCACTTTTATAGTTCTCTAATTATCTAGCAGGTGAAAAAAGGAACAAGAATTTCACACTTGCTTTTACAATTCTTTTAAGTGAATTCTTGAACTATTTTCTTTTTATTTATTTCTCCCTTTGGGGGGACTTATCTTCTTTTGAGTTCAACTATCAACACACCGTTACTTGCTTGCTGAACTGTATTGTTAGCAGGGTGCACTTCTTAAAGGCTGAAGTGTTAGCAGGGGTGCACTTCTTAATAAGACCTGAACTTGTTAGCAGGGCTGTATTTTCCTGCACCCTACTTGTCCAGACAAGTATTACTATAATTAGTACCCCGCAGCAGTTACGTGTACTCTTAAGTATGCATGACACCCTGCTATGTTTAAGAAAGTAATCTGCTTCTTACAATCTTCTTAAATAATTGGATTAGTTCAGTTTAATTCTCCTATAGGTTTAATTGTCAGTTCAGATACCTGTAAAAAATAGTTTAAAAAAATAGAAAAATTGATAGCATCCAGATCATACTGATATTGCTTAAATCATTATTAAGGTGTGAATAAAGAGTTTATTGTTATACTATTTCTAAACCAATCAGTTTGTCAATATACTATAGTATACAAAGAGACTTAAACTATTAGAGGGAGTACAGAACCCCATTAACACAATGATAAGGGGTCTGGAAGTGAGACAGTTTCTATAGGTGCCGTAACTGTACTTACCCCTACTATAGTCTCCCTAGAGAGAGACTAGATACTCCCCACCCCTCTACAACTCCTATTGTAGCATGCACTCTACTAACGGCGGACATTTTTCTGTGATGCCACATTAAACCACTTTATTCAAAACTAACAATTAAAGAATACATGCAATAGATAATAATTAAAACTTATTTTAAATTCATTTTACTTGATTTAAAACAAGATAGTCGAAAAATAATGTAATATTTACTTGAAATTGTAATTATTAGGAAAAATAAAAAAATGACATCACCAAGGTACCATTACGGCACCTAGCTACCCAAGGAATGATAAGAGCTGTTGTATCCTCCCTCTAATAGTTTTAGTCTCTTTGATAGTATAGCACTTGGTTATAATCAGTTGACAGTGTGGGAAAATAGTGTTGAACCAATGAGGTTGGCCTGATTTAAAATTGTGGGCATGGTTTAACATCTTGGACTAACCTTATTGGCTCCCTCACATTTTCCCAAGCTGTCAACTGATCATAACTGTGTGTTATACTATAGGTATCTAAAAATAAACTTACTACTACATTATTAGGCTGTACTAGTACAGATAGCAAGGCCTCAGCACAGTCCTCGGGTAGTAGGTGGGGCCTGCTGTCAAAGTCATACTCTATCCCTTGACTCTTCATTATATCTGTTTTAACTAAACCTGGGCTTAGGCTCTAAAACAACCAAAAAATCAGAACATGTTTAATAACTTAAGAGCTTTTAGACTGTCATAAATTGTATAATAATTAATAAAGACTTCTATCCTTTGAATAAAATTTAATGAAAAGCTTTTGCTGAGGAATCCTGAGCTTCGTCACTTGCTGAAATTGACAAAAAACAAGAAATGGTTATCATACTACTACAATATATACAACTAAACTCATAGAAATAACAAATATAAATGGTTTAATAAGAAATAACATTAATAAGCGCAAGATGAATCAACTTACATAATAATAATAAGTTGATTTTTTTATCTTAGCTCCTAAATTTATAAAATTGTATTGTCCAAACTTCTCCAGGAATAATGTAGTTTTCTATTTATTTACCCTTTGGACCAAAGCTCTCAAAATCTTAAATTTATTTAAAACAGGGAACTTTTATAGGGGTATTACTGGCTTTTTACATCTGCTAAGTTACCTACCTGTCTAATGTTACAAACATTGAAGAAGAATGGTTCTTAAACTAAAGCACCGCAAATGCTTAGCGCTAACTGTGAATCATTACTGTAGTGCATTTACTAAGCGTGTCATTGATTTATGAGCAAACTTACCTTTAGACAAGTTCATTCATTAGCTTTATAAATAGTTGACTGCCCTTATTTTCTTCTATTTAAAAATTTTATAAAAAAAAAAAAAAAAATCAGATCACTTCATTCATTATTTGACTCATAGATTTTATTTTCATGACAGGGTGTTCACTTTGTTTTATGAAAAATCTACTTAAAGCATTTCTTGTATGCAAGATCCGTGAGATGTAGCCATTCATGTTTCAAAAAATATTCGATACCTCTTGGTTTAAAAGCTAGCCGATGACATAAGCCTTTCAGTTATGAGGAAAAAAGTAGGGATATCATTAGATGATTATTCCTACGAGCTCCTTCGATTTGCTACTCCCCTCTAACAGTTTTAATTAGTTACTCTGCTATGAGATTCTTTAACTTGCTGTTCTTCCCATAACTCCTCAGATAGTTACTCCCTAAGAGCTCCTTTAATTTGCTACTCCCTTAACGTTTTATACAGTTATCCCTACGAGCTCCTGTAATTTGTATACCTCCCTATGACTGCTTTCCCCTGTACGGTTACCCCCTACGAGCTCCTGTAATTTGCTACTCCCTGTAACTGTTTTATACGGTTACTCCTCTATGAGCTCCTTAATTTGCTACCCCTGTAACTGTTTTATCGGTTACTCCCCTGCAGCTCCTTTAATTTGCTACCCCCTGTAACTGTTTTATACAGTATCCCCTACGAGCTCCTGTAATTTGCTCTCCCCTGTAACTGTTTTATACGGTTACTCCCTATGAGCTCCTATAATTGCTACTCCCTGTAACTGATTTATATGTTACTCCCCTACGAGCCTGTAATTTGCTACTCCCTGTAACTGTTTTATACGGTTACTCCCCTATGAGCTCTATAATTTGCTACTCCCCTGTAACTGTTATGCGGTTACTCCCCTACGAGCTCCTTTTCTACTCCCTGTAACTGTTTTATACGGTTACTCCTCTATGAGCTCCTGTAATTTGCTACTCCCCTGTAACTGTTTTATTGCGGTTACTCCCCTACGAGCTCCTTTAATTTGCTACTCCCCTGTAACTGTTTTATACAGTTACTCCCCTACGAGCTCCTGTAATTTGCTACTCCCCTGTAACTGTTTTATACGGTACCCCCTATGAGCTCCTCTACTCCCTTAATGATTTAGCTCCCCTACGAGCTCCTGTATTTGCTACTCCCCTGTAACTGTTTTATACGGTTACTCCTATGAGCTCCTGTAATTTGCTACTCCCTGTAACTGTTTATGCGGTTACTCCCCTACGAGCTCCTGTAATTTGCTACTCCCCTGTAACTGTTTTATACGGTTACTCCCCTACGAGCTCCTGTAATTTGCTACTCCCCTGTAACTGTTTTATACGGTTACTCCCCTATGAGCTCCTATAATTTGCTACTTCCCTGTAACTGATTTATATGGTTACCCCCTACGAGCTCCTGTAATTTGCTACTCCCTGTAACTGTTTATACGGTTACTCCCCTATGAGCTCTATAATTTGCTACTCCCTGTAACTGTATTTATATGGTTTACCCTACGAGCTCCTGTATTTGCTACCCCTGTAATTTATACGGTTATCCTCTATGAGCTCCTGTAATTTGCTACTCCCCTGTAACTGTTTTATGCGGTTACTCCCTACGAGCTCCTGTAATTTGCTACTCCCTGTAACTGTTTTATCGGTTACTCCTCTATGAGCTCTGTAATTTGCTACTCCCTGTAACTGGTATATATAGTTACACCCTTTTGAGCTGCCTTAATTTGCTGCACCTTCATATATAACTTCTCAATGGTTGTTTCCCTAGAGCTCCTCTAATTTTCTACTCCCCTTTAACTTCTTTATTTGGATGGCAATCGGCAATATTGGAGCTGATATTTGATCTAAGTGGGGTACACTTTACTAAAACCGGTATTACAGTTATTCTATAATTGCATTCAGTTTTTATCAGAGGGACTTACAGCTATAGGCATCACAGTGTCGGGGCATGCCAAAAACGACAAATGCAGAATATGTCCATAAATCCTTTGTCAAACTATTGAAGAGTAATTATCCAAGAAATACCTCAAAGTGTGCAATTTTGAAGCATGTTTATCTATTATTAGTTTTAATTTGAATAAAGTAATGACTTACAGTGACTCTTATATTAAGTTTTTCATTTGATATTTGTTTAAGTAACGCTCTGGTAAGCATGGTAACACAGTGCTTACTAGCTGCATACGGATATGTGTTGATGAATTCCGTCGTGTAATGCCCAGCAATACTGCAAAACACCAGACAAGCATCATTAAAGAACTTAAGTTAGCAAATCGGATCGCTATGGTCATCCTCAATTCGTCGAACTTGTTTGTCCTCAGATATATATATATATATATATATATATATATATATATATATATAATAATATATATATATATATATATATATATGTGTGTGTGTGTGTGTATACCAAAATATATATTTATTCTTACCTATTAATGTTAATGATATGAATTAAAGGTGGGGAGTTGTTGCGTACAGAATTGACTAAGTATTTGATACACTCAAACATGCCGAATACGTTAATTTCAAACATTTCTCTCCATTTATCTATTTCAAAATCTAAAACAACAATAAAAGAAATGAGTGTTACAGTAAAAGCATGTGTCAAGATTTGAAACGTTTTTACTTTTCCTCATTTATATCTTAGGTATATAGGAAAAGTATTGTGTTTGCAAAAACATCCCAAAAAGTGGAATGTCACCGGAATTATCCGTTTCAGGTGTTTTTAAGGCCTCCTGAGTGGATTTGTAAAAATTTGTGTTATCATTGTAGCTCCCAGTGTATTTATGCTAGAGAGTTGACAGTACAAAATTCAGTCTATAGGTGTAGTTCTGCTATTAAGAAAATTTTTTTTATGACGTCATTAACCCGCAATAATTACTCATGGAAAATTTTAAAAATTCATAAAACGCGGGAAAATGATGAAAATGAAATTTAGCACTCACGTAGCCATGTATGAGATTAACATATGTGTCAAGTTTCACTTGTATACCTTTACGTACTTAATAATTCATTTTGGTGGACATGGATTTATAAAAAAGTTCCTCGTCAATGCTGTGAGTCTCTGGCTAGATGAGAGTTGTATGTCACTCAACATCAAGGATCTGTTCAAATCTTGCTGAAATGATCCTTTAACCTTCCATCATCTCTGATCTTGAGTCTGTGATTCAGAACCAAGCATTTATCACCGTTGCAGCTTCACCTTGTCATAAAGATGACAAGGTACGTTGAGTCAGGAAATTTTTTTAAAATTCAGGATTAATATTTTCGCTACAAAATAGGTCCTTAAAAAGACGCTGAATCGATTAAAACCGGTCCAAAGTCGATGCAACCACTCTAAGTCCACAAAAAGTAGTGAAAACCAAAATTACGGTCGAATTCTGGTTGGGGCTATCGTTTTATTACATTATATAAATTTTATGACTACAAAATAATTCTGGCATGTTGGTCCGCATGTCGGGCGAATTTCCTTTGGAATGCGTGTTAACAAGCCATTTCTTGTTTGAAGAACTGGTTTGGTTTATGCATTAAAATTTGAGCAGTTACAAAATTATCAATCGTTACTCATAACTCATTTTTTCTGTATTTTTCAAAGGAAATGCGCTAAATCCTTTAAAGAATCCAACCATAAAACCAACTGAGCATTAAAAGAGTGCAAAATGGTGTGCACTGCCAATTTAGAAGCCTAGTTTTGTATAACTAACACGAAACTATGTGCATTTCCAAAGGAAATTCGCCCGACATGCGGACCAAATTGCCAGAATTACTTTATAAGTAGTCTTACGAATTATATTCATTGATAAGGCGCTGATGATGAGTTATGGAAACATACCAAGCAGTGTTTGGTCTTTGGTGGGTGAATCTAAACCTGGCCGGTTATAGTAAAAGTGCTAATTGCAGCTTTTTACATGTTATACTACTAAATATGAGGTAAAGCATAAAGTTTATAATATATAATATATAATATATATATATATATAATAATTATATATATATATATATATATACAATCTTTTATAATAATACATAAAATTACAGAAGGTGAAACGAAGAGATTTAGGGGTATATATATATTATATATATTATATATATATAATATATATATATATATATATATATATATATATATATCTTACTTTGAAACGGCGGTTTTCTAGCTATGCCAGCATTGTTGACCAGTACTCTAATCTGTCCCATCTGAGATTCCACCAATTCAAACGTTGCTTTTACTTCGTTGGGTTTCGAAACATCACATTTGTATCCAAGTATTTGACCTTTCCCCTTGAACGACGAAGCCATTTCCTATGAAATGTAAACAGTGTCACTAAGTAAATAACTTAAAAATAAAAATATAAACTTTACGCTTTGTGAAGTATTTGAAACACTTGATGATTCCATTTCCATTCTTCCTGCGTTATAAATAAATTCTCAATTATTATAATTTTAATAATGAAATTGTTTTTGGTCAAAGCAGTGGAAAAGAAATTTTCAAAAGCCCTTATTGTAAATAACTTGCACTTGACTCTAACTTCACCATTCATAATAACTTAACATCCCTTTTTTTCTTGACCTAGCCCTCTCCAGATACTTAACCTTTTATAAACTTCACTTTAACTCCACTCGTACAATCCTTATCGGGTGATAAGGATTGTACGAGAGATAAAATAAGGATGGTAAAGGATCATCACATCCTGATAACCCACCTTGAAGACTCAGAAGGCGCTGGTCTAGAGATCTCCTTGGCAAGCAATAAAATATAGAAATGCCCTCTGTCAACAGAGTTTGCATCTTGTACGAGTTGGCACCTTGAAAAAAAACCAAACATGCCAGGAGTTCTGCCAACGGATAGTCTCTTCGTCAAGACCAGCAAGCATCAACAACTACATAATCTTTGTTACTTGTGTAGCATATATGTATGTGATAGAATATAGTGTAACTATAAAGTAATTAATAAAAGTTTACATATCAAATAAATCAGTGGCGTAGCCAGGATTTAATTTCGGGAGGGGCCTGAATGTTAAAAATTGTATATATATATATATATATATATATATATATATAATATATATATATATATATAATATATATATATATATTAATATATATACATACATAATATATATAATATAATATATATATATTATATATATATATATAATATATACATATACATATATATTTGTATATTGTTCAATGTTTTAAAATTATTTTTATATCTTTAATTTCATTGTTTATTTTTTTATATATTATATATTATATTATAAGTTTTATTTTTTTCACACATTTTTTTGCGGGTAGGTTATGTAAAAAATTTCGGGGGGGGGGCTGAAGCCCCCTCAGCCCCCCCTGGCTACGCCACTGAAATAAATAGTACGCCTTAACAAGATCAGCTTTTTGGAAACAGGCCACATAATTACCTTCAACATATCTTCTCTTCTGGCGAGCGCAGCCACCTTCATGCCATGTTGAGCTAATTTCAAAGCTATAGCTTTACCAATGCCAGAACTAGCTCCTGTTACTACGCATACTAGTCCTTCCCATTTTTCCATTCTGGAAGAACAAAATTTTTTCCACATAGAAAAAAGAAATGGAATTAAATGAAACAAGACATTAAATCTATTTTTAGGTCATTTTAAAGGTTGTTGCAAGGAGCTTATGAGTCTGATAGTTTAAATAAACTAGTAAGGCTTGCATCAAGAACTCACTTAGAAGAATACATCAAATTAAAGTATTTATTAATAGACTCTATTCGCTCGCTAGATACAGTAAATAGGGAAACATTCGCACGATACAAAAGTTTTCAAACGTAATATAAATAATAATATAATATAGTTACTGATTCTACAATAAATACACCTTACTTCATCTGCATATTTACTGAAGGAAAGGCTAAACTGGAACATTTATATTTGTAGTAAGATAATGATAAATGCCTTATAATCAGATCTTGATTTTGTTACGACTACCTTATCTTAAGTTAAGAGTAATGTCATGTCCAGCGGTGCTTCGAATCCCATAAAAAATAAAGTTGCATAGAAATTGGGTTAATATAAACTTATTAACCCTATAACTAAGGCTTTATTTCTTTCTGACAAATACCGTCTTGGCCGAGATTCAAACTAATTAATATAATTACCGGACTTGTATTATATATATATATATATATATATATATATATATAATATATATATATATATATATATAATAAATCCAAGTCCGGTTTTGGTTTAGAAGATGAGGGGAAATTGTAACAAAAACATCTCATTACAGACTCAGACATATGTATATATATATATAATATATATATATATATATATATATATATATATATATATATATATATATATATATGTGTGTGTGTGTGTGTGTGTAATGAGTAGTTTTGTGTACAATTTGTCCCTTCATCTTCTAACCTAAAACTAGTGCCTAAGTGACTCCTGTTTCTACAATAAGGCCACATCGATGTCAACAATTAAAAAGATAAGCCTACTCCTGCAATTAAAAGGAATGCTATAGTCATTTATTGTCTATAAACATTGTGAACAAACACTCTCATATTACGTGTCATAATAATTGTTTTTATTATTTTTTAAAAATAATAATCTATATCAATAAATATCTAACGTAAAATTGTATAAATACGTCAATGTTTGTAGACATATATGTCCATTATGGACAATAATAACTATAAAAGCTTTTTAAAATGTGAAAGTACTATAAGATCGGCAGTGATTCTTAACATTTTGTATATTAATAGTTTTTTCAAATACATAGTAATTTATGTATAATATTACAAAATAATAAACCTTGACCGTACTCTTGAAAATGAATGCTCTCCATATCAAAAAATTCACTTAATATAATCTTAATTGAAATTGATTTCAAGAAATTACGAGTAATTTATTTGTGATACTGACATGAACAACTACATTGATAAAAATTTTGCCTCTTTGAGCGGAAATGGCGATACCTACCTAAGAATTGAAGAGGCTGTCAAGGAAGTAAACTAAGGTTTTTACAAGTGGTTCCTCTCTCCCTCTCTGCAATTTTAAAGAGTCAATAATTATAATACGTATTAAAATCGTCAATGGGCATTAATTAGTTATTAAAAATCATAATAAATACTTACCTGTTTATCTGATAGCGTAGAGTATTTTTATGGCGTGAATTAGATAAGGTACGGGGTGAAACTGAACTGAGTGTAGCTGTGTCAGTGGCGGAGAGAGTATCTGCAACTTCCTACCTCTGTCTTATTGATATTCATACACCCAGTCGTTATGTAAGTAATATCTCAAACTAGTTAAGATTATGAAGGTGGGGCATGTAAATGGTATTAATGTACTAATGCTTGTTCAAAGCCTATGGCTCATAAGGGATAACGCTTTCGTTAACCCTTCGGTTGGTAGTGACAGCCATTATGCTCAACCAAGCATTATGACAACCAAGTAAAATTTAAAGTTGGCGAGCATTATTAAAAAAGCTTAGCGAGCTTTATATCGATTATCTTGTATAAACTAAGAGTGTAACCTGGGAAGTGAACTTGAGACTTACGTGGTGTCAAAGGTCAGTCAAATACAGACGCTCTACCGGCCTCAATGTCTGCTGATTTAAATTGTGTTAAATGTATAAATTATAGAAAATAAGGTATAACCGAGAGTTTTACTTCTCTTCATCTAAATATTATGGAGATAATGTATTTGGATCTACTATAGAGTTCCTATATAACCTTTATAGAGTGCCTATATAATGTTATATAGGCACTCTAGGATCTATTATGAGAGCATAACTAATTCTTCTAGTAAATTAACAAGTTCTTCTAATTCTAGTAGATCCCTATAATTACACTCTCACTCAAACTTTAACTTTTTCCCAATCTCCCGTAATTATACTGTCTTTCATAATTGACTCATCTTTTAGATCCCTTAATTATACTGTCTTTCATAATTGACTCATCTTCTATATCCCTTAATTATACTGTCTTTCATAATTGACTTATCTTCTAGATCCCTTAATCTGTCTTTCATAATTGACTCTTCTATCCCTTAATTATACTGTCTTTCATAATTGACTTATTTTCTAGATCCCTTAATTTTACTGTCTTTCATAACTGTCTTTTCTTCTAGCTCTCCTAATTTTACTGTCTTCTTCCACCCCCACCCCCTTTATTGAACTGTCTCTTGTAACGAGCGTAATGAGTATTACGCTAACAAACGAGCCTTTTTTACTATGTAAAATTCTGATTATACGCAATCTAGCGAGCGAAGCGAGCCCTAATTTAATGTCTATTATTATAAACATGCACACTCTAGCGAGTGAAGTGAGCATTTTTTTTTATGTATTATTACGCTAACTAGCGAGTGAAGCGAGCCTTTTTTACTATGTAAAATTCTGAGCCTTTTTTAATGAAGCGAGCCCTTACTTAATGTCTATTATTATAAACATGCATACTCTAGCGAGCGAAGCGAGCCTATTTTACTATGTAACATTATAACATACGCAATCTAACGAGCGAAATGAGCCTTTTTTATGTATTTTTACGCTAACTAGCGAGCCATTTTAAAGAAGCTTTGTAAAATTCTGATCATACGCAATCTAGCGAGCCTATTTTTAATTTATATGTTTATAAACATCCAGCAAAGAGAGCCTTAATTTAATGTCTATTATTATAATCATGCACCCTTTAGCGAGCGAAGTGCATGATTATTATTATAATCATGCACCCTTTTTTACTATGTATTATTGTAAATATACGCTAACTAGCGAGCAAAGCGAGCCTTTTACACTATGTAAAATTTTAAAAATTAGTAATATAGCCAAATTAGTAAAAAAGCGGGCGAAGCTATCCTTCTTTACAATGTAAAATCCTTAACATACTTAAACTTACAAGCGAAGCGAGCCCTGTTTTTTGAATTCATATTTTAATCGTGCGAATGTTTCCCTATTAGCGAGCGAATAGAGTTTATTAATAAATACTTTAATTTGATGTATTCTTCTAACGTGAGTTCTTGATGCAACGCCTTACTGGTTTATATCAGTCATAAGCTCCTTGCAACAACCTTTAAAAATACCTAAAAATAGATTTAATGTCATGTTTCATTTTATTCCATTTCTTTTTTCTATGTGGGAAAATTTTGTTCTTCCAGAATGGAAAAGTGGGAAGGACTAGTATGCGTAGTAACAGGAGCTAGTTCTGGCATTGGTAAAGCTATAGCTTTGAAATTAGCTCAACATGGCATGAAGGTGGCTGCGCTCGCCAGGAGAGAAGATATGTTGAAGGTAATTATGTGGCCTGTTTCTATACAGCGTATAGAACGTCTATACAGCGAACGAATTCTATACAGCGTATTAGGGACGTCAAATATTTATTACTTGAAAACGTTTCTATGTTAGTTACAAAACCTCAATGATCAGGTTTTGCTGTATGGGGTTCAACCCCATACAGCAATGGTCCAAATCTATAGTCGTGTGGTCACTGAATTACAGTGTATCGACAACTTTAAAAATCTTGACAGCTCAGTTTAGGCACCACCGATTCTAAAAAAAAAAATCCTACAAAAAGGCAGCGGGGAAAAAACTTCGTAAACAAATCAGGTTATGTTACCCGTGTTTTCTTGGCGATGTTTCTACATTTCTTTTGTGTAGTTTTATTATTTAGGAAGTATGCAAATGTGGAAAAAAATGAATTGTGAAGGGAAATAATAAACTCAAGAAGAACCACAAACGAAGTGAACGAATGCCGGGAAGGAGGTTATTTCCCTACAGGGGTTATGGGTGTAGGGAATTTTTTTTTCTTTTCAAGAGAGGGGTTGGCAGCGGCTTCTCTGATTGGTCGATCCCCAAAATGCTTATGACCTTGGGGATTTTAAACTTAACGATACACTGTAGACTAAAAGTAACTGATCTTGAATCACCGGTGTGGAAATTAGTATTTTCGAAGTCACTATGTACGCTGAGTCCATCATGTTTGTTTTTTGGGCCTCCACTTCTATCCTCAGCGATAAATTGATTAAATGAATAATGTGTCATTATAATCTGATTTTGTAAATTTCTATTTTGTTAAAATTATTTATTTAATAAACGGATATTATTATTATTAGTTCAATGTATTCATATTTTTTTCATATCATTATAGGAAACTGCTGAATCATTCAAAGGCAAAGGAGAAATACATGCTTATAAATGCGACGTTACAGACGAGGCGTCTGTATCCAAGACATTTGGACAAATAGAGAAAGACATGGGATCCATCAGGGTTCTAGTTAATAATGCTGGTATCGCTCCTATTTTTAAATTTATGGGTGAGCACCTCAATTTTTAACTAATAAGCTGGTTCAGGATGTGTGTAAGCTGTTGATGAGTTTATGGTCTAAGACTAATTGGTTTGGTCTCACTATCTGCATAACTGGGTTGGAGGGCTTAGAATATATAAGAATCTGCTAGTTTAATCTAGAATGTAGTACTCCTTAAAAGGGTCTAGTTGTGCTATCCAGAAAATAATTTTGTTGTTATGA
>JACMZG010000022.1:40207301-40274801 GCA_018340805.1 Microvelia longipes | reverse complement strand
CAAACTGTATGAATTTCTACATCACTTTAACCTCCAATTCAGGTTCTACATCGAAACAAGGCTTAAAATCTGTGGAATCAGAATGGAAACATAACTTCAATAGCTTAGAGTTTATTAGAAAATTAACGTAAAGAAATTTCTATGTTCCTGAGATTGTTTAGATAAAATTTTATACTTTGCCTAGAACTGGACAAATACAGGCATAAGTTGCTTGATTTAGTCTAACTGAATTTTTTTGAAAATTAATAAACTTTATTCAAGAGTAGTTGGAGTGAAAGATGGTATGTGGATTAATATTTGGTGCACATAACATCAAAAAACATATATAAACTTAAAAATCAAATAAATATAGCTATCTTTAGATACGTTGTAATTTTTTATCACTTTAACTGTTAACACAGTAAATAATTTATGCAACTCAAACATGATAACTGATAAAAAATGTCTGGTGATGATGACAGTCACACAACTTGGTAAAAAACACTCAGGAGGTCTTAAAACACCTGAATCTGATAATTCTAGTGATATCACATTACTTTTTCTACGCAACTTTGGTAATCAGTAATGAAAAGTGAAAATTATTGGTATTCATTGCCTGCAGTGCAGGGGGATCCAAAAATGGTTACCCTTGATAACTGTGCCTCACACAGTCAATTTCTTCCTTGTATTAATAACATATTTTATTTTAGAGTCTAAGTCCGGGAGTAGTTGAATCGGAAATGACAACAAGTCAAGTCAGTAAAGATTTATTTGATATAAATAAATTCCCTCATTTGAAATCAGAGGATGTTGCAGAGGCGGCTATAGCAGCTCTCAGTGCATCAGAAAGTGTTATCGTAAGTTTTTTACTTTATAGTCAAATCAAACATTATGTATAGATGTAGAGTATAGATTATGTAGTAAGATTATGGTATACTACATAATCTTTGAGTCAAATAAAGTTGACATTATCAGTAGATCAATGTTAGGGAGATTATAGAGGAGTAGAATCAACAATTTTCTTCCAAACTTTGGCAAGTTCCCATCAAACACTATAGACGTTCGGGTGAACAAATATTTTATTGCAATTAAAATAACACATTTTAATTACAATAAAATTATATTTTTGTCCATGTGGAAAAAATAATGTAAACAAATGTATAAATAAGGTATAAAAACATGAGTGAGACAAAATAACCTTCATCAATGTCTGGCAATCTTTCCCTAGCATAGATAGTTAATTAGAGAGACGATGGACAAGTGGTAAAATAGACCAAGCAAGTATGGGCTTTGTAATTGCACAGTCCAAAAGATTAATTTTACAGTTTTAACTTCCTACAAACTAAAGTAATTAATTAATTTTTAAACTTAACATCAATATAGTTATAGAGTGGAAAATGTAATACCTCATAACCCTAATTCTCAATTTTATTTTCTGAAATGTTTTGAGTTGAAGCTGAAAATAATATTTTTAGGTTTAAATTAATACGCTATGCTAAGAGTGGATAGAAGAGATAAAAAGAGCAATGAATGAGTGAGAAAACAAACGGGGTTATAAGATATAGCTAAGATAATAAGTGATAGAAAGTGGGGTTGGGCAGGCCACTTATTGTGCACTCAGGAAGAAAGGTGGAGCAAGAAATTGATTATTGGTATCCACGGGATAAAAAGAGAAAGAAAGGAAGACCACGCACACGATGGGACGAAGAAATGTGGAATATATGTGGTCAGGAGATTTGGCAAAGAACTGTTTGGGACAGGAAGAAATGGATAAGAATGGGAAAAGTATATAAGAATGTTTGGTTGTATAAGGAGTAAATAAGGTAAAAAAAATAGATTAACAGGCAAAAATAAAATAAAAATAAAGACTTTTTAATTTAATAATTTGTCTTTAACATTATTGTAAATTGTATAACGTTTAGTTTTATTTTAGATTTTGCATGTTATCAAAATTATCGGTAAAGTAAATAATTTAGATTAAGTAATTAATAATTAAGTTTGTATATTTATATTTGAAATTTAAAAAAAATTGTATCTTAAATTAATTGTTTGGTAGTTTTAAATTTTTTGTTTATAAATTATTAATTAAACTTTTTATCTTTAATTATTAAATCATTAAAAGCTTTGTTTCTTAAATGTTTTATTGTCTGAAATTTATTATTGATAAATAAAAAAAGTATTCTTGGACTTTGTAGAAATGAATAAAATAAGTAAATAAGCATAACAAATTATTATAAAAATATATATAAATAATTCCAATTAAATTGAATATAATGGATTCACAATAGGAATAAATATATAATTTTTAAAACAATAATGTATCAACTCCAAATCCTCAATATGAGGCACCACGGCTAAATGCCGAATTGCTGTTAAAAGGATTAGATGAAAAAAATAGAAAATAAATAAAATAAGAAAAATATAACAAGAATAATATATGTATATTATTAAAAAATTTAATGTTAATTTTTGGTATTATAGCAAATAAATGGTTATTATTATAATTATTCAGTACGCTAAGTCAATACTTAAGTTTCAATTAATAATGAGAAATTTGTTTGTCTGAGATTTTTACAGTAATAGGTTTTGACCTATTACTGTTAACTAAACTCCAAGAAAAACTTTTTTTGTAAATAAAATATATTTATTGGTATAATTAACTTACTTTAGATATATATCCTTAGAGTGAGAGTGAATGGAGTCCATTATAATTAATGAAAGAAAAGAAGTCTCTCCACAATATAAAACTTTATTGACAAAGCGCTTTCAACCTAACTAGAGGCCATCATCATTTTTCATTTTTGGTGTTTTACTTATTTTATTTGCTTGTTTGTTAGGTTTTGCACTGATGATGGCCTATAGTTAGGTTGAAAGCGCTTTGCCAATAAGGTTTTATTTTGTGGAGAGACTTCTTTTCTTTCATTAATTACTTTAGACAGTTCATAGTGGGAGGAGAAGGGTGGGGGGGGGTTATGACCTTAATTTTAAATCTCAAATGATATTTGTTCTAGATATCCGAACTCACAGTCAAACCAAAAGGTGAAGTATTGTGAAGACAAATCATAATAAACATGAAGTTGGTTATCTAATCACTGGATGTATTTCTTACCAGTTTAAACTACAAGGATATCAACACAAATATTTGTAACAGTTGTCCTCACTGTCATTTTTTTATATTGTAAATAAATTGCTTCTGCCAGAAACATTAAAATTAATGTTTTGTTGCTTAAGATACCTAAACAGCCGTCTACAACCCCTGATAGGCATCATTGCTACACTGATACCCTAAATACATAATATAAACAAATTATTTATTCATCTATAACACTAATAGATGAATGGTTGTTATGGAAGACCAGCTAAAGAGCTGAACAACAACCATTTACTATCCAAGTGATATGTACATTTTTTATTGTAAGTTTAATATTTTTGTTGGATAGTAATAAACATTTATTTATTATTAACACCTTCATTGCAATGATAGCTGTTTTTATCACCACTTGCAACTAATAGTAGTTATAAACTACCAACAGCTACCACTGTAAACTGACAATTATCTAACCATCTTTGGAAGGAATAAAAAAATGTAGACACCTACCTAACCTTCTTTCGATTCAATGCTCTGACTTATATAGCATATTAACATTTTAATTTTTCCTCATATATACTATAGGTATATAGGAAAAGTATTGTGTTTGCAAATCAAATCCAAAACTGTGATGACACCGGAATTATACATTTCAGGTGTTTTTAGACCCCTTAAGTGGTTTTAACAAAGTTGTCTGTCTGTATGTGAGTATGTCTGCTATCATCATAGCTCCTTATGTATGTATGCTAGAGAGTTGAAACTTTGTACAATAATTAATATATAGTTGTAGTTGTGCTATCCGGAAAATAATTATTTTATGACATCATCCGCAATAATGACTCTGTAAAAATGTCTAAAAATCATTAAATACGGAAACATGTTAAGATCAGATTGAGATTTGGCATGCAAGTAGCTATGTATAAGACTAACATTATGTGCCATGTGTAAAAAACCGAAAATAACCTAATTGAGTTGAAATTTGGTACAAGTGTATACCTTCATGTAATAAACATTTATACTATTTTTACTATGTAAAAAATAAAGATGACCTCCTTTAATTTGCTACATCCCTGTAACTTCTTTAGATAGTTACACCCCTTTAATTTGCTACAGTGTATCCATGATTATTGTTGGATTATAAATGTTAAGCAGCACTCAATGCCTGGATAGGTGACCACCAGGAACAAAATGGATGTATTTCTATCTAAGGATGAGTGAAGCGAGTCCGAAGGCCTGTTTCAGTATAAATTTAACGGACAAAATTTTAGTATAATTCTGAGGACAAAAGGAGATTTAAAAGATCCTCAAAATAATTCTTGTTGTTTTGTAGAAAACACTTCATGGAAAACTACTTCAGTCCTTTTTTGGCCCCATAATTCCTTGTTTTCTTGTACCTAATTTCTCATATTTCCATCATAGTATTTCTTAATAAAAATAAAAGGTGATATTCTTTTAAAGGCCTCTCAAACACATTATTTCCTTTGATTCTACATTTTTATTTCTACTTTACATTTATTCCTTTTCCTTCAAATGCCATAACCCAGAATATCTGTGTCTTGATGCCATCCCAAAAGATAAAAATACAATTTAGTAAAATAAATGTACTATACTGATGATTATTTAAACAGATTTAAATAACATTATTGAAATAAATATTTACTCAAAAAGTCCTATTTCAGTAAAAAGCTACTTGATTTTGATACAAACACATAAAATAAATTTAAAATTATATTTACAGAGATATAATAAAATATACAAAACTAGACATTTTTACATTTCTTGAAGTTAAAAAAAGAACAATATCATTGTATACAATAAAATATACTTCATCCATCATATCTGGACATTAGGGGTCAGTTTAAAACCACACAGAGAAAATTCAAGTTTACATGATTGCTATTTGATAAGTGGTACTATCTACGTACCTTGACGTAGATAGTAACTCCTAGATGACCTCCTTTAATTTGCTACATCCCTGTAACTTCTTTAGATAGTTACACCCCTTTAATTTGCAACACCACTGTAACATCTTTAAATGGTTACTCCCCTATGACCTTCATCGATTTACTATGCCCCTAAAACTTCTTTAGATGGTTACTCACCTGAGACCTCCATCTATTTACTACATTCCTGTAACTTCTGTACATAATTTATTCCCTTACAACCGCCATCTATACACCCACTGTAACTTTTTTAATGGTTACTCCCCTATGACCTTCATCAATTTACTATGCCCCTGTAACTTCTTTAGATGGTTACTCCCTTAGTGCAATAGTTTATTGTATAATCATATCGTTTATAAAAGTATTGGGTAGTAACCATCTGAACAAGTAACAATTTTGTAGAAAACACTTCATGGAAAACTACTTCAGTCCTTCTTTGGCCCCATAATTCCTTGCACAATAACAATGCAATGTGCCAAGATATATAGGATGGAGTATGAAGTATTACTAAGTTATCTCTTATCTAAATCACCCAAACTGGTTAAAATATTTACATCTCAATAAATGACTCAAGTTGGCATATTTGCTTATCAGGAAACAAACAAATAAAACACAAGGCACTCCTTCATTTGTCTTTCAAGGCACTTTTACCAGAATGGACACCTGAAATAAATAATAAACAAAATAGTAAAATCCCAAGGAAAAGATAAAATTTAACAAATTTAATTAAACAAACTTGTTTAATTAAATTTGTTAAATAAGAAACTTTTTATTAAGAAAACTTTTGATAACTGAGACTTGTTAAGGTAGGTTTTTCTAAATTCACATAAAACAGCATAATATTATGCTGTTGTTATTATGCTGTTATGCTGTTTGTTGTATATACAGCTAAAACGTGAAAATTATCTTCTAATTCATTTAAATTGCACATACTGCATTTTGTAGCTATTCCCTCTCTGCCATGTCTATTATTAAGGTAATGCAGCTCTCCTCTACTCTTTAAAATTAGACTAACTTTATAACGGTCAATACCCTGATATAGGTATTTGGGCCCTATATAGCAGTGCTAACTAGTCAAAAGTTTATGATAATATTTATGATATTGGGCTTTTGATGCTTTATCATACATTTCCATTATAAACTGTTTTTTTACTTTTTCAATTATTATATTCATTTGTGATAGCATGTTATTTATTTCTTCCACCTTTCCCTCTAGAGCGACCCCATGCACCTCACCCAACCTCAACCATTCCTTCCACCAAAACAATTTTTTAGTAATAACTTCCTTTGCTAAAAAATTGGTAAATCTTTTTTTTATCTTTTTGTAGAATGCTTATGATATAATTAACCTGAAGCTTCAAGTTTTTAACATATACTGGTTCAAGCCCAGTTTCCAAATATATGATATAATTGGATGTATTTTTTTTTTAATTATTTGACCTCGCATCATAAAATCGTAATAGCTCTTTAGTTGTTCAAGTCAAGATGAAATTTTTCTTATCCAGTTTCAAGATGATATTGGTTTTGTTGGAAAGCTGAGTAAATTTCCTAAAGGACAAACTATTATATTAACTATGTAAAATATTTTGGAACTACTACCTAAAAATATGCATGAAAAATGATTTTTTTTTTATAGCAAAGAGTAGAGGAATACGAGAATCTACATTTATAATATACTAGTATTTTATGAATAATGATCATTAATTCAGAATAGAACATTATAATTCAGCAACCAGAAGTATTGCCAACTTCGTTATAAGAAAATTGTACATTATTAGGGTGGCAGGATTACTTAAGACCACCAGCTAACCAACTTTGCTGTTATCAGTTCTGCTCCTCCTATATATAGTATTACTCTAAGATTTTACTCTTATATTTATACTGGAAAAAATGTCCATTGTTGAACGAAATTCATAAACATAAAATAACTTGATACAATTACCAGTTAAAACAAATTAGTTAAATACAGACATCCTATGTAACATGGCAGAGGTTATCATTTGAAGTAGCTTGCAGTATGAGAAGGTGAACTTGTCTCTCCGGAGACAGGCTTTCAGATTGATGAGGAAAGTCCCTGCCAGTGAGCTTCTCTCTAACTCGAGTAACTATGGCTAGTGCTTTCTTATTGGTTGTTTCCTGAGGAGCAGCATCCCCACCTGGAAAGAACAAAACAAAAAAAAATATATTATATATATATATATTATATATATATATATATATATATATATATAATATATATATATATATATATTATATTATATATAATATATGCTGAGTCATTATGCCGAATTAATAACGTCATAACAATATTATTTTCTGGATAGCACAACTAGACCTATAGACTTATTTTTGTACAAAGTTTCAACTGCCTAGCCATCCCCGTGGTTATTGTCATGAAGATTTAAGTCTTCCGGTAATAGATTCTTCATCTTAGAGAGCGTTCTGCAGGAGAATTAATAGTGCAAAGAAAAAATAATTAAGAATGTCAAGTAGTTCAAATCAAATAATCTAAATTAATTCTAAAAGACATGGCTTACCATTTATTTTTTAAGCTTTATCAGCAAATTTTAAGCAACAAATGTTTTATAAAAACAAAGGGACAGATACTTAAAGGGAGGACTTAAAATAACACAGTGATAAGGAAGACTCCTATCACTGTGTTATAAGGAGTCTGTCTAAAAATGAGACAGATTCCGTAAGGTACCAAAACAGTAATTACTCCAACTAGAGATTCCCTAGAGAAAGACTCCCCACCCTTCTAAAACCCCTATTTTGGAGCACGCGCACACACACACACACACACACACACACACACACACACACACACATATATATTCTGGTTAGCACAACAAGACCTATAGACTTATTTTTGTACAATGTTTCAACTCACTAGCATAAATGCACTGGGAGCTACCATGATAACAGACACACACATACAGACAGACAACTTTGTAAAAACCACTTAAGAGGCTTTAAAAACACCTGAAACGGATAATTCCGGTGACATCCGGGTTTTGGATATTTTTGCCAACACAATACTTTTCCTATATGCCTATGCTATAAATGAGGAAAAGTAACAATCCAAGGGAGTTAGCAAAAGAGGCCTAATGACTTGGCTTTCTTACTAAGTGATTTATCACCTCTTCCTTATTACTATCACTACTCCTGTCACAATCCTCTAATTTTTTCTACAGTAAGAGTTTCTTAGAGTCTTTTATAATGTTTTAGTTTTCTGAAGGTGTAAACAGTGTTTTACAAAATTTTAGCTGTTAGTACTGCTGGTTTAGTAACTATACCATGTGTTTGGTGATATATATAAAAATGAATGGGGCGATTCTATGCCCTAAGGGCTACAAAAAACATGGTATTGACCAGGGATTAATTCTCAACAGTTCTCCCACAAATCAAATTTCATCATTTTTTTAGGGAAAACATGTTTAACTCCCAGATGAGTTAAACATAACAAAGCAGAGTGGGACATGACGTGAAGTCGAGCCATTAATGATAACGAATGTTGAATGATGGAACAGTTCCCAGATGTAGCATTGCTATTTGTTTGTTACATTTCCTAGGTGTCTCGCACAATTATATTGCGTCAACTATTCATGTTCTGCAAAACTCGGTATTATTAAATGATTAATTATATAATTATTTTAGTATGGAGTTCTACAAAATTTCAGGAGCCATCCAAAAGAAAATGTTACAGTGAAGGTCCTAAGCTTAGCTCAACCCTGGTCCAGTCAGAGTGAAGGATCTGTAATATGTACAAGACATCATACATGCTCAAAACTGTTGGCTTAATGGATTGAATTCATAATTGATTTTGTTGGGATTAACTTAACCATGGTCCTTTTATCTCATGACTTGACAAGAGCAACAGTTGTGTATCATAACAATGGCAGGAGTCACCCGTGGTGTAGAGGTTAAGGTACGTGGCCAATACACAGAATGAATGGACTTCAAACTTCTGAGTTTATTTAGTCATGTGTTCAATCCCAGCACGGGCCTCTGGGATTTTTATGAGAGAGATAAAAATTGTGCGTACCACATTCTTCAGAAAGGACATAAAGCCGGTGGTCTTCGAGCCTGTGCGTTGTCAGGTACTCGTTACAGATCCTTGGTCCCAGATGAAACTGGGTACAGGCAAAATTTAGGACCCTCATAGTAGATTTTTTATAATACTGTAGTGTGTCTGCCTTGTAGTTTAAAGTGTATGGAGGTTTGGTTTAACAGCGAAGGCACGTGTTGTTCCTAGTTTTCACTAGACTATATGAGTCAGTGAAAATATGTATGATTGCTTAAAAAAGCATGAGAGGAACCATATCAATTCATGGCTCTTCTGTATAGTTAGATGAAATATACCTACACTTGAAATTAAAAGGAGTAGAACACTATCTTAGGGAGCTGGCAAAAAGGGCCCAACAATGTGGCCTACTTGCCTGGTAGTTACTACAACTCCCCCCATATTACTACTACTATTATAACCATGGCACCTCAGGTGTACATACCGGCATTATTAAGAGAAGCAGTACTAGGAGAGGGGGAAGGCTGACCAGGCAGAGAGGGAGGCTGCTCGCTAGAAGAGTCCCGTCTGGCCCCCTTACTAAGTTGACCCTTATCACTCTCCATTATCTTCCAGTTTAGCAGAGGATCGTAAATAAAAGCTTCCAGGACTGCCATCAAGCTGTCCTTATTTCTCCTCACCACTGTCATCACACTCTCACAAGTTCGTCTACAAATAAAAACAATTATAAAACACAAGAAACTCTTTTAACTAAAAAAAAATAAAAAAAAGCGTCAACTAGATCAAAGAACTTTTGCAGATTAAAAAGTTAACTCTAAATTTCACCCATTTTTGCTGACTCAATAAACCAACAAGATTAATGAATTTACAAAAAATTGGTTTTTAATAAAGGATCCTGTTTTTAAACAGGTCGATTTTCGTACAAAGTTCCATTTAAAAATGTTTATGTTTTTGTTTGTCTATTCTTAAAAATACATATTTTAATTCCAATAGACTTCCAATGGATTTAATTTGTGTCTATTGAATTTGTAGCGTATATCAAAAAATTTTGATTTTTAACGTAGTGTATAGCTTTGATAGACACTTGATATCAGTGCTTTTTTCTTTCTGTTACATAACTCATTAAATAACCTCTGCAACCATATCACTTCTTTTTCAGCACTTACTGCAATAAATTCAGCTTCAGTTGTCAGAAAAATGATTGATTTTGGAAAAACAACACATAGTAAAATGAGCAATGAGTTGTAGAGTTCCAAAATAGGACGAAAAGAAAGATGTTTCTCCACTTAATATATATTTATAGAAATAGTCGACATTAAAACTTTATCATCAGAGAAAGTAGAAGCGAATTAAAGAAGCTAGGAGACAGATGCAATAGATTTGTCTACACCTGCCTCTGGGGTAGACAAAAGTCCACAACAAAAGCTCTATCTACCTGCCTCAGGTGTAAACAAGAGTCCACAACAATAGCTCTATCCACCTGCCTCTGGTGTAGACAAGAGTCACAATAAAATCTCTATCTACACCTGCCTCTGGTGTTGTGACGAAGCATTAATTAGCCAGTTAAATCTAGGTATAATCTTTGTATTTCCAATTCAATCTTAAATCTTTTAATATCTGACAATGACAACTTTGACATCAAAAATAATAAAATAAAAAATATTAAAATAAATGATTCGCATCTGCGACACTCCAGAGCTGGCTTGTTTTCTCTCCTTTTCCCAATTTCTTTCTTCTTCTTTTCTTTATAATTTTCTATTTTTTCTTTATAAGTTTCTTTATGATGTCTAATAACTTATGTAAATAATTATGATAAATACTTCAAACTTGAAATTTAAGTTCAAACAAAATAAATAAACAAATGTCAATATTTAGTGTAAAACCAAATATTTAAAATACGTAAAAACAATAATCAAATACTTTAAATTTATGCTTCATCAATCTCTAAAGGAAAAATTTTATTGATGGGTCTAGTTAGGTTGCTTGTGTTGGTCTTAACAATAACTGACCTTATCACTCCGTCTCGGCTCTTATTCAGCATTAAAATGCGCCCAACTTTCCACCTTTGTCGGGGCAATTTATCTTCAATCAAGACTGCTTCACCGATCTTTGGATTATCACGAAGTGATCGCCTTTTCTTCGCGGTCTTAGATTTTTCTCTTAAACTTAAAAGATACTCCTTCTTCCAAATTTCCCAAAATAGATTGACAAGTTTGGCACCTTTCTTCCAACAGTCTAGGAGTTCTTTTTGAGTTTTATTGAAAGTGGTTACCTCTTTATAATTGTCAGCGTCTAAAGAGGCCACTGTTCTTAGTTGACACAAATGAGCTGGGGTTAATATCTCCTCGGCTTCGGGACCCACATACACTAGCGGCCGGGAGTTAAGAACTGACTCTACTTCCACTACTATCGTACAGAGTTGTACCATATTTAATAATTTTTGGTCTAATGTCTTTTTAAGACACCTTTTGGTAAGACCTATGAGTCTCTCATAGGCCCCTCCCATCCATGGTGAAAATTCAGGCACCCATTTCCACTCTATTCCCTTTTCTACAAAAAAGGACCGAACATCATAAGTATTTATTGTTTGAATTTTTCTTGTCAGTACTTTTTCCACCGTTTTAAACTGCGTAGCGTTGTCCGAAAGAATTAATTTTGGCACCCCTCTACGAGCAACGAACCTTCTTAGGCAAAGTAGAAAGTCGTCAGCACTTAAACTATTTACAACTTCTAGATGAATCGCCCTAACCACCAAGCATGTAAATAAACAAATCCAGACTTTCATATTTCCCTCTGACGTATTAACTAATAATGGACCTAAATAATCAATTCCTACGGCTGTAAAGCTTTCAGACTTGGTTACTCTAAATTCAGGGAGAGCTGGAGGTTCTGGATAGTGAAAAGGTTTCCCTTCTAATTTTGTGCAAACAGCACATTTTCGCAAGATTTTGCTAACAACTGACCTACCTTTGGGAACCCAATATTGTCTTCTCAATTCACCTAAAGTATGGCTTACCCCTACATGAAAAAGTTTCTTATGTAAACTCTGAATGACTAATGTGGTAAAATGCTCATTACCAGATAACAAAACAGGACATTTTGTATTTTGATCTAGGTCTGCATTCGCTAGCCTTCCTCTACATCTAATAACAGAACTCTCATCTAAATACAACCCTAATTGCTTTATTAACAAATTTGATTCCCCTGTCTTTAATTTAGTTATAACCTCCCCAAAATTTTTAATTTGCACACATCTTTCCATTCAGTTTTACAATTTTCAATTCCGTATCAGTAATATAATTTCACTATTAATAATATCGTTAAATGCAGTGTTACGAATTTGAGCTAACCTCCTTTTAAATTTAATAACAGCTCTCCTAACGTATGCAGTTGTCCTTAGCAACCTAAATAGCATACAAAATATTTTCTCATTAACTGCATAAGGAGTCTGAATTTCAATTACTACGCTAACTAAATTCAATTCCTCAGTGTTTCTATATTCTTCGTCTATATCTATTAATTCTTTGTCTAAATTTTGATTTTCCGGCCAATCTTCATCCTTTTCTAACCAATTTGGACCATTCCACCATTCAGGCATACCTTTTAACTCTGATGCAGTGCATCCCCTTGTAGCTATATCGGCTATATTTTCACTTCCTGGGACAAATCTCACTGATGATGCTCCGATATTCTCTCTAATTTCACAGACCCTTCTTTCCACGAAAACAGGTAACGGTTTTGATTTTCTAATCCACGATAACACACATTTAGAATCTGTCCATACTGTTTTTCTTTCTATTTTTAATCCTAATTCATTTTCTACTAATTTCAAGCTACGACAACCTATTGTTACTCCTAGTAATTCCAGTCTTGGTATTGATTCTTCTTTCATAGGGCCACTCGTGCTTTGGCGAATATTAATTTTGATTTTTTAGTATCTAAATTCCTTAAATAAATCACTGCTGCGTAAACTAACTTAGACGCATCGCAAAAACAATGTAATTCAAATTTAACTCCCCCCAAGTTCAATTTTCGCTCAATGTGTATCGTAGGGATTTCTCTCAAGTCCATTTGCAGCTTCTGCCATTCGTTCTGAACGTTATCACCTACAGTTTCATCCCAATCTAATTTGTTTTGACCCAATGTTCTCAAAAACACTTTTCCTTTTATAGAAACAGGACAACTTAACCCTAAAGGATCGAATAGTGAACTTATAATTTTAAGTATTTGTCTTTTTGTTGATGCTAAACTATCTTTTTTTTCATTTTTAATGAAATTTCATCGGTTAACGTGTTCCAAACTATTCCTAATATGCCAATTATGTTCTGATCGTCCCTAAAAATGTCTGGTATTTGATTTAGAATAGTTTTATTATTAGAGTTCCAATCTCGTACGTTCATGCAAGCTGAATTAAACAACTTTTTAACTTCAAAATAAAACTCTAGCGCTTCCTTTTCTGAATCGAATGTAGTTATTAAGTTATCTACATACATATTATGACATATTTGAGCAGAATATTTATTTTTCGATTTCATGACGTGATATCTTACAACAGCATTCAACATAAATGGGCTAGATATCACCCCAAACAAAACTCTACAAAATCGGAATACTATTAAATTATCCTCTGTTGGCTCTTTGTACGGATCTTTGAGCCATAAAAACCTCGTAACATCCCGGCTATCATCATTTAGTCCAATTTGAAGAAATGCCTTTTCTATATCCCCTACCATGACAACATTTTTAAGCCTAAATCTCAATGTTTGCTGAATGTATTCTTCTTCTTTCTATCCATTGAATATTGATTTTCCTGAACCCATATAGTGGATTTTATTTAATAATATTTTGAACATAAATTAATTATAGTCAACGACAATTTATCAACAAAAAATATTTATAAAACAGCAGCAAAGCAAAAGCATTCTTTCTTCTAAAAAAAAAGTTTTGATCAATTCGATTTAATAGAATAAGATTTTTCATCTCTAATAATATTTCGAGTCCACATTCATTTATGAGATGTTGTTTCTTCTTGGCATGGTTTCTCAAGAACGCTAACATTCGAAATCTCATAATGGCAAACACTTCCACCTCAGAATAAAATATCTTCCTAATTGAACAAATTTCTATAAAGAGCCCTAAAGTTTAGATAGGACCTCCCCCAGACCAAAAGTTTGTTTTAATAAGCAAAGAATTTATTTTTATTTTCTTAAATCTTTGTATAGATTGTAACCTCTTTGATGCTTCAATTTTCACCCAAACGAACTCAAATTTATTTACAATAGAATCAAACTTTACTTTATATCTACTGACGGCTCTAAAATAACCAAATGTTGACGCATAAAAATCATCCATAACTTTATCTAACAAATTTATATTCACTACTTTTAATGATTTATATTTTGCGACCCACATGAATGTAAATGCCATTTTAAACTTGCTTTTATATTTAATTTCACGTCTATTAACTGCTTTCAAAGATTCTACGCCTATCATTTTTATATTATTATCATCCCTAAATTGTTGTGAACTATTGAGTATTCCCTTTAATGTTTTTGATTTCAATTTTTCCTCGTCATATTTAACTGATGACATTATACAATTATAACTGTCATTTATCAAATCAAATTTATTAAAATTTGAACTATTTTGGGCCTGAATTGTTTCTATGGAACAAAGACCCTGAGTTTCGTTATGCCCTTTAGAACTTTCAGTACCCTTTAAATTATTTTGTGTATTTAAGTCATATTTATAGACTTTTTTCATCTTCTTTTCCCAAAACTCATAATGTATTTGCTTAGTCTCAACTTTCAATCTTCCTAGTTCTTCTAATTCTAGGTTTTCTAAAGGGTTCTCCCTTTTCCTTATCCCGAAATATACTATCAAATACACCTTCCTTAATCTGTCCTTCTTTCTTTGTATCAGTCTCATCCCAGCCAAAAAGTGTCACTAAACTATTTACGTCCACCTCATCTATAGTAATATCTGGTAAAATCGTTCTTACTGATATTTGAACGTCTTCCGTCTGTAACATAATTTCCGTGAAATCCTCGATGTCCCTTTCAAATTCAACATTTCGATTTCACTTTTCGAAACAGATTTAAGATTTTGTATCTCACTCCTAAATTTACCTAAATAATTCCTAACCTTTGAAATTAAATCGTAACCTAACTGTTCATCAACCTTAGCACGATCCGCGTTTTTTGCCCACTCATTAACCTCATCTATAACCTCTAACAACCTTTCCCTTACCTGCCCTAATCCTATTCTAACTGATCCTGCAGTGGAAGCAGCCATACCTGATCTCTCGAATGCCAACGCACTAGAGAAATTAACCTATAGAGATATCTGAACTCTCAGTTACTTAGCTTAGCCTTCTTCTCCTACTCTCCTTCTGTTCAGCTATCTCTCTTCCTTTTTGATCAGTAGAACCACGCTAACTGTTACCATCTGACGAAGCATTAATTAGCCAGTTAAATCTAGGTATAATCTTTGTATTTCCAATTCAATCTTAAATCTTTTAATATCTGACAATGACAACTTTGACATCAAAATAATAAAATAAAAATAATAAAAATAAATGATTCGCATCTGCGACAGGTGTAGACATGAGTCCACAACAAAATTCTATCTACACCTGCCTCAGATGTAAACAAGAATCAACAAAAAATCTCTATCTACACCTGCCTCAGGTAAACAAGAGTCCACAACAAAATCTCTATCTACACTGCCTCAGTTGTAACAAGAGTCCACAACAAAATCTCTATCTACACATGCCTCAGTGTAAACAAGAGTCACAACAAAATGCCTCAGGTGTAAACAAGAGTCCACAACAAAATCTCTATCTACACCTGCCTCAGGTGTAAACAAGAGTCCACAACAAAATCTCTATCTACTACACCTGCCTCAGGTGTAAACAAGAGCCTCAGGTGTAAACAAGAGTCCACAAAAAATCTCTATCTACACTGCTCAGGTGTAAACAAGAGTCCACAACAAAATGCCTCAGGTGTAAACAAGAGTCTCTATCTACACCTGCCTCAGTTGTAAATCCAACAACAAATCTCTATCTACACATGCCTCAGGTGTAAACAAGAATCCACAACAAAATCTCTATCTACACCTGCCTCAGGTGAAACAAGAGTCCACAACAAAATCTCTATCTACACCTGCCTCAGGTGTGAGGTGTAAACAGAGTCCACAACAAAATCTCTATCTACACCTGCCTCAAGTGTAAACAAGAGTCACAACAAAATCTCTATCTACACCTGCCTCAGGTGTAAACAAGAGTCCACAACAAAATCTCTATCTACACATGCCTCAGGTGTAAACAAGAATCCACAACAAAATCTCTATCTACACCTGCCTCAGGTGTAAACAAGAGTCCACAACAAAATCTCTATCTACACCTGCCTCAGGTGTAAACAAGAATCCACAACAAAATCTGCCTCAGGTGTAAACAAGAGTCCACAACAAAATCTCTATCTACACCTGCCTCAGGTGTAAACAAGAGTCCACAACGAAATCTCTATCTACACCTGCCTCTGGTGTAGAGTCCGACACCAATCTCTGGACAAATCTATTATGTCTGATGATGAACTGTTAAGTTTGAAAGTCAGCTCCGTCAATAAATATATATTAAGTGGAGAGACATATTTCTTTTCTCCTCAACACAACTCCAGTTCTGAATTTTCTTGTTTGACAGAAATCACCTCCACATTAACTTACCATCTTTTCTACTTCAATACAGGACACCTTATACAAGTTTAAATATGGCGTTTAAAAAAGAAGTCACACAGACTAGGTTAAGCCTGAAGTCAAAAGGGAGATTACTTTTGAAAAACTGTATCTTAAAATTAAATTTCAACACGGCTAACATTATTTTTTTATTTTCTGGCCAATTTATGTAAAAATTAGTCACATACAATCCTTGAATGTTTTTAAACACAATTTTAATTGATAGTAATACCTTATTTTTAAAGGCAGCAATTTTCTGAAAAATTTGAGTACAATTTATTAAATTGGTAATCATGACATTTATTATTATGCTTAGAAATTATTGAGATGTGGAATTCTAATAAAAGTAAACAGCATTTGACTTTCCACAATGATATAATTGAATATACATAGCCAGCTTTCGACCATAACGATCATCATCAGTGCCGGTGAGATGAGTCTAATTCTTCCGGAATTAGACAGTGCCGGATGACTCATCTCACCGGCACTGATGATGATCGTTATGGTTGAAAGCTGGCTTTGTATATTCAATTATATTATTATGCTGTTTTAACTTGGCATCACACAACATTTAATAAATTACAAAAACTTAAATAACTTTTGACGTACAGAAGGCACAAAAATTGTTTTGTACTCAAATTTATCAGACAATTGCTGCCTTTGAAAATAAGAGGTATAACTATTAATTAAAATTGTATTTTAAAAAAGAAGAGGTTTGTTGAAAACTTGCAAAATAATGATCTGTCGTTTTAGCACTCTTATATCACTTTTAGCACATACATTTTGTGACTGATTTTTATCAAATCTATGTCAAATTGAAAATTAAAAATATTTATCTCCAGACGGTGTATAATGTAAAGTTTATTGACTAGTTTTTAGGGCGTAAAGAAGCACTTTTCACTCCCTTGGAGTAAAAAGTAACTTTTTCTCCATTGGAATAAAAAGTGTTTCCTATTATTGGGGTTATTAGAGCCAATTATATCAATTTTTAGGGGAGTGGTATTCTCTAAATTTATACAAGTGACTGAACAATTTTTTTCCCAGGGATGGCACCAAAAAAATTTTTTTATTGGCTTAAAAATCCGTTGCAGGTCAAAAGAAGTTGTTTGGGGCACTACAATTTTATTTTATTTTATTGGGGCAGCATGCCCAAAATTTATAGGGGGGCCGAACAAAAGAAATTTATTATAGGCTCAAAATCCGTTTCAGGTCAAAAGAAGTTGTTAGGAACAATACAATTTGTTTTAATTTTTTTGGGGGCAGCACCCCTATAATTTATAAGGAGGTCCGACCCAAAAAAAATTAGAATAAAATACAACAAACTTAAATATAATCAACGTCTGGAGATAAAATCTTGTATGTACATTGGGAGTAAAATGTTATTTTTCCAATTCCAATTACTCGAGTTATGACTATTACCGTTAATAGTCATAACTCCCTCGGCTTTGCCTAAGGAGTTTAACACATAAATCCCCGGCTTTGCCTCGGGAGTTAAATACTTTGGTCCCCTCGGCTTACACCTTAGGAACCAACTAACTGCTCAGAAAAATAATAACATTCTTTACTCCCATGGTGCATAAATAACTATTTTAGACCTTATTTTGACATAAATTAGTCAGAAATAAAAAAAACCAAGAGGCACAATACGTGTCCTATATACCTATGGTAAAAATGATGAAAAATTAAAATGTTTAAATTAAACAAATTATTAGGATGGAAGATTACCTGTAAGTCCCTTCAATACCAGTCACTTCCATAGCATTGACCAGCATCCTGGTAAGCCTAAATGGTATTTTCTCAGGGTATTTCTCTCTGTGCATAGCCACTTCAAAACAATCACCAAAATCTATATGAAGAATTTTGCCACTTAATCTGTCCAACATGAGGTTAGACGGGTGCCTGAAAACAATATAATAAAGTGTTTTTCTCTCTCTCTTTAATTTATCCCCTCTCTTATAATATAATAAATCCCTTTAAATAATTTTAATCTTTGAAATGAAGAAATAATTATTTTATACAAGCGGGACAGATATCTCCTTCTCCGCAGCGCAAGCTTTATAGCGGAGAGGTAGCCTTGTTTTTTAATTTATTATGTATGTGATATAAATATTGTAAAACCAATTATTATTTAATAAAGGCATTTTTAAGAAAAAAAAATATTCCCAGGAGAACTGACCTGCTCCAGTGGAGAAGAACTAAAAAACAGGCCTTTATAAAACAGCTTTTTCCAGGTGAGTTGGATCTCTGTGTCCCAGTACTTTTTATGCCTCTAATAGAGTTGCTGTGTACTCAATTATATTCTGACTTGATAATAAGAATAAGAATAATTTGATTCCAGAAAGTAATATACAAATCACATTTTCCGATAGTATCATTTGTTTAAATAATCTTTTATATCATAGAAAGGATTTTGCTGAAGGTATTCTTTTATTTCTACACTGAATTTATCAAGAAGTCAGTTTTCCAATTCACAATTAGTTATATGAAATATTCTTATACCTAGTACACTGTTACCAACTTCTGACTTAGCTAGTCTATGTCTGGGCATTATTAATTTATTTTTATTTCTAGTACTAGATTTATGGCTACTTTTTATATAGTTGGTCTCATTAGTTTTAAAATATATTAATAAATTATGTATATACAGGTTTGTTATAATACGACACACTGCTAAAATCAATTGACAGCCCGCAAAAATCTCAATGCTTTCAACCCTCTTTTTGTAATAAAAAAATCCCTTCTTTTACGTAACAAAAAAAATTCCCTACTCTGGCAACACTGAAAGTCAGGTTATGTTTTGAATTTTATTATTTGTTTTATTTGATATCGTATTTTTATTTTTAGAAATTAGTTATTTACTTTTTAAGAAGAAATATTGTTGTATCTTATAAATTTCCAACTAAGTGTTGCTTTAAATTTGTTCGGGAAGTATGAATTAAGTGGAGTTAAAGTTGTTAATTACGTAATGCAATGGATCATAATAGTTCTTCGATAAAAGTTTGATGATTTAAATAAATTGTCAGCTATAATTATTTTTTTCCAAAACAAACTGCTTTTTTGTGTCAAGTTTGTATAATTGAATGCGTATTGTTTCATATTATAAAAATAATGACACAATATGCATTCAAGACTTAAAAAAAGTCAAGACTGTCATCTATTAAAAGACATGGCATTTAAAAAAAAAATGCTGTCTTTTGGTTGACAGAGCACAGAACCTGCGCTGTACTCAAATAGCAAGAAATGCTTGAAGAATACATCAATGTCCAAGCGTCAAATATAGGCACTCAGATCATATTACAACTCCGCAAGAATTGGATGAATTGAACAGATTGGAATGAAACGAAACGAAATCAAACGCAGATCAATGAGCACAATAAAAGCGACGCGAGGTTACAAATATTTACAACCAGTGTTGCCTTTTTATGATTTTATTTACGAAAAAGGTATTTTTTTATACCTAGGTTGGCATGAGGTGGAGGGGAAGAGCGGGGTCAGTCTGAACCAATAGAATTCTTTCCCTCAGAGATTTTTGGCACGCTGTCAATTGATTTTAGCCATGTGTCGTACTATATAGTCATAATATGACTTGAATGAAATATTAAAGGTCAGTTACATCATAAATATTTTGTCAAACAAATAAATCAATTAAAACTGGGCTTAGGACAGTCAGGGTTTGATCTTGTTCGGGGCCTTTAGGATTTTCATGCGAGGGATGGAAATCCTTTCACGTACCATCCTTCGAATGGACATTAAGCTAATAGTTCTAAGCCTGTGCGATGTCATGTACTCGTAAAAGATCACTAACCCTAAATAAACATAGGTTGAGGCCAAATTTAGGACCCTCAATAGTTTTATATTAAATATATTTGTTTCTGCCTTATGGTTTCGAGAGTAGGAAAGCCTGCTCTAGCAGTGGGGCACGTGTTGTTTCTAGTTGAAGCTAGAGAACTTAGAGTGAAAAAATCACGGCTCTTCTGTGGATTAGACGTAAAATGCCTGCACTAGCACTCATAAGGTATCAAGGTAGAACACTACCTCATAAGGTAGAACAATATCTTCTATACAAAAACTCTTTGGTTTCACTAATTCTCTTATAGAACTTCCACATTTTCAATGACTACAATAAAATGACTTACAGTTCTATATCACAATAAAAAAACAGCGTATCACTTAATGGAAGCTGTATATTTCAGCCAACTCTGTGACCATCTTCAGGCATTAAAACATAAATCTTAAGATCTATACATATCACAATCAACTAAAATTAGAAAAACACACACATTTTACAAAATTTAACAAAGGCTAATTACCCTTTTTTAAAATTTTGTATAATGTGTGTGTTTTTCTAATTTTAGTTGATTGTGATATGTATAGTTCTTGAGATTTATGTTTTGAAGCCTGAAGATGGCCACAGAGTTGGCTGAAATATATAGCTACCATTAAGTGATACGCTGTTTTTTATTGTGATATAGAACTATAAGTCATTTTATTCTAGTCATTAAAAAACTATCTTCTATTTAAGGGAGTCAGCAAAAAGGGCCCAACAACGTGGCCTACTTGCTAGGTGATCTATCACCTCTCCCTAATTACTACTACTACTACTACTTGTCACTATTACTTGACTTAGGTCGATCATATCTTATAGCTGGAAAAACAAGCTCAGAAGTCAATTCAAGAGCTCATTTGCAGCTGAAATTAAATATTCACTTTTCTGAGTTCTTCTTTAAATACCAACAAAAGAGACTGAATTACCTGTCTCCGAGACCTAGGATGTACCCTGCTATGGACATGACAGCCAGGGACCTGGTGTAGTTAGTTCTCCTATCAAACCAAACCTCGGACGAGGGAGATTTGAGCCAGAGCAATTTGGCCAAGTCATCCCCCTGGGTGTGTTCAAGGGCATGCTCAAACACTTCGACCTTCTGCATCAGAGTCATGTGGTCATAATCCGGTGCCATCTAAATAAAAACAGTTGTAACTTAAATAATAACATATATGGTGACAATATGGTAATATATTCTAATCTATACAATAAATTTACATTATGATCTTGATCGTAATTTCTTATTGAAATCAGTGTGATTGTTACATATCGAAAAGTTTTTTCAATGCACTTGAAAGTTACCAACCTCCATCTCAGGTACAATCAAGATGGCTTTAATTTTATAAGAAGAGATTTGAAATAAATTTTATTTTTTTGAGGCAGTACGTAATTGAGCACTTTATTGGACTGTTTTTAGGATGAGAAGCCAATCATTATTGTTATAGGAGGTTATTTAGTACTTTTCACCTCCGAGGACAATAATGAATGTAAAAAAAACTCCTAGGACGTAAAAGTAATTCATATGTTGCCGCCATTACTGTAATGTAGCGTGTTCAAAAAACAATCTGTGTTAAACCTTCATGAGTTTTCTTTAAAAACATTCATTTTGTTTCTGTTTTTGTTCATAAACTAATTTTTTTTTCGTTTTTAAAAAGTGTTCTAATTGACAATTTTTGTGTGTTTATTTGTAAAGCTTTTACATTTTTGAGTAAATGTGTGAAGCTATGGATGAATTTAATGACGACGATAATATGGAGATAATTGGGCGTTTGTTTTTTTTTCAATTAAGTATATAGCGCAGTTTATTTAATGAGTGCTACCTCAAAAAAAATAGTGTATGCCATCCGGCTGAGAATGTCTTTATGTCTAGGCAATTTTTCCCGACTCACTTCGCTCGTCGGTAAATCTAATTGCCGTGACATAAAGACACACTTCTCAGCCTTATGGCATAAATAACTATTATTTGTAATATTGTAAATATTGCAAAATAAAAGATTTATTAAAAATATTTTTTTCTTCAATTTTTACAGTTACATTATTGAAATAGTTCATTATTATTGATATTTATGCAATATCATACATTTTATGAACATGGTCAATATTTAATCCTAACAAGATGCCAAATATGAAACAAAGCTTGTTTATCTCATTCACCAAGTCATAAAATAGTTCTGGTGCAGTTGTCCGCATGCCGGTTGAATTCCATTTGGAATGCATGTTTCCGTGCTTAACAATCCATTCCTTACTCCAGGTTTCATTTTATGCTTTACAACTTGAGCAGTTACTCAATTATCAAGCACCACTCGTAACTCATTTTTTCTGTAATTTTCAAAGGAAATGCGAATATAATTATGCTGTTGGTTATACAAAGCTATGCCTCTAAAACTATGGCAGTGCACACAATTATTTGCACAAATTTAAAGCTCAGTTAGTCTTTATCTTTTAATGTTTCATTTCCTTTGGTGCTTCATAATTGAAGCTATAAACCTTTGCTCCAGTTCCTTTGCTCAAGTTATAAAGCATAAATCGGAACCCTTAGCAACAATTGTTAAGCACAAATACACATTCTAAAGAAAATTCGCCCAGCATTCTGCCTATTGCGCCAGAATTATTTTGCAGTTAAAACCTTATATAATGAAAATAAAACGATACTTTGAGTAACCTGACTTTAAGTACTATAAGTGCTTGCAGCGACTTCGGACCATTTTTATTTAACTCTTTGACCACCAATTGACCACCGTTTTTTAAACTTTTTTTCACTTTAAGTGGTCTGATTTTATTCAATTTAGGACCCAAAACATTAAAAAAAACATCCTACTTAATATTTATTTTTTATCCATTGTAATTTTGGTTTCCGGTAATTTATCCTGGTTTTTTAAACATTTTGGTCACTTAAAGTGGTTTTATTGACTTTGGAGTAGTATCATTAGTAAATAAGGACCTTTTTCCTGATAAAAAATAATAACCTTAAATTTTACCAATTTTTTGAATATTTTGCTGACTCAGCAAACCCGATTAATGACAACAACAAACTAGTTTTCAATATGGTTTGTGTCTAGAATACATACTACATACATGCATATATATATATATATATATATATATATATATATATATATATATATATATATATATATATATATATATATATGTGTGTGTGTGTGTGTGTGTGTGTGTGTGTGTGTGTGTGTGTGTGTGTGTGGTGTGTGTGTGTGTGTGTGAGTGTGTGTTTGCCTTATAGCTTCTTAAGAAGGAAAGCTTAGTCCCTCTGGTAAAAGCAATAGTAACTACAAATAAAGACCTAAAATATCTGCACTAGGACTCATAACGTGATACATATTTAACTTATTAAATTACTCTAGTAAAGTAAAAATAATTACCCTGGTCATAATTCTGTGCTCAATGTTTAGCAGTATCTTCTTCTTTTCTCTATAGTCTCTGATGAGAGTGTGCAGAGTATCACAGTGAGGGACCCATCCTATCAGACCTGAGTTTGTTGATAAGGGAATAACTGCATACCTCTGTATAAACATAACGAATAAATAGTATAAATGTTTTGTTCACACATACTGTGACCTCGTAAAAAAGAACAATTACATTTTTGCTTAAATATCAATTTAAGTAAACAAAATTAAATAAAATAATAATCACCGATACTAGAATGAAATATTGAGTAACATGATGTGTGTGAGAATCATACATACACGTCTCTATGCTAACACATAGTGTAGCCAACTTAACGAGCTGCTTCATTGACAGTATCAACTCTATAGAATAATACTAATATAGAAGGAGCATAGGACTGTAAACACAATGTAATTCCACTGATAACACAAAAGCCGGGGAAATCTACATTTAGTTGACAAGGATTGAATTTAATCACACTCTAATCTCAACACATCAAATAGCCAGGTAAAAGTTATACATAAACTTTATTCTGATGACTAATTTTCTTTCTATTATTTAGCTTAAACCTGCCTACATAATAAGTATCTTTAAGTAATAAATGGTGATATGATATACAACTGTGGACTGGTGGTCTTAAGTAGGGATACAACCTCTAACAACAAAACATTATTTCATAAATGTGTTAGAAATATTCAGTAATGAAAAAAGATCTTAAGTAACGAATAAAACAACTTAAAATCCTTGCTGAGTACTTAATAAAATTGGTCTTAGATAGCCAAAGGGTGGGAGAATACAAGAATCTACATTTAGTTGACAACGACTACTTTCAACATAATTTTAATTAAAATGGTTAAAATACATAAATACATTTAAAATGCAGGTTATGTAGCAAGGTTGTCAAGTTTGATTCTCAACTTGCTTCTGTGCTTCTCGTGATTGTTACATTTGTGGTGCTTGTTAAGTCATTTGTGCTTATTTAATTTTAAATTTTGGACTATACTTTGCCACTTCAGTGAGTGATAATTTAAGCATATTTTGTTATAACCTTCTCAAGCAATAAACAATGGCAAACCATTGAGAGGTAAGTTTGCCTCTAAAATTTAAGACCTGCGCTGTTATAAGAATTGTAAGCATGCGCAGTTTGTACCAAGCATATGCAGTTGGTTTTTGACGAGTGTTTTGTGTTGAATTCTCTCTATTTTTTGGTTTTCGATGGGGTCACTTGTTTGTATGGCAAATCGACTTAGTGTGTCATCCCCTTTATTCAAGATCCTTCTATGATATAAAACTGTGAAAAAGAAGGTTTTTTAGGTTTGTGTTACCTGAATTCTTAATTACTTATTATGCTAAATAATTTTAAACTTATGTGGAATGATTTATTTTTATTTTTTCTTTATTGTTCAGAATGTCTTATCTTTTCTTTCTTTAGTTAATCTATGGTAAACATGGAAGCTAATAATAAGTAATTAAAACTTTTTGTTGTCTAATTATAGTCAAATAATTTAAGAATAAACAAACAAGTAAAATAAAATATTTGAATGAGATTGAGCACAAGTGGAGTTATTCATACTAGGAAATGAAGAAAAGAGTCTCTCCACAAAAATAATTGTTTATTGGCAAAGCGCTTTCAACCTAACATGAGGTAGTAGACTCACCGAGCTGTTACCATCTCGGAAAAGAAAATAGTTTTATGCATTTTTAACTTTCATCTTTATCTTCATGGCACTGATGATGACCTCATGTTAGGTTGAAAGCGCTTTGCCAATAAACAATTATTTTTGTGGAGAGACTCTTTTCTTCATTTCCTAGTAAAATAAAATAGTAACAAATAGTTCTTAACTATTTTTTAAGACCTGACTGAAATTGAGTCTTTCCCTAAGTTTTAATTTCAGAAGGGTACCACAGCTCTGTGCTGATTTGCAAAAAATATAAAAAAAGAAATATCTTTCTCTGGTTGTTTTTAATGCAATAAATGGTTATTATTATTATTATGTTACCTGAATAGTAAGGTTCCTTCTGGAAGTATCGACATCATTAACCAGCAAAGTATTGACTAATCCAAATAGCTGCATCACTCTCTCATCTTGCCTAAGGTCCTCATGCCCTTTCAATAAGAACTTGTAATCATGACCATTACTACCTGAAAACATAATTAGATTTAACCTAAACCTAACACTAGACGTTACAGCGAGCCATTTGGTTAACACTTTTAGAATGTATAATTACTGTATAGGTAGGTATTTGAGTATAGCTAGTGAGAGAGGTGGGGAGTAATATTCTCGAGTCTCCAGCAACCAATGTTCGAGAGGGGCTCGTCTCTATACGATATTATTTCATATCATAATAATATCAATATCACAGTCAATCAAACATCAAATTAGTGTTTTGAAAATACTTAACAACTTACACTTACTTTTTCAAAATATTTTGATTTTGCTATTATTAATTAATTATGTAGTTTTATAATTGCCGCAAAAAAAAGATTTTTTCGTTTAAAACATTTAAAAAAAGAAATAACACAATTCAAAAGCCTAACCAAGGAGAAAAAATAAATTTGCGTTTAAACTTTCTTATGCAGATAATAACTGAGAAACTCATACACAACAACAAAAATGAAGACACAACAACAAGACATTTCTTTTACTGAATCAAAGTAAAATAATAGGGATAGAAGTCATCAGACATCAAGTTGTCTCTTCATTCATTGATTCAAAGTAAAATAATTGAAATAGAAGATAAAAGTCATTAGAAATCGAACCAAAATGTAATATGAAGCAATGTATAATTTAAAATAAAATAGAATCATATACAGAGAGAAAAAATAATTGATTTCAGTTCTATACAATTAAATTACTTACTGATCAACTGATCAATTGATTAATATCAATATATTAATCAATTCAGATGATAATTAAAAGACAAGTCGCTTTGTGATGTAGAATAAGGGAAGAACTGTAAAATGTGAAGGGGTAGAATAGAAAGACCTAGTGGTTGACGAGGTGGGGGGACTGTAATCTTATAACTATATCCCTATCCCTGCGAACTGAAACAACTAATATAATATAAGTGTTAACCAAATGGCTCGCTACAACGTCTAGTAAACCTAACTACCTAGTTCCAACTAGACCTACATCACCAGAGACAGTCATACAAGTTGTAAACTGAACACAGATTTGTTTTTGCAAAAATTATAAGAAAAGAAGAATTTTTTACTTTTTAAACTTTGTTGACTGAGTTTATATATTTATAAACATGTTTGTTAACAAATACATTCTTTGTATAAAGTCTAAACAAATATATTATTTTTAAACTTAACACGTTTTGATAGTTTATGGATCCCTTAATTAAAAAAATATAATTAAAAAATGTTCGACAATAAAGACCCTATAAATTAACTCACAAGAAATACAAAAAACTTTTATTTTTGGGTGTTTTTTTGAGTTTATATCAGTCTTAACTCAAAATATTGCCCTACAAATGGGTATAATTATGGATGTCACCTTAAAGAGGAGTATTCAATGTAGTTTTCCTAGCAACAAGAGCTTCTCAAATTGGCTCATTAAGCTTCAATGTACAGTCAAAAAGTTTAAAAATTTTCATTTTTTGTCAAAACTTTTGAGTTATGCCTATTTTTTACACTGGAATACATACTTTTCGAATATAACAACCATGTTGTCTTTTTGGAAATTTTTTCAGCTTTCCAACAAATCCAATATTTTGAAGCTAGGTTGTATACTTTCTGAGATATCAGCCATTTTCTGAATGCAAGTCAAGGAGTTTGAAAAAAATCACGAAATTTGACCTTGTGGGAAAACGGTTGAGAATCGGACCATAGTTTGTTTATATGAAGTTTTTTGTTGGAAATGAGCTGTAGTACCACCTCCTTTCGGGAAGGGAGTTTTATTTTGTACAACCTGTATATTTTTATACTTTTTTATTAATTTTTGTTTTTTAATTATTAGCTTATTAGCTCTACCCAGCTGCCCTAACTATTATTTTTTCCAATTTTTCATCGTTTTAAATTCAATATATTTTTTTTAATCAAACTAGTGTTTACCTCTAATACAAAGTTTTCTAGGTCTTTGTTTAGAAGTAATAACTTGAAGGGATGAATCGACATATGCAATTTTCACAGGTGGCTGCCCAGGTATATATGAGCCAGGTACTGCCAACTCTAGGTCCCTACACATCAGCAGTTTAGGGCTTACAAGGTGAAGTTCTAAGGAAGTCAGCTGAGGAAGTTGACGTGCTATACGTCTAAACACATGGTAGTATAGGTCCCATGCTTGGTTTATATCCCGTACATTGCCTGATACTTTGTACTGCTTGCACCAGCCTACAGCTTCCATTAAATCTCCTCCGTAAGTCTGACAAAATACAACCATATACTGATAAAATATTATAATTTCATTAGCTTAGTAATGAATAGAGAGTAGTGTTGGCTAGGGTACCGTTCCTTTATCGTTTCATTCATTCGTTTTTTCCTCCTGGATCTATGGAGGCAAGTTAAACTGCTGCAATTATGACAACTGCTAAAATCTGTTATGATTAATCTCCACAAACACCTGAATTGTTTGATATATCAAAATATAGTAAAAGAAGCTATACAATTTGTTCACACAGCTGGCTTGCCGCCAAGGAGAAGAAGCTGATGATGGCCTCTCAGTTTGAATAAGGTCCCTTAGTATTGCCAACCTAGCAACTTCACTTTGAAACCCCCAATGACCGTCTCCACCTAAAATGGACATGACTTGGCGGGACAGAAAAGTTGATTAAAGACTTGGCGGGGAGTTTTTTTTATCATGGAAGTGGTTTTTGGTAAGATTACACTAACTTTTAGTTAGCGTGGTACATAACAGTATATCTTTGGACTCACTTCATTTGTCCAATCACTTCAGTTTGTAGTAGACAGGCAGGAACCACTATGATTACCCTTAATTCAAGGGATCACCCATCCACTTACAGACCATCCTTGATGCTGCTTGATACATGTGATCTGACAAAACCCCTGGATATACCAGTTGTATTAAAATGAAATTAAATATTTGTTTATTATATAAAGAGCCAAACATCGGTTTCTTGTTCGTCGGTTTTTTGTTTTTTTAAACATAAACATGCCATTTGATAAAAGTTAAATAAATGTTGATAATAAGATAAAAATAGGTCTTATTACAGGTGTGCCACATTTCAAAATGACCAATCATTTTTCTGTGTTATATGATTTTTGAAATTTTTACTGAGTCATTACAAAAATTGCATACTTAATGATTGCCATAGAAAAATCAATCAAAGCACAAATAGACCTAAAGCTTGATTTTTGTATCAAGTTTTGACTCTCTAGCATAAACAAACTAGGAACTACAGGAATAAAAGGCACAATTTGTATGCAATTTTGGAAATACGGCATTAGCTGAGGTATCCATCTGGATTACCTGAGGTAAGGGAGTTTATTAATAAACAACAAGCAATCAACTTGATAAAAACTAATTAGTTCTTAAACATCTAAAACAGAAAATTCAGGTGAAACACATTATTTTGCCTAAATACGTACAGTGTAAATGAGAAAAATTAATATTTTTTTAGCCCACCACCCTATTGGGGTTCAAAATATGGGAATGATTTAGGTACCTGATTGAAGGAGGTTTCCATGTGGGTTTGAGGTCCCTTCTCCATTAGATGATGGAGTGGCTCCAACACATCCAGCATGCCTTTAATGTTCTTGTTACCAAAATAAAACCTCGATGCTTCCTCCAGTCCCTCATGCCACTGCTCATGCCACAGTATGGCCACTCTAATCAACTCTTCACTTACCTACCACATTTTTTTACACTTATAAATACTTTTTGAGAGTAGCAGTCAGGTAAAAGGCCCTCCCTCTCTGCAGCACAAGGCGTAAGCCTTTTAGCAGAGAGGTAACCTTAATTTTAGAATATATTCATTTATGTTTGTAATATATTCCATTTTTTATTTAAGAGAAGGTTGTGCCCTGCAGGGTGGTAATAAAAAACGAAGATTAGTGTTTTTTATTGCCACCCTATAGGACACAACCTTCTCTTAAATAATTGAAAAAGGGTGCAAGACTAATATTATTAATTTATTCAATAAAGGTAATTAATAAAAAAAATGTTATATTTCAACTCTTTGTAGTTTTCATTATTTGTAATGTAATCCATTCATGCTAATTCTAATCATTCATAAATATACTACACCTTTTCCACATTTATTTGAGAAGATATTAATTGTATTTGAGAATAATGACTTGTATTTGAGAAAATATCAAATGTAAATTAGATTAGTCTGTTGAATTTGATAAAACAACAAATGTAGTTGAGAATAGTCAATTTTATTTGAGAAAGCATAATATAAAATTGAGAATTGTTTTAACTTCATTTCAGAAAGGGTGATTTGAATTTGAGAAGTTGTCAATTGTATTTGAGAAAATTATCCAAATGACAATCAGCTGTGCTTGATGAACCGATTTTCATGTATGATGGCTTTTTGGATTCGTCCTATGCCCTATGTAGTGCATTCCTAGCTCAAAAAATTATTGATAATTTGAACTCCTAGGAGTTGATTTACTAGGAGTAGAGACCATTTTCGAAGGTCTAGGACCATGTTTTCCCCATAATTTAAGGATTTAATGTTGGTTAAAGAGAGTTGTTCCACCCTGTGTATGTTTCATTGCTCAACTCTCACCTAACAAGGTATAATTGTATTTAAGAAAAATAGTAATGTAAAAATTGGCCGAATTTTGAGTTTCTCATTATCAAATCACAAGTTCTCAAAAACATTTAATCAATTCTTAAATAGAATTCACTGCTCTCAAATTCATTTAATGCCTACTCAAATACAACTGACTGTTCTCAAATTCAATTGATGTTTTCTAAAATATATTTTTCTAATCTCAAATACAATTGATATGTTCTCAAATAAACATAACAGTTTCTCAAATAAAATTGGAAAAGGTGTAGTCGGATTAAAACAAAACCTGTTGTACTTATTTATTATATAAAGGTATATAATTGAACCAAATTCTAACTTAATTGGATTATTTTCCGATTTTTACAATTTTTTAAAATGTATACAAGTCATTTGATAACAATTAAACTGATTTTAATAATAAGATTAAGCTTGGTACATATGTCAGTCTTATACTTAGAATAATACTATATATAGAAGGAGCACTACTGATAACACGAAAGCCGGTTCACTGGTGCACTTAAGTAATGCTACCACCCTAACAATATGCATTTTTTTTAAAAAGTTGGCAATAATTCTGGTTGCTGAATTATTATGTTCTATTATTAATTAATGATTGATTATTCATAAAATACTGTTATAAATATCGGAGCATTACAATATTTAAAGCATTTTAAATTGTAGTTTAACATATTTAATAAAAATCATATTAAAAGCAGTCCTCAACAACTAAATGTAGATTCTTGTATTCCACTATCCTTTTGCCATCTAAGACCAGTTTTATTAAATACTCAGCAGGGGTTTTAAGTTATTATATTTGTTCTTTACGATCTTTCTTTATCAATAGATATTTATGACACATATTTAAAAAAATGTTTTGTTGTCAGGTTGGCAGCATTACTTAAGTACACCAGTCAACTGGCTTTCGTGTTATCAATGGAATTACATTGTGTTTACGGTCTTGTGCTCCTTCTATATATAGTATTATTCTAATGTCTTATACATGGTTACAAGTGTGTTAAATTTCAATCTCATCGCATCATTTTTACAAGTATTATGATTTTTCCAAAATTTTTGCTGAGTCATTATTGGGGGTTAATGAAGTCATAAAAATATTTTCGGATAGCATAACAAGAGCGGTAAAATGATTTTTCTACACAGTTTCAACTCTCTAGCATAAATACACTAGGAGCTATGATGATAAGAAACACTTGTAAAAAGACAGACAACTTAGTAAAAACCACTTAGGAGGCCTTGAAAACACCTGAAACAGATAATTTCAGTGACATCCTGGTTTCGGATTTTTTCTACTAACACAACACTTTTTCTCTATACCTACGGTATAAAAGAGGAAAAGTAAAAAAATGCAATAATAAAAAAAATTAGGAACTTAAAAGAATTTAGTAAAAAAAATAATAAAAAGTAAAACTAAAATAAATAAATTTCACAAAAACAAAAAAAAATGTAAAAGAATAGAAGTTTGAGCCACTACCAACAACTAATAAAATATCAAGAGAGAATAATACAATTTTTATTATACAAAACATTTTAATTTTTTTTATATTAATATAAATTAATTAATATTCATAATTAACTTATGTTTTATAAAAGAAAGATTTTTAATTAGTACTATTAGCAGCGTTTCCCAACCTTTTAAAGTACCGCGACCCTATAATTTGCTTTTCTAAAGTTTAGTGACCCAAATGCATTTATTTTGCATAACCTGAAAAATGCAGGCGTTTTTATTTATTGCCGAACTAGTTATGACCCTACAGACATCGTCAAATCATAATTTTCATGAGGTTTTTATACTTAAATAGAAAACTACACACTAATTGGAGTTCAAAAGAAGTATATTATATTATATAATAGCAATAAAATAAAAAAATAGCATTGTTAAATATAAAAATGAGCATTTATTATTTAAAGGAAAAAATCAAATAATGATTATAGTAAACAAAAAAAAGAATAAAATATGTATCAAATCAATGACTAATTTGTTGCTGTTGGTTTTCCACTAATAAGTCAAGTTTTGTTTATTCATTTCACATGATGTTTGTTAAAACCAAATTCACCTATAATTGAACATTATAATTTAAAGAACCCGAACCTTTAAAAGAAGTATTAAGAAACTGTTAGGCACTATATCATAGGTATAACCATTCATCTAAGTTAGCAAGAATTAGATAAAGGCGGGTGTCTCTGTCGGTAAAGGACTTCTAAGAAATGTTTTGGCCGCGGCTTCTTTTGTTATCGCATGTTTAAAGTATTATCAATTTCTAAAAATAATATCTGTTTAAACAAATCTGTTATTTGCTTGTAATGATCTTTTCACATATAATAAATCTTTGTCATTTTTGGTTGTTAGTAATAAAAAATTTGGCGACCCAAAAAAGTTCGTTTGCGACCCAATCTGGGTCGCGACCCAAGGGTTGGGAAGGGCTGCCATTAGTATATTAGATTAATGTTATTTCTTATTAGTATCACTTATAAAATCAAGGTAACAGATTTCAAGGTTTTTAATTTAGGAGATCCAACAGTTAAATGAGTCTATATAGTTAGAAGATAGATTGGCTAGTCGGAGAGAATGGAAGACTATAAGAGTAATTATAATAAAAGAAATTAGTTAGGAAAATATTAGGCAGTATATAGTTAGGAGGTGCATCAAGATGGACAAGTTCTGAACTTATGGAAATTTTGTGTGTTTCTTTCAATAAAGCCAAGAGTTTTTATAGATTTAGATCAACTATCGATAAATGGTGCATTCAATCACTCTCTAGTGGAATCGATGGGAACTTTAAACAAATTATATTTATAGCTGGACCATATAAGGTGATAAGACAATCATGATAGAGTATAGATAGCGGCTATATTATAATTGGATCAATCATTGAATTTATTAGTAATGATAAGTAACCTCAAAATCTTGTTAATAATTAAATAATAATTAGTAATAGATTAATTAATTAAAATATGTTGGCACGAACTCCAACTACCTCTAACAGAGGAACCACAGCAATATTGCTGATTTGCATGTGTTTTTCGTATATTTAGAATATCATTGAAGTAATCATTGTAAAAATGTTTTATGCAATAAATGGTAATAATTATAATAGATAGCGACGTTTTTACTATTCTTACCATGATAGCCTGGGAGACAAGCTGAGCATTGATTTCACACATATTCTTGAGTATATTGTTGGCAGCCATTCTTCTCCTCTGTGAGTTAGATTTAGAGGCAACACTGAGCGGGTATACCAAAGCCTGTGGATGCTCCTTCCCTATATCCATAAGGAGACGGTGCACTCTGTTAACCCACGGTAGTCTAGCGTCTATACGTGCTATCAGTTGCGGTACAACCTGACATAAACAAAATACAAGGTAAGAACAACCTGTAGAGTGAAACAATAAAACAAGTTCACAAAACCGGCACTTCTTTAGATAGTTACTCCCTTTTTGGGGAGTACTATACTGCTTTTTTTGTTTATGTGACCTTCTTTAGATTGTTACTCCCCTTTGACAGATCAGATTGGTTACTCCCTTTTTGGTTACTCCCTTAGTTTTTTTTATTTTATTACTAATCTTTATATATTTTACCTTATTATACCCTCTTACCCGGGGATGTAGAAAAGCATTGGGGCTTTTTGGGGTTAGAATAGGGGGAAAGACAAAGATATGGCACCTTAACTAAGGGGAGTAACCATTTAAAGAAGGTCTCTGAGTAACCTTCTTCAGATGGTTACTCCCCAACAACGCTATGAGGGGAGTAACCATTTAAAGAAGGTCTCTGAGTAACCTTCTTCAGATGGTTACTCCCCAACAACGCTATGAGGGGAGTAACCATTTAAAGAAGGTCTCTGAGTAACCTTCTTCAGATGGTTACTCCCCAACACGCTATGAGGGAGTAACCATTTAAAGAAGGTCTCTGAGTAACCTTCTTCAGATGGTTACTCCCCAACAACGCTATGAGGGGAGTAACCATTTAAAGAAGGTCTCTGAGTAACCTTCTTCAGATGGTTACTCCCCACCCCGCTATAAAAGGAGTAACCCTATTCAGATAGTTACTTCTGTACATCGCTATCTTATACTATTACTATTATCTTATACAATATAACTCATGCTCATCTCATGCTCTATAGTTAGATTTGTACTAAGTTTTGTATTTTTCCCATATTTACAATTATTTAATGACATTTGTCATTTTAGTTTGACATTTTCATTTTCATTTCATTTTTAACAAATACCTTAAATCTATTAATATTTTTAAACTGTTAGTAAAATAATCACAGTTCATTTTTATTTGACCGTGGAAATCTCATTGTGTACGTTTTATCTCAAGTAAAATTTTATTGATATTATAATTATACAAGTGTTTTCAAAGTAAGTAAAACATTAGAATGCCTTTACTTTTATGTTTCTGTAAATCTTTTATTTGTTGTGCTTTTATCAAATATGCTTCTCTGTTGTCTATGTATATTGCTCTTAGTTTTAGGTTTTAGTGTTTTATATTTTTACTTAAACTCTTCATATATAACTTACACATTATTTATTTATAATTATTTATCACTTTATTATTAATTTAACTACTTTATTATTCTATAATTATATTTCTATTTTCAATAAATATTTACCTATTTATTTATGATTTTACTGCTTATTTATTTTATTTCTATACGTTTTCCCAATATTCCTTTTGTGGTATTTTTATTGAAAAGGTGTCCCTCATGTGTCCATGTATTTTCACATCCTGCCCCATTAAAGGTTAAATATCTCCAATTTATTTATATTAAATTCATTATATTCAATACTTTGTCTATACTGTCGCCCTATGAGTATTTATATGGAAAAAGGACCACTGTTAGAGGATCCCTTTCCTATTAATTTCCCCTTTTCTTTGTTTTAATAAACATTTTTGCCCTTCAACCTTTCCTTTTCTTACTTTGTTATAAGGGAGCAAATATCTACATAAAATCCTTGGTTACTCCCTTTTGGGAGTAACCATCTGGGGGAGTAACTATCTAAAGAAGGTTCACAAAACCAACATAACCGTCATTTCTTTATGAAAATTATCTACAGAATAAAATATTTTTTTATTTCCCAAATGAAAAGTTAATATTTTTAGTACTGGGTGTCTACTAAACTTGAGACAAAAATTTAAGGCTTTTTCAAGATTTTTTCTTAGAAAAATTCAATGATACTTATTCAATTGAAACAATTCAAAAGAACAAAATTAGTAAAATTAATAAAATAAATAATGTAGTTAAATTATTTTAATTCTTTTAAAAAATAAATATATAATAATATATTAAATACAAAAAAATATGTATGATTGCTTGAAAAAAGCATGAGGAACCATAGGAATTCACGGCTCTTTTGTCTAGATTAGATGAAATATTCCTACACTTGAAATTAAAAGGAGTAGAACACTATCTTAGGGATCTGGCAAAAAGGGCCCAACAACGTGGCCTACTTGCCTGGTAGTTACTACCACTCTCCCCCATATTACTACTACTATGTTTTCACTTTATATAATCAAAAACAAGGCCTCTTGGTTGAAGAGGCACCACACATGGTTGTTTTTCTGTAGTAGATTGTATTCTTTGGATTGTTTTAAGGGGTATACTGCCACAAATTGGCAAACAAACAAATTTATTTAATTTAAATTTACGAAGACTGCAGTCCTATAATAATATTAATTTATTTGATAGTTATCAAATAAATTAAGGGTCTCTCTGCTAATAATATGCCTACATTTGACATAGCAAGCTTTCAATCTTAACAGGCCTTCATCAAAAATTAAAAATAAAATAATAATAAATAAGTACTTAAATAAAATGTTAAAACAAATATAGTAAATAGATGAAGAGGATGAAAAGGTAATGCTTGTACCTATGTCAAATATATTACTATTTATAAATAGTTTATTAGTATTTATATATATTATATATTATTATTTATATTATATATTGTCAAATATATTATTATTTATAAATAGTTTATTAGTATTTTATATATATATATAATATTTTATATTATATTTTGTCAAACATATTATGTCAAATATACATTATTAGTGGAGAGACCCTGTTTTTTTTATTACTTGAAACTCCACAAGTCATTTCTTCCTTATTGAAACAAAAAGTTGGACTTTTTAGACCAACCTGTTGGACACTCACCATTAACAAATTAGAAAACAAATCAAGTCCATACCTGGAGCCATGTGTTGATTTCAATGGTTCTCATACCCTCAGCTATTGCAGTCTGTACTTGATTTAGGTGGCCATAGTCAAACCATAGAGTAAGGAGGCGTAGAGTCTCTTGCAGAGAGCTGCCATGGGATAATGCTATGCTTTTAAAGAAACCTTCCACCGCTGGCACAGTGTACATCTCCCATTCATTCTACAATAATATTTTTTTGTTAAAAAAAAGTGGGTTGAAAGCATTGAGATTTTAGTGGGCTGTCAACTGATTTAAACCGTGTGTTATACTATAATGCTGGAAAAGTTAAAACTTGGTACAAATATCAATCTTTAGGTCTAACTGTAGTTGTGTTATTAGAAAAACAATTTTCTATGACCGTATTAACCAGTTATAAACACAGTAAACATTTATAAATTGTGGAAAAATGTATCAATAAATTTGAAATTTGGCACAAATGTAGTCATATATAAGACGAATATGTTGGTAACACTGGTTCAATTTTTATCGAATGATTTAAAAAATAATCCACATGAGTACAAAAATTTGGTACAAACATATTCTCTCTATATAATAAATAAGTATACTATGTTATGTTCAATACAATAAGTATATAGTTTTTGTCGGCTCATAAAAGTTAAGCAGCATCGAGCAAGTTCAGGGTCTGGATGAGTGACCACTGGGAATAAAACAAAATTTGAATTAAAATTAATTTTTTAATGTTGAAATTATTATTTAACTTGTAAAAACAGACTTTACCTGTTGCAGTAGGTTTGATTTAAGTTAGTTTTCTGAGCATGTTTTCATGTTTTTTTTTACATAATGAAGAATAATTTCTTCAACTACTTTAAATAAGAGTTATTTATGCACTAAGGGATTAAAGAAAACTATTATTTCCCTGAATAGTTAGTTTGTTCCTAAGACAAGAGCCGTGGGAATCACTGCATTAACTCCTAATAGGGCGAGGAAGTCAATTATTGCAAGGGAAAAATAGAAATTTACTTCCAAGGAGCATACAATATTTTATCTCCAGGGGTCAACATCATTTAATTATTGTTACATTCTTATTTTCAAACATTTTGTTGTTTTTTATTTAAATTTTTTTTGGGTTGGACACCCCCTTATAAATTTAGTAAGTGTGGACAAAAAAAATAATTTTTTTTTATTGCTCCAAATAACTCCTTTTAGTCTTAAAATAATTTGAACCAATTGTTGTACCCCTTATAAATTTAGAGGGTGCCGACTCCACATAAGTGTTAAAAATGATGAGTCCCCCAAAAAATATTAGTGGATAAAGAAAAATGGAAAATTTAAGGGCTTTAAACCCAATTACAGGAAACACTGATCAATATATCACTTAAAAAGTCATACGATGATGATCTATGATTGAATTTTAGGGAGCAAAGAAGCACTTTTCACTCCCAAGGGAGGAGAAGTAACTTTTTACTCCCAAGGGAGGAGAAGTAACTTTTTACTCCCAAGGGAGGAGAAATAACTTTCCTCCCAAGGGAGGAGAAGTAACTTTTTACTCCCAAGGAAGGAGAAGTAACTTTTAACTCCCAAGGGAGGAGAAGTAATTTTTTACTCCAAAGGGAGTAAAAAGTAACGTTTTCTCTCTTGAAAGTGAAAAGTGCTTCTTTACTCCTTAAATTCAATCACAGATCATCATGCAATGACTTTCGTAGTGATACTTTGATCAGCACAGCAAAGCACAAATTTTCTAAAGTTTTAGAAGGAATTTACATTTCGATGAAATTTAAAGGGCATGTGACTAATATCTCACCGTTGGCTTGTCATTAGACTCATTCTGAGATTGATTCTTATAGAAGGAGACAGCTAGGAAGTTCATATATGCCCAGGAATGCCAGGCTTTGTACCAGGTAGGATTATGCTGAGTCGCTGTGAGGAAGCTGTGAAGTATAGCAGGAATGGATTCCTTATTCACCCCATCCAGAGTTTCCTGCCAGAGGCCTTTCTTCATGTAGCATCTGCAATAAAACAATGATGTCACTTTAATGAAGATATCTTGGTAACAAATGTCTTGAGGCCCATCTACAATCTTAAGTTAAGTTAGGAAGAATTGAAGAAGTGAAGAATTTTTCAAAATCTCTTTTTCTTTAAATAATTCTTTTTCCCGCTCTTTTGACTTAAGAAAACCATAAAAATGGTTTTTTATAAGTTACTTAAAGAAGAATGTACAACGTTATCTGTTTTTGAATGATTACAATATTTTGTAAACGATGTGATGTGATTGTTTTGATTGTTGTTGTTTGAATATGTGATTGTTTTGTTGTTGAATATTTTTTTAAAAATATATTATTTTTCTTTTTATTTTTGAATGATATAGTTTTTGAAATGGATGAGGTTCCTACCTCTGTAGACATATAAACTAGAGATAAGGAAAATAACGCTCCCAACAATTACCTCATCCATTTTGATTTTATTTATTAATAAAAATAAAATAAAACACGGTCGATTTTAGAAGTAAAGTAAAAAAATATTTGCAAAAAGTCTTTAAAAATGGAAGGAAAGACCATTGAAAAAGCAATGTTTATTTAAATTGTATTAAAATTGTTATTGAGCTCTGCTCGTTGTTTCCATAAATAAAATGTGTGTAGACGGTAGAAAGAAAAGTAGTTTATTATTTAGTTTATTAGTAGTTTGTGTTTATTTAAATTATTAAAATTGTTATTGAGCTCTGCTCGTTGTTACAATAAATAAATAAAATGTGTGTAGACGGTAGGAAGAAAAGTAGTCTAAATACAGCTATATGTGTAATTGTAACTTTAAAACTTGACTTAACAACTCAGAGGTTGAAGACGTGTTTACGGATCTCTTAAGTCTAAAGAGCGGGAATTTCAAAATAGTTAGTTCTAAGTGAGAAATTCTTCACTTCTTCGATTCTTCCTGAGGAATTCTTCACTTCTTCAATTCTTCCTAACTTAACTTAAGGTTGTAGACGGGCCTTTGGTGTTAACAAATTTTCATCAGGTAAAGTGAGCACGTTGACAAGCTTATTGTAATGGAACATTTCCTCATCAATATCCATGTATCCGATGTAACCGTCATATCGCTCCCACTGTGTAACATCTTCATGGATGTAGGAAATCATGCATGAGAACAAAATTATCCACAAAACTGTGGAATAAAATCAAACAATTTTATTGTTGACGAATTACAAGTAATAGGTTATAACAATAGTTATTATACAACAATAGTCAGATAATAATTAAAAACTAATAATTTAAAATAATGTAAAATAAGATATTACATTCCACTATGAATTCACTTGCTGAGTAGAAAGCTTTATCCATAAGGTAAGTATGGATTTTAGATTTAATATTATTAATACTAAATGGACGAGTTCCTTGGAAAAGATTATTGTGGAGTTAGATAGCTTGGATATGCTAGTCCCAAAAGCCGGGCATAAAAAATGTGACTCATTTTGTACTACGTCAAGCTAAATTTTTCTAAAAATATACCTTAAATTATGAAGGAAAAGCATAGTCTGTCTATCCAGAGTGGAGCCCTTTGTATGTATGCGCTCACTTAAAATATTAGAAAACCGCACAAATTTCAGTTTTTTGCAATAAGTGGTTAAAGAGAACATTTTTAAACTGATAAAATGTTCTATAAAACGAGTGTTTCTTTGTCACAATAGGATAACTACAACCAAAGTTATTGCTCTTTCAAATACACCTAAAAATGGTTATTTTATGCAAACTCTAAAGTTTTAAAAAAAGCAAATATTTTTCGCATGAAATTCACTGACTTTGCAATAACCATTTTTAAGGTGTTTTTAAAAGAGAAATAACTTTCATTGTAGTCATCTGATTTTGATGAAAAAAACTCTTGTTTTATAGAAAATTTTAAAAGTTTGAAACAATGTTCTCTTCATGTTTTGCACAGGGAACCACTTATAACAAGAAAACTGGAATTTGTGTGATTTTATAATATTTGTTAGCGAGTGCGTTCATATAATGGGCTCCACTTTCAGAAAAATTTGGTTTGAAGAAGTACAAAATGAGTCCAATTTTTTCATGTCCGGCTTTTGGACTATGAGGACTTTCAGCAAATAGCTGTAGTCTGTGATGAGGTAAACAATGTTGTGCTTGTTTCTAGTGGAGTAATGATGCAGCAGCTATTAGAGATGGATTGGTATGTGCCCATAGTAGCAAAATTTCAATATACATGGTGGGAAGAGTTAAAATTTTGTTTTCTGAAAAAAAAAGCTTTGTTCTGGACGAGATATTATTGATAGCTCCAACGGCTTCTTTCTGAAGTAGGAAAACTTTAATCAAGTTTTGGCTACCAGCCCAGAGCTTAGCATAGCTCATAGCTTACCTATGAGCTTAGCTTAACCCATAGGATAAATGAGAGTGGAAGTGCAACCAGGTTGCTCTTCTTTTTTCATCCTTTTGTTTCCCTCTCCTAATTCCTTTCCTTAACCAGCCCTTGCAGATTTTGTCTTGGTATCTGGGGTCTGGGGGACCTCCGGGGCCCCGGCGGCGCCCCCTCACTCCTGGATCCCTTGGGATGGTCTGTTAAGGGTCTGGCAACACTGTTTCCCCCTCTCCCGACCGAAGCTTTAAAAGGCGAGGTTTCCCGCCTTGAGCTCTCTCAGTCCCTTTGGCCTCCCGTACTCTCTTCTTTAGCTCCAGGTATTATTTAAATATTATTTCACTATTATCTCATTACTTTTACAAGCTGATCAAAGCTGGCTTTGGTTATCGTGTGCAGGTGGGGTCTTTCCTTCTTTTCGGGATCTTCCGTTATCTCTTTTCCGTATTTTATTACTCCCCGGCTTAGAATCTTATTTTCGGGTTTTATCTGATTTCGTTCTTTTAGTTTGCCTTTCCCGTGCTTTCCTCTCTTAAAGGGGTGCAGAAGTAGGAAAAACAGGCTAGCCAGGACCTAGCTAACCAGACCTAAACAGGAACTAACCTGGCTAGAAGAATTTTCCTCATATCACTTTGCTTGGTCTCTTCGGCAGATGACTGAAGCTGAAGCCTCTCTAGGTCTTCTACAAACTTGTTCAGCTGTCTGAAAATAAAATACATAATTTTTAATACAAAATAATTGTACATTGAAGTCAAATAACAATCAGGATAAAGCTCAATATGAGTCATAATGTAAGATAAAATACAATCAAATGAGATGAGGGTGTATATGAAATATGTCCATTCCCTTTGGAAAATCAATGATCATCAATGATAATTTAGTACATTTATCTTTTTTCAACATTTATTATAAATCTTAATTTATTTATTTAGATATTTCAGACTTAGGTTCTTTTTGTATAAACCTAATAATTTATTTTATGTATTTAATTTTTTTTTACTATAGTTTTACTTATTTCATTGTTAATTGTCATGTTTAATGTGATTGATTAGTACGCTGTGTGTTTTAGCAACTCATTGTATATGAGCAGCCCCACTATGTATTTTTTTGTAAATATATTGTGTTTCTCTCCTGAAAAATAAGCTTTAAGTTTATACCTCTCATTACTGGGGTTGTTCCTTTTAATCATTTTATTTTAATTAATTTATTTTTGTTTACATGGGGCTTTAGTTTGAAACCTATTATTATGCCCCATTAAGGATTGGCTGCACAAGCTGGATGTTATCATCCATTCCCGGTTGCTAAAAACCAAATCTTGTGATTTGGAAATATTTTCTAACAAAATTATTACTATTAGGCGCCAAATTTTTTGTGACTTGACTAAAAAAAAAAAATTATTGGCTCGAAACCTGTTTCAGGTCAAAAGAAGTTTGGAGCAATTAGAATAAAATACAACATATTAAAATAAAATCAATGTCTGAAGATATCTTGTATGTAACTTGGGAGTAAAATGCAATTTTCCCCTTTGCAATTACCTCCCTTGGCTTTGCCTCGGGAGTAAAACACATAATCCTCAGCTTCGCCTCGAGAGTTAAATACTATGGTTCCCTCGGCTTACGCCTTAGGAACCAACTAACTGCTCAGGGAAATAATAGCATTCTTTACTCCCTTGGTGCATAAATAACTATTTTAAGTGTCTACAGTATCAGAAATTTTTAATCATTAGAAATAAATCAAATAAACTTAGGGTACTTTTATTTGTGTAAAGGGAACATCTTAGGTGGTGTTGTTAACTTCAGGTGTCGCATACAACATCAAATTCGGCAAAAAAATGTAGAAAAAAGTAAATAGGAAGGTACACTTCCAATGAACTTTTTGGATTCCAGGGATAAATACAAGACATTTTGCCCCTTGCATATTTCTCTCTAAAACCTTTATTAGGTAATTAGTAGGAATAATTACCTAAAGTGTAAAAATTGGACTCAAAATTGAAGTTTAGTTATTGACATTAGAGAGAATTTGCCAAGAGTACAAACGCATTATTCTTAAGCCAAAAATAATACATAAATATAAACAACAGTCACTCCACTAAAAGAAAAAATAATACATTGTTTGTTGGAATAATTGTAGTTGAGACACTGACGAATAAGAAGAAAGTGAAGAATCATTTCCTTTTCAGTTTTGAGTTTTTTTTTTGCTCATTCCACTTGTTGTTTTGGACAATTTTGGTCTAAATTGATCCATCAAGTGCTCAGCTGTATGGGACTACATTGTGTATGGAACTTGTGGATATATTAATGTATGGTACTATTAGTGATAACATTATTTGATTACAACATTACCTTGCTCAGGTCACACTCCACCTGTAGCTTTGTGAAGTGCATATTTACAGTTATATATTGTTCTATACCGTCAAGCTATTTCCATAGTTTTGCACTCAACTTGAGCAGCGTGCAGATCATTAAATACTGTATTTATAATAAACTGCGTAAGCTTCCGTGGTTATTGTCATGAAGATTTAGGTCTTCCTGTGGTGACCACGTTAATGTAGATGAAGGATTCTTCATCTACATTAGCGCAGTCACCACCAGAAGACCTAAATCTTCCAGTATTTATAAATTTGTATTAATTTTGAGACACACAAGTGTCTTTACACACTAATTCCTGCCAAAATATCAGTTTTAGACAAAAATATGCAAGGGGCAAAATGTCTTGAATTCGCCACTAGAACCCAAAAAGCTCAATAAAAGAATACCTTCCATTTAACTTTTTTTTCCAAGTGTTGCTTGGGACACCCGATAACTACACCACAAAAAATAAGTTCCCTTTAAACAAAAAAAAGTACCTCAAGTTTCATTACAATTGCATTATAAAACATTTTGAAATGTTTTATATTTTTCATTATAAATAACAGGTTATTTAGATTTGATGTCTGCCTCCGTGGCCGTGATCGTAAAGGCGTACGATTTCGGCACCGGAGGTCCGGGGTTCGCAGCCCGGTCTATGCTCTAAGATTTTATGAATAGTATTTGTATTATAAAGATTTTGCCAACTTTAATTAATTCTTAGAGTGTAGTAGATGCAACCCACTTGAGGTGGTTCCCGCAGGGTGAATACCCTGATGGGTTGAAAGGCCCTAAAACGGGCATTTTATTTTATTTTATTTTATTATAAATAACAGGTTATTTAGATTTGATTGATTAATTTATATCTAATAGCTCAAAATTTAAAAGAGGAAGGAGACTTTTGGTTCAACCTGTATATTTTAATTACTTTTATTTTTCTAACAACTTACTTGAAAGCAGAGTATTTGTCATCAGTAGCCCAGAGATGCTTGGCATAAGCATAGCTGACTTGTGGATGAGTTGTTGGTAAAGGCTCACTGGGATTTCTGGAAGGATCCGTTCCCATAAGAACTGTCAGAGTCTTGTGACAAAGTTTGATCCGGTTGGACTTGCGGCAGAGAGAGGCATATTTCAACCAGGTGTGCATGTCTTCTTGGGGTTTCATCACAAGAGTATGCACCTGTATGATTCTTTGCCAATCTTCTACATTCCTCTGACAGCCCTAAACAGTTCAGAACAAAGAATAATTACCAACTAAAATAAATAAACCAAAAATACAATAGAAATAGAAATAAAAAAAAAATAAAAATAAAAAAATAACATATATAATCTTTATTTGTTATAAACATTTAAGTTTCTACAAATTTATTACATGTAAAAACGGTGATTATAAAGAGATGCCATGGTTACAAACCATAATTTGGGCAAAGCAATTAAAATGAAAATAAAATTAAACTTCTGAAAGTTTTCTTTCAAAAAAATTATAAAGATACAAAAGAAGGAGTAACTAAGCAAAAACATAAAGACTACATAAAGATGAACAAAATTAAAAATAAATAAAAAACCCCTGCTAAAGTTATATTTTTTTTTTATAAAAAATGTTAGCCATTTAACAGGTAACAAATGGTGGACAAACATCCAAATGGGACAAACATGGACAAACATCCCAAATGGTGGACAACATCCCAAATGGTGGACAACATCCCAAATGGTGGACAAACATCCCAAATGGTGGACAAACATCCCAAATGGTGGACAAACATCCCAAATGGTGGACAAACATCCCAAATGGTGGACAAACATCCCAAATGGTGGACATAAAAATAATTAAGGTGCAGACTGGCTTAATAGAATAGAATACTATTTATTATAAAAGAGTAAATTTTTTGGACTGGTGTGATATATATTTAGAATTTAAATTTCTTGAAATTTAAATACTGTCATCTTCAAGAAATTTAAATTCTAAATACTATTTATTTGTACAAAAATAATGTAATAATGTATGTAATGTAATAATGTAAAAATAATGTTTTATTTATCTTTTACATTGTTTGTAGGCACTGATGATGGCTGTTTACAGTTGAAATCTGGCTCTGTAAATAAATTTTACATTTAGTGGAGAGACTGTTGTTTATATTTAATCATTTACTCCACAGTTCAGCGTTTTATTAAAAAATAATGTTTTTTTTACAATTGATTAAAAATCAAGAAACAGCCTACTCCAGGTCCATATTTTGGACGACAGGAGGGGAATAATGAACTAAACTGACCACTAAAAGCTCAAAGATCCGTCCATGAGCCCTGATTGTTTTTAATTATACAAGCCAAATTATTATCTTAATTATAAAAAAAAATATAAAATGATTCAGTAAATTTAACTATGTTTCAATTTTTACTGGCTAGAAATGTAAACATCATACAATTTTATATGCTTAGTATCCCTCATTCATACTGTAGTCATAAAGGAAAAGTAAAGATATTTTATTCTATGGATTGTAAGATAGAATAAAGAAAATTACTTGTAATCGCTTCCACCAGATCTGTCTGATGTTTGATTGTTTGGAAGGTATCTGATGATACTGAATGACCTCTTCAAGTTCAGCTAACATCTGTACAAACACCATGGCAGGGTAGGCTCTCTGGTAGCTCTCCAGAGCCATTGATGTCAACTCTGCATCCAGCAGATCTCGTGACACATCTATCAACTAAAAAAATAAATTAAATAACTATTTATTGCATCATTAATGACCAGAAAAAGAGTTATTATTTGCAAGAGTTATTATTGTATTATTGATACAATACATTCATACAAGACTTTGCATGATACAAGACATTCATACAAGACTTTGCATGGTACAAAACGTTCATACAAGACTTTACATGAAACAATACATTCATACAAGACTTTGCATGGCACAAAACATTCATACAAGACTTTGCATGATACAATACATTTATACAAGACTTTGCATAGTACAAAACATTCATACAAGACTTTGCATGGTACAAAACATTCATACAAGACTTTGCATGATACAATACATTCATACAAGACTTTGCATGGTACAAAACATTCATACAAGACTTTGCATGGTACAAACATTCACAAGACTTTGCATGATACATACATCATACAAAGACTTTGCATGGTACAAAACATTCATACAAGACTTTGCATGGTACAAACATTCATACAAGACTTTGCATAATACAAAACATTCATACAAGACTTTGCATGGTACAAAAACATTCATACAAGACTTTGCATGATACAATACATTCATACAAGACTTTGCATGATACAATAATTCATACAAGAATGGTACAAAACATTCATACAAGACTTGCATGGTACAGACTTTGCATGGTACAAAACATTCATATAAGACTTTGCATGAAACAATACATTCATACAAGACTTTGCATGATACAATACATTCATAAAGACTTTGCATATACAAACATTCATACAAGACTTTACATGAAACAATACATTCATACAAGAGTTTGCATGATACAATACATTCATACAAGACTTTGCATGATACAAAACATTCATACAAGACTTAACATGATACAATACATTCATACAAGACTTTGCATGATACAATACATTCATACAAGACTTTGCATGATACAATAGATTCATACAAGACTTTGCATGATACAAGACATTTATACAAGACTCTGCATGATACAATACATTCATACAAGACTTTGCATGATACAAGACATTCATACAAGAATTTGCATGATACAATACATTCATACAAGACTTAGCATGGGACAAGACATAAACACAATCTGTTAAAGAGTGTCTAGAACAAAAAAATGCAAAAAAACTGCACAATTGTCTACCCAAAAACCACTAGGACTAGATCAATGGCATTATATGTGTTATCTGATTCATTTAGTGTTATCTGATTCAGTTTGTGTTGTGTTATCTGATTCATTTTGTGTTTGATTCAGTTTTGTGTTATTGATTCAGTTTGTGTTGTGTTATTCTGATTCAGTTTGTGTTATCTGATTCAGTTTGTGTTGTGTTATCTGATTCATTTTGTGTTATCTGATTCAGTTTGTGTTAAAACTACTTTTGAAAGTAGTTCGGCAGTATAATTTACGGCCGAAACCTTAGATTTGTGTTTTTATTTTATATGACCTCTACCTCACAACTTTAATTTTCCTTAAATAATTTGGTGAATAATTTTGTATTACTTTTGTTTTATCAGCTAATACTTTACCACCTATCAAGAGATCAAAGTACAAAAATCAGGGTTATTCATACCACTTTGTATCTGCTATAAAATAGAAAAGTTGGGTAGATTGAGCTATAAACTTACTCGCTGAGCTTCTTCAAACTGTTTGAGATGAATGGCAAATACAGCCCTGTAGAAAGTACCGTCGGGTGTGTCTTTAGGTATACACCTGATGTACCTGTCTATGGACTCCCATTGCTCCAGACCCCACGCTGCAGCGGCTCCCATACAAGACATCTTCTCACGTGCTATGTCGTTAGCATTGTTCCAATGTCTACTAGCTACTCGCTCCAAAGCATCCCTGTAATTAACAATAGGTATAAGCTGTATTTAGACTACTTTTCTTTCTACCGTCTACACACATTTTATTTATTTATTTATTGTAATAACGAGCAGAGCTCAATAAAAATTTTAATACAATTTAAATAAACATTGCTTTTTCTATGGTCTTTCCTTCCGTTTTTTAAAGACTTTTTGCAAATATTTTTTTACTTTACTTCTAAAATTTTCTAAAATCGACCGTGTTTTTTTTTATTTTAATTAATAAATAAAATCAAAATGGATGAGGTAATTGTTGGGAGCGTTATTTTCCTTATATCTAGTTTATTTAATATTATATAATTTATTAATAATTGTTATATAATTCAAAAATAAAAATATATATTATATAAAAAATATTCAAACAACAAAACAATCAATCACATCACATCGTTTACAAAATATTGTAATAATTCAAAAACAGATAACGTTGTACATTCTTCTTTAAAAAACTAAAAAAAACCATTTCTATGGTTTTCTTAAGTCAAAAGAGCGGGAAAAAGAATTATTTAAGAAGAAAAAGAGATTTTGAAAAATTCTTCAATTCTTCCTAACTTAACTTAAGATTGTGGACGGGCCTTAATTTATAAATTACATGATTACATCATATTTTTTTACAATTTTTGCAAGGTATTTATGTTAATTATTTGATTACAATTTATAACATTTTGATATTACAGAGTTTTGCAAAACATGAATAGTTGACACAGTATAATTGTGCGAGAGACACCTAGGTAATGTAACAAGCAAAATGTAATGCTACATCTGGGAACTGTTCCATCATTCGAAATTCATCATCATTAATGGCTCGACATAATGTCATGTCCCACTCTGTTTCGTTACGTCTAACTCATCAGGGCGTCCTGATGAGTTATTACAAGGGCCTGATAAATATTTTTTAATGTAACAATATCACAGAAATCTCTTAAAATTCTGAAGTAGTAAATGAATTTTCAGATCTAAATAATAATAAATAATAGTAAAAATAATAATAGAATAGTTATTTATAAATAAAAATAATAGCTCATTATAATAATAATATAATAGTAGTTATAATATAGTAATTATTATACAAAAATAATAGTAATTTAAAAAATAATAATAGAATAGTTATTTATAAATAAAAATAATAGCTTATTATAATAATAATATAATAGTAGTTATAATATAGTAATTATTATACAAAAATAATAGTAATTTATAAAAATAATAATAGAATAGTTATTTATAAATAAAAAAATAGCTCATTATAATAATAGTATAATAGTAGTTATAATATAGTAATTATTATACAATAATAATAGTAATTTATAAAAAATAATAATAGAATAGTTATTTATAAATTAAAAAAATAGCTCATTATAATAATAGTATAATAGTAGTTATAATATAGTAATTATTATACAATAATAATAGTAATTTATAAAAAATAATAATAGTTATTTATAAATAATAAATAATAGTAAATAAACTGGAGGACATCTTTAGAGCAGAACTTTCAACAAATCTTTACATCTCACTAATGGCTATCATTAGCACAAATATTAACAGACAGAGCTTTAAACCTTAACATAGGACACCATTAGCACAAATATTTACTGACAGAGCTTTAAACCTTAACATAGGACACCATTAGCACAAATTTTTACTGACAGAGCTTTAAACCTTAATATAGGCTATCATTAGCACAAATATTAACAGACAGAGCTTTAAACCTTAACATAGGACACCATTAGCACAAATTTTTACTGACAGAGCTTTAAACCTGAATATAGGCCATCATTAGCACAAATATTTACTGACAGAGCTTTAAACCTTAATATAGGCTATCATTAGCACAAATATTTACTGACAGAGCTTTAAACCTTAACATAGGACACCATTAGCACAAATTTTTACTGACAGAGCTTTAAACCTTAATATAGGCTATCATTAGCACAAATATTTACTGACAGAGCTTTAAACCTGAATATAGGCCATCATTAGCACACATATTTACTGACAGAGCTTTAAACCTGAATATAGACCATCATTAGCACAAATATTTACTGACAGAGCTTTAAACCTTAATATAGGCCATCATTAGCACAACTTTTTACTGACAGAGCTTTAAACCTTAATGTAGGCCATCATTAGCACAAATATTTACTGACAGAGCTTTAAACCTGAATATAGGCCATCATTAGCACAAATATTTACAGACAGAGCTTTAAACCTGAATATAGGATCATTAGCTATTTAACAAAGCTTAAACCTTAATATAGGATATCATTAGCACAAATATTTACTGACAAAGCTTTAAACCTTATTATAGGCCATCATTAGCACAAATATTTACTTACAAAGCTTTAAACCTTATTATAGGCCATCATTAGCACAAATATTTACTGACAAAGCTTTATACCTTAATATAGGCCATCAGTAGCACAAATATTTACTGACAAGCTTTAACCTTAATATAGGTAGCACAAATATTTACTGACAAAGCTTTAAACCTTAATACCAACATTAGCACAAATATTTACTGACAAAGCTTTAAACCTTAATATAGGCCAACATTAGCACAAATATTTACTGACAAAGCTTTAAACCTTAATATAGACCAACATTAGCACAAATATTTACTGACAAAGCTTTAAACCTTAATATAGGCCAACATTAGCACAAATATTTACTGACAAAGCTTTAAACCTTAATATAGACCAACATTAGCACAAATATTTACTGACAAAGCTTTAAACCTTAATATAGGCCAACATTAGCACAAATATTTACTGACAAGCTTTAAACCTTAATATAGGCCAACATTAGCACAAATATTTATTGAAAGAGCTTAAACTTTAATGTAGGCTATAACAGAGCAAAACTTCATTTGGCAAATCTTTAAACCAGACTATAGACCATAACATTGCAAAAATTTATTGACAAACCTTTAACTTAACAATAGGCCATTATTAGTGCCAGAATTTATTAATAAAGAATTTATTTGATTTTTTTATCCATAATGTCCTACATTCCTGAAGCTTAACGTTGGATTCTTTACCTACATTGACAGGGTCACCATCAGCAGTCCTAAATCTTTATGACAATAACAGTGCAAGCCTAAGCAGCTTATTAACATGAGTTCATGGCTTTGTAGCGGTGTTGGCAAATTTCCTGTTTAATTTTTATTTAAGAATTATTGTTCCTTTGTCATAAATATTAACCCTTCAAGTTAGTTTGAATATGTTCATGCCCTTACATTAAGTTGAAAGTGTTTAGTGTAACCAAAAAGCTATTTTTCAGGAGACTATTTACTTCATTGTCTATAATGGATTTACTTTTATACATACATCTATGATATATATATATATATATATATATATATATAATATATATATATATATATATATATATATATATATATATATAATATATATATATATATATATATATATATATATATATATATATATATATATATATTATATATATATATATATATATATATATATATATTATTACGGTGTTATTACTACCGTAATTTATAAAAAAAAGGTGATTAAATAAAAAAAGAACGATATTAATGTGGATCGACCATTTATAATTAAAAAAAAACTTTATCACATTATTATTAATTAAATATCAAACTTATCAATTATTAAATCATGGCTATTACTAACGTTAATTTTACTTTATAGAATAATTTTACTTTATAGAATAATTTTACTTTATAATTTAGTTTACTTTGCTACATACTTAAAAAGGGTGAGTTGTCGCCGGGATCTCGTATCGAGAAACCTATCGCCACGAAATTCTAGGGAGAACTGAAGGGGCGACGCGGCCCCCACCGCTAGGTACCGCAGTACATGCTAGCGCACACTAGAGCGCAGTGGTATCGATATCATAGACAAACACCTGCATAGATACTAGACGCTAGGGCCACACACTATAATCCCAACGTCTAGCACACAACGGCTTATCAACAATACCGACACCACACACTCCAATGAGCTCCAACACACCCTAGAGCACCCAACAGTAAGCGCAACGTTACAATATATATATATATATATATATATATATATATATATATATATATATATATATATATATATATATATATATTATTATTCTGAGTTTTGGGGGACTCCACAACAGAATCTTGTAATGAAAGGAACGAAGAAAAGAGTCTCTCCACAAAACAATAATTTATTCAAAGCGCTTTCAACCTACATGAGGCCATCATCAGTGTCTGTACAAACAAATAGAAACCATAAAAATTAATCATAAATAGGCAATACTAAAACAATAAATAACAAAGTTAAGACAGTAAAACAAATATAAAATAAATATGAATAAAAATTACCAGATATAATAGAAAGAATAAACGTCTAAGAGAAAGACATTAAAGGTAATCCCACAGTTTGACTTGTATTTACCTTTAATGTCTTTCTCTTAGCAGTTTATTCTTTCTATTATATCTGGTAATTTTTATTCATATTTACTTTATATTTGATTTCCTGTTTTAACTTTGTTATTTATTTGTTTTTATTTTTATTTATTGTTTTAGTATTGACTATTTATGATTAATTTTTATGGTTTCTATTTCTTTGTACAGGCACTGATGATGGCCTGTTCTTCGTTCCTTTCATTACGAACAACTCCACTGGTGCTCTTTCAAAATCATAGAATCTTGTGATTGATGGCACCCCTTCATTGGTCTTTAGTCACTAAATAAAATCATACCAGTCTCCCAGAGCCTCCATACATCTCATCTGACCCAATATCAGCTCCATATCATTACGATTACAAGCTAATTTCTCATTGTAAGCATTCAAAGCTTTCTCCCAATTGTGCAGTTTCTCGTACCATCTCTCCTGAACACATAGTTCTTCTTCATTGTTCTTAACGTACTCCAACAAACCTACACAAATCATACAATGATACAAATATAGCTGTAAATGATAAAGGTTTGAAATAAATTATTGTCAAAAATAAAATGAGATAAAATTAAAAATCTTACTTTTCTGACTTATGATATGACTACGGACACAAGTTAAGTAGGAAGGACCAGAAACCCCCTACTTTTTTGAATTTTGTACTGTTAGACAAAAATTAATGAAACTTGTAAACTTAGTTTTTTCTAGGTCACTTCTTGAAAAGTATACTTTTTGGGTACAAGGTCCACGGTACAAAATTTTTATTGGGATCGATCTTCATTTACAAGAACTAGCCGACTGACGACCTCTCTGAGCATTCTCTACCAAAGTAAACGGAATGTGTTCACCCAATATTTTTGTTTTCTGTGTCCCAACTGATGACCTGTATACACAAACGTCAATAGATTCTTTGGTTATAGTCACTCTGAATCCAGACGCAGTTGTAGCGGCACCAAGCGTGACTTATTCTCGAAAAATTATTTCTTTATTTTACACCTATAGGTAAGTTCATCCAGAGACACACTGTATGTATAGGGAACCATGTCCTCTCTGTTCTAGGCCGTTGATCCCACAAGCAATATTTTAATACTATTATCTAATTTTTTTTAGATTACATAAAATTAATTACACATTATTATTATTACATTACATTACATAATTATTACACTACATATTAATTACATTAAAAAAAAAATTAATGAAATTTCTAAAAAAATATAAATGTAGATACGTTATTACGTTACCTAGAGCAGCCTCTTTCTGTTGCAATTTGTTATTGATAGAGATAAGTACTTCTATTGTATTTGCTTTAGGACCCTGGTGAAATTCTTCTTCCTTGTAGTGAAGTGCTTTAGCATATGCTCTGCATTGCATGGCTTTCTCTCCCAGAAGCTGTGGGTCTAGAGGCAATGGTCCCTTAAAAGATTTAGAGATTTAGATTTTTATTATAGACTAAAGTAATATACAGGGTGTCCACGGATGGATGAACAATAAGTTTAAATAACGGAAAAAGTCATTCTCGATAAAAAGCGCCTGCATATTTTTAAACTAAGATTTATCATATTTTTATTTTATTTTTAACGGTGGACTCAAAAACTGCAATTTATAAAAAATGAGCAAAGAGTAAAATAAGCTTAATTTTGACTTTTTGAAGAAAAAAGTATTCTTTATAAAATTGTTTAATTGTACACCTGAGACAATTTTTCCACAAAAAATTACCCCTCTCCCTGCAATTCCCGTTTTATTAAAATATCCCAGTTAGTGTTACTTAAATCGAAGTTTACAATACTACCTATTTGTTCCACTAGTCAAGACCTTTAAAGCGATGTATCACTTATCCAGATTGAGCAACTTTAAATATCCAAATTTGCAAAATGAAGGGAGGAGAGGGTAAATTTAAAAAAAAATTCTGGAAAAATTGTCTCCCAGAGAAATACAAAACTAAGCCTACTTAACTCTTCGCAGTTTTTGAGTATGCCGTTAAAAATAAAAATATGATAAATCTTAGTATGAAAACATGCAGGAGCTTTTATCAAGAAAGCCTTTTTTAAAAAAAAATGTGATTTTATGTCATTTACACGTATCGTTAAGTCCATCCGAGGACACCCTGTATTAACAAAGTAGGGGAACAAACACAATTTCACGTAGTTCACATTTTGTCCACTAGGGAGTTGGCTCAAATTTTCTACGGGTGCAGCCATCTTGTTTAACCCTTGTAAATGTAAATAAACTATTTACGATACTCAACATTATTGCTTTTTAAAAATGTTTATAATTTATATATATATATATATATATATTTATATATATATATATATATATATATATAATATATATATATATATATATTATATATATACTATATAATATATAAATTCTTGATCAGTGAGTCCCCCTCATGATCCTAAACTCATAAGTTCATTTTTTTGAAAATTTGCTAAAACCACCACACACCACACTCCTCTTTACTTCCCCCTTGTAAAGAGGAATTCAAAATAATAGGAAATTCCCCCATCTTTAAACCTTAGGGGCAAGAGTTGCTAGTTGAGTAGGAATTCTATTTTCTTTTTCTGTGTGGTTCTGGATTGGCTCTCCCGTGTTGCTTATTAATGCCAGTTTGTGACTTTTCATAGACAGATAAATTTGACATTTTTTTATCCGTTTGTATTTTGTCTTGAAAAGAGTTCTTTAAAACTCTTTTTAAGTTTAAAAACAACTTTTTTAGAACTTAAAGAGTTCTTTAAAACATTAAAATTGCTATCACACAAAGTACCACAGACAAAAGTAAGTCTATTAAAAATTAATTATAATGAAAGTACCTTAGTAGGGCAGTGCTCCATGAACTCAGCCAAGTTGAGTATAGTCTGCGTTATCTCTGGGACATCGGGTACTTTGAGTGCTTGCTCCAATGTAAGTACAAGTTCATCTTGTTGTTTAACAGTCAGCTCGGTCCAGCATGATGCAAAAGCAGCATTAAATAAGTCCCTAGGCACCTGACTGTACGTCTCAGCAAGGGCACCACACGACCTTATCAAAATCCGAAAATTATGTATTACTGCAATAATAAAATAGGGGCCTTTGGCCTCTGGAGCCACTTTCCAGGCCCTTGTATATTTGGTTGATTTTTGTATTTTTTGCTGATTAATTATAATTCTTTTTTGCACAGCATTTTGCAATGTAAAATGTGGGTATTTAGGCAATATTCATCATGGAGGGCTGCTTAACACTGCCCACTTATTATACTGTCTGACTTTGATAGCAGGCTAACCAGGATGATGTTAGAGCATGTGCTTCCTTCCCAACTACCTTCCAACTCTTCACAACTATTGAACTCAAGATATGTGGTAGAGATCATTGACATACAGATATACATAAACAATACAGATATACATAAACCATACAGATATAAATTAACAATACAAATATACATAAACAGGGTGGAACATTTCAAATGCACCAACAATAAATCCTTGAAAATAAGGATCCTTAAACTTGGGAGGTATCCATGAGAGTTTTTGACAGTTCACACGTTTTTATTTCACTCCTGTCCATTGCTTGTTTTATATTAGTTATGTTGAACTTTTTAAATAGATTTTTTTAAAGGATTTTAAATCTGTTATTTATTCTGCAATCAGACTAGTGATTGATCCAGACTCTTGGCAGTAAGAAAATAATTATTTTAGTGTTAAAAGCTATCAATCTCAGTGTCAAATGTTAAGGGTGAAAAGGTCACTCACCACTGTTCGCTGATTCTATGAATCAAACATGTCTCGCCACTGTACCGTTTAAGCTTTAATTGTAGGAAATACCAACATATAGTATAAGGAGCCTATTTTTAAAATGCCTTTATTGAATAAATAATTGATTTTAAAACAGTTAAATGACATAAATAATATATTAAAATAAGGCTACCTTTCCGCTATAAAGCTTGTGCTTTGCGCAAGCTAGAATTTACTAGATCTTGATACAATAACTAGATCTTATTATATAACTAGATCTTAATACAATGACTATCTACTAGACAGCACTGAGTTCTCATTCTCAAATAATTTAATTCGTTGACATTATAAGTGTGTGACCTAAAAAACCGCTCTCTCAGGAATAACATTGTTTTAAGAGGCATACTTTTCAAAAAAGAAGACATTAAAAAACAAACTAAAAGAATTTTGTACAAATGAACAGGAACTTTCGGAAGATATTAACATTTTATTTCATTGAGTTTATCCTTTTGGTCCTTCTTTAGTTAAAAATCTGCCCATAAATTGCACAAATTCATCTAGATGATGATATTGAATTAATTATGACAAATTTGGTGCCAGGCATTGAAAAACTACTTGATACGCTATAAACTATGCTAACCTCAGGGCTGGAGAGGAGGAAACTTTAAGAAATTCAATACTCAATCTCTTGAACCACTCGACCCAATCATCCTTAGAGACAGATCTACTGGTCTGAGCCCATGCTAACTGCAGTTCATTCCTAGACGTAGCTATCTGAAACACAAGTTTCAATCAAATTTAATTGTAGCGTATTTTCATCATAAATTGATGTTTATGAAGTTTTTAGCAACTCAACCTCAACTTCATAAGCTTTTGGAATAATTTTTCCTTTGGATATTCACTAAACAGTTGTATTAGGCTTTTAGAAAGGCAATTTGATCAAATAAAAGAAACAAAATCAGGTTAGCGTGCTCATCCCCTTTTGCTTGGACTGGCTCGCTAGTCCTCAGAATATAATTCATCAATTCTAATACTGCAACACAATTCAGACTTGCTTGGCTCGTCCCTTAGCCAAAATAAATTTAATACATCAGTTTCATTTCAGAGGAAGATGTATCAGCGGTCATCCATACAGCACTGACCAAGCTCAATCCTGCTTAACTTTTATGATCCCACAAAAATCATAGAAATAATTTTTGTATTGAAACAGAACTAAGTGAACTTATTTATTACGTAAAGGTGTACACTTGTACTAAATTTCAACTCGAATAGATTACTTCCTTTACCTTATTATTTAGATTTATTTTATATTCATTAAATTTTAATCTTATTTTAATTATTGCTCTACTAAGCTAAACCATATAGTTTGAAATCAAAATTATTAACTTTTATTTTACTTTAAATTGTAGCTAAATTCCGTTTTCACTAAAAAAAATCCTCTTAAGTCATTTATACATTTCAAGTTTTCAATAGCAAAAAACATATGTAATAATTATTGGGACATATGGAAAATAAACGGCTTTCTAAACGGGTTACGTTTAGATGGAAAAAAACTCTATTAGATTATTTCCAGATTTTTTGCAATTTTTAAAAACATACACAAGTCATTTGATGAAAATTGAACTAATGCTGATAATGAGATGAAACTTGACATCAATGTTAGTCTTAAATACATGAAAGCCAAATTTCAATTCGATCGCATCATTTTTCTGCGTTTTATGATTTCTTGTAATGTTTGCTGAGTCATTACAGCAGGTTAATGACGTCATAAGAAAAATTCCAAATAGCACAACTACAGTGGTAGACTAATTTTTGCACAAAGTTTCAACTCTCTAGCATAAATACACTGGGAAGCTACAATGATAACAGACACACATACACACAACATATACAGACAACTTTGTGAAAACCACTCAGTGGGTTTTAAAAATATAAATAAATAATTTTTTTATTTCCATCATGTTTGGTTGCAAACAATAAGAAAAACTCATACAATACAATACAGATAATAAAAAGATTTACACACTAAAATCAAGCTTAAAAAATTCTTTAGTACTAAACATGGGGTTTTAGCGAATTTCCTTTGAAATTCGCCTAATGGGATAGGCGTCATGGCGGAATTTGAACCTTGGACCACGACACAAATCCGTTTCAGAGTCCCTAATGACGAAAAAAATAAGTTTCGCGGACTTTATATATATATATATATATATATATATATGATAATATATATATATATATATATATATATATATATATATACATATATATATATATATATATATATATATATATATATATATATATATATATAATATATATATACATATGTATTTCTAGACACTTTCCTTGTAAACACTCTATCTTTCGAACGGATTAATATTTTTTAACCAAACTTGGTACAAAAATCAACCTTTGGAGGACACGAACCCTATTGAAAACCAGGTTTTTGTGAACGTCATTAACCCGGTTTGCTGAGTCAGCGAAATTTTTCAAAAAAATCGGCAAAATTCAGAGTTAATATTTTTTGCCGCGAAAAAGGTCAATATTTATGTTTTTTGAGACGCTGAATCGAATGAAACCGGTCGAACCGAAGTCGATACGACCACTGTAAGTGACCTAAAAATTGAAAAAACCATTGTAAATTACCAAAAACCAAAATTTAGATCGATAAAAAATAAATTTCGAGTAGGGTGTCGTTTTCTATGTATTTTTGGGCGCTGAATCGAATGAAACCGGTCCGAAGTCGATACGACCACTTTAAGTTACCAAAAAAGTCGAAAAAACCACAAAAATTATAAAAAACCAAAATTACGGTCGTCGAAAATTAAATTTCGAGTAGGGTGTCGTTTTCATGTTTTTTGGCCTCTGAGTTGAATGGCAGTGGTCCGGAAGTCAATACGACCACTCAACTCAGGGTACCTGGTTCACATCCTGGAAGGGTCGACAATTTTTATCGTTTTTTTTTTTACTTAATATAAGTTACAACTATAAAATAATTCTGGCGCGGTGGTCCGCATGTCGGCGAATTTCCTTTGGATGCGAGCTCTCAAACCCAAAGTACCTGGGTTCGAATCCTAGTAGGGACAATCATTTTTTATCGTTTTTTTCCTAATATAAGTTTACCAACTAAAAATAATTCTGGCGCGGTGGTCCGCATGTCGGGCGAATTTCCTTTGGATGCGTGTTTTCGTGCTTAACAACCCATTCTTGCTTAAGGTTCTGGTTCATTGGCTTTTGAAACCTAAGCAGTTACTCAATTGTCAAGCACTGCTCGTAACTCATTTTGTCTGTATTTTCCAAAGGAAATGCGCTAAAACCTTTAAAGATAACTGACTAAGCTTAAATATAAGTAACTAAGCTTTAAACTAGTGCAAATAATAGTGCGTACTTCTAATTTTAGAGGCATAGTTTTGTACAACCAACTGGATAATTATGCGCATTTCCTTTGGAAAATACAGACAAAATGAGTTACGAGCAGTGCTTGACAATTGAGTAACTGCTTAGGTTCTAAAGCATGAACCAGAACCTTAAGCAAGAAATGGGTTGTTAAGCACGGAAACACGCATTCTAAATGAAATTCGCCCGACAGCGGACCACCGCGCCGGAATTATTTATTTAGAAGTTGTAAACTTATATAATGTAAAAAGCACGAAAACACGCATCCAAAGGAAATTCGCCCGACATGCGGACCACCGCGCCAGAATTATTTTTAGTTGTAAACTTATATCAGGAAAAAAACGATAAAAAATGATTGTCCCTACTAGGATTCGAACCCAGGTACTTTGGGTTTGAGAGCTCGCATCCAAAGGAAATTCGCCCGACATGCGGACCACCGCGCCAGAATTATTTAATTAAAACATCCTTTATATGCTTCTTAATAAGTTTCAGATCTAAATCTTTAATTTGATTAGGGAGATAGTTAAAAAATTTGATACCTAAGACACCCTGTCCGGTTTCACTTTTCACAAGTCTATGCTTAGGAATGATTAAGTCTAATTTATGTCTAGTGTTGTACTTGTGGTAGTCATAATTGATTTTATAGTTCTTTACATTAATTTTTACAAATGAAAGAACATTATAAATATACAAATTAATAACTGTTAATAGCTTTAATCTTTTAAAAATGGCCTGCATCCTCACGATAACCCACATTACAGATAATTCTTAGAGCTTTTTTTTGTAGTAATTAGATACTATTTACATTCACATGTCCCCATAATACAATTCCAATAAAAGTATAAATGAAGAAAAGTATAAGTATAAATAAAAGAAAAAAAAGTATAAATGAAATAAAATGAAGAAAAGTATAAATAAATAAAAGTTTAATGAAGAAAAGTATAAATAATAAAAGTATAAAATAAATTAAAAAAAAGTATAAATGAAAAAAAAGTATAAATAATAAAAGTAAAATAAAGAAGAAAAGTATAAAAATAAAAGTATAAATGAAGAAAAGTAAAAAGTCAAATAAAGAAAAACCATTACCTTCTTGATGGTGTTATCACTCTGAGCTATGTCGGGAGTTCTGTTCTTACTGATCTTGTTTCTAATAGCGATCAAATCTTGTTCAGGTATATCATATGAACCCTGTACGATCAAATATATATTACCATATATAACAAACAATAATAACATAACAACAAACAATATATAACAAAAACTAACAACCCCCCACTCTCAGATTTTTCCTGTGTAGTTTAACTTGTGTAATTATATAAATGTTATTTATTAATATTACACTTTAGTATTTTGTGCGAGAGCACACCTAGGAAATGTAACAAGCAAAAAGCAATGATACATCTGGAACTGTTTTGTTACATTCCTAGGTGTCTTTCGCACAATTATATTGTGTCAACTACTCATGTTTTGCAAAACACTGTAGTATCAAAATGATAGAAGGCTAGTATATCCTCAGTTTTGAGTAATTTAATATTGAGCAAGGTCAGAGCATGATCATAGGGAATANCTGTGTATCCTTCTTTTTACATTTAGATTTTGTTTAAACTTTCAGTTGTCTGTTTTTTTTCTTATTTTTAGCAACAGACGAAGTTTTTAATACTACCAAAAGAACCTGCACATCGACTTTTATTTTTCAAGAAGTAAACATGTTTTAAAAACATATTGATTTGGTTAATACGGTCTAAAGGAATAATAAACTCGAATTAACTCTGAAGTTATACCCAATGCAAAAAATATCCACTTTACGAAATGGTTTTTAACAATTGCAAAAAATTAAAATTACTTAATAGGGCTTGTATTGGAGATTCAATCTATTTCACCGTTAACTGGTATCCGTACATTCGCCAATTTACTGTAGTTAAAATTCCGTGCCTAAAAGAGGGGTAAAATTTTTCATCGTTATGCTAACAATACATCTTTAAATTTTTCTTTGAAAATTAAGTCTATTATTAGGTGAAAACTTGGAAGCTTATTTTCATATTGAATAATACTGGTGAATTTACGCCAACACTTTTTACTTAATTTTTAATTTTTGATCTTGATTACATGAACATTATGATAAATATTTCTTAACTGAATAGAACTAAAGGCATTTAATCCAAGTCTAGACAAACTAGAGTCAACAATACTGAAAATATATTTTCAGATTAAGGAATTGAAGTATAAAAATTATAAAATTTTTAATTTTCTTTTTATGTTTTCCAAAAAATTTTTAAAAATATTTAAAATAATAAAAACTAACCACAGGCTTTCGTTTGAAGATTTTAGCGACATTTGACCAAACAATTGTTTAAGGTACCCATTCATAAAACACATGTTCGGATTATCAAAGAATTCGGGGAGTTAGTTATGCGTCAACAAATTGTAGTTACATAAGGAAGCGCATTAGTAAAAGTTCTAACTGAGTGTGCTAGAATCGGTTTTGATTAACGAATTTTCTTAATAAAGAAATGTAAATGTTTTAAACAGTCAATCCAATTTATAATTTATTTCTGTCAAAAAGTGTTAAAATTTAACTTATGATAAATAAATTATCATGTTGTCAGTACTCATGATAGTAAACTGAATATCTACGGATTTTGTAATGTATGGTCATGTATAGTATAGTGTGGTCATCAACTCGGGATGTTAATTTCAACCCAAAATTTCTTGTTAAAATTGCAACGTTATAGTTAAACAAAAATAGAAGGTTAATGTTATTTATTTTCTAGAGGGCAAACGGTGGGGCAACCTCCGGGCCCGCCAAATTTCTTTTCAGCCCGCAGGACTTTACAGGCAAGCAGTTGACAACGACAGTTGTGAGTGCAAGCAGCCACTGTGCTTTTTTTTTATGAAGTGCTACTTCTTAATAAAGATATTTCTTTACTATAATGCTAATAATAGGGAATAATTCAGTTTTTTTATATAAATTTATGCTAAAATATCAAAAAATAAAAACTCAAAATGGGTCGAAAAATTATTATAGCCTGCGGGACGAAAAAAGTAAATTTATTCTTTGGCACTTATCTTATAAAAGAATGCCCACCCCTGATTCCTAGAGTATTGAATAAGAAAATTTTACTCTTATAGCAACTATCATTAGATATTGCCAAAAAAAATTCCCTCATTCAATTTATTTGGATAAAGAGACAAAGAACTTTTATTCAAAGCAAAGTTTTTGTGGTGGTAAAAATGATTTTTCACCACAGATTTATACTGATTCAAATATTTACTGAAAACAAAATATTTACAATTGTATAATTAAAAGTTAACTTTCGTTATGATTTACAGGATAAATATAAAGATAATTTTATTTTCAATAATTAATATAATTTAATTTAAATTAAAAATGAAATCCAATAATAGTTTACCTTAACTTATAGATTAAATAAAAATCCAAAGAGACAATGCATAAAGAAAATCTTTTTAATATAAAGTACTTAATGTGGAATAATATTCGATGCTTCAGTGTGAAGCTTAAGTAGTTTATTTCGAATACATCTTACTGTTAAATTTTGCTATTATATTATAAAGAAATAATGATTGATGATGAATATAATGAATTTAAAATTTCATTTTTTTACAATGAATTTTAATCGGCATAATACAAAAAACTTTCTTCCAGCGTTTAATTTATCGGCGAGATTTTATAGCCATCGCTCGGTACGATGTAATCTTAACGAAAATCCAGCATTGATTAAGCGAGTTCTCAAGAAACGAAAAATGCATTTATAGGGGTATGAATCCTTAAAAGTTCAGCTCTAATTAGAAAAATGAAATTTCTCAGATCTATGTTTAGGATATGGGAATTAGGTAAAGCAGGATCAAAGGGTCTTAATAAATTATTGTTCTGTCATGAAAGTTCTCAGATGAGCTGACTATTAGAATATAATGCATATTCTGTTATTGATTACAGGGGGGAAATAAAGATCGCCAACTAATTATATAAATTGATAACGGAAAATCTGTTTTTGTCATTATTTGTTATTGTAGAAATAAAATGAAATTTTTGACTTTATGTTTACCAAGTGGAGGAAATCAGGAGTATGATTCAAACTTAAGGAACGAAAATGCATTTTTGCACTACCGGCTCACAAGAGAACTTATACTAGGTCAGTAATTCCACTTCCTAACTGGTTTCATTAGGTTGATTTAAAATTTCTCAAGATCAGTGGTGCCACAACCTTGTTTTGTAATATAACTAAAAGTCGTGAGCCATGCACACAAAAATGGGGCATTTGAACAACCATTAAAATAATGTAAGGTCACCAAACTCTGTAGAATTATGAATATAGACGAATGAACGCATATAATTTGCAATTAAAACGGAAAACAAGGGGAATACTAATATGATGTAGTTCGTGCACAGTGTGACTTTTTGCCACCTTTGGGAGACACTAAAACGCTTTAAGTTCGGTTCCAATTTCATATACCACTGGTAAGTGTCACTTTCAGCTTTAGCATTTTGGAGTAAATCTCGTGCATCCGTGGAATATTGGTTATAAGAATTAGATTTCTTATAAAAAAATTCATTTTGATTTTTCAGGATTTTTGGTCGCGAAGTTTGTCGTACGTGTGCATTAGTGCTCAGACATTGTAAAAACTGAGTTCGTCGTAGTAACTCATTAACAATATGTAATAGACGTGTTTCCATAATGAAGATGTCCAAATCTAAATTTAAGTTCACTAACTGATGGAAATATTGAATTCACTTACAACTCAAAAAGAACCAATTTTAAATTTTCTAACTGCAGCCAAGAATATATTCTCTCAAATCATCATACAAATTTTTGAAAGATCGTCTACACCAGTGGTGTCCAACCTTTGGAGTTCACTGGGAGCTATTTAGATTTTAAATTTGCGTTGGGGAATCGACTTTAATAAAATTCTTATAGACAATTTAATTGGTATTTTTATAAGTCTTAAAAGTTTTAACATAACTTTGAAGGCGGATATCGTATATATGTATTAAAAAATGGTCCAGTTTATTATTTATTTTCTTATAAACATTTTATTGTAACGTTTTATGAAGCAAATAAAAAATAAAAAATTTACGAACTTTTAATTGTAATTTACAATATATCAAAATCAAGATTTAATGAGATATTTGACATTGTTCATTTTGCCAATCTCCAAAAAATTTGGCCGATAATTATGTATGCAAATCGCATACAATCATCAAGATGATTATCCGTCAAACGTGACCGATATTTAGATTTTATGTAATTCATTGTGAGCAAATGAGGGCTTCACACAAATAAGTTACTTCCGAAGCATGATGAAAACCCGCAAATAAAACATCTATTCAATCGAATATTAATTCGGATTCAAATACTTTCCATACATCAGTTTTTTGAAAATTGACCATATACATCGTTTGTTAACTTCAATTAGCTGCAACTCTTACATCAGAGCTATCCATGGAAAATAAAATGGCTATATCCTTAGCAAGAACCTTCTATTAATTTCATTTATATCAGTGGGGAAGATATGAAGCTGCAAATTGTGTTCAATTTTTAAAATCAGCAAATTCCAATATGTATAAGCAAAAAATGAATAATGGTGTCTGCAGAGCTGAAAAACGATTAGACAACCGTGATCGTGTGTTCATTTCGTGGTGTGTGGTTCGCTGAAATTCCTGTACTAAGGCAGCAATAATTTTGTTACATTTTATTATTTATTTTTTGTCAATTTTTACTTATTACGATCACATTTAATTTTAATTATTTTCTATTAATATTTAGTTGAATGGTTTTAAAGTAATCTAAATTTATTATAGAAGTTAGGCGTTAAATTTATTGATATAGGATAATTCAATTTTGCTTTGCTATTGTAATATTTGAGCTGTGCTTATTACGATAAAGTTACCAATACTGTCGAGCCATTGGATCGACTTTCAAAGTTCATATTACTATTATATTGAATGTTTTAAAAAAAATCTTTGATGGTTTCGGGATCGACTGAATTTTGGCTCGCGACGAACCGGTGTGGGACACCAACTGGTCTACTAATTAAATTATTTTTTAAAAATATGTTTAATTATTTAAATAATATCGTATTATAACTTTTTGAACGCCAGTTTTTTAACGGCATTGATTAAGTATACCGTAACTATTCAACAAACTTCAAAAAGTGGCTTCTAGATCACAAAGTTTACCACTCGTGATTAATCAGTGATATACATTTTAATTTTTTTGATAAATAAATTTGTAACTAAACATACTTCCAAACATTATTAATTTAAATATATTTTTCAAAAAATTAACTTGATATTCTAGATTGGCCTATTAATTGTTGATGATATGCATCGAGTATTCGGAGATCAAAAAGATAATTATTGGGAGTGAGAATGAAATACCATTTAATGACTTAATTTTTTTCAAAGTTTACAACAAAAATAAATTACGTACTTGTCTGATCAATTATTAAAATAAATAAAAATACAATTTTTCATGGTTTATTTTTCGTCTCCAAAATCCCATTGGATAATATAGTTTTAGATTGTTCTTTTTTAATTTTTGGCATCAGTTAGCCAAACATATTGAAGTTAGATTATTTGATAGCATATTGTTTCTTTCTGTATCCACTTAAGCATGGAATAATCAAACAAACATTTAAGAATTACGTGTTAAAATGGTTTGCAATTAATTTTGTAAAATAGTCATTGGTCGTGGCTTCTTTTTCAATTTTCCTTTAAACTTTACTAATAATTTCCCCAGATCAATTAGATTTTCTTTTGAATATATTTCCTTCTTTCAAATCCCCCCAAGTACTAGGGGCACCAAATCCGTCGGTTAATTCACAAAACATTGTTATCAACCCTAAGATTTTCGAGTGGTGTGAAGTACACCACACTAGTATAACGGGGGAATAATAACTAAAATAAATGGCGCTATATTGACGAGAGGTAGTATTGTTATTAAATAATCTAGTGAAAGGTTGTCGAATAATCTCGCTACATTGGCTCCATATTACTAATTATTTGTTTCATCAGTATTTTTTTAATATTTAAATGTTTTCCATCATCAATTTATATTGACTGCGTTTTTTACGAAAACAAATCAAAAACTAAATTTTTTATTTATATCTGTATTGCTGTAATGAAATAGGTGAGTACTACTTGTGTTTTTTCTAACAGCTAGTAAAAAATAGTTCAACGTTTTAGATAAAAATGCCTGGATTCATTTCTTCACCAAAAAAGTTAATGTTTTCCACTTAAAAAATTTGACCGTAATTAATAAAACAACAATTATAACCATCAACAACAGTTGCCAATAATGGTTTCGATTTTCTTCATAAATGTCTTTGTTATTAGTATGCGGGTTTGAAATTACGTGAGAAGAAAATTGAACAAATTCAAAACTTTTCTGTTTACTATCTGTAGTTGATAAAAGAATTTTATTCATCACCAAGAAAATGAAATTACATGACTTCACCAACAGTTGGTTTTGATTTTCAAATAAACTCGGAATATTGCCGGAGAATATTTTGTAGTCATTAAAAAAGAATTTCTTTTGATTGTTTTCATTTTTATTACATACCCAATTCGCGCAAATCATGGCTAGTTCTTTTAATTTAAAATTTTGAATGAGAAGCTTTTCAAGTTGTGCTTCTTTCTTTCAATTTAAATGTTCACTGCTTTCATGCGAATATTTTCAAAATTGTTTTTTTTGAATTTTAAATTAAATTTTCTTTTTTCTTCCAATTTCTGTTTATATTGTATTAGTTTTCTGATAAATCTTCAGTTTCCAATTTCAAAATCTATGTTA